>OX246737.1:107318628-107918628 GCA_945910005.1 Isoperla grammatica | reverse complement strand
AACAAAGTTATTTTAAATGAGGCCACGGATACCTTGTTTATTTTAGAATATTTTCTGAAAACTAAAAACTGCACCTTATTGTCTCTTTAAACCTCTTGTATGGGGAGGGGGAGGGGGGGGGGGGGAATTGACCACTGAACTCCGGCACTTTTTTGTGACCATTTTCATCACTGTTCATCACACGAGATAACAGACGACAGAAACTAAGTTCAATTGTTCAACGCTATCCGATACAATTAATTATACCGGCAACAAGTTCCTTGGGAGGTTGGGGTCTAGGGAGGGAGGGAGGGGTACGACAAAGAAATGAAATGGAATCCCTAGTTTTGTCTGCTCATCAACTTGTTACCATAAAGGAGCAACTGGTTCTGGTTCCAGTTTCCTCGTCCGCCCGTCGTGCTCTCGCTGCTAATCTCTAGTGTTCGTCGTAGCGCGCAGGTGCAACAACTCGTGACGTCACCCACTCTAAGGAAACCCAAAAATGTATATAAATAGTTTTGTGCACCCCTTAAATTGAAAAATTATTTGATCACGTATTTGGTATTAAAGATTACATAGGTTCAAAAATGTGAATTTATTCTCCAGAATCGTAGTTAACATCAATATTGCTTCTTATTTCGACTGGTGGGTGCATCCACCAAAAATATGTTAGCTTACAAGTTAAAATCGAAAGATAATGTATCGAAGTACCCAAAAAGAGATCCAAACTTTCCGGCATATGGGGAAAGGGGGATTACAAATGGGGTAAACTCTATACATTTTTATGCTCAAAGTAAACGCATAATGTTCATAAATTATTAAATTATAATAATTTGTAGTGTGTTGGACATCCTTGAAAATGGGAAAAGTGTATAATTAACTATTTTAGGCGTTAAAGGTTACATACTTCCAAAAATCTTAATTTCATTGTCAAGATCGCAATTATTATTAACATTGCTCATTATTTTGACATTATGTATAGCCCTGGTGGGTGCACCCACCAAAACCATCTTGGCTAACAAATGAAAATCGAAAGACCATGACGTATCAAAGGACTCAAAACCACTTTCAACCTTTCCGCACTGTATGGGAACGGGGATTTACAGATGAGGCCATCTCGGCGCACACAAAAAAAAACGTACGTAGAATGTTTTTTCATCCCGTAAAAGTGGAAAATTTATGCTGTCAAGGATTTTAAGTGTTAAAGGTCATTTACTTGTAACCATTTTAATTTATTGTCAAGAATTGTAAATAATATTAATATCGATCTGTACGGTGGCACATTTACACAACTCTGGTAGGTTCACCCTTCAAAACCATGTTGGCTTACAAGCGAAAATCGAAAGTTAATATATCAAGGTACTCAAAACCACTTTCAGACCTTCCGCACCGGGGAGGGGGGGCGGGGGGGGGGGGGGGATTACGGTTACAGTCGGACCAAGGTATATAAATAAATTATAATGTATTATTATATTATAATTATAACATAGGTATTAATATAACGATAAAACATACAAATTTAACCTGACTAATTACAGCTCCATAAATAATTTTGGGTCCTGGTAGCTCGGAGCTACATGGGGTACCTGGGGGGAGAGGGGGCGGGGCTATTCCTCAAAGTTGTCACGGTCACAATACTCACTATCACTTGCTATCGGCTGATTGAGTATTTTCCACGCTCCAATTGCAAGTAATAAGCAAGCAATCATCTTAAGTGAGTTTTGTTGTCAATTTGTCACCGTGAGACAACTTTCAGGAATAGCCCCCATGTGCGAACATGCATAGCGGCGGCTCTGGATTTACAACAAAGGCTTCGTTACCGGTCTGCACCTACACCTGACACCTGACTGTTTATTTCCCTCTAAATTATGATGCGTTTCGTTCGGTAAATAATTATCATTTTTCGTAGGAATCCCTGTAATCCCTAATCACCTGTAATACCTTGCACTCCAGCTTATGTGCTCCTCTTCAGGCAGTGGCGTATCCAGGAATTCACAATGGGTGGTGAGGGGAGGGGGGGGGGGGGGGGTTTAGGGTTGCCAACTATTGAATATGAAAATACGGGAATTTTAAAATTGATGTGAAATATAGAGGGAAGAAGGACGGCAATGTCCCAGTTCAAAAGTTCAAAATGCTCAAATGCTGGAAACTGTGTACTGTTAGTAGGCTGAAGTTTACGAAATGTGTATTTTAAAATAAATTGTGAAAATACGGGAAAACTGATTCCCGTGTAGAGTTGATACGGGAAGCGGGAAATCACAGTGGAAAACGGGATTTCCCGGGAAATACGGGAGAGTTGGCAACCCTAGGGGGGTTGTCGAACATCCCAAGCAGGTAAGGGTCTGACGCGAAAGCCGCAGCCGCCGGAGGCCAATTTTCGCTTTTCCATATATGACGTTTCAAACGCCTGTAAACACGTTTCAGACTCGGACATTGTCAGGGTTTAAAAGAATGTAAGAATGATTACAAATCAATTTATTTTTTATATCGTTAATATCAATTAAATACAAAAGTAAAAAAAGTTTCCTCCACTTTCCTCCATTTCTTCCTTCTCTCTGTATATTTGATTGGCATGGGCGGCGGGGTTTGACACCATAACTCCCCCTTGGATACGCCACTGACTTCAAGTGATAACTAGGTATTTTATTACGGTGTTTTGGAAAGTTGGGAAGTAATGTCCCAGAGCTGACAGTATGACTCAATCCCAGCATTCGTATTTACGGCTGAAGAAAAGATCGTAAAAAAACTTCAGTCAGGAGTGCCCGTGGCCGGAATCAAACCGGCGACCTTTCGAATCAGAGTCTCGCGTCTTACCGCTGAACCACCTCTATCGTTTGGTTGGTAAAGAAGATCCGCTGGTAATTTCCTTATCCAGATATTGCCTTTTTAATTAATAGCTGTCAATAACAATAATATGGGAGAAAAGATTGTGTCAAGAAATACGATCCTGACTGGTTGAGTTGAGAGCCACCATGTGCAGTGTTTACTGTTTACGAATTACGACAGGCGACAGCTTGAGTGTAGGCAACTTGCAGTACATGCATGTTGTGCGGTGTGTAGCGGTCTGCTGCCGCTAGGCGTAAGAAGTCGCGGGAAGCTTGCTGCTTCCAATTTGTGACAATACACGGCGTCTATTTGGGCTAATGCAGTCGTTCCTGAATATGTTTAAGCTAAGAAACCTTACAAATAAATTAATTGTACAATAGGAATGTTATTTATATCATGAAATTTAGTTTGTCAGGTGCATGTTTCGCCCTACTGGCTTACCGACCTTGAGGGAATTCGAGAACACCCAATGAAAGCGCTTGTTTCAAACGAATAACCAATAGGAATGAATCTTACTTAAGAACCAGTCAGGGTCAACAAATCTTCGCATCTTTGGAAATAGCTGAGTTTTGAGCAGCCATATTGGAAGTTGTTACCTACTTCACCTCCAAATAAACGAAAATATTAAGTGCCATCACTTTATTAACAGCAAAGTGAGCATCATAATTGTCGACTGGAAGATGCGTGTGCGTGCAGTGAGTGGTGTTGTGATATGTTGATCGTGTTTATACCGTGTATACTAGGCATGTTTTGGTGTGGTTGACTATCAGGACCTTGAAAACGAATGGATTGATGGATTGAAGGGAATGTGTAGGGGAATACTATCAGAATGCCGGCAACTTATGCAGGTAAACATACACAACATTTGTCAAGCTATTTTTAAATGTATTTTTTATGATGCCTTTCCGTGGTATTGATTTTAGGGCAGGCATGCAGTCAAACGTGAACTTCACTGTAGGCCTACACTTGTGCCTGTTGCACCCTAACCTTTTTAGGTCCTGGGGCTAAGTTAGGCTTCCTTAGTTGGCCTAGCCTAGGGCTTTGCTCCTTGTCACCTTGGTATAATTACTGTAGGCTAGTTATGGCGTAGACATTTATGGGCGAGTGATGAATCGTAACGAAGTGGGATAGGTCTAGGCCTAGGCTAGCCCTAGTGGATTAGGCGTAGCTATGCTAGGCCCTAGGCTCCTAGGCAAGTCAGGCATGCTCAGAGGCCTAGGACTACACTTGTCAAATAAACCCTCCTGTTAGGTTTAGGCCTATAGGCCTACGTACGTTCGGAGGCCAAAGCGTAGGTCTTCAACGTAGGCCCTACACAAAAACATCAAATCGTGTTTTATATAGGCCTAGGCTAGGCTACCTAGCCTCGACTTATCATGTGTAGCGTAGGTTTAGATTCCGATTTGTTCTTTGCAAGGAGTAGGCCTAGGCACTACAACGGAATGCCTAGCATTTACAATCGATACGTGTAGTTCGACAGGCATTGACACTGATGCCTTTATTTGATAGTTTACTTCCTAAAATTAATTTCTTCACACACACAGTGTGTAGACATGGTGCCGAGGGCGTAGAATTCTTTGCGAGATCGTTGATATGTCATTTAATAAAAATAATATTCGACTGTGTATCATATAGTTAAAATATATTCGCATTAGGACAGTTGTTCTTAATGCTACTAATGCTTAGTTGAATAGAATCCCTGACACAATTTAATACTGGATGTACAAGGGCAAGCAAGTTAAAATATTGCGTTACGTCTCCCTGTTGATTCGGCAAGCATGTTTGTGTCAGTCCGCTGCTTCACTCTAGCGTTGTAACCGAGAACTTGTAAGATATTTGTTTTCCGAATCCAGTCCTAGAGGCCAGCACACTTGCCGGTAGTCCGAAGTACAAAGGCCTAAAGCAAAGCTATACAAATGATTGCAGGACACGAAATCCAGGTTACAGGTAGTTACGTAACGACACAATCATTGAATTCACATTTGTTTAAAACGGAGTTGGGCTCTTATTCAACGCTCCCCGCATGCTCATGGGCGACTGTAACTGCCATTGGTGTTCGCTTATTGCTTATGATGATGTTAGTGAACAGTGGTTGGGTCATTTTAATGTACACACCTAGTAGAAAACATTAGGTACGTCATGTCTGACTATGAGTGACGAGATGGGAGTGCAACCGCTGCTTGGGATAAAAACAGTGGTGGCCTCCAGCAATTGTTGGTAACAAAATAAGTAACACCGCAGTAAAAATAACAACATGTTTGAAACATAATGAAAGCAAATCACCTCTGAATTAATAATAGTCAATTCAACTTAGGCCTATATATCGTTCTGCGGCATAGGTGGGTGGGGGTATTTCTTTATATTGTATTCAGTTCTAAAATGATGAAAAATACATAGCTGTACCGGTCGGTACATATGTTACACAATATAAACAAACAAAACGAACACTTTTTCAGGAAATAAAGTATATCCACTATCCAGACCTAAATTACAATATTCCCAGTCCTACAATATAATATCCATGTTTGTTTGTTCGGTTGTTTGTGTGTGTGTGTGTGTTTGTTTTACAACAGTAAAATGTATTTTACGGATTATGTCTGCCAGTGGCGTCAGGTGTGTCCAGCGAGTTCATAAAGGAGGGATTTTCGGATTTTGATTTTATAGTTTAGGCCTACATTAGAACGACCAAACGACTAGAGGGGGGGGGGGGGGGGGGGTTCGAGTCAAGGGGCTCCCGGGTATGTTTTCAAATTCAATGCAATTCTATGCAAATAAACCATTTTTTTGTACTTGTTTTTATTGATAAACTAGCTTACCCGTCGCGCGTTGCTGCGCTCTCAGAGGAAAGGAAATTCAAGGAATGTGGTGATGACATTGAATTAACATTATGTCATTATGTGAGGGGGGTTGGGTAGGGGGTTGTTATCATTCAGAAACCTTAGCGGGCGTGCATACCAAAATTTTATCGTAGTCGGATTAATGGTTTAGGAAAGCATTATTGCATGTTAGTGTCTCAGTGGGGGTTGGGGGTTGGGGGGGGGGGGGGGGGTTGTTATTGTCCAGAAACCATCGTGGGTGTGCGCACAACTCACCAAAGTTTCATCGCAATCGGATGTATGGTGTAGTAATGCATGAAGGACATACACACATACATATACATTCATACATTCGTTTTTGTATATATATATAGATTATGTTCTTACTACACTAGCTGAACGTGGGAATAACCCGTTGTAAATCCACTTAATCAAGCCTAATCAAGTTCGAAAATGTATGATTACTTGCTTAGGGTCTATACTCTATAGAGAGTGCAGATATTTTAAGTTTGACGTAAATTAGGCTATTATTTTAAAAGTTCCACCCCCCAGGTAGGCCTATGTGACCACTGCCCAGCATAACAAATATGACTGATTATTATAATTAATATAATATATGAATATATATGATATGATTGTCGGGTTGTCATGGGGGTAAGGAGTGATCACACAGCGATGGAGGGGAGCAGCAGGAGAACGTTAAACTAAGAAAATCTCAAGTCTGTTATGAAAAAAACAAGACATCCTCTGAGACGATGCATAGTGGCCACTTTAGAATAGCCTAGGCCTACACAATGTATTTCTTATTTCTTCAAAGAAATGTCGGTGTTAAAAAATAGTTGGCATCTAATCTAATAATTGGTCGTTTATTTCATAATATGGTTGGAATTAGTGTTAATAGTGTATCTGTATGTGTTGTCCCTGATGCCAGTAGGCTTCTATTTTATTTCGTGTGTAGGCCTACTCCAATATTAAATTCTTCAATGCAATGTTCACTGTTCAGCAGTAACAAGCGTTAAATGCTAAACCGGAATTTCTTAGCAAATAAACAGTGTCGATCTTCTTTCACTGACGTTGATTGATTCATATGCCTCTAGGCCTACTAAGTGTTGTACGTACCTGTAGATTCACGATGTTGGTACCCTGCCACTTTCACGAAGTTGTCCAAACTATAACTCGCAGTGATATACCGGTACTAATTACTTACAAAGTAGTAGAGTTACGAGTCAAGTTGTACAAACTACCATAGAGACATTTGCATACTCCACGAAGTAGTACACCCTCACTCGCAAGTCGCAATGACACAATGTATTCCTACCCAAGTTGTAGAAACGACCTCACACACTTGCACACTCATCAATAGTAAACACTACTTGACACAGACACTGCCATTTACCGATACGAGGTTGTACTACTACTAGGTAGGTACTCACACAATAACACCTGTTGTCAACAGTGATGATTTCAGACATTTTTCCTAGGGGGGGCTGATAAAAATCTGGGGTGTTGCTAAATTAATAACTCATTTTATGGCTTAGGGTTTAGAAACAAATCGTCTTCCTGTGTGTGGGATACAAGATGCACAAAATGAGTGATGTTTATAGTACTAAAACCAGTGGGGAGCCTGATACACACGAATTGTGAAATCTAGCGCCATATTATAGTTGTGTAAATAATCATAAAATCAACAATTCTATTTATTAGTTTAAATACCAGGTATTTACTTACACAGTTTAGAGCAGTCGGATTCTACGGGGTTTCTTCCTAGCGTAATTACCCAAAACTTGGTTGACAAGAGGAAGAAGGGATGCGCCGTGACAAAAGGCAGGGGTGGAGGGGGTTACGGTCTCTGTTGATGCCATCCTTTCAGTTTTCGAATATGAGGTGATTCCTATTTGCCATTCTTACCTTTACGTAACATTGTTTCAATAGAAAATAAAATGTTGCAACATTTATGTAGTTGAGTTTTTCGTGGAAATCGATTTATTTCCTAGTCCTACATGAGGTGGAAAAATATACCTCATTTTCTTATATTTTGCATTTTTTTTTTGCAAATTTACATAACTTTATGTGATTTTTTCAATCTGCTAGGGGGGGGGGGCATTTACCACTGCCCCCCCCCCCCCCGGGATATGCCTGAAATCATCACTGGTTGTCAATGTGTGACTTGTGACACACACCGCCTCTAAAAAACTTGCACACTGCCCGTATAGATGGTCTAAGACACTGCCACTTACACACTGCCACTTACACACTGCCACTTAGTTGCACACGTGAAGTTTTAAACAAATTGTTATTGGGGATTCAAACTAACATATTAGCTAAACAAAGCAACGTCCCGTAATTGCGCCATTGATGATTTAACAATAAAACAACAATACAGAATTATTTTAGTTTATTGCCAGCAGATGTTCACACAGGCGTCTGGGCGAGATTGGAATTGGATGCATGCGTAAGTTAAATGCCCTGAATGTAAACATCTTTTAAGCGGCAAGCAAGCCTAATTCGTTTGCACAATAAATATCAAAGGCAAATGTACAAACCATTAAAATATTGAACTCTGATTGTGACAGGTCCACTAATTGAATTTAATTGGCCCCAGGGAATCAGTTTGTAATGGGTAGGTATATAGTAGTTCTGTGTCTGATTCAATTTACCAAACAACTTGCCATTGGCTCATCGAAATGAGTGTAGCCTACATGAAAGGTTTACTTTGAAGGACGCTGCACAGAGCTGCGCGTTGGCTTGATCGTCTGGTCGTGTTGCGACGACACCAAGGGGTGCGAAATGTAAACCAACTCTCTGCCTGTTGCGTTTACAGTTAAGTGTGCGCGTGGAGTGATTGTCATTTGCAGTAATACATCATTACAAGGTATTAGGGCGTTGATCATTCAAAGTGACAGACCGACAGATTAGCAAAGGCATAATTTAATCGTT
The DNA here is from genome assembly GCA_945910005.1 of Isoperla grammatica. NCBI lineage: Eukaryota > Metazoa > Arthropoda > Insecta > Plecoptera > Perlodidae > Isoperla > Isoperla grammatica. The sequence continues at coordinate 107,910,070 of OX246737.1, read as the reverse complement.
TGTTAATGGTGGGGTGGGTGCGTAGGTTTGATAATTGTTGTACTATGTCTTGGGGCATAGCGGGTGGAAAACCATGTAGGTGCCAACTGATATAAACAGAGGACAATGAGTATACAGTACTTAGGCTACTGAATTTAAACTGCCGTATATTTGAATGAATATGGTTGGAACCAATGGGCAGCTATGTCGTGATTTGTATTGCCCCACCCCTTCTTAACCCCCTTCCCAACGAAAATGTTTAAATTTAAAAATCTGTGGGATAGGCTTATGCCACTGCAAGCAACAATATTAGTAGGTATGATAAGTATAGCTAGATTTGATTCAGTGGGTAGGCGTACTCACAAGAAAAATGATTTCGCTGGAGTGAGCACCAACAGCGACGGAATTGAAGACACCAACCGTGACCAGGATACGAACCTAGGTACCTTATCGCTGTCCAGTAGATCGTCATGGTAGCTTGCTGGCGGTGCTGTGTTGGTAGCTTGTACACTGTGCGAGTGCGGGATATCTAAAGGATTGCTTTTCAATTTTCATATAGCTAGGACCTAGGTCTAGTCTTATTTGTAAAATACTGGTACTGATGCCATGTGACGTGTAACAAAACTGATCAGGGGGTGGTTCCCTAGCTGAGGGAATAACTACAAGCTCTGTTTTACCGAAAACCAAGGCGCATGCATGCCAACACTAACTTGCGGCATTGAAAGTGGTTTCAAGTACATAGATGCTGGAAACTTTGGTGTTGATCGTCATGTACTCGTCTACGTCGTGAGCATCGGGCCAGATAGCAAGGAGCCCCTATTGTAACGTGTTGACGCATCGACCACGTGGGTGTCGGTGTTTATCCTACGCACCTGTACAAGCCATTCTGTAACGCTGCTGTGACCTCATTGGTCATCCCAAGATTTGTTACGACGAATTACCGCCCAACACCTGTAAACATCTTATCCACGTATATATACGTGCTAAGTTAATATTATTGAAGGTGAGGTAATGTGAGACAACTGAGAGTAATATAGTGTACGCGAGGGAAGAGGGGGGGGGGCTAGAGAGGTCCCCCCCACCAGCATAGTGGCTCGGGAACACATTTTACCCATTTTAATTGGCATGTTTGAACTTTGAAGACGATTAAAAAAATTATAGCCTGGCATCCATTGCCAAAGTTTTCTGACGTCTCCAACACGTGTAATATTTATGACGTCTTTGGTTTCTTATGTGCGTTGTATTCTGTATTGTAACACGCACTACGCACCTGAATATCATTTTGTATCAAGGTGCGTGGCTACCCTCTTCACACGTTGACCGTCACCTTTCCTCACCCCCTCGTTCCTACAAGCTTTGCCACCAACATTATACATTTGTACGCAGTACAATATCGTTCTCTTATCGAAGAATGTTTTCAAAGTGTGTAATCGTTTTCTGGGTCGTAACAATGTATAGTGTAGACAGAGACAGAGAGACTAATAGGCCGAGTAGCGCGTGTAGTGTATTGTAGGCTACAAACCGACACCACCACATGCGACGTAACGAGTCTCATTACCATTAGGACCTTGTTTGTTTGTTTGTTTGTTTGTTCGCGGACCTGTGCGAATCATTAGCCCGACCTTGGTGCAACGTTGTTCTTCGCTTGTTCCTCACGCGCATTGATATCGCGCACGGTAGACTACAGCAATACACACACGTGTGATCTCGACCCAGCCTGTGGAACTCACGCGATTTCGAACGGCTAAAATCGCGTTAAAATGTTTGAAAAGTATTTTAAAGTGTAAACCAAAATGTGTAATCCCCTAGAGAGAATTTAATGCTCTTTCAATCATAAATGTTTAAGAAAATATTCCAATAAATATTTCCGGGTTTTCAAATAAACTAATTTAACTTTTGTAATTCAAGATGTTGCTGCACAAATTTCACAGTTTAATAAGGTAACTTAATTACACATTCAGAAACCTTAGCGGGCGTGCGTTCAACAACTCACCACAAACTTACCAAGTTTTATCGCAACGCAATCGGATAAATGGTATAGTAACGCATACGGGACAAACAAACATTTATACTACACGACATTAATTGCTATGAAATTATAACCTGTATTTGTATTCGAAATAAGAACAGCAATTTTGCTCTATTATGCTATAAGTTTTTGATTAAGATCATAGGATTGTTATAATTCTGTCATGCTATCGTTGAGTGAGTAATAGATGTTATGTAGGACTGAGGACACGTACAATATCATCAAGAATGATTACAAATACACTTAAAACTAAATGAATTGTCTGCACTCTTGCAAATTGGCACCACCACCACCACTACTAACAGAATAATACACAGTCTTGATGATGTTGTGGTGAGCGCCGTGTGACGGGCTGTCAGCTCCACTCTTTTGACTCGTCCAATCATCACGCTGTACGACGCGGTCGCGATGTCGCTTTACCGTGACGTCACTTCAGCTGTAATGGCGGCCCACGATCAACTTCATATAATTACCGCTGTTACAGACAAATCGGAAAATATCCCTGTGACGTACAATGAATTATTCAGTAGAATTCAAAATGTAAGCGATGGAACCTACGTGGGGCACATAATGGCGGCGAACCGGTACGAATTGGTCGATTTTCGTTTCGTAGGCTCGTAAGATGGTGGGGATTAAGAAAATAATGACGTAATTCGTTGGCAAGTGGGTAATTATTTCGGGCAACGTGTGGATTTCGCCTATGGGCTTGATGACGATGTTTACATCCGATTACTGCAACAGTGGTGCGTTATTCTTCTATTTCCCTTTTAATTGATCTGAACCCATCGTGGTTTTAGACGATGGTCTGCCGCCCTGCTTGGGTGCGTAATATATAGTGCATACTTGCCCAAAGAGTTCAAGCGCCACTTCCACGCGCAGTTTCCCAAGTCAGTTTAGTTTCCACGTACAAAATTGACTTACATGGAAGTTTTTTCACCAGCAGTTCCGTAAATAAATAGGGAGGTTGTAAAGAAGAGGTTATTGAGGAAGGATACTATTAGTTACACATTACAATTACATGAAAGTTGTTTTGTTTTTACACATTGCAATTACATGAAAGTTGTTTTGTCTTGAATTGCATTTCAAAGAGGCTTGTACTTTTAGCTTCGTTTGCCAGTCCTATACACTATATACTAAGTCAGTGTCAGTACTTAGTCGTTCTTTTGAACCCGTGTAAGTCAGTGTAAATATTTTTATGGCGTTCGCCTGTTATTAAAACTTACACTAGTGTAGACAGTGCAGGAAATTTTTACACTGTCTATTTAACTCGTGTAAGACGCTTTGCTACACTGGCCAGTGTAAGACCAAGTGTAAGACATGCGAACGTTCGCGGGACATTCCAAATAATGGTCCATTTACAGTTCGGCGTTAAATGAAAAGGAAGCTCGCGTGAAGAAACAGTCGCTGATTGGAGGACGCGTCCTACGACGCGACGCGAAGCGAAGCTGTGTGCTCATAGCTGTAAATGAAACATTACTGTCAACTTTCTGGTAGCATTAGCTCAGATTTTCAAACAGCGTATGATTTTGGTACGTGCAAGCCATCCACGTTGGTCATTCAAAGCTGAGCGGGGGTTGGTCCACTGTCCACTGCATGTCCGTTTATTTTAGCCTGTTGGAAGACATTCGTTTTCTGACGCAAACATTTTCCTTGTTTCAGGTATGTACGTACGAGAGGAGATCCTTTGTGTTTCTCTCTACTACGCAGTCAGTCATCGTGAGTACCTACCAACCATGTGTTGCGCGCGAAGAGTTTGAAGGACATTTACAATTACACATCTCGGTGCCTTAGTTTCGTACGTGTACAGCTCTGTGCTTTGTATTGTGATGTTGCGGGCTCGCCTGGCCCCATCACTGAACACGATAGCTTGCGTTGTGTGTTTGAGTATAGCCCACCCTTGTATCCACGACCCAATACGCAACGGGCAACAACCTCTGAGCTAAGGGGAGGAGGTTCGTAACATTTGAAAAAGTTCGGGTATTTTTAGAGAAGATAGTCTGAAAGATGAACAAACACACTAGGCCTATATGATATGTTTGTTAGCTGATTGCATATGGCTGATCTATGTTGGCTGATCGAGCGCAAGTGCAACCATATATGTATTCTTCGTGAACTGTCCAAGATATGGTGAAAAAATGACAAGGCTAGAAGAACAACAATAATAATAGAAGTATTTATAGTGGGATAAATATTAGTATGTATGAACCATTGAGATTTCCAGAAGGTATTTACGTCACACTCACAGCTACCGGTTTGTATTGTATTGTCATACATCACCGACCATGTTTTCCGATTAGCTTGGTTGTTAATTCACTTTATAACTCAAAACCATTTCCTCATGTTACACCATCGTCATCCTGGCTCGTCATACCTCAACAACTTGACAATCCACCCTTCCATCTCATAAAATGCAACTCTTATTTACTTATCGACCTATACTAATGGATCGAGCGCATTGAAATACGCGATAACAACCAACTATACGAACAAAGATCACACAATTTTATTAAAATTAAGTTATTGTTGCTCGTCCCATGATGATTGCACCTTATAGCGAGCAAACTAGTCAAGATAGCTTACAGTCGAATGTCATACCGGATAGGAAAGCAAGCATGATATTAATTTTGAACATCAATTGTGTAAATTGTCTTCACTCAAATTTAAAAATATTTTGCTGACAATTGAATGCGTGTAATTGTCGATGATGCCGAAAAAGAGTGGAAACGAATGGTCTCAAGAGTAATTGTTTTGACTTACCTACCACACCACGTGTGTGGATAGGCGTGCACAGGTGCCCCCCCCCCCCCCCCTTAGGCCGCACGTTCTTTTTTCATTATGTAGTTTTTTTAGCCCCAGTAATATAATGTCCCAATAGCTATTTATTCGTCGAATCACTACATGTATGACATGTTACACGTGTACGATATAGATGGCCCATGGTTATGGTGGAGGATTTGAACAATTTCTAAATGCTAAAAAATTGTCAGTTTCAATTCAACCTAACTTGGACAAAAATTGCTGCCACCAGAAGCAATAACAACGGGCATACGGAAGAAATTGCATTACAATTACAAGTTATCTTTGCTATCACTGGAGATAACAATTGTTTCTTAAAAGTTCATAACAAGTACGATTTCTTGATTTGACCTACATTGAATTCTGAATTGCAAAGAGTTATTTTAATAATATAATAATTGCTGTTGAACGGATAAGCCTGATGTAATGGGATGCATACCGCTTGCATTTGGGGGAGAGCTCCGAGCCGTATTTGAGTAGCCAATGGACGTGGGTTGGTATTGCGCGTCTTTGAAAGGCATGCTAGGGGTTGTTTGTTCATCTTCATCGTCTCCACTTGAAACAATACAATACACCACCACACACTCCACCCCCACCCTCACTTTCGAAGTTATGGGGTAAATAAAAAGTAGATAAATTCACATTGAGAGTCTACAAACTCAGTAACAAGACTGATTTTCAGTGGGGGACTTTAATTTAAAGCGACTTAACCAAACCTGAAGGCTCCGATCACCATCGACGAGTGAGCGATAACCAATCAAAGATCGATATTTCAAATACGAAACTTTTGAATCAGTGATTGGACAATGCGAATCAAAGGCCGATCCAGAACAACTTTAAATTTATTGAGAGCTTCGTTGCTATAGGACGGCTCCAAAGTCACCGTTTACTTATTCCTAAGACAATATAACTAATGGCCTACACTCACCGTCTTCATCCTCAACAGTACCGTGATTTCATAATCGTGCAGATATCTGTTCGATGAATTGTGATCCACTCGACCATGTACAGCATGCGACGAGCGAATTGATAAAATTCGAATCAAAGCAGAAGAACGTACACGTAGGCTCATAACCGAAGTACAAACCTACTTCTTCACCATAACGTATAGATTATTACTAATTTTCGTTCGAAATATTGTTTTCTGTCGATTACTGAAACTGAAAGCTTAGTTGTGTTTCTAATTTGTTGAGTGACGAGTGGGTAGGAGGAAGGAAGATGGGAGAGAGTAACTTATTTTCTTTGGGGGTGTCGCACATATATCTAGGAAATAGCAATTACTCGTTTTATCTAACCACAAAACTCAATGGTTCATGAAGCAGCAATTAGCGCATGGACCTAAACTACTCTCGACAACTGTGCAGTACTGTACTTGTACATATAACCAGTAACCACTATACGACTTGTCTGTGTATGCAGTCTATGTGCACGCGATACCGTGGTATCCGAGTCGACCTGAATAACACTGCTGTGGTTGGTGTGGGCCTAAATGTAATTTATATATGCGCGCTGCTTGACTCCGTTGAGTTGAGCGAGGAAAACTTAAAAAAAAAAAAAGCGTGGACGTACCGTGACGTGAGTTACATCATAATCGCCAGGGAATAATCCTTGACAAGCGCGCGCGGTTCTGTGGAAGGGGGAGGGGGGGGGGGGGGAGAGGAGGGACCCAACTATTAATTACTTTGATTTCAAAAGTAACTCTGAAATTATTAAAATATTGATTTTGAACTTCGATGTTATCATTTAAATTGTTGCTCATGTTTATGTTTTTCATGTGCGGACGCGGTGGTCACATTGCAGTTTAGGATGTAATTCAAATATATTGAATCGATTTTTAAAATAACATGCTTCTCACACTTGCGTAATCAAGAACAATACAAACAACCCTCTGAAGTAAAAACTTTCGGGCTCTCTTATAGATGGACCAGCACCATTTATCCCTTGGCCAGAACGGACGAGTCCAAGTTGACTTGAATGCAGGTGATTGTGCATAAGCACGTGCACCTCGCACTCGGCGCGTGAACGGTAGCGACACAACATGGATTGTTCACTTAGATTGCATTATTTCAGAATCTATTGAAGTAGAGCGATATAATAAGCGGTACAATAAAGATCTAAATTATACCTTGATGACTATAATATTTGCGCGCGCATGCCGTGGCGCCCGGAGATGTGCTCGTGTGGAAACCAAACCACCGATCGGGGGCTAAGGAGTAAGGAAGGACCCCACCCCCACTCCACCCCCCTCTCGTCTTTTGCTGTGCCCTTGTCACAATCATGGCCAGGCTACGTTACAATATTTTCAATCTATATTTGTAGTTTGTACTAATATTTGTACCCTGTAGGCCTACGGGTGAAATAAAATATGGTCAAATAAAATTAAATAAATCAAAAATAAAATAAAGGAAAACTATAGTCAAATTAAACCTAAATGTATTTTATAACTTTAGAATGACTCAAAAAATTTAAATTATCTTAATTTGGTCCAGGAATGTATTTTCTATGGCAAGTCCAATTCAACTAACTATAGCTGACCTTGGGAGGGGTTCTATACCTATAATAGCAAGTTATGAGATGAATTCACATCGTTTCTTCACTATACGTTTTTCGCCACTGTTCATGTTGCATGTCTACCCCTGACCTTGACTCAGAACTCGCAGTATGTATATAGGAGGGCAGCGTAATGGCACTGCTTGCGTGTCTTTCTATGACACCTGGCCAACAAGAATACCTGCCAAGCAGGTGAGAATAGCACAGGCAGCAGGCGCTGCGCGTAATGTGGGGATGGATGGGGGCAACATCAACATGTATGCATCATCTGTTCCCCATTCGGTCATGTCATTTCCTTCCAAGTGGTACGACTTGCCGAATCATAGTTGAGGATACACGATTGTACATGGAAGATTTATAAAAAGAATTATTGGTAGGCCGAAATTGATAGTAATCAACATTGTTTTTCACTAATATGCCTATTTCATTGCTTATTACTAGGGATGACATCGGGTAATAAAATTCGGAACCGGTTCCAGCTCTCATATTACCCGGGTACCCGGATCCAGAAAACGTATTTTTCGATGTGTAGGGTAGATTTGAAGGTCGTCGCTAGGCCTTGTGAAGGGCGCTGGGCGCGAAGACGAGGGACGAATGACATGCATGCCGCCTGCTCGAATAGCCCCACGGAATACGCCTGCAGTAATCACGTCGAGTAAAAAAAAACATTTTGCAATACACAACTGAAGCACGTACATAAAACATGCTTTTTCAAGTTAAATAAATTGTAATAGAACAAGTGTTAGCCAGAATGTTCACCAGAATGTTAAACAATGAACAAACAGTAACGAATGCCAGTCGGTTCACGTCTGTTCTGTTCCCCGCCGGGTCACGTGTTGTGGAAGGGTAAGCTCGCGCCGTACCTGCTGGCTCCATCGAAATCAACCGCAGCAATACTGGCGCGTAAATATAGCCCAGAAACGTACTAATAAATTACCCGGACCTGAAAAACGGCTCCGGGTAATACTTTGGAGCCGGGTACCCGATGTCATCCCTACTTATTACACCTTAATTGAAAGCTTCGGGGTGGTATTTGCGCCCTCTCGGTATATACGCGACTGTGATTAGTTCTTAACAGCGAAATAATACTTGCACTAAGATAAGTAGCACATACTTGATGCTAGCTAATGAAATCGTTTTTTGACACGACGACGGAAACGCTTAGCAGAACGTCACAAGGCGAGGGAGAGGGGGAGGTTGCCAACGTCGGTTGAACGGGTTACAAGTCCGTAACAAAATTCTGTAGGACATCGTAGAGAAACTTACCCCCCCCCCACACACATGTCTGGGCGGTATTGCATTGCACTATACACCGGTATCGGCAAATGAGAAGACTTCTCCGCTCAATGCAGCAAATTGCATTAATAGCTGGGTCATTAGGAACCAAAACACGGTACTTACAGTAATAACCAGTCACAGAACTAATTACAATTCGCAACATAATTTATTCTGGCAATTTCCTAGAAATTAATGTGCACATAAACTTACCTTTACACGTATAAATATATAGTATGTGAGTGATTCAGATGGACTTAGATTGCACTATAAATACTGTACATACGGCATTACACTAGCAAATGCATAGTTTTGTTATTCTTCTGGTATGAATGATACGTTTTTTGTTTGGCTGTTTCCATTTTCGTTATCGTACCTAGTATTGACTAACCGAAGGAACTCGGTTCAAGTTAGGCCTAGAGCCTTACGTGCGACTCGTTTACGTCGGTGCAAGAACCCACACAATGATTATGTTATGATAGTCGATGGCTGTTGTGCTTTAGGGCACACCGCGGTCAAGCAATACCGTCCGGTATGTAGGCTTTAGGACACACCGCGGTCAAGCAATACCGTCCGGTATGTGGGCTTTAGGGCACACCGCGGTCAAGCAATACCGTCCGGTATTTGGGCTTTAGGGCACACCGCGGACAAGCAATACCGTCCGGTATTTGGGCTTTAGGGCACACCGCGGTCAAGCAATCCCGTTCGGTATGTAGGCTTTAGGGCACACCGCGGTCAAGCAATACCGTCCGGTATGTAGGCTTTAGGGCACACCGCGGTCAAGCAATACCGTCCGGTATATCCGCAGTGGTTAGGCTAGAACCCAAGAGCGTTCGTTCGAATCCCGAGCGAGGCATGTATGCTCACTTCGCCCTCGTGTCCACGCGTCTCGCAACAGTAGCGCGACGTAGCTCGATGCTGGAGGATCATCATGATACAATAATATTTCTGTGTGGACTGGAAGGATATCGTTAGACCACGGTCACAATCAGGGAAGTGCACTGAATGCATCGTATATATAATATATATATATGTATTGAGTGAGAGAACACGCTCAGTGCGCGTCTGTGCAGGGACCAACCGCAGCCAGGCAACAATATCCTTCCAGTCCACACAGGAATATTGTTGTATAATGGTCACAACCAGGAAAGTGCACTGAATGCATCGTATATATATGTATTGAGTGAGAGAACACGCTCAGTGCGCGTCTGTGCAGGGCCCAACCGCAGCCAGGCAACAATATCCTTCCAGTCCACACAGGAATATTGTTGTATAATGGTCACAACCAGGAAAGTGCACTGAATGCATCGTATATATATGTATTGAGTGAGAGAACACGCTCAGTGCGCGTCTGTGCAGGGCCCAACCGCAGCCAGGCAACAATATCCTTCCAGTCCACACAGGAATATTGTTGTATAATGGTCACAACCAGGAAAGTGCACTGAATGCATCGTATATATATGTATTGAGTGAGAGAACACGCTCAGTGCGCGTCTGTGCAGGGACCAACCGCAGCCAGGCCTTGCGATCAAGAACAATGCAACTATGAATGCTATTTCTTTTGAGTGTCTAACTCAAGGTGAAGCCACCGTACTCGAACTGGCCGGTTGCGTAAGAGGCTCAGAGTTATGATTCTCTACAATATTAATTCGCGTTTAGAGATACCCTTACAACCCGCAACCCGATAGTAATATTTGGTGTGTTTACTTCTGTTTTGTATAACATATCTGTAGCACGTAGTTTGAGCTTTGAAGGGATGTGGATGTAGCATTCCGTTGGCTTGAGGACGATAAGTTAGACTCCGTGTTTTCGCCAGCGTCGCAATGGTAAGCTTGCTGTTAGTTTTCTTGTGGTTGAGTGGAGTCCATGAAATAGGAAAGTTGATGGTATACCAGCATCGATTTGTCAAGAGAATGAAATGTGTTGTGTGACAATAGTTACTTATACATACATATATTCACTATTCAGACCATCGCTAATTTCAAAATAAGAGATACGAAATAAAATTGTCTCGGCCCCGGTTCATTGATCCCTTGCCTTACGATGACTTAATTTGATTTCCATCACTGGAGTGTTCCGCGTTCTTCATAAAGCTAACGACTGTTCAGCCAACCAATAAACGAAATATTGATGAGATTAACATTTTGACGCCACTTGCTTCGACAAGACCGATACGATTTACATTCGTAAACTGTCCCATTTGAAATCAAAGTGCTACTCCATTATTGATTATATTGACTGTATATTTGTGAAACTCGTTGTGGAACACCAGAAGACCTGGTTTCACAGGAAGGGCTTGTCAACCGTGAGCCCAGAGGCCAGCGAGCGAGCGTTCAGCTCTTTGCATCGAAAACTCTCACGCCCAAGACGTTAGTTCGCACAGCCACCGCTCAAACTACACTAGTTTTTGTCGGAAAACTATTCAAGACTTAATTAGCTTAGTTTTAAATGGTATGCATAATGTGCAGCTATTTTTTGAATGAAAGGTTTACAATGTTTTACGTACATTATGGGTATTATTATGATGGCGTGCTGTGTGTTGCCATAGAAAGTACAAGCAGTACACATTTTATATTAATTTTTTGTGTTAAGATTTCACATACGTGTAAGCATTGTAATAAAATACACACAACACAGTTTTATTTATTGATAATTGGGAATCAGTTGGTGAGGACTATTTACCTATTGGATGGCTCATTCGAATGCAAACACGTTCAATCGGTGGCACAGTTGTGGTCGCTAATCGAGACGATGGATATAATATATGAACACGAAATTATACTTGCATCCATTCAAGCCAGAGGTTAGTTGTCATCGTTTTGTTTCGATTTATCGACAATGGTATCGACAATTCGTGGTGAAGTATCGATATTGTCACTAATTAATGTTGGCTTTGGACACGCCTTTGTAAGAAAATAAATGTAAACAAAACTATGTAATTTCAACAGTGGGAAACGGTGTGTGAAATGGACTTGACAGAGGGATATCCTGTGACATGTCTTCACAAGTTATCTGCATCGGAAGGTTTGAGGTAAAACATCAAATCTTAGGACGCTAATCGAAAACTTGAAAAGACAATCTGTACGAAATCACGAGGCGTAGTCACTCAACAGTGCCATTCCTTGGCTTGGAGCACATCCAGTGTCCACGTTTCTTGAATTAAGGCATTTGTTTACTTCCGTTTATAATCTTTCTATCTATGAACGTCGGCTGCTTGTGTTTTGGGCAATGTCCAATCACTACGCCAGATCTTCAGTGGCCCATCCATCTGCAAGCTTTTAGTAGCTTTAGCTCCCCAAATAATAATCTGTTGCGTTGTTGTCGTCGTCTGCTATGTTGCCAGTGTATAATCACCCACAAAACAAGGCGGAATCAGATGTCTTGTTTGCATGCTAGCACAGCACCTGCATCCGCTGATTTATAGTTTATCCGGAATAGGAAGACAACATGTTTCAAATGTGTGCAAAGAAATGCCAATTATACTTCCATGCTATTATTATGTAGTTATTTCCATGCATGCATGATACAAACTGCTCTATAGAGTTCGTGCTTGCACATAATATCAGACAGTTTGATTGCGACAGTAATCAAATCTAGCTAATAAATGGACGACTCCTTCTAGACAACAGCCGCTTTATAAGCAACCACAGGTTCTGCTCGTGTCTGTTTGGAGCGAGATGTTTGTTCTTCACTTTAGTCTCGATCCTACAAGTACACACAGTAGGTCGAAGACAGGCTACAATGTACGTGTATTCATATTAGACCTAGGTTGTTCGATAGTGCTGAAACGGGTCTACCGCAACGCTAGTTGGGCATGGGTGGATGTAGACTGAAGGGCGAAGTGCATATAGGGTTGTACATCTGCTGTGGTCAACACCAGGCAGGCCTAACGTCTGTTGACACACACTCTTGTCTCGCAGACAGTGCCGCTACTGTAGGTTACCATTCGTGAATCCATCGCTTTCATATGAATTTTCTAGTAGTTTTTAAATTAGAAGACGTTGAGCCTGAGGTTGTGCCCCAGAACGCTAGCGAGATTAAAATTTCAACGATTATATGATAAAACATACATTTTCGCCGAAGTACATGATGTTTTATATTTATATATATATATACATATTAATTCTTTTTAGGGAATGATGCGGGAATGATGTGTCGATTGCGAGCTTAGTGGACCTCACTTGACAGCATACTGACTCAGCTCATTGACCTAGTACAAGAATAATATAGTGGATTGCTATAGTTGCTGTAAAACGGAGGTGCGGGGCGGAGAGGTATTTTGTCGTAGTGTTGTTCGACTTTTCGTCATGGGTCAACCCATGAAAATCCCTTGGCTAATACTGTGGAAAACCTTATGTTTTGGTTGCAATCGACAACGCGGTCAGTCAGTCCATAAAGAAACTGATTAAACGAGCATATATATATATATATATATGCTCGTTGACAGCTCGACGCCCTGAGGATAGGATCCATAAGGTTCCTGAAACGTCGGCACAATATGGAGGTAGGACGTGGCGGAATAACCCGCAATTATTTTAATTTTATTGATATATATATATATATGTACCTGTTGCAACTTTCTGGGGATTGTTGCCGCGAATATTGTACTAAAGAAGGAGGCACTGACTTACCCTTCCCTTCCTGACGTTTCGGGAAAGTCACATCTCCCATCTTCAGAGGCCCTCACTCGACGATGTGCATCTCGAGCTTCGAAGCCGCGAACTGACTGGTTCAGTCGATGTCATTCCTCTCGCGTGTATGTCTGCGTCATGGTTCTTATCTCGTAGTGAAACCAGGTTGGATCGACTACGCGTCAGGGGTCCACGTTCAGGGGTAGTGACGTACTCCACGCCCCTAGGGCTGGGGCCTTGTGTAGGCGTCACGACGTTAACGCTGTCAGAACGTTGCACACGGGCTTCTTGTTGGTGTTGAAGGAGAACTGGTTTCCAGGAAACAGGCAAACGTTGTCCGTCATCCCGTTTGTTAAGACCCCGTATCTTAGCTGGGCAATTTCGTTTCTTTGCTTTTGGCCGGTAATACAGAAAACTGTGAGGCAAAAATGCACTGGAGGAGACATAATTTGCAGGTGGCTAAAGGGTCGAGACTGGCCCTCGACCCGACCGTCGAGCAACCTTTTCACAGCGGGTGGCACGAGATACTTCCAAGTTGTAAAAATAGTGGTTTTCCTGATTTCTGTGTTTTCTGCATGCATGTTCCAAACATGTTCGGTAGTCAGAAGAAAGCATGCTGTATTCATATTTGATTTTTTCGGTTTCGACATTGTGTGCTACATTCTTATTGTGTATTATGAATTACTGAATAATATATGCGAGTATTAATTTGCACAAGTTGTTTAAAAAATACAGAATTTCAGAAATGCGTAGAGACCAACAAAAATATCCAACATGGATCGGGATGTAAAAAAACTTACAAACTTCAATCAGGATTGCCGGTTATGGGTATCGATCCGAAGACATCCCGAATTAATTCTCGAATTATCCTACCCACGCGACTTGCGACATTTTAAAGTATTCATTGAATTTTATTTTCCTACTAAACTACTTGGGTACCTAATAATATTCATTGTCCCTAAAACGTTGTAACAGTCAAAATATGTAGCCATAAAAAGTCTTTGGCTAGTTAGACTATTCGCCATTGATTCTCTTATTGCAGACTATTTAGTACGACGTTAATCGGTTTACTCTAACCGAAGTGTACGCACTCTGTCATTGAGGCCTACACGACAACATGATGACATTCATTTACTAACAAACAAAACAATACAAAACTAAAGTAAAGACATATTGTTTATTCGGAAAATACAATAATGTTGAATTGACTGTGAAAACCCCGTCAGCATTTTCAAGATTTCCAAAAATAATGTTTTATAAAGAGTATTTTTTTATTTGGGATCTACGACTTATATTTTTATAATGGTGATTGATTGGCGCCAATCGATAAGATGGCTCCATTGTATACGGATTAAAAACTCCTCGTAATATACTATCCATTATTGGAATAAGTAGATTTTTTGCCTTTGTAAAGGGAGCATCCATACATTTGGTCACGCAAATATGCAGATGTGTCACCACCTCACCATGGATGTGCCAGAAAATGCCTATAGCTGTATGTACACAATGTAGCAAGGGTCTCAATAGTTAGTCCCAACCAAGAATCGATCCTGGTCTTTCAGCATGTTTACATAAACAGAACGAATAGAAATTTAACAGGGTTCGTGTTCTAGAGTTGACTAGGTAGCTAAGTTGGTTGGCTAACAAATACAGCACTGTAATATCATATCTTGCATTGAAATTTGAAAGAGTCAACTCAACAGCTTCCCTCTTATCTTTCCTAGTACAGTCTTGGGTCCGGAATTTTGCCTGCCGGTGGTAGAACTCCCCCCTCCCCCTCCCCAAGATACCTTATAGATTTGTGAAGTGGGGGATGATGTAAGATAACTATAACATCATTGTTTTAACTAATGGTGTTCCGCGCTCAGGAAGTCTGAACGTCGTGGTCGTTGACCGACCTTGTAAACAGGTTATTTGCAGCCCCATCTCCTCACCCTCCAATGGACTTGACCGCCAGCTAGGAAGACAGTTGATCAGATAATCATGCAACATTTCGAGCTAACACAATCACAGTCAACAAGGAATAAACACTACTAATGGTAATGGGATACGTGTGTGGAAAAAGATAACACGGAAAATGTGGAATGAATAAACTTCGCGGACGAAGTTTTGTCAACACCCAGTTGTTTTCTAACACCCAGCAATACCGCCTGTCATGTATCACTCGACACATCGAACGTCACTAGACAAATCCCAAGTTCACACTAGACGTGCGTGAAACAAGAGGGTAGTTATTTACAGTACGTAGCTTTGCTAATATTGTGGCCATTAGGGCGATAAGAATCCGTTTTTGTTCTATCCTCCGTTGCCCTCGTATAATTGTTGTTCTAAGAAATTTTGAAAATTGAACATCCGTTCTTGATATATGATGCAAATCTGCAGTAGTCACCATGTGCGTTATAGACCAACTTTATGTTGGATTTCTCCGTAAAAGACCAATGTTCAGCCAGGATAGCAATTAACTCTAAATTCAAACTCCCGATAACATTGAGTTTACACTAATAAGTTTATTAGTTACTAAGTAAGTAAGTAAGTAAGTAAGTAAGTAAGTAAGTAAGTAAGTAAGTAAGTAAGTAAGTAAGTAAGTAAGTAAGTAAGTAAGTAAGTAAGTAAGTAAGTAAGTAAGTACGTAAGTGAGTAAGTGAGTGAGTGAGTGAGTGAGTGAGTGAGTGAGTGAGTGAGTGAGTAAGTAGTCTTAGTATGGTGATACTGATAACAAAGATTATAAACAACCCTTTATAATCTTTGGTGACAACATTGAGTTTATTAGTGTAATGATGACTGTGATCGAGTTATTGAAACAGAAAATGTGTAACTTTTGTTTTTACTTTATTTGAAAATTCATATTCGTGTCCATAGTGTTTGTGGTTGCATTTGCAGTTATACAAGCACAAATAGACAATTAACGCCGAAGAAAGCTAAATAACGAATAGTGATCAATCCCGAGTTTTGTGGTTCAAATAATATTTAATAAGAATCATTTCGAAGTGATAGCATTTGTAGAAAATGTTTGCCTCGACCGCGAACCGAACCCGGTGCTTATAGGCTTGATGTATCGAGCTCTACCATCTTATCAATAGCCAGTGGCAATTAATGCAAACACTTTCTAAATTGTTTTATTTTGTGATGATGATGGTCGAACAGTAGACTGAAATATCACAATCATTTTACGCTGTTTTTAGTTTTAACACAATAGTATGACCCTTGAGTTGGGTGGTAAGTACACAGGGTGTCTATGAAGTTTTTCAAATATCTACTGGGAATCAAACCTACGTTTTCCAGCATGCATACTGCGTGAAAAGCAATTCTCAATATGTATAGCGTCGGTTTTATCAGTAAGTATTTCCGATCATCCGGTCGATTCCCGGCCGGGCAAACATTTTTCACTATTAGTGTCACTACAACCTCTCATCAAAGTATTACTACGGCATTATTGTGTGTGTGCCTCTTTTTGCCCAGCCGCAACTGTCGACTTTTTATTATATGTTGGTATAATACATATACACACATTTATAAACATATAATCACAACTCTACAAGGTTGCATGCTTATATTTTATACGCGCAAAGAAAAGTTACGATTTCTCATTATCTACTACTTGGGCAGTTTTTATCGCAGCGACTCGGTTCAAAAAATGTTCGTAATGAAACAAGCTAAATATTCACGCCACGTTATTAAATATTGGTAATTAAACAAAAGTGTTATGAAAAGTAAATTTTTTAGAGTACAATAGATTGAGAAAGGCTGGCATCAGGTAGAAACACCCCAGTTCGCTCGCTTCGAATTGCGGTCAAATTATTCCGCTATCCTTACCCTGCAAAAAATGGGGTGGTAGTTTTCAAGAAGTTCCTAGGTTGCCGCTAGGGCGCAGTCGTATCGCAATAAACAACTCTTTTCCAAGCTAGATCAATCATGACTTTGTCCAAATTTTGTGGATAGATAATTGATTGAAATACTATCATAAGATATCCACCATATGCACACATTCATTGAAAATGCATATTGCGAAGCCTTTTTTTCCTATCCCAACTCATTTTTAAACTACTGCCCAAATACTAAAGTCGTGTAAACACTGTATCGATTGTTTTGTTTACCATTGTTACAGTGCCATTGTTAAACAAAAATGGAAATCCGCCTTGCAATATGCTCAAGTTAAAGTCCAAATTTTCAAATACAACTTACCGAACTCAAATATCAGTTACGGTTCTTTCGAAAAATTTGGACAAAGTTACATGATTTTCGTTCTTAAATCGCTCTAAGATACGGCCTCTTAAGGCTTCCCGGTCTCTTCTCTATCTCAATAGCCTCTCGAATGATACGTACTTGAAATTCATTGACCGAAGCTAACGTTCTGGTGTTTTCAAAGCTTATAGAGTGGCCGGTTTTTTTGACGTGTTGGGCCAGGCCTGATGTCTCTTTGCCACTGTTGACCGCTAAACGGTGTTCATCCCGTCTCACCGATATACGTCGGTTGGTCTGACCAACATACACTTCCCCGCATGACCCACACGGGACTTCATAAACCCCATGGGCTTCAAGTGGTATGTTGTCTTTAGCGTTGCGTAACATAGTGCTTATCTTTCTGTAAGGGCGATACGTAGCTGTTTTATATATATATATATATATGTTTTCTTGTTAGAACAACCGATTTCACCCCCTTCATTTTCTCTTCCACGTGTTTCTGTCCTGCTAGAATTGTCTGCGAATGTTTTCGTCAACGTTATAGCATGAGTCCCCTCCTTCCTGCATACACTACTGTTCGTCTGGATGCACCACGACACCTGTTGATCGTATCACTGGTCAGTCGCTGCAGTGGGTTCGGAAAATTAGTACACACAGCGCTATATGTGACCAAATGTAGCAACTTACTGGTGAAGATTGCATTCCACGGTTGAAAATAGTGCCGATATTATTGTGAAATATCTTGTTTTTCTGTTTTTTTTTCTTGTTGATGTGTTTTATTTGGTTTTGTGGTTTTATTGTTTGCAAGTCTAAAACGTGTCCTGATTTAAATGGCGCCTTGCATTTAAAGATGGACTGATGGGATTCATAATCTGCCTACAATTTTTAAAAGCCGTATTTAATCAAACAATAATTTCCACAATTTTGCCATCATCGACGTAGGAAGAACGACGCTGCTTCATCAGAAAGTTGCATGACATTTCCACTTGAGCGCTTCATTCGTTCTCACTGGCCAAACTCGGTGCCTAAATCGATCGTATCTATATACTTGATTAATGATTGGTTAGGATTTTGCGCGCAGTGTGTTAGTGTGTTTCTCTGAGGATGTCAGTATCACAACTGTTTGGTGTGTCTTCCTGTGGTTGTGTAGCTGTAGCTCTACGATGTGGAGGAACATAATGAGGTACTTCGCCCGGCCTATTATTAAAACCACTGTGCAGTAATGAGTCCCTTGTCTCGGTCGATGGTTGCAACCGCTGCCACGAGCTGGCAACAAGGATATAACACACATGTACACATGCGCCACCGCATCCATCGTGCCCAGACACGTGCGATCGGGGGGCGGGGGGGGGGGGGGGGGGGGGGGGCTTTGAAAGACAAAACATTTCGCCGTCCGTCGTCTGTACCTGTGTGATAAAGGTAATGTTTTGGTTCTGTCTGCACTGAGAAAAAGTATGTCCCATTGCGCCAATAGTGATGTATACGTAGTACCTGCAAATGTCAAAAGTATCGTTTGAGCTCCGAAAACTTGGCTCAATGGGAATCGACTATTTACCGTTGTGCCGGTCTTTTCACTGCTATTACGAAATTTTGACTCTTGCATGTAGTATGTATGCATGTATTCTGTTGGAGCAACAGCAATATACTCCTCGTTTAACATTGACTTTATGCACAGGTATACAATTCGATGCAATGTGAATTGGCGCAATTGCTCGGCTTCTCGATGACGCTATGGTTAGTGGTGGGTGGTGCTGCTGGTACTGTGGTGGGGTGGGGTGGGGGAAGAGGATCCAGTCAGCATCAAGGACACATGCACCACCGCATCGTCGCACGGTGTTTTCTTGAGAAAGGGAAATAAAAGCAATTCTAATAGTAAGGTATTTGATAAAAGGCCGTCCGGACGAATCATCACTCCAACCCACGTCGTTTGCACAACGTGATGTTATATAGCTTCGTTTCTAATCATCTATTTATGTCTTGCTACTATATTGTTCAACGTTTCACGTCTCGAGTTGGTTGGATTGCATTTGACATTCCTTGTGTTCCGTCTCGCTCTTTTATTTGCACTGATCCATGCAATTTTACTGAACTCGAATACAATGGATCTACGTGATACCACCTCACTATTTCGTTTTGACACTACAGGTGTCTGTGTAGGACCACGAGATGCATTCCAAGACTTGAGAGTGACGGTTGGATGGCTGGCGCAAGTCTGTTGAGCCCTGACGGTGTTTGCTGTGCTTGACTAATGACTAGGCTTGGCGGAATCACTGTCCACTGTGTCCCGAGTGACGTCACTGTCCACTGTGTCCCGAGTGACGTCACTGTCCACTGTGTCCCGAGTGACGTCACTGTCCACTGTGTCCCGTGTGACGTCACTGTCCTGTCTCTCAAGCTGGTCGAGAGGACGTTTCTCATACTCATCCTCCGATATAGCTCTGCCTGTTGTACGACACGAATGAATGTCACGTACCAGATCCTAAAACGAAAAATAACAATAATCATAGTAAGGATACATTTTCATAGGAATACCCGCTATAGGATGCACACGAGCTTTGTCTGGTGTATCTCTCTCTTCAGGGCCCTCATTCCAGAACAGTTTTAGCCGGTTGTAGACTGTAGCCGGTTGTAAAGTTGCGCCCCCTATTCCGTAACCCGGGCGCAAGTTTCAACCAGTTGCATCTTGCGTACTGGAATGAGGGCCCAGATGGGGAGGAATGTCCGACTGGCATATTATAACTGTATTTGTATTTATTTTGCAGTCATACACGACATATATTTTAGTTATATGTACCCTAATGTTACATTAATATTACTCCCGAACTATAGTCTCGCGTGTAGCCACAGAGCCACTTCTGCCGATTAAAAACGAATTAACAGGATACGCATTATGTTATGTGACAACAATTAGCACTCGTACGCATGCGTGGACCGTTCTTTCAACGGTGTGATGACCGCGTGGTTGCTGTTGGGCTTTGTACATCTATTTGAGACTGTGCGGTGCGGGTGAGACGTCTAGTGGGATGATAAATAGCCCCCTTAACCGACTACACCAACTTTTAAAGGCATATGCTGGCAAGCCTAAGCCACAGGCGACTCGAGACCACCAACATTGTTCTCGTTGCGCCGTTTGAACCCACGTTGCTGGTTGAGCAAGTGGGAGGAACAAGTGTGTTCGCCGTCAAGAAGGCGTAATCGGAAATATGTTGCTACAAAGTTTTCATTATTGTTGGTGGATATAAGATGTGAAGTGTCAAGTATGCGCGCGCACCGGTCGCCACGTGTACAGTATATATAAAATACGCTCTTCACTGTCGTGTTCGGGCACGTGTGGTTCTATGAGAACTTCACTCCACTTCCACAAATGTTCGGTACCCTCGCGATTCTTGTGTCCAGGCGCGTTGGAACGTTTTGAATGGTTGGGGAAGGGGGGGGGGGGGGGGTTATAAGCAAACTCTTATGTCTCAACGTGTGGGGGGGAAAGAAAATGTGGCAAATAATAAACGAAATCTCTAACAAAAAACCAAAATCGATTGAAATCAAAAAAATAATCTCCGGAGATGAAGTTATAAATTTCCAAGAAAACCCCCAGACTATAGCAGACAATTTCATAGACTACTTCTCAGACCTAGGAGAAAACATGGCAAAAGACATATCAACAACCTATAACCAGAACCCAACAATCTCAGACGAAAACAACACCCAAACCCAAACCCCAACCAAAACTATATTTATGTATCCAGCTACGGAAAATGAAATAATTCAACACCTAAATAATATGAAGATAGATACCGCCACCGGTCCTGATGCCATAAGTACACGCATTCTGATACAGAACAAAATCTCGTTAGCAATGCCACTAACACACATAATAAACAAAAGTTTTGAAACGGGGATCTATCCAGAAATATTTATAACTGCACATATTAAACCAATCCATAAGAAAGGGCCAAGAATGCAAATTTGCAACTACAGACCCATCTCTCTCCTCAGCAACTTATCGAAAATCCATGAAAAATGCATTAAATGCAGAGTAAATAACTTCTTAGAATCAAACAAACTAATTTCCCCAAACCATGGCTTCAGAGCCAATATGAGCACGGAAGATGCAACACTCAGCCTTACCTCTCAAATCCACAAAATGCTTGATACAAACCTAAAGCCGTTAGCAATTTTTCTAGACTTAGCCAAGGCCTTTGATACCATATCTCATCGTATCTTACTAAACAAACTACACAATATCGGTATACGCGGAATCCCGTTAGACTTAATAAAAAGCTACCTCAAGGGCCGACAACAATTTGTAAAAATTGGAAATACAATAAGCAAGCCAAGAGAAATTAAATACGGAGTACCTCAAGGAACGGTACTAGGCCCAATCTTATTCCTAGCGTTTATAAATGACCTTTGCTCAATGAATATATGCGGCAAAATTATCACCTTTGCGGACGACACTGTACTGCTGTTTTCCGCTAGTACCTGGCAAGAAGTTCATGAACTAGCAGAAAGAGAAATGAACAAAATTCATAAATGGCTGGGCACAAATCTACTGACACTAAACAAAGAGAAAACAACATACATAACTTTTTCAACGCAAAACTCGACCCAACCAATAACATCAAAATTACAACTTCATGAACACAAATGCACCACAAAGGCTAACTGCAACTGCATTTCATTGACGAAAACACAGTCAACCAAATACCTCGGTATTCAAATCGACCAACACTTAAAATGGGAGCAGCACATAAAGTCACTCAATACAAAGCTCCAATGCATAATGCCCAACTTATACGTTCTAAGAAATATATTATCGCTTAAAACCCTAAAAATTGTATATTTCGCACTAGTCCAATCTATAATTCAGTATGCGATAACAACATGGGGTGGAGCATACGATTTCCACATTCGACCACTCATGACCGCGCAAAATACAATCCTAAAAATAATACATAAAAAAGAGCACACTTACCACACTAACGAACTGTACTCGGAGGCGGGAATTCTACAAATAAGAAAATTGTACGCTCTAGCTATTTCACGCTCCATTCACGCTAATAAAATAAAAATTTACTCAATCCAAACGTCTTACCATTTGATAAACACTCGCTCTAAAACCAACAAGCATATATTCATCCCTAGAGTAAACAAAGGTATCCAGCAGAGGCATGCCGCTTACATAGGCCCAAAGTTATACAACATAGTTCCTCTAGAAATCAGAAATCTAAAGAGCAAATCTACATTTAATTCAGCCATAAAGACATGGCTAAAAAATATCTCTGTCTGCAAAATTACTGATGTCGTAAATAATAAACTTCCCTCTAGGAATCGCCAGTAAACAGCACTCACTTGCCCAGACAATAAAGGTGAAACAGAAACACTAACTAATTCTTGGAATTATGTTACTATAATTCTAAAGTCACAGTAAAAATAGTAAAAAGGAGCAAGTCACTACATTTTGGTATAAATGCATATGGAACAGAGCAGTAAGATATGTTTTACTACTACTATAAATTTAGAACACACTCCTACCTTACTAAATCATAGAGTAGAAGATACATGTGTATCCGTCCAATAGCCAATTTATCATTATAAATTGTATATCTTTAAAATAGCATACATTGTAAATTAATTGTATCACTAAAATTGTTTGTTGCAACCCTTTGCATTTATGTTGTTTTATTTTACTATCAATATTTTCATTATTATTTTTATTATTATTATTATTATTATTATTATTTTATACTAGTTGTAGTTTATGTAATCAAGTGTAAATAAATAACCAAAACCAAACTTGTTTTAGGTGTTGGTTATTAGTTAGCAGTAGTTGATTAGTAGTTATTATTAATGTATTGTTCATGTATTTTTCATGTTAATAATAAGAAAAAGTATGCTCCGCCTCAAGATCAGATCTTATTGGAGCATACAAATTTCATGATGTAACATCCTTGTATCCACCAATGGGAAAAATAAATAAAAACAAAACAAACAAGTAGGAGTAGACCTTACGTTAGTATGTAAGTGTATTATTGCTACTATTAAATGAAAATAAATAAATAAATTCACAATTAGAGTCTACCCATTCAGTAACAACTGACAAGACTGATTTTCAGTGTGGGACTTTAATTTTAAGTGACTAAACCAAACCTGTAGGCTCCAAACACCATCGACGAGTGAGCGATAAATAACCAATCAAAGATCGATGTGTCAAATATGAAACATGAATCAGTGATTGTTACTTTTACTAATAATGGCCATTTATCATGGCAAATACCAAAAGTTGAAAACTATTTAGAGCACATGTTTTGCCCCCCCACATGCCCCCCTGTCTTCCTCGGTTTGTACGCCACTGCTTGTGTCGTCACATGGCCGCGATAGTCGAGTCTTCAGTAATACTCGGATCACGATGCATTACTGTACCAGTCAAGAAGACTGTACATGTGAGATGTAACCAACCGCAAAAACAGTTATAAAATAAATCCAATCCGTAAAACATAATAGTGAATGTCGTCGTCCGGAACCGTCGCCCCCCCCCCCCCCCTCACGTCAGTCACGTGGCCTGGTGTCATCAGATTGTGTATAATGTTATGCGTCGCTCGCTACCACTGTATGTACACTCGGTGTGATGGTAATGGTGGCCCACACAGTATGCCAAGCTTGTCATCACTACAGATTGAACGCTGGAGCTACGGTGATAACATGGCGGCATTTTCAAATTGAATATTAAAAGAATAAGCTTGTTTGTGTCAGTCATCTACTCATCTGTACATTAAAACTTTTTTTTTTTTATTTGATTTATTCCAAAAAAATTTTAATTCGGGAAATACTGTAAACTGTAATTACTTTCATTTTCTGTTGGAATAGCTCTGTATAAATGTACAATTAGCAGTCTTGGCGTCGTGTAGTGCAATGACTTGCATTGCATTGCTATGTGGTTAGGTGGGAGGTAGGAGGGGCCTACCCGTTGGCCTACCCCCTACCTATATAAGCAGGGGCGGCTTGCCCGCTCGTCAGAGCTTAGACGGTCAGGGTAGATTGAAGACGGGCCGAGTGAGGCCCGTCTTGGTTACGTGTTGTAGCGTGACACGTGTATTTAGCTAAGCTTTCGTGACAATAAACTATATTCTGTATTTGTATATATCTGTTAGTCATACTTTCATCCCAGTTTATCCCCACGTACTTGTTTCCCGCTACAAATTGGGGGCTCGTCCGGGATTTTGTTAGTGGGACAGTAGCGGTTGCAACTACGGTGGGGACGCGTTAAAAAATCAAAAATCAGAAATGGCAGTAACTAAGGTATCAATTATACTAGTGGGTGCCTGTGGGCGTAGATTTACAGGCCGCGGAAAACGGGGGAGCTAACAACCAAGTTGAAGGACTTCTGATCGTTAAGTTTCGGTGCGCCTATAAGTTTTTCGTTTCAGTCTCGTTCCGTGTTTGTTGTTGTCTCCGGTCAGGACAGTTGCGAGAAAAGTGAAACCTACTTCCGCAATTCCAACAATCCCGGTTAGTATTGTTGGGGGTTGGTGAGTGGTTGTCTGCTGATGACGTGTTCTGATAAAGCTGGGCGCCACGCAGGTACATGACTGAACGTGAATGGGTCCAGCGCAGCGAAACCTCGGTCAAATCCCTTAAACTCAGACACACACACACATGTTCCCTATCAAAGAACGCGTGCGCAGCCTCCGGGTTTGCGCCGAGCTTTGACGGGGACACATACACACATGTTTCCGATCAAAGAACGCGTGCGCAGCCTCCGGGTTTGCGCCGAGCTTTGACGGGGACTCATACACACATGTTTCCGATCAAAGAACGCGTGCGCAGCCTCCGGGTTTGCGCCGAGCTTTGACGGGGACACATACACACATGTTTCCGATCAAAGAACGCGTGCGCAGCCTCCGGGTTTGCGCCGAGCTTTGACGGGGACACATACACACATGTTTCCGATCAAAGAACGCGTGCGCAGCCTCCGGGTTTGCGCCGAGCTTTGACGGGGACACATACACACATGTTCCCGATCAAAGAACGCGTGCGCAGCCTCCGGGTTTGCGCCGAGCTTTGACGGGGACTCATACACACATGTTTCCGATCAAAGAACGCGTGCGCAGCCTCCGGGTTTGCGCCGAGCTTTGACGGGGACACATACACACATGTTTCCGATCAAGGAACGCGTGCGCAGCCTCCGGGTTTGCGCCGAGCTTTGACGGGGACTCATACACACATGTTCTCGATCAAAGAACGCGTGCGCAGCCTCCGGGTTTGCGCCGAGCTTTGACGGGGACACACACACACATGTTTCCGATCAAAGAACGCGTGCGCAGCCTCCGGGTTTGCGCCGAGCTTTGACGGGGACTCATACACACATGTGCTCGATCAAAGAACGCGTGCGCAGCCTCCGGGTTTGCGCCGAGCTTTGACGGGGACACATACACACATGTTCTTGATCAAAGAACGCGTGCGCAGCCTCCGGGTTTGCGCCGAGCTTTGACGGGGACTCATACACACATGTTCTCGATCAAAGAACGCGTGCGCAGCCTCCGGGTTTGCGCCGAGCTTTGACGGGGACTCATACACACATGTTCTCGATCAAAGAACGCGTGCGCAGCCTCAGGGTTTGCGCCGAGCTTTGACGGGGACACATACACACATGTTCCCGATCAAAGAACGCGTGCGCAGCCTCCGGGTTTGCGCCGAGCTTTGACGGGGACTCATGCACACATGTTCTCGATCAAAGAACGCGTGCGCAGCCTCCGGGTTTGCGCCGAGCTTTGACGGGGACTCAAACCATTCCATCATCACTTTCCCTTCCCACCTTTCCCCAGTACTGTTTTGCCGACTGGAGGTCGACAGAAAACAATGAAGAAAGTGGACGCTACTCTGCACGAGTCTGCGTTTGTTTGGGGGCTGAGTAGTGGTGCAAAGAATAGCCCGTTCATTGGGGTGACGTTATTCGAGAAAATGTTGCCGGCATTGCTGGGTACCGGGTCATCGATCAGCTTGGTGGGGAGTGACGTCATCGACCAGATACAGCGGGCGGGGTGTAGAGTGCACGAGGATGCGTCGGACATCCAACTCGCCACGGGGACAGCTCGTTGCGCTGGAAGTGTGTTGATCCATGTTTCGTGGCAAGGGGGTTTAAAGAACCATCTTTCTGGGCTGTGTAAGCTCGTTATCGTAGGCAGAGATTTCCTCGAACAGTCAAATATGTCCATTCATATATCGGAAAGAGGGTAAACAATTGGCAAGGTGCCTGAGGCTGTTGTTCCGTTCAAGACGGTGAGCTGTGAGTCATGTTGAGAGCGCGACAAACATCGCAGACAAAAAATTGTTGTGCGAGACCGTAACGTGCCCTCAGGACATTCAAAACCAGCCGATATCAACCCTCGAGAGTGCAGTTACCGCGAAGGCCAGTTTCTCCGACCTGATGAGTCACGACATCCGGTGTACTCTACGATCGGACAGGAATGTGACAACCGCGACCGCGAACCCGGTCCACGTACGCCAGAAGTGGGGTCGACGCCGGGCCCGGGAGAGGGGACGTCACGCCATGCTGACAACTTTAGTGCGGTTCGAAGCCCGACGACACCCGCACTCAAGATGACTGGTGAAACATTGACTTGGGCGCCGACTTCGAGTGCCTGGCATCTGGAGTCAAGACGGTAGCGATAACGAGTGACCGCCGCAGATCGGTTTCTTTCTTGTTGTATATTAACAAGTGTTTATTTTTTGTGTATTACCGTGTGTTTATTTTTATCTAACGTAAACCTTTCAGAAATTATATAATATTTTTTTGCGCGTGTGTTCGTTCGTATAGCTTCTGTGAACTTCCAACGGTTATTGAGTGATTTCGTGCACACTTTCGTTTCATAGTGTATTTATTAATCTTTTCATTTATTTGTATATTTGTATTTGTTTTATTATGCGACGGCTCGTTTTATATAAGACACGACGCAAGTTTTGACGCTGGACATTTCCGATGAACTATCTTGTGTATTTGGTTTATTGTGTAATGGTTTTATATTGTTATTGTGTGGCGTGCATACCATGTGTTATGTGTAGCTTATGTGTAGCTTATGTAGCATGTGTAGCTCATGTCTTGTTAGGTTTGTAATCTGTGTAGTTCTTTCAATAATTTTCAGTGTCTAGATGTGTAACTTTTAATTCCTTGTTTTTTTTTTTTGTGTTAAGTTTAAAGTTTATGATTTAACTTTTTTCAGGGGGGGAGTATTGCAATGACTTGCATTGCATTGCTATGTGGTTAGGTGGGAGGTAGGAGGGGCCTACCCGTTGGCCTACCCCCTACCTATATAAGCAGGGGCGGCTTGCCCGCTCGTCAGAGCTTAGACGGTCAGGGTAGATTGAAGACGGGCCGAGTGAGGCCCGTCTTGGTTACGTGTTGTAGCGTGACACGTGTATTTAGCTAAGCTTTCGTGACAATAAACTATATTCTGTATTTGTATATATCTGTTAGTCATACTTTCATCCCAGTTTATCCCCACGTACTTGTTTCCCGCTACAGTAGGCACTTTGTAGATGAAATTAGCATTCATAGCATCGTTGTTAAAAATTACCCTTCAGTAGTCCATTATACATTAATGTTTAAATTATATTCTAACGGGTGGTTTAGTTACAGCCAGGTAACCCTATAGACTCCGAGCGTATTCGCATATGCGTCGTCGCAATTAGCCTCGTCGCGTCGGTCGAACACTTTCAGTGCCAGCCAGTCAACTAGTTATGTTGAAAGTATATAATCAGATGTGTTATTGCACAAGAGTTCTAGGTTGAGATGTTCGTGCTCCACTTTTATAGCCACGAGTGCTTACTTACTATTGACAGCCAGCGAGCGGTATACGCACACGACTTTCGATTTAGTCTTATCTAAGTTAGACACGTCATGGAAATTCAATTTACCATAAGTCGAGTGTGCCCATCCTTGAAGAGTGAACTAAAAAACTAAAACTTTTTTTTTTTTTTTTTTAGGTTGATTGAAACCGAAAACGTTAGCTCTGTATCTATAAGCTGTACCTACCTGCCTGCCTGCATTACAGCTTGCTGCACGTGTTGGACAAGTGTTTACACACGTAGACCTGTAGTACTTTCTGTTGTGAATCAAGAGAAAGCTTGGTGGGCCATCTATATTCGTGCTGTTTGCAGAATCACGACAAGAGCAAAGACTTCGTTACTAGTGAATACTAGTAATTACTTGTAATAGTAATAAGTAATACGCTGCTAATGATGCTAAGAGTTTTGCTAGGCTATTCGAGATATATTTTATAAATGAAAGTAACGGAGTACAGATAGTCATGTAATGTGGATGTGAGTCGTCTTATGTCATCTGCTATCGATATAGTGTCATGGTTATCAGAATATGGCAATACGGAGTAATTACGGGTATCAATGCGGGTTGTGTGATTTAACTCTTATTAGGCATAGGCCTACCCATTATAGAATAAAAAACGTTCCAAATAACCCAATTACTTACGGATCACACACCTAACGGCTCATATGTGACTCTCGGATCGGGTAGGAGGGTTTCTTGTAAAGACTCTTACCTTACGTAATACAAAATTAATTCTACTCAAAGTTTTCACAATATTATTTCACTTCGACAGCCCAACAATAATTTAATAAATAAATCAATAAATAACCTTAAATTATTAATGAATGATGGCGTGTAGTTGGACAGTCCGAACTAAATTCGGTCTTCTTGTTTCGGAGGCGAGGACTCCCAAACATTTGGTACCTCTAGGCTCTCCGAATTGTTATGTAAATCTTACAGTTCTAGGCCTACAATACCTGTTGAGCACGCGGTCGTTTACAATTTCACGGTTGTGTTTTTACTCTTGATGATATAGTGTAATTTAATTACATTAGTTTACATTTGATTTGCAGCCTTCACATGTGATGCCTTAAGACATGTGAGCACTAGAATACGTGTTGATTGGGTTGGGTTTCAAATATCTTACCGTTCGTTATATGAGACGGTGGAAATGTTACCTTTGCTTTTTATTGAATTGTTATCTCTCTTTGCAAGACTTATCAACTACTTACTGACATTTAGAGCCTCGCTACCAGAGTAGAACAAATATTTGATGGAGGTGTCCGTGATGACGTGGCAATCTCGTACAGATCAGGCACCATCTCACATCACTCGTCTTTGCTTTCTTATCTAGACGTAGGAAGTGAGTGATAGGCATATTTGATAATGAAAATGCATGTTTTCATTTTTAAAATCTTTATTTGATTTGTGTGCTTATCACACGAACACCCTATAGCCTTATGGCCTCTACTTTGGCTTTGGGAATGGTATGGTGGCTAATCCACAATATGAGCATGTAATGCGTAGCGGACTTCCATTGCCTCACCCGTGGCCCCCACTTTGGGGACCACTTGTCCCCAATATACAACAGTGTTTTGTCTACTCAACATGTAATACATTATGGGACTCCTCTTGCCTCACCCGTGGCCCCCACTTTGGGGACCACTTATCCCCAATATACAACCGTGATTTGTCTACCCAACATGTAATGCATAGCGGACTTCCCTTGCCTCACCCGTGGCCCCCACTTTGGGGACCACTTGTCCCCAATATACAACAGTGTTTTGTCTACTCAACATGTAATACATTATGGGACTCCTCTTGCCTCACCCGTGGCCTCCACTTTGGGGACCACTTATCCCCAATATACAAATGTTTTTTTTCTACCCAACATGTACGTTGCCTCACCCGTGGTCCCTTCCGTGGTCCCCAAAGTGGGGACCACTTATCCCAATATACAACAAGTGTTTTGTCTATACCCAACATGTAATAGATTAGGGGACTTCTCTTGCCTCACCCGTGGCCACCACTTTGGGGACCACTTGTCCCCAATATACAACAGTGTTTTGTCTATACGCAACATGTACCTTCCCTTGCGTCACCCGTAGTCCCCAAAGTGGGTACCACTTATCCCCAATATACAACAAGTGTTTTGTCTATCCAACTTGAAACTCCCTTTGTCTCACCCGTGGTCCCCACTTTGGGGACCACTGATGTCTTCTGTCTACGCGCTCAACACCGCCAACATGACAATTGCAAATAGCGCAGTTCTAGTTTTTACTTTTTACTCCTCTCTCCCGAGGATTGCTGGAAACCGCATTGCTTGTTACGGTATGTGTTGCTACATTCAGCGAATCACTGGAATTCACGGTAAATTTGTTCAATTATGACGACGATACCTACACTTAAAAAAAGTACGCTAGCTGTTCGTTTCTTACACGTATCTAGAATTAACTAATTGTGCATAACACATGAACCTGCGACCGTTTATCGTTGAAACATTGCTGTGCCATAGATATAGGTCTTTGTCTAACAGCAATGTAACAAAGTGATTTGTTTCACTATGTTCTCGAGTCCAGTCGTCGCCATGTTTTCTCTTCTTACCCCGCAACCCCGTGTACCACCTGTCACACTCAAGGGCAGGAAGTGAGTTACGTTGAAAAATCTTCTGCACTTTGTAATTAAAATCCGTGTTTTGCATTCTATGTTCCCTAATGTTACGTTGATAAGTGTTCAGGCAATAAGAGTCGTTGCCCTTGTAGCGGGTTGAGGCAGGTGACCCATTTCAAGGCACGTTTCCATCTCCAGCCGTCGGACTCAGGAGGATAGGTTAAAACTTGCACCCATCCATGGTCCAAGAAGGTTATTTAGGTGGGTTAGATTAGAAGTAGGGTCGCCAAACGTCCCGAAATATCGGGAATGTCCCGATTTCTAAATCCTAGTCCTACTCATATTTGTAATTGTTTCAAAGCCGTTGTTTTTAAAGAATTACGGTTCAAATGTGGCGCGCCACTGCTTTTGTCGTGAAATTTTGTATTAAATCATCACTCAAGACATGGAAAATATATTGGTTAATCGTCGTTTTCCGGGCACTTACGTCGAAAAAGTGCCCTAATAATGTTTCGCTTTTGACAGCTGGGGTTTTGCCCCAGACCCCCTGTTGTGCCCTCATTTCATATATGTCCTGAATTTATACTGGCAATCCTAGTTAGAAGTTGAAGTTTATTTTTATTCAAACATAGAAAAGGTACAATACAATTGTTTACAGTAGCCTATGTTTGGAAGTGCAGTAGTAGTGCACTCGTTAGTTGTTAGATCATGACTTGCACCAGGAGCTGGGACTATGTAATATGGGTCTCGATTTTTGAAATTCACAATACAAACATAAACAATTAAATATTCCAATTACATGTATCAAACACTTTCAACGATTTGGCTGCATACTAAAAAAAGAACAAAACATCCCTACAGTTTTATTTTGGTATCAGGACTCAGGAGTTGTATTATTTATTACTCGGTGAAAATAAAGTATCGACCTCACCAATCACGGAAAAGAATTCTTTTCCGCTAGGCTATAGGTTTTCGTGTGGAATCGGCCCTACTTGTGTAGGCAGAGGCTCTGTTCCAGTCGAAGGTGATTTTTTTGGGTTTGAAGTTTGAACCATACAGGCAGGACATAATATGAATTTTATAAGTCGAGATATATTTTTAATCCGACAGATGGTAGTACGCGTATTACTCATCTATTTGCTACACAAATCATAGAACAACTGTGGTACATTCTGATTCAATTTCCAACTCGGATCCACCATAAGGGGGGGGGGGGGGGGGGGGGGTCTCGGTCTCGCCTGTGATTGAGTTGAAACTTCATTCGAAACAGAGTCAGTGTGGGACGCGGGGGAAAGGAAAAGAGGCGATGATTTGGTTTCAGTTTTCGCAAATATAAAATATGCAATTGTTTATAAACTGACTATGATATCTTATTCCAAATGTTATTAGCTCCTGTTGTTGATGCATTTACACAAAATTGGAGTAATATTCCATCTTTCCGCATACTAAATCGTGCGCCTACTGTGTATCTATACTGCTCCAGAGTATTTCTGTCGAATACAAGTTATTTTATTACTGAGTTTTGTTGATATAATATTGATATTTAATTTAGTATTGTTCACATATGTGTGTGTTGGAATCTGCGGCCCATCTGTCGGTGCGATGTGATGTGGTGGAAGCGAAGCAGCGAGACGCATGTCTAACACCTGTTGACGCGCTGCTGCATGGGTTCAGATCTGAGACATCACTGGCAGAGAGACAGACCTTCTGTGCTCTGTAGCGTTCGTTATGTGTGTTCACTCTTTTTTTTTAATCCTTCATGCAAATAGACAATATACGTGTAGAGTTTTTTGTTTGCAGCTCCAGGCCCTTCCTGGTACAGAGCCTACATTTTCTTTGATGCCCTGCCATGCTCTCTCTCTCAGCTCAGTCTCTTGTCTTGTGCAATAATAGCTGTTCTGTTCCACGAGTGTGTTGTGTTGGTGATAATAACTCATTCACGCCGAGTGATACCGCTACGCTAGCCCGAGTGTAGGTGTGAGTGAGTCGGCTCGTTCATTTCCGCCACAGCATCCGAATGTTAATTCCGCCCCCCGGTAAACATCAAAGAAACCGTCCGCAAAGCTAAATATTGCATTTATTATATATACCTGTAGAGCATTGAGATTAAGTATTAGATTGTGCAGTTCAGCTCGATACGACGCTTTATGTACTTGTTCGTGTATGAAATCAAGATGTTGTTGAATCTGACAGTGCGCACTTGTGTTACGCTGATGCAAGCCGAGCGGTTTCGCGTCTCGTTGATGTATTTCGATGACGTTACTGATGTTGTCTGTCTGTTTCCCTGTCCTGTCGAGTATATATCTGTCTGTTTCCCTGTCCGGTCGGGTACATATCCGTCTGGTTCCCTGTCCTGTCGGATTGATCTACGGGTAACTTGTTTGCCTAAAGTTGGGCCATGTTTGTGATACATAGTGGGCGAAAGGGCTCGGGGTCCATTGTTTGTGTCCGAACCCTTTGGGTTCGGAGGGCAGAACATTAATTTACTTTTTTTCTCAATCCGGTTCAGAGTTTACTTTTTTTCATATTAACCTTTCCGCAGTCATACCTGTGATACATGCGATTATTGCGACAGCGTTTGAATTGGTATATTTGCCTACTTAGGTGTAACACGGGTTCTGTATGGTGCACACTGTCTCTGTATGGTGCACACTGTCTTTGTACACCATTACTTGGATAAAGCTGTGTGCTTAAGTACTTGTGGTATTTAGAGTTGATTGCTCACCTGAAAGAGTTTATTTTAGTATTCTCTCTATCGAATGCAGTAGCGTAGATTCGAATAGTTTGTAGAGTGAGTAGCTGCAACGAATACCCGAATGTTGTTTGTAGGGCATATTCCCGGCATTCATGCAGAGTGGCTGGTTTGGGAATTCAATACGTGACCTGCCGTAGAATCCATTTCCATCGCTGGACTACTAAATAAGGGATTGTGTTAGTTCGGTTAGTCCACACGCGCCGCGTCAGCCCGTCCCAAGTGAGTGTGGCTCCTATTCCCAACTTGATAAAAGAGTGCTCAGAATCCAAACAAGATTTGCTTCCTGGCCGACTGCCGCGCTACTGTTTCGTTTGAGAGGGTTAATTCTTCAAAGTGTGGCAAGAGTTGAAATTTGACAGAAAATCAAAATGTGTATAATAATTGTTGTAGGCTTCGTCCGCGTACGGCAAGTCTGGCCCGGCCATGGTTGCCGAGCCAGCCTGAGATTTAAGCCCCGGGTTGCCCGAGCGGAACTAATAAACGTGGTAAGCCAAGCGAGCTCGCTAATCAACATCCGTTCACCACTCTTCATCAGGGCTCTACAATTAAGTAATCCGTCTTCTTCTTGTTTTTGCACAAGAGTGTGTGTGCATGGCTACTCCGCAAAGCGAGTCCACCATGACACCTGTGACGTCGGACAGGCAGGGTCGGTGTAAACGGTGACATGTTCTCATGACCGGGTCAGAATCATCAAACAACGCAGCATCATTGACGTAAATCAAGACACACTTAACCAGCGGTTCTTAACCTTTATTTACTTCATGGACCCCTAAAAAAACTATAATTTTGAACACGGACCCCCTTGTTCCACAGAAGAGCAAAACGATTTGAAACAACGAAACAATATATTTTATACGACGCCTCTAACGCTCTTTGGTTTGCGGTACCAGCCGTTTTCACCACATTTTTCTCGTTTTTCAGGTCCTCTAATCTTCGACGAAAAAATCTTCCGATTTGTCTTTAAAAGCTGTATGATTCGTCTCTAAATGTCTACCAAGAGCGTGTTTCTAAACAAAATTTTAAAATACAAACGCAAAACGAAGCGATTCTTTGTAACCGCCCGCGGACCACTTCGACACCACTCGCGGACCCCAGGTTAGGAACCGCTGCACTGTACGTTTATAGGTGACTGACTTGTGTACACACAGACGTTAGATTGGCATTGTAAAAATATCTTATACGTATTTGAACTTTGCTAACTACTTGTCATAAATAAGTCGAGTCTTATTGTTAGCATTGCGTTTAGATTCCCTTTACACCAACGTTGGCAGTAAGGGAATAAATTGATTCCCCTTCTGCCAACAAATGCCTCGTGTACAACATTGCCTTTGCCCAGGTATCAATGTTGGCGTTGGGAGAATACAAATTTCGTTGGCAGTAAGGGAATTTGCATTAAGGGATCGCTCCCAATATTCTTCTCTTCTAAGACCAGGGTTTCACCGACAATTCGCAACGTAAGTATTTACAAAATTACATGTAGTGGGCCCTCCTCTAGACCCCCCCCCCCCCCCCCCCCCAGACACACTTGCAAGTGAGTTCCTCCAACGCGCTTTCATGGCAACGTAGTTACGCTACGGGGGGCTCAGACTCAGACGCGATCATTTAAGTGGAAACTGAGAAATTGCCTCATGTGTGCAAGTGTACATTGTCTTATTTTGAAACCAATTTCACGTTCATGTATTTCCTAATTTCATTTCCATTTCATTATTTTTATGATGTATTGCGCAACGTTCCTGTGAGTCATGCTCATGGTTGTTACTATAGCTGCGAGCAGTCGTGCATTTAAGTTGCAATTAAACGACGATAATTGTTTCAAACTCAACATGTTTATTAGTAATTTGAATACTAAAATGGTGTATCACGAATATGCAATATATGTTAACAACGTAGTTACATGCACCGCACTAAGTTTGGCAACTTATTGTGCAGGTTGAAATTCAAATCCCAAAATATGTATGGAATGTTTGTTTTTATTCTGATTCTTTTTGTCAGTGTTAACATAATTTTATTAGCATAAACAAACTTGATGTAATTGGTTTGTCTGTGTACAAAACAAAAAGTGAGTGTTAAAAACTAGAAATTACACACACAATGTAGGGTAAACCAGTAACCATGTCACTGCATGCCAACAGAATCAATGCTTCAGTTCAACATGTTCATGGTTTTGTTTTATGTTTGTATTATTGATTCCTTGTATGTTGTATACAGTTGTAATTGTGTATATTATCCTCGTTTGTAAATTATTTGTAACTAACAAAATTGTCATCATGTCCAATACACATAAATACATTAAATACCTGTTATGTGTGAGTGGTCGA
Organism: Isoperla grammatica; assembly: GCA_945910005.1. Taxonomy (NCBI): domain Eukaryota; kingdom Metazoa; phylum Arthropoda; class Insecta; order Plecoptera; family Perlodidae; genus Isoperla; species Isoperla grammatica. Next base: position 107,874,126 of record OX246737.1, on the reverse strand, counting down.
CATTCATTAGCGTTGAGCAAAAGTTTCAAATCGAACAACACATTCTTAGGCCTAATTCACTTACAGTGAAAAACACGATTCATATGACTAATGTGTCTCGCACAAAGTGAACTACCAATGTTATCTCCTAAATGCAGATTAATGTCAAGTGGCCGACTACATTAAGTTCTCGTTTCGAAAACTGTCAATATAATTAACCTTGTGATTTATGTTTTTTGAAACTTAATTGCGCAATCGTTCCTTGTTTGGGCTAGGTTCACCGAAGAGTTTTTTCCCCCTGAAAGTGTCTCATCTTGTCAACATTTCGATGCCCCGAACGTTGCCGTCTGGTCACGTGCGACTCAAGGAGGGGGGGGGGGGGGGGGGGGCGATGACGTGTGAAGTCGAGGCCCGTTCAAGGCAGAGCTAAACTTGAGATTGTCTTAGTTCGACGCTCCCCTGCTGCTCCCCTCCATCGCTATGTGACCACCCCTTACCCCCGTGACAACCCGACAATTATCGTATTTATTGATTTCATATTATATTATATTATTTATTTATTTATGAATTGGCCACATACAGCATTTTTATGCCATTTTACAGTGACAACAAGTGATGATTAACAACAATGCATGATGATGGGATTGATGGTGATGATGAAGAAAAAGAAAGGAGGAGGGGAAACCCGGCACGTGGCCTACTCCTGTCGAAAGGTTCTAAGGGAACCATCGGCTTTACGTCCATCATCCGAAAGGACGGTGTAACTTTGACTAGTCATATAGGTTCCTCCACTAACCTGGACTGCCGATCAGTTCACGAGAAGAACGAAGCTGTTACACAAGCTTTCAAACCCTCCAATTTGCTCTAACCAACGGTAACTAGTGTTACAGAGGAGAGTGGTCACCCATCCTCCTCCTGACCTAGCCGGAGATTGCTTAACTTCGCTGTTCGTATATATATGGTCAGTCATATTTGTTATGCGGGGTGGTGGTCACATAACTAGCGGGTGGAGCTTTTAAAGTGTCAAACTTACTCTAAACGTGGCAGTGCAACAATTAGACAAGTTGACATCACGATGCGCGCCGCTCCGTTGTGCACAGAGCTCAGACCGTAGGCTGGCTAGGTTTTTGGACCGTCAAGCGGAGAGTAATTATGAGGAGGGGCTCTTGGGTAATTCTATCTCAATTTACGTAATAGGTGTGTGCGATGCGGTGTGCTCCATGTTTGGAGAGCTCAGAGAATCATGTTTACCGAGAGTCATTTGCAAAATTGACCGCAGCCGCGTGGACTCGTGGGTAAGATGGTCGTTTCACAAGAGCCACGGGGTGACTGGGGTGACGGCATCAAGCCGACCGCAGCTGGGAAACTATCTCTTGCTTTGCTGCATCGTACTCGTCTTTGCGCTAATTGAACTGCAGCTGACCGAGCACATTCGGCATGGGTGTCAAGACGAGACTTGTAATGATAGGTTGCCCGGTACACAGACCGGGGGCGCAGTGAGCTCAGGGACAATCATCCCCAGCCGCAGGAGTGAAGTGTTTCGGCGATTTCTATACGTTTACATTCAAGTTAGTTTTTGTAATTTTGGAACGTGTATGTCGATTATTGTTGGTGCATTTTAGTAATCTTAGAACGTGTGTCAGTGTGGATTATTGTTGGTGCATTTTAGTTCTTACTTCTTTGGATGTGTATTTTATTTATAATGTTTATTGTTTGTATGACAATCATTCATGGTGGGTTGGTGGAAAATTAAAATACGCACATACACAGCTTAGTCTGGCAAAACTAGTGTAAAACGCAATTAAACGTACTACTTTTAGAATTGAACGATAACGCAGTGTACCTTATTTTGTGGTGGTTGTTATTTACAAAATAAAATACATTATAATAGGCCTTAATGATCGCCCCCAAAACCTGTTTTGTGGGAGACTGGAACATATGGTAAATTGAGTAGACAATAATGATTCTCCAATTTCCCGTAATCCTCCCCTCGCCGTCCCGGCTTGAGCAACTCGAAGCAACAACTCCCACCGTCGCTCTATACACCAATAATATCTTCGTGGCAGCAACAATACTTTCAAAGCATTAGTGAATCATATACATCTTCTTTGGAGTCTAATTAGCACTGATTACTAAAACGAATTCCAGACAACATTCATTTGAAACTTGTCGAGCACGTGACAACAGTCTACTGACAACTTGCATTATTTCGCCGTCCGCTAGTATATGTCTGAGCTGCGTAGAACCGAACCAGCGGACTTGGACTTGGCTTCGAAGCCCGGCATCTGTAATCACACATCGTCTCATACAGGATATACGTATAAACATAGGCGTAGAGCAATAAATAGCACATTTTCACTTTTGTTGTTGTGGTGCGTCATCACATATTCGGTCCTTGCATCTTACACAGGTACAGCCAATTACATGTGTGGGTGGTAATTTTAGACTTCTAACAAAGTAATTGGCCGACTCATTGTTTTGTCCTGAAGTGAAGTTTACCTGCTCGTGCACTCTTAATTTTTATTATTTTATGCAAAATGTTAAACTGGCTCTAAATGCCTCATTGTGGACATTATAACGTTTACCTGAGGCAATGTGTGCCTCATGATCTTGTATATCTCAGTTCGCTAACAGATTTGATTATATATAATCTAATCAAGACCGCATGTTCGTAATTGTTGTTCGCGAGCCTTTTTCATGTCTTGTCGGCAACGTCCATCACAGCACGTTTGGCGCTGTGCAATATTGCGAATATTCGTGCAAATCCAAATCCATACAGGTAGTTAATTGAGGTGTTCGGAGTCGATTCCATTCATCGTTTTGACGAAAAGTTATGTTTCTGTTTTCAAAAAGAAAAACAACGTATTTACAAGAAGCTTCACACACGTGAGCAATTCTTAATTCTTCTTCCCATTTGTGTTGGAAACTCGGTGGGTAAGGAATTCGTTGACACAAGTTTTGTCATTTGGAGACGTTTGAGAAGGAAGCGCACATCTTTTACATGGATTTTGTTGTTGTGCACGCGGCGTAACAATAAAAATATAGTTTGGTAAGAACTAAGAACTAGTTTTCTTTTTTTTTAAAGGAGTTTCCAAATTATGTGGTTACTACTTAGCTACCGGACTAGTTACGGTTGTTATTTTTGGGAACTTAATAAATAATTCGTGATCAATTAGTTACCACAATAACAACCGTAATGACTACAGTAATTTAAACCTTTTTGAATCCTATTTTTAGCTCTTACGAAACTTCATGAGAATATGAACAACTTTTTCTGTATGATGTAGTATTCTAAGATATTGCTAAAAAACAAACAAAGCGCGGTTTTAATATTATCCTTAGACCTCGGGGGAAGCTGGTGGTGTTTTCTACGAGATTATACATTAATAGAATTAATTCCCATCATTTGAATGCAGCGTGTTGTGTTGTACGCCCACGTCATCACTTAGCGCAAGACAGTCTTATCGTTGCTTGTATTTAATTAGCCTGGACCGTTAGAGTGGAGTAGAGTAGAGTAGAGTAGAGTAGAGTAGAATAAAGAACAACGTTAGAAACGCTAGAGGTGTTTACTGCGGTTTCCCTCCTCATAGCTCTTGGTTTGTTTGTAGCCGTGTAAAGCTTTATTTGAGTGGTGTGCACTTTTCATCAGTGTAATATACAATATACTTATAGTTGACGAAACAAGTGTATAGGGATGTTGGAAAAGTAGGCTAATAACGCATCATACACCCACTGCGTGTTTTCGGGAGGACAGGTGTGTGTGGGCAATTACCGCATCTTGATGCGGAATTATATTATCTAAAGTGATGTCTTTAATGATGAATTTTCCTAGAAGAGTTTTTTGTCCTGACGCGCTCGTATCGGACGGAGGGTGCTCGGTGCTCTCAGTCGCAGGAACTCTTTGATCACCTAGACGTGTCAGTCTCGCTATAAGAGTCTCGAATGTGTAAAGATGCAACTCATGAAGAAGTGTTTCAATACACATTCTCGAGGGTACGTCCGTCGATTCTGTGATCATAACACTGTCACTGTCAGAGAGTTCCGGCGCGGTTTCGCCTCGACGACGGGCGCCCAAACAGAGCACCACGCATACTTTGTGTATTCTACTGAATTACGGCTTTGATATTGAACAGTATGCAATGCAAATAAAATATAATCGGTCCAAAAAGAGGCAGGAGGATTAGAGTAGCAATGATTTTCTGCTTCTTTTTTTTTTATTGTGCCCCGCCTCCCTCCCCCCCTTGGTAAAGTTTGTATTTTTTTTTGTGGAGGAATAATCCACCAATAATCTTGTTTTGTTTAGTATAGTTTCAGCATTCTGTTTATCAAAGTTTTCAAATTGGAGTTGTTTGAGTTTATTCGAAAGCTGATAACAATGTGTGTACATTAATAATAACGTTACCACAACACAGTTAGTTTGTACACAGTTTGTTTTTTTCCGTGGCGTGCTGCACAGTTGTGTTTCTACACAACGTAGTAGGCCTATACGCACTTATCTTGATCGTGTTTACGACCGCGAGATGGCGTATCTATCTGCTGCGAGTTTTCCCCTCGCTAACGAATACGTACACAAAGTTTATAGTTAGTATTGTAATTCATTGTTCTAGCGTGTAGTTTTAGCATGCATTGTATGTGCTGTCACAACGCTAACGTAGTTCCGAATCCTATTAAATCATCATTTCCATACAATAGATTGTGTTCTAATGATATTGGCGACGTCGCCCCTCGAGTGTGTTTGTGTTTGTGTTTGTGTGTGTCCTCTTCTCATCTTCTCGCGTGACGACTGTTGCCGTGGCAACCGTGACATTGTTTCCAAACATATATCCAGGAAGACGGTGAGTGAGTGACCTACCAGTATATTGATTGTTGTCGCCTAGCTGCAGGTCACGTGTCACCTTTACGCATGCTTACTCTTGTCGGCTCGACTTTTATGGCCGCCAGAAATAGATTGAAAGCTCCAAAGTTGTTTTTATTTACTGCACCGTATGGTTACAAATTGTCAACGATTTGTTCACTAATGCGAGAAGATGTAGACTTGAGATCTTCTTAGTTTGACGCTCCCCTAACGATCCCCTCCATCGATGTGTGACCACCCCTTACCCACGTGACAACCCGATAATCATATCATATTTATTAATTTCATATAACAGTCAAACTTATTTATAACATAAACAAACATATAACAAAATTATATGCATAACAAACTGGTTTTGAGGTCCCAAAAGGTTCCTTTGTACCATCTTAGTAAAGAAATGTTCTTTATAACAAAATAATAATCTGGCCTCCAAGAGTTCGTTAAAAAGAAGTTTTTCTGTATTTACAATCAGCTATATTAGGTATGCTGGGCGGTGGTCACATAACAGGGGGGGGTGGAGCTTCAAACTATGTCAAACTTAAAATATCTACACTCTAGCTCACTGTCGACGAAACGCCTGCAACAATAGAGAATACATCGTTGGGGCGGTGTGTTTGTCCTTGAGAGTTGGTAGACCTCCCTCAGTCGAGCGGGTGGTGTATTTCAGTCCACCCATGGCGCTGCTGCAATGGTGGGTGGTTGGTGCAGGGACATGTTTTATCAATACGTACAGCGATAAGCCCTAATGGTGGTTCCGTGTAGTTGTTTTCTCTGGTGGGGTCTACCTTGTTATTTAGTTACTCGGATGCAACGAGAATATCGAGACGACGATCGACCAGTGATTGCTTACGTCCACACGGGCACTAGCAACACCAAAAGACAACAATGGAACAATGAATTGAACTGATGGACAAACCATCAGCTGACAAAATAATAAAATTGCAACCATAGAAATAAAAACAAGTGTAGCAATAGTAACTGCTCGCCATTTAAAACTTTTAATGATAGACAACGACTAAGTGAAAGTTTTGTATGTGTATTTGTTTGTTTTTTGTTTTGTTTTCCAAAATCAGAAGACATTATTTTTTGACAGCTTGTTGTTTGTCCATCGATTCAATTCATTTGTTTCATTGTTGTCTTTTGGTGTTGCTAGTGCCCTTATGTCTTCTGCAACGTGCATGGTCACAGTGCATGTGTTGCCAAATGAGATAAGGCACAACCCGAGGCACAACCTGACACACGTTTTGGATTTACATTTTAATTATTATATACTAAACACTTCCTCTCTATCTGCCCACTCAGGCCAACTTTTTAACAGTGACAAATTTAATTGTTTTGAAAGTTAGGTGACATAACGACTTACAAGCCTTAAAAAAGTGTCAGTCAACAGATCAATTCAAGCAGATATCCGGTGGGAAAATAACTCATTTGGTAGTTCGTGTATATATATAACATTTCGTTTTTCGAAAACTCAATTTAATTGCATTTTTTCTTGTACATTTTGTATGACAAACATATATGCATAAATATATAAGTACTGCCTCGAGACGGTACCTACGGGTAGACAGTAGGTCTGGCAACCGTGCACATGATGCACAAACCCGTAGCCTAAGTACGGTAATGTAAACAGGGGGCGTAGAGCGCGGATCACGATCTGAGTCGGGCTCCGTTGCAGGAAACTCGCCTACCGCGTTTGGGCATGGGTGGAATGGGAGGAGATTCTTCACGCCATTACAATTATCTTCAAGAGCTAAAAAATAAGAAAGTGTACACACAGACACTACCGGTGATGACGGCGAAGTAGTCACGAAGGTGTGCTGACCAAACCATGTAACGAGGGAAAGGCATATTATCGTGAACACCTCTGCGACGGTTGTCAGCCGGGTTATGTTCTGCCTAATTTTTGCCCCGTGAGTGTGTAAGTGTGTGCACACTGCGCCAACCATGTTGCACTCGATGTAGCCGATACATTTGCGTGCCAACTGTTAAAACCTGGAGAAATCAAAGTTTTTTTTCTTTCTAATATCTACATAATATTAAAAAAAGTGATTACTTACCAACATTAAGTGTCATACGAGCTAAAAACTTGATTAACCGAATTTCAGATATTGAAATCATTACGGTTGTCATTTTGACTACCAATTAGTTATTAATTATTTAATTGGCTTTCAAAATAACAACCGTAAGAATTAAACTTTTTTAATCCAATGTTTAGTTCTAACGTAACTAAATAATTGCTTTTAAGCGTTCTTAAGGCACGAGTATGACTAAAACACGTTACATGTGCTCTGTTTTAATTTAATCGTGAGACTATGGGCTTACTCAAAAAATCGCCCAAAATTAATGTTTTTTTTATTATATCATGAGAACGCTTCCAAATATTGAAAAAGTGATTCTGGTCCTGTCTTTGGTTTTGTATCAGCTAAACAATGGATTTTAAAACATTCACGGTTTGCTATCGTTATACGACTGTTATTTTATTTATAATCTAATAATTATTAATTATCCAAAAAATAAAATAACGATCGTAAAAATGTTTTTTTTTTCTTTTAAAACCCATTGTGTAGCTGATACAAAATCAAAGGTAGAATCAGAATCACTTTTTCAATATTTGGAAGCAATACCCATTCCCGTTAACATCACATTTGATAAGACTCCAAGAGCAACAAGGATGTTTGATGATTGGAATTCGGAAAGATACACTGTAAAACTTATGTTTCTATTTATTATTTATTTTCAGTGTGTGTAAACAATACCATGTTACAGACACACATTGCTGGTGGGAAGAATTAGAGCAGAGCCCCTTTACACACGAATGTTTTCCCACCAGTTGCTGTTTTACCAGTATAATTTAATAATAAATATCCAGTTATACAAAATTAAAAAATGTTTTACCTTTGAAAATGAATGGATTCATTGTTTTTCTGTCGTGTGAATAAATGACCAGGCATACTCTCCTATGGTGACGTCATATCTGCCTCGTGTGTTCTTGTAGTCGAGAGTGTTGCTGTTCACTGGACACAGCTACACATGGTAACATTCTTCCGTTGCCAAGCCTGTTCAATAAATAAATATAAAAATAAATTTTGAAAATTAAATGCATTCCATATTAATTAATCGTTCTTTTCAAGATTTTTTATTTTTATTTTTTTAAATATATTTCGGACGTCAGTTTTTATTTCCTGCCATATGAACGAGAACCACTATAACTTAAATTTGTAGCGTGTTGCGATCGTGAACTATTTAGTCAAGGCGAGCAAATTAGTAGAAAACGGCAAACAGGTAAGTTGAAGCCACCCTCTACGAAAACCATTCAAATGCAATTATATTGCGCAATGATGTTCACATATTGAACTAGAAAATATATAAGCCGCACTCCATCACACACAATATAATCAAATTTGTTTTAAAGTTTTTAACGTTTGTATGCGATGCTCTGTTGTTGGATACTTTTCGAACTAATTCGTTCGTTCTGCAAAGCAATGTGGCGGATTGTTGTGATTGTCTTCTAAGGAAATATTAATATTTGTGAATTGCTAGTGGGATGCGCATGTTTCGTCACACGGTACACATCGCACCCCCTCTGCCGCATCGTGCCGACTTGAGGAGGGTGTTGTGTCCGGTGACATAATATGACAAAACGAGATCTGTACGCTTATTGATCGTCGTTAGTTTTCGGCGCCCGCAGCTGAGCCTCTAGGCTGGATCGCTCAGTCTCAGTCAGTGGGTCAGTGGGTTAACCGATGCGAAGCCGAGGTCGTGCCAACCATGCACGTGACCGTCAGCGCGTTGCCCGTATACAGCCATGGCGAGGAGCACCCAACAGCCACATCACATGGGGTAAAACTTCAACCCCAATTGTCGGTATCGGGATTACAATCACAATCCGGAAATCGTGAAAAAGTTAACTTACATGATTCTTAAGGTGCTGTTCACAATAAAAGTCGTAATGGAATGATTTAGCATGACAAAATGTACAATTGCGAGCCCAATCCCGATTACAATCACGATACCGATTATAGTGATTTGGGCTTAGTGTCGCAACGTATCTAATGGACCTAATACAGATCGACTATATAGTAAAATATAGAACCTGCATTGCCGGGTTGGGCATGGCCATTGCGTGACAGATATTGAATGTTGGGGAGGGGCCACTGTTATACTTTTTGGGCGTGGACAGGGACTAATAACAACGCAATACTGGTTTTGTTAACAACGCAATCCCATTGTATTCAATTAATTGCTGCGGTCGATAACGTTGACGGAGGAGCGATCTTGTTCTCAGATTTGTCTCGGCCCTTACCGATGGAAGTCGCGAGTAGGGCTGGGAGAAAACGTTTTCTTTTGTAAACGTTTATTTTTCCAAATTGTTTGCGTTTAAACGTAAAACCAAGACTTATTCGTTAGGTCGCTGGTTTGATACTGGTCACCGGCAATCCTGACTGAAAGGGCTCCACAGTCACAAGGCGAGTGCTGGGATTGAAAGTGTCTTTATTTTACGAACGATTGCAATGTAGTCGTAAAGAATTATTTAATTATAAACAGTCAAATCGGGGATCAGCTGGTGGACTGATGCGTCTGCTTTTCAGGTTCGTATCCTGGCTTGGGAATATTTATAATAATGTGGCGGGTTTTGGACTTCATATATCTCGCATTCATCATCTTTCTTGATTAGCATTGTTCCTATAGTATGTGAGACGTAGAGTCCAAAATATCATCGTCAAGTTAAGAGTCGTTCTAGCTAGCATGATGTCAGCTGGTTGTCTGCGACGCTGACGTCATAGTACCCATGCAGCCTTGCGGGCAGAGGGGCCACTGTCACGTTCGCTTCATGTGGTAGGCACGGCATGCAGGTGTTACAGCCGTGACGTCACGAGACGTCGCGATTAGCTTTGTCTCTTTCAGGAGCCTAGCATGATGTCAGCTGGTTGTCTGGGACGCTGACGTCATAGTACCCATGCAGCCTTGCGGGCAGAGGGGCCACTGTCACGTTCGCTTGATGTGGTAGGCACGGCGTGCAGGTGTTACAGCCATGACGTCACGAGACATCGCGATTAGCCTTGTCCCTAACAGGGGCCTAGCATGATGTCAGCTGGTTGTCTGGTGCTCTGACGTCATAATACCCAGGCAGCCTTGCGGGCAGAGGGGCCACTGTCACGTTCGCTTCATGTGGTAGGCACGGCATGCAGGTGTTACAGCCATGACGTCACGATTAGCCTTGTCCCTAACAGGGGCCTAGCATGATGTCAGCTGGTTGTCTGGTGCGCTGACGTCATAGTACCCATGCAGTCTTGTGGGCAGAGGGGCCACTGTCACGTTCGCTTGATGTGGTAGGCCCGGCATGCAGGTGTTACAGCCGTGACGTCGCGATTAGCCTTGTCCCTAACAGGGGCCTAGCATGATGTCAACTGGTTGTCTGGTGCGGTGACGTCATAATACCCAGGCAGCCTTGCGGGCAGAGGGGCCACTGTCACGTTCGCTTGATGTGGTAGGCACGGCGTGCAGGTGTTACAGCCTTGACGTCACGATTACCTTGTCCCTAACAGAGGCCTAGCATGATGTCAGCTGGTTGTCTGGGACGCTGACGTCATAGTACCCATGCAGCCTTGCGGGCAGAGGGGCCACTGTCACGTTCGCTTGATGTGGTAGGCCCGGCATGCAGGTGTTACAGCCGTGACGTCACGAGACATCGCGATTAGCCTTGTCCCTAACAGGGGCCTAGCAAGATGTCAGCTGGTTGTCTGGTGCGCTGACGTCATAATACCCATGCAGCCTTGCGGGCAGAGGGGCCACTGTCACGTTCGCTTGATGTGGTAGGCACGGCGTGCAGGTGTTACAGCCTTGACGTCACGATTACCTTGTCCCTAACAGAGGCCTAGCATGATGTCAGCTGGTTGTCTGGGACGCTGACGTCATAATACCCATGCAGCCTTGCGGGCAGAGGGGCCACTGTCACGTTCGCTTGATGTGGTAGGCACGGCATGCAGGTGTTCCACGCATGACGTCACGAGACATCGCGATTAGCCTTGTCCCTAACAGGGGCATGTGTTCTAACTGCGACGTCACCATCCACCCGTATACGGTATGACGGAATCTCAACGAAGCTGTACGGAACGTGTACTTGCATTGCTCACTGGCTAACTAAAGTTACAAGTTTTAAATAACTCATTGGAAATTACTTTGGTTGGTTCTTTCAATGGCAAACCGGGGTGTAAAACTGGAGATTATTTTGCTCTTTGTTGTACAGTACAACTGCAACTTCGACGCTGGCACGCTACGACCGGGGAACAGTTGTCATTTGTCAATCGTGGACACAAGAAGGACAAGCTCCGTCCAAATCCGGATGTCAACGAAATGTAGAAATTTGACTTTTTTTAGTTGCAGAACGTGCAGTTAATCATATATATTAAAACTTTCATTTTCGCGTTTAAAACGTTGCAAAGCATAACGTTTAGCACGTGCGACTCTATCGGATACAATCAGCAGTTGTTGGAGATCAATTGGGTGTTGATTGTTCTGGGGCGTCTTGTTCGGAGTCTACGTTGATTGGCTGGGAGTAATTCACTTGTTGCGTTATACCTACCGTGGCGAGCAGCGACGCATGTGGTCGGGCTTTCAGGTTGCGACATATGGTTGTCGCGCCTAATGGAGGTGCTCTTCTAATCGAATGACGTCACAAGCTGGCGAATATACGACCGTTTTTGCGAGCGTAGTTGCCGTGGTTGATTAGACGTTACGCTGGCCTTAGGGGGCTGGAAGAAAAAAAAAATGTCTAATTTTGCAAAACGTTTATTTTTCCGAAATTTTAACCATCAAACGTTTTAAATGTAACACCCCATCAATTCACAAAATGATAAAAAGAAAAATTGTTCAAGTTTGCATAAAAAAAATGTTTAACGAAATAACGCGACTGAACGAATAAACACATCATTAATGTGTTTGTTTTTTAATTTATTATTTTCGTTGTCGATTATACCAAATACTGTAGAGTACCATGCTTGGTAGTACAGTATTAGATTATACCCACCGTCTGTTGTGTCCAACCGGCAACTGTGCACTGTCATTTTGTCACAGGGCATGATTAAGTGTACACGTTTAAACGTTTACAACAATTCAGCCCTAGTTGGCCTTTTATTTCATGGTTCCTGCGTTCCCAGTTCGATTTGACTGGATGTTGTGTGTGAGTTTTCATGTCGTGTCGGCTAGCAGGGTTGCCAGAATACGAGACGCAACGCCCACATATAATCGTCGTCACGAGATGAGCTGGTGACCTGACGATGTTGCGAGAGGTCACGTTCATAGATGCTAAACATCTAAGTTCTCAAAAATTACAACTCAAGACTATAGATTGTAAAGCCCACAACGAAGGTGTGTGTCGCGTCCCGCGTCCTACCTCGTTTTCAAAGATGGTAAATGTCAAACATTTCAAAGTTTATGGTACAAATTGCCATGAAAGATGTCAACTCGAATAGTAAGCCAGAAATGTAAAATTAATTGTAAATGTGAAATGTTAACGGCATCGAATCGGCGACCTTACCTACTACCGAATTACAGTCTCGCGACTTACCGCTGAGTCGCTTCTGTCGGTTATGTATTACAGTTAGGACCGGGACAAATCTGAGAAAGTAAGTGTTCCCTCCCTCAGGAACTGACTGTATCGTATAGTAAAAATAATCTCATCGTGGTCCTCGGTTCAAGTGTAAATGCCAAACTAACGAATATTGAGGCCGGAACGGAATGAGTCAGTGCTGCCTATTTGTATTATTCGGTACGGTAGCGCATTCAATTCAATTATGGCGAGAGGTCCGCAGCGCAACAAGTTCTACAACTTCCACTTACTCTCTTTAGAAACCGGATTCTATAGACTAGAATCTAAACAATACATTAAATATAGAAGAAATGATTGCCAAGACCTTCATAAGTTTTCCTTTTACCACCAAATGTGAATGCAAATAATTCAATACATATGTTTGATTGTTTAATTTTACTAGACTGTGGTTTACCGTTCATTTTCACTTTTCAGTAATATAATTCTCTCATGCATGGGACAGCAGTAATCTCTATTAATTCAGGGCGTGGCCGTGTAAATTCTTGTATGTAATATTTTGAAAATTACAAAACACGCTTGCCTGCGTCACTGCGTGCAGCGCTAATCAGCCAATCAGCCAATCAACATGAGTCGACTCAGTCTCCGTCTTGGCCGATGGAAGATGCTATCTCATAGTATTCTCTTAGCACTCACCGGCAAGTCACTCAGCATTTAGCGTTATGAATAAAAACAACTTTTAATCATCTAGCTAGTTGGTTAGTCATGTGGTTTGGATCGAATTATATATTCTATTTTTATTGTATAAAGTAAAAAAAAAAAAAAAACACATGGGAGGATTATTATTAAGCCGGGTAATATGTTCAACACACAAACACTTTATATTTAGTTGACTTCAATGTATGGTCGCCCGGGTACATCCTATCTATGTCCTATCTATGCAGTACTTAGCATTGGTGTGTTACTGTGTTTGTACACATTATTACATACGGGCGATGAAATACCCTGCTCAACGCTTACGAATTATCTCATTTCTAGTTTATTGATGGAATGGACGGAAGAAAGAATGCAGAGCTATTTGATTTCAAACCGATCCACGTATTAATAACACGAGAAACGGAAAGTATGTCGTGTGCATATACAGTGTCCACTTAACTAATATTTTTCTGTGGTCTGTACTGATATTTGCCACGTCAACTTGCCAAATATTAACTTTTCCTAGTTGCCTCTTAGCTGATTAAAGAGGGGCCCTTGCCTGAATTTGGGCAATTACTAATGACTTAATTAAACAAGATGGTTACTTGACAAATACTATCTGTCAGCCTGGTAATTAGTAAAGTGGAACGTGGAGACTCGGCACCCAGGCCAAGTCGCGTGGTAGTGTTCGCTCATTCGTAGGCAACTGTTTGCTTTCGGCTGCGGAAGATTTCTTTTAGACCATGTATGATTCAGAAAAGGCAGGCGTTGTGAGCATTCAGGACCAGTAGGTTGCAGAAGTGGGCTGTTCTACGGAATTCGTATTCTATGTTTTTCTGGCCCAGACTTCAATTTTCGAGCCGGTAGAAACAGTGCTGTTATCTGTGGTGCGAGGATAGTAGATTAATATCAGTTTTATCGTGTAAACTGTAGTTTTATGGAATATTGTAACTTGGGTCTCAAAGTGGGGGTGGATTACCTTTGTTTCTTGATGGTTACTCCTTGTTTTCTGGCCATGCAATGATAATTTTTTATTCTGTAAAAACTGTGCGGAAGTAAATTATAAGATGTATAACACCCGTTTGACAGGTTCATCGCGTACAGGGTATGTTACACTGGGCGTACAAATGTGGGCATGGATGTGTGGCTTGGCCCAAGACTATACCTTACAGATGCTTTCGTCACAGGCGAGGCACTCGTACCCAACCAGCGAACCGCTCGAGACAAACCCACGCAAATACTGATAGCTGATTGGTTACGAGCCCCTCGCCTGTGACGGAAGCATTCGTAAGGTATAGTTTTGGGACAACTATAACCATGGCTCAGCTGAATGTATTCCTCTAATGACGGGGATAGCCAAACGAACTGTGGACGGGGCAAAGTGGAATGTGGCCTATATATATATATTCTGGTGACCACCGAAGGCGCGTCGACCATGACAACCTGTAGCCCACCAGCCTCGGGGACCGTGGATTATACATCATTGGTGCATTGCACAAACACGCTAATTAACTATTCACAGCTAGCCCGAGGTGTGTGTGTTGTGTAATGGTCCTCGCCGATGGCGGATTCAATTAATTAAACGACTGAAGTATATAACCGGGGTTTGTAACTCACAATGCGGCGTTAGTGTGGTGGACACACTCACCACGGGGTGTGGTAGTGTTCGATATAGTGGATCGGATCCAGTTGTGAATTCAAAAACATCTTTGTATATTATATGGATGTGTGTGTGTGTTGGTTATTATTACATTATTTTACATTAGCGGAGGTTTAGGTTATGAATTCAAACCACGGCCGGCGACACAAACTTTTTTTGTGATTGTAACATATGTTCGATTCACTTCCTCCTGTTGTTATTTCACTATTAAATACAAATGATTGAAATTGGCAATTAAATTTAATGCAAATGCAAATACAAATGCAGCCATCACAGTTTTAGCTGAGATACAATAAACTGTACATGCTGAGCTGCATGTAATCAGTTAGTTTACATTATTTTAATTGATTTAGTATAGTCAGTATTTTCCCGTATATTAATTCATTACTGCGTTTGTTAAATTGCATTTTGTATTGTTGATTGTAATTTATAAATTGTGTTGATGTGTACGTAAACGTGTTAACAAAAATCACATTAAATACTCTCTCCACTGCCAATGGCAACCCTATTATTTCCACTCAAAAGCCCTTTTTATTGCTTCATTATCCCCCTTCCTTCATGCATGATAGATTGGGATCCGTTCTACGTTTGCTTCTTGCACATTTACCTCAATATTTATAAGCAATTGTTTACGGTAGCAAGTATACAATTACAATCTCTTACATAATCTTAAAATAATGAAGTTATCTAAAGATTGACAATTACATTCGTCCAACATGTTGGATTAATGAAGTCACAGTAATTGGACTAAGGCAATTAATCCACCTTATTCCCTGGTTCTAATAACTCTATTTTTAATTAAAATTTAATTAATTTACTTTTATCCTGCACTCAGTTTGCTGTGTGCAGGGCTATTGAGTGTCTGCAGTTTGCACTGGACTGGACAGTGCCCCTTGCTCTTAGTGGTGCCTTAATTGGTTCATGCTTCACCCTGTTCTCACTCACAGCTAACTGTCATTGAATGGTAACTTTTATAGTAGGCCTACTTTACCGGAACTGATATTGCATTTTCATGTCCAACAAAAACCTCCATCTTGATCGTTTGATTATCAATCTGGGATAGGCTTCACGTCTTAAGTTGTTTTTTTTACATAACCTAAAATAGACTTTAATTGGTATACTAATCACAGTAATTGGGTTTGCTGGCAGTATGACATGGTAGAGGCGTAATCGTAGAGGCGCACGCATTAGCATTATTCCAAGCAAATCGTAAAGATAGAGAAGAACGTTATAGCTTTGCTAGAATGAAAACAGGTGTATATTTCTCTATTTATATTTTAGACGAGAAAATTTGTCAAGATCCCATCATCGTCGTGTGGTGATTCAAGAATAGATATTTTACGCGCCAAGGGTGTTGACGAAGTATGGTAATAAATAACTCAACGATAGCTAGTGAATGTGCGTAATGCAAGCGCTGTGTAGTTCCGGTGGTCCAATCACTTGCAATGACCGAGTGCATGAGCCGCATTCTCAGGGCGCTTACGCCAACCAGATCCGAGTTACTCCGCCTAAAATGTCTTTCGCCAACCGCGCCGAGTCGATCGGAGCCATCTCGTTTTGCGTTCGCGAACATGCTCTTGGATCCGTTGAAAGTGATCCGCTCTCTGATCAGGGTTAGTTGGATCCAGACGTAATATTTTGGCGCCAATATGAATCAACGGCATCGTGAACTGCAAAAGTAGGGTTATGGGGCTACCACGGCGACCACGGCCACGCGCCATATTTATTTTCGCAAGGGTCGCAGATTTGACAAATGTTACGGCTAAAAGACGTAGTTCTTTGAGTTGGGTATTATACCTCATTCAAAAAGTAGTTTGAATCCGCGCCACAAAGTAATCGCCCAAAAAATGTCCGTTCGCGAACCATCAAGGATCGAGTTGATCCATCACGTGATTATGATGGATCCAGTTGACTCGAGTTGTTCGGATGAAGTTGGCGTAAGCACCCTAACGAGCTTCGAGGTTCGGCCCAGCCGAATTCTTCGCTATAGATGTCGCAACGGTTTGCGCAGCGCCGCTAGAGATGGGAGGGAGATAATTAGTATTATTATGATGATTCAACAAGTATGCGTATGCACCGCCTCGCCTGAGAATGTGCGACCGAACGGTGTTTTAGTGGTAGGGGAGTTGAATGTGGTTTCATCAATCGGCTTCCATCGCAAAAGTACGGATTATAATAATAGTGGGGCGGGAAAAAACAAGCAAATCTCTTCTCCCAGCAATCCGTTGCTTGTTGACGACGCACGTGACATTGTTATGGCCATTTTACAGCGAACAATACATTGGCTTTCGAAAACTGAAACAAGTGTTTGTTCGTTGAACACGTTCCTCGCAATTCTTATTTTTGTTTGTCTAAAATTTAGAAACTATGGTGAAGACTAGTGAATATCTGCTGCAAAACATTTATGTTGGAAAGGTTACAGGTAGAATGGGAAATTTACGTGTTACAAGCGAACAATTTCGCTTGACTTGTTGGCAGTGGAAGACTGGGGAAGTTCATGGACGGAAAATGTTATGGCTCACTGTTGTTTTTGTATAGAAATAATTTATTTTCACCTATTCAATTTGTTCGGATAATTTTACCACCCTTCAAAATGAAGACCCTCCGTATGTTCACATACATCTTCATTCATTGTTCATTCCACTTGGCACTGTCAATTTACTCTGTCATACGAATGTAAACTTACTACAATTGTAAACCTACCATTACCATTATCTTCAACCGTCAAATAGCTGGCTTAGCAGATTTACAACATTTACAGTAGTTTTATGTTTATAAATATTTAATATACACCCGACAACCATGGTGTTGAACTAAGCTCCCAGGAAAAGCACCTTCCACAGTTGCTCCAACTTGTTTACAGTTTACACCTATGCAATGTTTGTCATGGGAAATCCACCACCGTGTTGCCACCACACTACATTGCAAATAATCGCGTTGTTGTTGAGAGGGAGAATTCTTTTCGTCGCGTCATTACTGCTGCGAGTATTTGTCGAATGAAAGTTCATTGGCAAGACAACCAATCAGTAAGTAATCCCCAGGCGGAGACATTAGTGGTGTACAACTCGTATACTCATCATAACAAGATAACCGCGCTTCTTTGCAAGCATTCCGTGTCTTGTTGGATGTTATAAACAAGTATGATGTCATAATCAGTGGTGTATTCGAGCCTAGGCGGGCTTAGGCGCCACCTAGGCACTTTTATTTGGAGGCTAGGCTAGCCTAGGCGCTTTTTCACAGTTCTGTTGTTGAAATTTCAAGAACCCATGTAGTATTCACAATATCTATAATTGAGAAAAAATATGTTACCTCAACGTCTTCATGTATTCAGGTTTCATTTCTGTACAATCTTTTTCCGGGTACATAAAACAATCGCCATCCCCCCCCCCCCCCCTCGTGCACACTTAAATTCGACCGCCTATTAGGCACTTAATATTTTAGGAATACAACAATGGTCATAACTGCTCATCACAACACATTGTGGCGAAAACTATTTACCTTATCCCACATTGGAGCGTCGAAGATGTTGTGTTTTATTTCGTCGGATTGGCCAGCCTGTCGTTTCTGTGAAACCGATCATCAGCTGTTTTATGTTGTGTGACTCTTCACAGCGAAACAAGTCTGTTGCTTTCATCATAGCTTAGTAAGGTCATGTGGCAAAGTACCAACCTAACTGTAGTTGTAGCGAGATGTGTCTCGACCCCTGCGTTGGAAGTGATACCGATCCCTTTGTACTAACATCGCGTATGTTGGTATTGGATCTAGTGACGACTGGCGAGTGACGTCACAGTGTAGCATCTCAGACAAGCTATAGAGTGCGTCCCCTATACATATTGTTCCCGAGGTTGTTCCTTGAATAGTAATTCTCTATCCAAGCCCGGGTCGACTCATAGTCATGTCCAGCTCTGCTCTGCCGACCCTTGTGAATCGCAGCAATCAACTTCATCATTCCGTGATCAGTATTATAATATTTGTTCGATTGATTGTGTCAATTTACAATCTCATTTTCCATCTTATACGTCTATTTATTTAAAAAATCACATTTTATGATCATTATTTCTGTAGCAGTTTTGTTTTGTATTTCTTCGATTGTCTTGTTATTGTTTTCCTTGTAAACTGTATGCAGTAAGCCACTATGAAGTTGTTAAAATGGTATACAGAATGCAAAACACCGACCTTGGTGGGAATCCCCCCTGGCTCATTACTCTATAGCTTAGTGGTCAGAGTGCCCGCCCGGCAAGTGGGAGACCCGTGTTTGATTCCCAGAGTGGTCGGTTTTTACATTCTGTCATATATAACATATGAATTGTCACAATCAATCACACGCATATTACATTAAATATACATTAAATAATTAAATACGTAGGTTTATGCATTAGAAGCGTTCTAATCAAATTGTCACGCTGCCGACCAGGTGTGGAGCATAATTTGGGCGTCACTTACACTTGATTGAAGGTCTCGATACAGTGTTACAAGCTTTCAATAGTCTTGATACGCCCTTGTGTAATGCTAAATCTTCCCGAGACCAGGTTAGCTATTCAACAAGTGGGCGGAAGTGGTTGGATGTTCACCCCTCCCCTTTCACGATTATAAAACATATTAGCTCCGACATGAATACATAATCATAAGTAGTAAAGAAAGGAAAAGTAGAGTGAAGTAGATATATTTTCTTTTTACGACGGCCCCCGTTGTCAATATTTGAGGTTCCACTTCCACCTACCATCGAGAGTACTCGGAGGCAGAGCATTCGCCAAGCTGATGGTCGTGGGCTCGATACCTACTACCAGCAATCTTGGCCGACTGCTTTTATATTATGTATGCACATCTGTTAAATAGATATATCCTACTCCTTTTGGTTGATCATTATGGTTCAAGGTTTTGGGTCGAATGGTGTTTGTTACATATGGTCAAAAAAAGTGTTCCCGGAGTGGCTAGCATATGTAGGTTTTACTGTTCGTACGAGCAAAACTTTACATATTATGGAAATGTGAATAATGAGTTAATAACAATTCAATTATTTAAAATACTATTTACTGAGTCGGTTTCAAACACAATTATTTGTATAGATGTATTTATACTTACAATCGCTGTGTATATAGCAATTGGGGTGCTGTAATGGAATGATGTCCTGTTCATATATAGGTGATATTGTTGTGTTGTGGTATTTATGTCTTCATGAGTTGATATTGTGTAATGAAATTCATAGTATATTATTATGTTACCAACATTGTTGCATACCATTTTGTCTTGTCTTGTAAGTCATTGTGTTATTCGTAGTAGTATTATGTTATACCAACGTTGCATTGCATATAATACCGTCTGTTTCGTTAGCGAGGGACCTAGTAATATTTTGTGTTGTTTTTGTGTGTGCAGGTGAGTAACCGGTTGTGAACCGCTGACGGCGCTCCTGATGGTTGTTGCTCCCTGGCTGGTCGGCTACGGCGCAGCTCCGCACTCGGTCAGTCGTCCACACTGTGCATGCCAAGCCTAGCCTTGCCGTAACACTGCTGGGAGACCCACCCGAATACACGGTAGTACGTTGTAGTTGAAGACAGTGGCGTACGCTGGAATTTATTTGGGGGGGGGGGGGGGGGGGGGCGCAGCTCCGCACTCGGTCAGTCGTCCACACTGTGCATGCCTTGCCTTGCCTTGCCGTAACACTGCTGGGAGACCCATGCCCGAATACACGGTAGGTAGTTCGTTATAGTTGGAAGACAGTGGCGTACGCAGCAATATATTTCAGGAGGGTGGGGCGCAAAAAATAAAAGGTCGAATTGGAAATCCTTCTCTCAGGGGGTGCTCTACATTTATTATTACAATTGGGAGTTTTTGGGGAGGTTTACTTGTGAACATTTTCTGAAAGGCTCATTTTCATCTCACCTCATCTCACTCATTTCATCTCATTCATGATATTTGCACCAATTTTGGATTAATTTAGGCGTTTTCAAAGTTTTATCAAACTCAACAGCTGACCATGCAATGTGAGTCTATCGTTTGAACTGTCAAGCTTTTACTACTTGGATGGGAGAAAATAGTCGTAAGTCCAATACCCTAGTCATGGTTCTATCCTCATAGAATGTACGGACTGCCATAGATACAATCCCTCTGCTCATCTCTATGATGACGCGCGCACCAGGAGGGAATGTGTGGGACAGACCTGGATACACTGGCTGCAGGGATGAACCCGGAAGGTTTGCAGATGACAGATAAGCCCCGATGCATCCTCCTACGCCTCACACAACACACAGGATACGATAACAGGCAGCCTCCCGCCCGCGGGACCTGTTCGTGCGTTCTGTGTACAGCTGGTTCATTGTTTGTTGTCATCCTCGGCAATCTAATATATATTTTCCTCTACTATATGACATAGCGCTCGAGTAATTTGAAAATAAATGGTCTCCTTTTAGTGCAGTTCAATGGGCGACCGAAATTCCAAATCAGAGGCTTCCGTTATAAAAATTCCCTTTGCGCGTTTTGTGCACAAATGTGAACTCTTTCATTCCTTTTGGCGGTTGTTAGTTGGATGAAGTGAAAAGCGATGTTTTGCGAGGGTGTCAAAGTAATGATGCTATCAAGTATCTATACACACGTTTTATATTCATGAACGTTTTATATTCAATAATTCAATTCAATTAACGTTACAAGAGCGTGAAGTTGCATTTGCGTTTCTGCGTAGTTATATTGTGGTGGGTGACACATGACATATTTTCCATCTGACACAGTAGATCCGATCGTTATGCCATGAAATGGCTTCAATACTTATATGTCTCCGGAAAATACTGGGAAATAAATAACAATCACACAACGCAATACTATGGAAATGATTGGAGAGTAGTTCAATTCCAGCGCACACATGTGGGGGTGGAGGACTGAAGGAGTGTATTAAGGTTGTTTCTCTGTAGGATTTCATCTCAGCATTAGCCTCATGTTTGAGCAAAAAAAAAAAACATCGGAAAAACTTCAGTCAGGATTTCTGGTGGCCGGAACCGAACCGGCGACTTCCTGAATTAAGTTCTTGGCGTTATGAGCCAACTCTTGTCGGTTTCCTCCATATGTGTCTGAAATGGTGATCAATTGATCGGGGCGGAGTCTTATCCCTCCCTACCTCTCTCCCTCGCTCGCTCTCCGGATCTCGCGCCGGCTGTTGGTTCCAATCAAACAAACTTATTTCATCCCCAGGATGGAAGCGTAACAACCTGTTGCATCAATGAAAAGAAAACCCGATTGTGGACGCGTTGGAGGGAGGGAGGGAGGGAGGGTAGTGTTTTAATTGTCCCGTCTGGAATCCTCCCCATCGTTTCTGCACGAGTTCCAAATGTTGCCGCCGCTGCGCTAACTGCTAAGGTCCGAATTCATCAAACTTTTTAATCGGCTGATTTACTAATCTCAGATTGGTTACCATGGTTTCAACATAGCATTACATACAAAGTGCAAGGTTGCTTATACCGGGCGTCGTTTTTGATCTCCGATTAACAGAAAATCGCGGTAGAGGAACTTTACAGCATGCATCCGTACCCCGCTCACTCACCAATCATTTTCATATTTCTTGTTTTAATTTACAAGGAAGAAAGGATTATTACAAAATATCGATCGTTCCAAATTTGCGTCTAATAGTTTTATTGCTCTGCGTGCGTGCGTGCGTGCGTGCGTATAAGGCGGCGGTCATGACGTAATCCACTTGACATCACCGTTGCGAGAGAAAGTCGTCGTGTGTGTTTACACACGGGTCCTACGCGTAGGCACGCTCGTGCGTTTCGGCCTCGTCACGTCACATCACAATGACAGGTGCGAATACAGCAGAGAGGATCGTAAATCCATGATGCTGGTACTCGCTGAACGTGAGTGGCCATGGCTCACATCTCCCCAACTAGGGGTTCTTTGCATATTACATATATATATATATATCTATTATACCAGAAGGCTTTTAGGCGCCGACTTATGTCAAATGCTGTACCATTTAATATTTAGTTATACTTGTCCCGAAAGATGCTTTCGTCATAAAGTCGCTCCATAGCAACTTTGGTGCTGCTGGTGACGTCACAGATAGACACAGATGGGCGTGTCGGAGCCAATTAGCAGGCGGCTTTCACCAATACTCACATTTGGTTGGCCAAGCCTCACTCATCTGTGACGTCATCAGCCCCAAAGTTACTGTGGAGCGACTTTAGACGACTGGTTCGTGGCTGACCAGCGATTAACAATTGCCTATTGAAAATACTGATCGCTGATTGGCCACGAGCCCCTCGGCCCGACAATTAATTACGAAAACATTGCATTGCGGGACACGTATATTTGCTTGTATCTCAAATTATAGTTCTAGATTGTTTCTGTTTTAACAATGATTGATGTACTGTGGTGTGTGGCAATGCAACAATGTCTCTCATAAGAGTACCATTCCCTCATGTCGTTGTTTGTTGGCACTGGCCTTGTATACTCATTAGTATGGTCTTGTATACAGCTTTTCAAGTTGCGTTGTGTGTGTGTGTGGGACTCGTCGCGTTGGTCTTACCGTGTTTGTTTGTCACCGTATCTGTTTGCCACACAGTACTACCAACCTGCGCACTATAATGTTGATAACCTGGTAGTAGCAGCTTCCTAGCAGTTGTTTGTGAACCCCTCCCACTTAAATCTGCACGTTATGAGCTGATGATAACTCGTTCTGTGTTGGTTGTACTCGCAAACAAACCATAAATGTAATCTAACACCGCTACTGATTACTATCTTCTGTACGGGGACTGTAAAACATAATAATAATAATATAGGCAGGCGTAGAGTAGGAAATACCTGTCCGGCCGCAAGACATCTCTTTTGAGGTTTTACTCGAGTGACTTTTTTTTTGGTATAACAACGTGCAACGTAATTTGATAAATAATTTATACGGCGATTTGCTGCGAGGAGAAGTTTCTCCTTGTGCGATACACATAATATGGAGAGTCACGTGACGCGTGAGTGGTTATTTCTCGCGATTAGTTTTGTGGTGGTCAGTGTTGTGGCTGGCGTTGTTTGGACCCTTCGTGGCGATGCGTGCAAACACTTACCTCCCTCGAGAATTATTCTCGAATCACGCTTGCCGGTGCTCTACTTGTGATGAAAAACTATCTAGGTATTATAAGGCTATAATGTCGACCTGCCCTGCCCAAACCAAACTTGATCTGTTCCGTTGACTTAAAATCGCTTAAAAATGTTTTTAAAATAAATTGTCAAAAACAATAAACCAAAATATGTCGTCCCCTAGAGAATTTAATGCTCCTTGTTCCTGCTTATAAATATTTTTTTTTCCAGCAGAAATCGAAATCGAATCGGAGGTGTAGGTCGACAATGT
Organism: Isoperla grammatica; assembly: GCA_945910005.1. NCBI lineage: Eukaryota > Metazoa > Arthropoda > Insecta > Plecoptera > Perlodidae > Isoperla > Isoperla grammatica. The sequence goes on along the minus strand of OX246737.1, from coordinate 107,850,068 downwards.
CAGGCTTTCGGGCTTTCGGGCCGGGTCGGGCTTCTGGCTTCCCTGGCCACTATTTTGGGCCTGGATATCAAAATTTAATAATGTTTATTATAATTAAAAAAATAATTCTATAAAATTGAATATGGAACTGCTTACAGTTTAATTATCTAAGCAGCGGTAAGCGGTTTGTTTTTTGGAGTTCTCCACAGGCCACAGTCCACCCACCCACACACAACATTCTTCTCTTCCCTACCCTTTCAGCCAACACTGTGGCGATCGACTAAATCGATACGTTTTGTGTCGGCGGCGGCTTTACTATAAAAAAATAGGGGCCGGGCCGGGCCGGAATTATCAACTTTCGGGCCGGGTTCGTGCCGGGTGGCAGTAGGTTTTTACCTTGTCGGGCCGGACAGTTTCGGGCCCGGGCCCGTACTTTTCCCACAAAATCGCATCTGTAGTCGACATACAGCCAATTCTCTCAGAGAAAACCTGAAATATCGAAAGTATTAAAACCCGGAAAAGCTTCACCATGTGGTTGTATAGAGTGACGAGGGTCGCCATACCGACGGCCATGCACCAATGCCGTGCGTGCGTGCGTGCGTGCGTGCGTGCGCGTGCACGTGCGGTCCTCTCGTCCGCGTCATGATTAGCAAGTCAATATCGTACTCGGAGGACCCGGCCATGTCTGCACGGCGATAATTCGGTGTCACTCTGGTCACCGATGTGTATTTTTACCTGTCGTCGTGTTCGAGGACGTTGCCGCAGAGTGGCGCTCCGTCACTGTCACCACTCGTACACCGCACTGTCACCGTCACTGTCCTTCGCTGTCACCACTCATACACCGCATGTATAATCAGCACTGCCAGATGTCTGGGCCTTACCTGCAGGTTGCTCCATTACCCCCAATCAAACATGGAGACATGTATATGGGCCTTACCTACAGGTTGCTCCGTTACCCCCAATCAAACATGGAAACATGGATATGGGCCTTACCTGCAGGTTGCTCCATTACCCCCAATCAAACATGGAAACGTGGATGGATATGGGCCTTACCTGCAGGTTGCTGCTCCATTAACCCCAATCAAACATGGAAACGTGGATGGATATGGGCCTTACCTGCAGGTTGCTGCTCCATTAACCCCAATCAAACATGGATATCTACTCTGTGGATAAGCGAGTTTTACAAACCACACCTGTGCCTTTCGTTATAGGGCCCGTTTTGCATTCTGGATATACGTCCCCTTTTAACATTATAGTTTCTGTGTACGTACTGCTTGTTTTTTAAGGCATTTTAATGTATAACGGCAGCTAGACCTATGTAATGCTCTCTTTGGAAAAAATTATGAGTTAAATTATGGTTCTGTATGCCGTCATGTTTTGTTATGGCCTTGATAATGGACATGTCGTGAACATTCACCTAGAAAATGCTGAGCGTCCCGATTTTAATAAAATTCAAAATCAGACCGGCGTCTGTCAATCCCATTTTTTCTAGGTGCTGAACTAATGTGTTGTGTAGTGGGTACTTTATAGAGGTCTCAAATTTCACTTGGTAGTCTATGAATAATTTATTTTCTGTCTCTATAAATAAGTAAAAAACGTGCTCAGGTCAAAAATATTCCATCCTCAACCGCTGTATTCAAGGCATAGATTGATTGAAACTCGCCCGCATCTGTATAGCCTAACCAGCATTTAAAAAATCGCACCCTCGAGATCCCCGTGTTTTCCCCCCTTTGCGTAGTGAGGGGGTACATCAAGGTTCTGCAGATTTCATCAACGAGAAACGTGAAATACCAGTAATTAAAACATACGTACAAGTGCTCACCTGCACAACTCAAAATGCTCATAAGTCCCATTTATTATGTTGCATGTTTGTACTTCGTTTGTAAGTATCCGCAAAGATGGTGAATCGTATTCCTTTCCTTATTGGACCTGCAACCGCAACGTGAAATTTTACCAGCAATCCGCTAATTTCGTGCGGATCTGCAAGAGCTCTTGCGATAGGCGGACACGCAGCACGAATAATTTAAGTTCCGCTGAGTTTCACACACATTATTTTGAACGAATCGAGCATTATCAATAAGGTCGATGATGGTGTTTATACCTTTATTTTACGGATCGTGCTATTCGTCAGAGAAAGACAAGGTGCGGAACACTAACGGGTCATCATCTTATTTCTATTCCTACTGGCATTAAGAAACGGAACTGGTGTCAGCTTCCAGCGTTTATAGCCAGATATTTTAGTATGTTAATTTCCATTCCTTTGGGGTGTATCTTGTAGAAATAAGTGGTCAAGGCGGACTATTAGCCCCTATTATATATTCTCTGTTTACAAATTATAGATTCTGGAATATTGCCCTAACGTGATGCGGTTCACCCTGATAATAACACCGAGTTATGGCAGTGAAATACCGGTCAGAGCGTTGAGGAACGGAATTGGTGGAATGATTTTCATTCGGACTCACTATATCAAATTTGCATGTAATTTGTTTTCAGTTTTATATAATATGTATATACGTATATTATATATTTATTTTAACTGAGTATCATTTGTTTGTGGAAACCTTTTATACGACTATGTTGTGATAAATCAATATGTAAATCCATTTTAATATGAATACATTTGTATTTATATAGTCAACCTACTCAGTAACTAACTGATTGTCGATGAGGGACATAAAAAGTTGTCATGATACGCGATAGCCATGAGACATGGAAATAGCGGAGTCGAATAGTACCGACTTCATTTTCTACTTTATTTTCTAGTTCCTACTATCTACTTGAAATAGATCGACCATTAGTGATAGTTTACGGCCGTATATTGAATACCTAGAAATTCAAAATACAGAATTGAAGCTTGTGCACTCTCCAAAGCGAAATACCTCATTTACGATTCTGTGAGAGAACGCCAAAAATGTATGATGTTCGTTAGAACAGTGTGTATGAAAGGGGCGGATAACAGGGGGGGGGGGGGGGGGGAGTAGAATTAGATATATAAGGATCTGATGTCGGCATGGGACTTGTTACGTAAGGACAAGTATAACATTTATGACATTATTATGTGCTTTGATACTTAGTAATTATGTCGTAAATGGACAGTGGGCATACATTTAAAATATTAAAATAAAAAAAATTAACACGATTATTAGTGTAGTTCCCATTCTAGAGTATTATGTATTCTAATTGTGTAAACGTTGGTCGTAGATTGTGGTTATTCCCGTGTGCAGTGCCTGGTAGACTGGAACGACACCGGGACCGACTATGTCTGAAGACGTCCCCTCACGTTTTAACCGAAACCAGTGCGGGGCTAATTAACTCACTTCCGCCTTGCGAGCACATCCCTAATGATGTTTTATAAGATCTGATGTCGCGTCCGTCGTGCGAGACAATGTTGGCAGATATTCGGTCGCTCGCCGCGCATGCGCACTTGTTTAGTGGTCGCTCGGCCGCGTGCTGCGTGATTCCGCCTAGCTGGCCAGCCTCCTTCACACGGGGTACTGCAGCGCTGTCACTGTCAGGCTGTCTGTCGCGGTCAGTGTGTGATAGTCGCGTACTGAAATGTTGCCTGATCTGCAGGGCGATTCTGTATGGGCGACGATACGTCTATCACCGGTTTCAGTTGTTAGAAGAAGGCGATGAGCCAATCACCGCCTTGCATTCGCCTTCAGTAACGACCAAAACCGCTGATAAATTTATCGTCGCCCATACAGAATCGCCCTGCTGAGGACGTTAGGCCAAGACAGGCCAGCCTTCTTCACACGGGGTACTACAGCGCTGTCTTGTCGCGGTCAGTGTGTGATGCTCGCGTACTGAAATGTTGCGTGATATGAGGACGTCAGGCCAAGACAGGCGCTGCCCTATCTTTGCGTACTTCTGTCAAGAGGGTGGTGAATCTCTTGCAATCCAAACACCCTCTTGTCTGCACCGATACATTAATTTCCCCTGAATTTTCTTTGTTAATGGCACCCGATTTTTGTTTTAAATTGTGTATTTCAACCGGAAACCAAATGGGCTTAGTTATGGAAAAAGCCGAACTTGTATTTTGTGTGATTTTGTGCTACACACTGGTTGGTGGAATTTTAATGTGTGCTTATGTGTATGTGTGATTGATTGCCCTTGACTGATAATTGTCGATTGTTACATACATCTGTAATATTAAAACACAATCATTCACATATATTATGATATCCTGCAGATTTTTCAATCCTTATTTTTGCAATGTCAATACTTCTGCTATTAATGTTTTAGGTTAACTAAATGCCTATTTTTAAACACAATTGTGTTTTGAAAGGTGCCTTGCTCAAAATATCCAACTGTTCTCCGAGTTAGGCTCGGTGGTTCGTATACAGTTTTTGTACAAGCTAAACGCCCACGTTTACTAAGACTTGCGAAGCTGAAGTTGACGATGCTCTCGACAATCTGCATTCCTCATCCCACGAGGGGCAATCAGCTCAGGTTGTACCCAGTGAGGAACACACACTCCGCCAAGCATGATACAGTTACCTCAACACAAGTGCGACCAGCCCAGTGGCTTCTTCTCTGAATCAATCAAATACATCTTGGCTTCCTGCTGTCTTCTTCCAGCTTCTACAACTCCAACATTTTGGTCAGCCTCTCACCTCAAGCAAACTATTTTCAAAACCCACTTCACTTTTACTTTATCAATCACACACCAAATTCATGTATATAAACAGTAATTCTAGTTCTGTAAATCGTTTCGGGGGGGGGGGGGGGGGGGAGGAGGGGGAGAGAAGAGCTGGCTGCACTACGATTCTACGATAATTACGGGATCTCTACCCGATCCTGGAGGAAGGGATTCAGTACCCCTACCCCTTCCTTTTACAGTACGTGTTTTGTTGTGCATATATTTCATTTGGTTGGTGATAGCTGGTTTCGTCACCTCACCTTGCTAGTATATTGTATGTGTGTTGCATTAAAACCTACGTGTTCACTGGTAGGGAGGCAATTTGTTGGGACAGTGTCACGCCGCGTGGGTCACCCGTAGGCATATAGTTTTAATTGCATTCGTATGTTCTTGTGAATGTGTGCAATTAGGTGGTTTGGGTGCAGGAAAACATCACCACCGAGTTAGCCAGGCGCAGCTTTGCGAGTTTTTGTTCGTTTCGTTCGTGATTCGCGTTGTCAACTTGACACAGAATGTCCTTTTTCTCTACCGGTCATGTCTTTTATTTACTAAACGCAGAATCCGCAGTCTGCAAAGCCGCGCAAAGCAGTGTTGCCACAGGAGTCTTGCTAGATTGCAGCTAATAGCTGACCTAAGAGTATGTGCAGTTTAGGAAACGGGACGGATCACCGTCACTGTCACCACGTTGGATTGGCTTATTGGCCCGAAAATAGCGGAGTGGATCATTTTTTTAATTCCCACTCATTTTCTTCATTATTGGTTTTTGGTTAATTGGTTTTTGGTTAATACATTGTTGGTTTTTGGTTAATTCATTATTGGTTAATAGTTAATACTCTTGTGGATTCCGTATACTATCCACGCACGCTCGTTTGGTCACTTTATCAAAGAAAACACACACTTCACTTTGCACGTTTTTCTTTTTTTTTCTTCCATAGAGGGCGGCTTGACTTGCATTGTGAGTGTGCACGTTCATAAGCACGTGCAGCTTACTATTACTACAGATGTTCACGAAGTGTGCCTTCAAGATCCTTGGGAAACGGAACGGTAAACGCTAGTATTTTTACAAGATTCCTAAACGATGAATTCCCTTGTTGAGTTCGTACGTATTCTTACAATGTTGGTCCAGGATTGTTTGCAATTCGACAATATTCGGCTCTGTTCAGTGCGTTCTATCGCCACGAGGCCGCGCGCTCTCAAACAAACTCATTATTTTAGTGTTCTACGTGTTGTACGTTGTACCTATAACAGCACTGCAAGTGTTGGCAGGCGAGAAACCTTTGGATGCCGACGCAGATGTCCATCCGTCCACTCACGTGCATATTGCGTGATGCACGCCCGCATCCCACTTCGAGCACTTTAATACTGTAGCCAGGCCTATACTGCTTTTTATCATGGCTGCATGGCACCATGGGTACAGTCGTGTACACACACTCAAGACGTTCAGGGTGTGCTGACTTGGGTGTTTGTATCCCACTTCGAGCACTTTAATACTGTAGCCAGCCGTATACTGCTTTTTATCATCGCTGCATGCATGGCACCATGGGTACAGTCGTGTACACACACACTCAAGACGTTCAGGGTGTGCTGACTTAGATGTTTTGCTGGAGAAAATACAAACCAGCATGTCATTCATCGTGGTGTATGGTGGCACTTGTTGTACTACATGGACATCGACGAGCGCCGAGCGCCGGAAGTATATGACCCGAAAAAGTTGAAACCAACCAACTTCGGCGCTTGCAAGCGTCGCTTCGCCCTGATTGGTCGGATCATCCACTTCCGGCGCTCGACGCTCGTCGACGTCCATGTAGTGCAACAAGCATGAAGGTTTTCATCGAGGTTTCCTTCTGTTGTGAGCGAATCTTACAAATGGCCCGTCCTTCGTTATGTGACAATGTCCAAGTAACCAGATACCGTTACAAATACCATGCAAGTTAGTCACTTGAAGAGTGGCACATCGGGTAAAGCTTGTGTGGTGCCTATATATACCACATCAGAACAATGTGTGTAAATTACCAACGAAAGTCTATGTGCGACACGTGGTATGTGTTGTGTGGCTCGCTTATCACACACAGCTGAAGTGTATGTGTGTGGTACTTACTAATTACTATATACCGACCATCAATCAAGGACAAGGTAACCTGGGCGAATAATTGGTATTGGTTATAAATAAATCAATGCATTTGTATTTATAGCCTACCCACTTAGTTACAACTAAGAACTGATTTCCAGTTGGGTACACGCCGTCAAAGTTTCACCGTCCGTGACTTTTTGAAAACATACAGCTATAACCGACTCAGATGTAGCTATGGCTGTGATTTCAGCTACATACAAGAAACGTAAACAGAAACGAATTACTAAATACCAGCTCTTATGGAGATTGTATTTCATTATTATTGTTTCATAGCTTGTGGAAGCTGAGTTAAGTTTGCCCAGATGTGGATGTAAAAAAAAAAAAAAAACTCGACTGAATGAACGTCCGCCATGGATGGAGGGGAGAGAACCTTCTTCCCCCGTCTGTGGAAGAAGACAGGACTCGCACTGTAGTTATATGCTAATCCGAGCGTATTGCAGGATGTAGGAAGCTAGCTGGCTGTTCCCTTGCCAATTAGCCTGGCTACGACCGGCATCTTTCAGGAACATCTGCTCCCTCAACACAAGACTCACCTGCGCCTGCGCGGTAATTATACACGATGTGCATACTGATTACCGAGTGCCCATCGTTTTGTGCTAACTCTCCCCTATACAGGCTGGCCGTGCAGATCTAGGCACGTTGTCACGTGATTCGATGAGGCGAAGCTCGAACGCCGAGCATGTGGTGAAGTGGAAGCTACTTAAGCCTCCCGAAATGTACTTTGTGTCATTCGTCATAATTCGTTAGGATACAAGTAACAACAACACTAGTGAAGTACAAAACCAAACCTTCAGGCAGGCTGCAATTTAGTAACCTAATACTAGGTTTATAAAGTCGCAAATGGGGTGGGGAGAGTACTTTTTCCCCCGTTATGCTGGTCAAGCCGCCACTGAATGAGATGTGCTGTTTCTGAATATAGGCTATACAGGAATGGACTATTTATTGGTGTTGATATTCGAACCATTACGGACACAGTACACACGCCAGGGCACAAACAGTATTAACAACTTGATAACGTATTGATTGTAAATAATAAAATTGTAAAAAGAACATGCAAATGCATGCCATTGACGCATGAATTAGAAAAAAGTACTGTGCAACCAACAGTGCATAGTGGACACCCCTGTGCGGTACTCGAACCCGAGTCTTGCGTCCCAGTGGACGGCCGAGGCACGATTACAAATTATGCAAAGTTATGCACGTGCATCAGGCTGCAAGTGGCCTAAGAAGGTGACTGCCCCTTGCAGTAGGCAATACCCACGGACACCCAGACATTAGGTTCGTTTGTTTTACCTACACTAACCTACACTTTACACTAGTGTAGGCCCAATCTATGTAAAAGGCGCTAAGTGTAAGACGTTTGTTTTACCTCAGTGCCACACTTTGTGTAGGACTTTCCACAACTGCTTTTACGGCTCATGTAGCACTATAGTGTAGTGTAATGAAAAGGCGCCAAGCAATTGTGTGAGTTCAAAATAACGGGATCACTAAGTAATAATGGAAAACTCATTCTATTTCCAGCGATGGTAAAACCGTAGCACTTTCATAATAAATGAACGTATTTAAAACTCGTAGTAAATGTATATTAGGTTTCTTTGGGACTATATACGGAAATAATGTGAGCATACACACCATAACCTCAAAACGTAAGAAGGTCAGTGTAAATGTAAAGCGTAGTGTAACGTGTAGAAAGAACAAAAAGCGTTTTTTTTATTCTGGGTGACGCGTTGCAAAATCAAGCGTAGAAGCCTACAATTGGCCTACACTCACTTGCGCGTTACACTACACAACGCATGTAAAACAAACAAACCTATTCAGTAGCAGTTCCAGTCAGCTGTTGACAAACGCGCGGAATTACCATTTGTTTAGACATATCTCAAGAGTGATTGCTACAAAACATTGTAAATGTGTGGGTGGGGACATCGCGAGGAGTGGTGTGGTTAAAACTAAAAACCGTACGAAACATATTTATAATATTGCTTGAAACAGGGTTACTGTTTTAAACACACCGCTGAGTAAAATGTTTCCAAATAACAACCCTACTGACTACAAATCTTGAAATTGTACTGTATTGATATTTTGTATTGATGCCCATGTCTATTTTAAGCATAATTCACAATCAGTTATATAAGTCGTATGGTTTATGGAATAAGGCGTAAGAAATGTCAAAGCATTGATCTTCTTACACCTTACACCTCACACCATACACTTTACTGTTACACTTTTCACCTTACACCTTACACTTTACACCTTACACCTTACACCTTACACCTTACACCTTACACCTTACACCTTACACCTTACACCTTACACCATACACCATACACCATACACCATACACCATACACCATACACCATACACCATACACCATACACCTTACCCTTACGCCTTACGATCGGGTTGTGACCATTTGCATTGAAATATACACATTGCAATATTAAATAAAACCGTACGCCTTACGACCGATTGTGAATGATGGTTAATGTAACTGCTGTTATAGTATTACAGTTCGACTTATTGAGGCATTTTGTATGTTCATGACACGATCAACTAGTCGCCTATCCGCGATCTCACTCACTCTCACAAAGTCGTGTAGTGGGCCACCGAAATGGCAGCCTTCAATTCGCAACTATTATGTATTGATCATGATTCACGGCCATATTATATTATATTCCAATATCTTTCGATTGCAGTATTATAAACGTTATCATGTAGTATTCACTTTTTATGAAGCAACATGTAATGGGGGACTTACTTTTCGATGTTTTTCCTATCTTGAGATGTGACTAAAATAATTTAACACGGTTTTGCTTTTGATATTGATATACATAAATACACGAGCGTCGCTAACCTTCGCAACCTGCGAATATAAGTTGTCAGTTGATATCAATATACAGTGAATAGGGCTGCATGTCATTGTCCCCAGATAACAAGCATATATCAGCAATTTCACATGGCCATACCGATGCTCAAGGCTGCACGGTGTGTGTCAGTCAGGCTAGCCAACCTTTACGAACATCATTCATTATACAATCGAAACGAAATGTGTGCGCTATATTTTCTTGCACAAATCCGCACCATTTTTCTCCAATAAATTACCTTGAATTCATAAAGAGGCATCGTCTCGTCTCGTATGTGGCCGTCAGCATTATACACGGTGCCCGCTGAGTAGCAGAAGCATCATTTGAATCAGCCGTTATGGTCGACTCCACTCTAATTTCACCTCCCGCCGAGCGCTGATTTTATAGCGGCCAGATTCATACCTCCACAACGGGCAATATGTTCGGTCTCCAGTGGCGTATCCAAGGGGGAAAGGAAAAATGGAAAATGACCGTTTATCTTTCAGTAAGAATGGTATTTTTGTATTAAATACCAAAGACATTAGTAATTATTTAGTAAATTAAAAATGTGCAAATTATTGAGGTTTGTTTTGTTAAAGGTGCTAAGGAGAAACTGTGTTGTCAGAAACTTTGTAATTTTGTTTCAGTAAGCCGCTGTAAAACGCACAGATTTGCACCAAAATGACCTTCCGATAAATTTTTGGGACCCCCCACTTAGGTTTCGGTTCCGTTCTCTATAATATGGGTTGAATCCCCTCCTTCCCCCTTTTCCCAATTCCTGAATACACCACTGTCGGTCTCAAATGAGATTCACTTGTACAGATATGTTACTATCCATTACATCAATTACACTGTCACTTTTAATACTATGAACCAATTATACACAATCATGATAACGTGAGTATTAAAAAATATAAAAGGAATAAACGGTACAGATTTTACAGTACAAAGGATGCTTGATACATTAGGATTTATTCCTATCGACTCGGAATTATTACACAAGTCGTTACCTAGTTTGTGTCTTTGTTATAGAATGTAGATCTCACTCATACATTTTGCAGGAGTATTGTTGTGTGTGCAATGGTAGGATGAGTGTAACAGCGGGCGGGGCTAGGCCACTCACCGCACCTTGCACAACACAGCCTCACAGTCGGGTGCATCAGAATGCTTTTAGACGCCATGTTACGTACGGCCGCCACTGGCGCCACCAGTCAGCGACGCCAGCCAGATCCCTACCGACAGAGTAATATGCAAATCAGTGCAGTCAGTCAGTGGCGTACAGTCGGGTACGCGTTTAGACGCCATGTTACGTACGGCCGCCACTGGCGCCACCAGTCAGCCAGCCATCCCTAACGACAGAGTAATATGCAAATCAGTGCAGCCAGTCGGTGGTGCACAGTCGGGTCCGCGTTTAGACGCCATGTTACGTACGGCCGCCACTGGCGCCACCAGTCAGCCAGCCAGCCATCCCTAACGACAGATTAATATGCAAATCAGTGCAGTCAGTCAGTGGCGCACAGTCGGGCACGCGTCTAGACGCCATGTTACGTACGGCCGCCACTGGCGCCACCCATAGTCCACACAGTAATATTATTGTACCATGGGCGCCACCAGTCACCCAGCCATCCCTACCGCCAGAGTAGTATGCAAATCAGTGTAGCCAGTCTGTGGCGGGGTTTCCATGCATAACAATTTTGGACGTAAATACCTTATTATACTTGATGCCTAGTTGTGGGTTTTCAATGTATGCGAGAAATCAGAGCTTTAGTAAGTTTTAACAAGCACACGATGGAACGACAGATCTAGCGTGCATTTCACTTGAAATCTATGCAGAGTAGCTCAAAGATGTTTCATTTCAGACAGCATATGTCACGAGCAACGTTTGTAAATGAAAACTTTTATCAATATATTTTTCATTATAAATAATAATAACTTTTTTTTACAACAAACTAATATAAAGTCATCCGATTTGGTGTTATGTTATTGTGAACAAACAGTACCAACTTGGTTGTTCTGCTCGGTACGTGCGCGATCTTCGGCCTCTTCTGCACCAGACGTATATAGAACAAGTCTATTCATTAGTTATCTGTCTAAATAAATAAATACGAAGAATATGACTGAGGTTGGAGTAGTTGCAATAACCTGACTGGGAGAAATCCTACTAAGCTCTAGCTCTTGTTCGGTCAGTGGCGTAGTAAGGAATACATGTTGAAAGGGGGGGGGGGCAGGGGTCTGAAGATAAGTCTCGTTACGAAGCCGACCTGTACACGGGCCTACACACCTACACTTACTGCGGGTTACACACACTTACTGCGGGTTACAACTACACTTTCTACGGATTACATTTACACTTACTACAGGTTACACTTACACTTACTACGGTTTACACTTACACTTACTACGGATTACATTTACACTTACTACAGGTTACACTTACACTTACTACGGTTTACACTTACACTTACTACGGATTACATTTACACTTACTACAGGTTACACTTACACTTACTACGGTTTACACTTACACTTACTACGGATTACATTTACACTTACTAAAGGTTACACTTACACTTACTACGGTTTACACTTACACTTACTACGGGTTACACTTACACCGCAGGCACAACTTTTTGAAGCTTGTTTGTTTTGCGGATTCGAGCGTTTTAGCAGGGAGGGGCGTACTGGGGTTAGCCCGGGGTGTTGGGTATCGCGGGGTGAGAAGGCGAATTCGTAACGAGGCGGCGCGGAAAAGCTGAGCGCTATTTTAGGCGCGACTCAGGACGCGATTGGCAAACGCCAATTAGCCTTGCAACGCCCGAGGTATTTTGGGGCCCCTAAAGACCTATTTTTTTCGTTTCACTCAAAACAACACACGCGATTAGAAATTAATTTGGGGGCCCGTGCTGTAATGTTGCACTGGCATAGCCTGTGGCCCGGACTCTCAAAGTGCGCGGGATATGATGGCATCCCGGCATCCCTCCTGCGTTTTAAAACGAGTGCGGTTTTCCTGCTGATGCTGGGTTTACACACCGTAATAAGGTTTCAGATTTAAGATTTGATATTTTGTTCTAAGGAAAGTATTTTCCAAACTGATTTACTAGGATCGCTACCATTGGCCAAATTTTTAAAAGCTTGTCTCTCATTGCCTGGGCTAAGAATTTCAGGGGTAATTCAACTTCGTTACCTTAAACCTTATTACCGTGTGTAAACCGGGCTTGACTGGAATAATTACACCAGATTTTGAATGTTGTTTTGTATGTTTTCAAATTAAACATAGTAGATCGAGCTGACCTATTTGAGAGGGGTATTCAAATAGTGCGAGGGAGCGCATTCCATACTTACATATAGTTGCGATGATGGACCCATAGGCAGACAGTCTGATATTTAGTAATCTTACAATCACTCTTTTGTTACTATGATATCTAAATTTCTAAAAGGTTATAATTACCAATTACTAGTTAATATTAGCCACACATTTTGTGTGTATATGATAGAGGCCCGGCTTCAGCCCCTCCCGTCGAACAAAAACGTGATCAAGTCATGTCCTACAAATACAATCCTACATACTTATCTATCTACATAACATGACTCAGGTCGGGGTGTTTACAAAAACAAAAAAGGAAGGCGCCGTACTAACCGACGATATACATAATGGGAACAGTTCGAGTGAAACGAAACACATACATTACCATTTTAGTGATGTCCATGATGACATCACTGAAATTGGATTATATACATATATATATATATGTCGCGTGTTACGTCATCGCGCGGGGCCGTGAAAGGTAACAGTGTCATCGAGTGGTAATAAATGTAAACCATTGTACGAGCAGTGTGAGTGTTGGAGGGGGTGGATGCCTCTTTCAGCAATCACTCTGTTCAACTCCATGATCTAACAATATTTCTCGTTTGTAGCATTACCCCACGAGTTGGTCGCCAATTGTAGCAAAACCCCACCAGTTGGGCGCCAATTGTAGCATTACAGACAAGTGGGCTAGAGATATTACGAGAGATATTATAGGATCATGGTTCAATTCAACTCTAATAACACAAGTGCGAGTAATAATAAACGCGTTTCATTATATTCCATTCAGGTGTGCTGGCATAGACGTACGAATAGGCTGGTTAGGAACCGGACATCATAAGTGTTGATCTGAAAGAAGTTGAAGAGAATTGTCTCAACCTGTTGCTGCAAACGTGGAAGATACACTCAATAAAGGTTTAGGCTAGCGCTGAAATCTTCTACACAAACTATATCAACATTTTCACTAGAATAAATAGCGATTAATTCAAAGGTGGTGCATCAGTATACGGGAAGAACATTGTAGTGAGTGGGGAAGCACCACTTGGCCCTCACCGTCAGTAAGACTCAATAACAGCTGATGGATGCAAGTAAGATTCCTATTTACATACTTCCAGTGCTGGGTTATTTGTCTTGTATTGTAGATTGTTGTATAGTGCGTGCGAGTCTACGAGACGATTATTTCTATAATAAAATGAAATACCATGAAAATTGGCGTCACGATCTCCCATCAGTGTTGATTATTCCATTCCTCGAACTTTTATGTAGCGTGATTTTTTCCCCGGTCACCACGAGACGTGAACAGCTGGCTGGACAAATGGAAGCTGCTTGTTCGCATGGACACATGGCTGACGTCGTGAGGCAGCCAGGCAAGCAGGCTACCAACACAGAACAAATTCACAACAAATTATGAAATGGTTCGTCTGTATGTGAAAGACTAGAAACAGGAACCGCAACTATGGCTAATCGAGACGATGAGCGGGTGTTAATGAAGATGAGAAAGACGATGATGAAGAATAAAGCCACATCCGAATCAGATCCATTGTACGTCGCGTGGGTCGTCATATGGGAGTCCAGCAAGGGAGGGCAGGGTCGCAGGGCCAAGTGGGAGGAGAAATATTCAGTGGGACAGTGGGGGGCAACGGGACAGGGTCTCCTTCCGTCGCCTCTTACGACTAGCAGAGTCACTCTGGGCCTATTCTACCCCGGGCCGAGACGGGTCTCCTTTTGTCGCCTCTTACGACTAGCAGATTCACTCTGGGCCTATTCTTACCCGGGCCCAGACGGGCCAATAATATAGTACTTTGTGGACGAGAAAGACCTTGCCGCCCGTTTTGCACCTGTAGTGACGTCATTCTCGTGCGTCGACGCTGCTGCCCGCAACGTTGGCGGACCAATGTCGTGGGTTTCCCTATTTACGTTTTCGCTGGGGAGTTTTATGTGGTATTTCCAGTCCGCTCGCACCAATATGTCATCCTCTCATGGTACGTTCTATGTCATCCTCTCATGCTACGTTCTATGTCATCCTCTCATGATATGTTCTACTTCTCGTACTCGGCACAATCCTTTCACAATATCGCCGTATATAAGTGGCTGTTTACGTTCTGTACACACACATTTATCTCGGTTAAATGTCAATCTATTGATAAGGCAATCGTTAGAAAATCACGATTACTACTGTCAAAATGTCTTTGTCTTATATGGGCAAGTTTTCTTTGAATTGCCTTTGTTCCATATTATGTATCTTGCACGCAAGCCAAACCCATATGAGCCAAACCCTCTTCCGCTCGGCACGTGTTGCATTGAACGTGTCTAAACGGTTTCAGAGCAAACCGAACAGTCTGGTCGATCTGTAACGACCGAAGTGCGATTGTGCGGTCCAAACATTTCTCCTGATAGACGACACAACCCGGCCATGGGCCTCTCGAATTACCAATTTGCGCCGAGGTTGCGTGTTATTATTTATTTATTTATTTATTTATTTATCTGTAGAGGGCGTGTCCCGGTGGGTGTTCGTCATCATGCAGTGAGTGTGTGTGTGTTATAGAAGGTATGCCCGGCGGGTAATTCTTTTCCTTGCGCCTCTAATTCGGGACAACGCCAGCCAAGAGATGCTAAATAAAACCAGATGATTCAGCGGCGGGCGAGGGTATTCTTCTTGTGCGCGATAGATGCAGTTTGCCAGCCAGCCAGTGTAAACAATACGGCAGGCTCATTTGCATGCGGACAAACAACGGACTAACGGCTTCGGTAGAACAACAGGTAAGCGGGGATGGGCGTGGCCCCGTGCTTGTCAATGTGTTACTGCATCAACTGGAAGCTTCCTATTTACGTAATACACCTTCACGCGTGGGTGGGTGGGCCTACATTTTGACAGACACGTGATATTGTTTTTAAAATATGTAGTCACAATTAGTTGAATAAAGCACTATTTAGACGTAACATAAAATAAATAACCCGAATTGACTTATCGAAAAGGATTTCACAATATGTTTTAAAAAGTCGCGTGATGTCCTGCTTGAAACGTCAATTTGGATTTTTTAATTTTAAGTTTCCAGTAAATACCTATTTATTTGTGTCTAAACGTTTTACATGGAACTAGGTAAATATGAACGGTTTAGCATAATATATCACAAGAACATTAATGTCCTCATTTTATAATATTTGTATCACATTATTGCACATCGTGGCATATAAGTTCATGTTGTAAATTAATAATAAATGAAGTAACATGTATTAAGACTTAAATTTAATAACTTCCTTAATAGTTTCCTGATAGGTTGGTATTAACTATTAAGTGACAGCACAGTTCACAACATGCTGGTGAAGGTGAACTGTGTACTCGAAACAAAGCTTCGATGGCTCAGCGGTTGTGTCCAGAGCGTTGGTCGGCCAGTGGAATGTGCAACTTGGACAAAAATCGATACGAGCAGCCTTAGTAATGGTATAATGAAAGTAGTGTGCAGCACGAGCGTTTCCCGAAACTGAATTACATGCAAGTGCCTTCATGTCCCCAAGATTTTACAACACGACTATGAGAGGTGTCCTTGCAGTGCCGTAGGATTATTCGCCGTATTTCTTTCTTAACACAAGAATAGTTATTCGCGAAAACGAGTGAAAGTAGTTTCACCAAATTATGTAAACACTAAACACTAGTTTTGAATCCTGTGTATAGTGACCAATTTGTAATCAAATTGCTGTAAGTGTAAGTTATTGTTGGGAATATAGACAAATAATGGACATTAAGGTACCAACTGCAGACCAAACAGTGAACAGTTAACAGAAATATTTTTATTTCCCCATGGAAATAGTAAAATATGACTGTACAAAGAAAGTGTCCACAAAATGTAAAGAATATCGCACGTACTAGTGACGTATCGATCCTTGTTCTGCGGACACCCTTACTGCAGTGTTTGCACTCTGCAGTGTTGTACTGCACGTGGCTTTCGGCTCACCACCAACAGCGGCGGCTTGCGAGTGTGCGGTAAGGTTGGTGTCCCTGCTGGCTGGCTGGCCCAACTGGTAGGCAGGCAGGCAGGCAAGCAGTCGGCCGACGGCGTAGTTCATTCCTTTCGTCAGTCAGTCGAACCCCAGCCTAGAGAGGGGACCGAGTTTCGTTCGCGTTGCGTAGCTGTAGCGTTGGCCGCCTTTCGATACGCACGGCGGTGTGTGATACTCTAGTGTTTAGGTAGTCATTTATTTCCTCAGGTGATACGAATACTGTGTAGTGTACGGCCATACATTCCTTTGCGAGGCGACACACGGCCAACCAGGTGCTGGTTGAGCTCGGTAAATAAGGTTTCCGCGTGACACTAGTGGCAGTGATGCAATAGTTGCTGTTTTCCACTGGATGTGCGAGTGCTGTGTGTTATGTGCCAACGCCGCTAGCTAAGGCACCAGATTGAGGTCAGTGATTTCGGTAATTGGGTCGGATGTGACGCAGGTCCCGACGTCGTTTGGTTTTGGCGCCGAGTGCTCGGTGACGTCGCGACGCAGGTGACATCAAGCATTATTATTCGTAAACATCCAACGAATGGTTTCTGATTAATTCCACTGCAGCAGTGCGAGTGGTCGTGTAGTGCAGTGAGTGCGTGAGTGCGTGCGTGAGTGCGTGTGTTGGGTGTCTAGTGGCCACGGATTACAACGTCGCAGGCGTGGAACTGTACGATAGCCTCTTCGATGCCACCGACAGCAGCAACAGCAACTCCGTCCATGGCCGTCACATGTTCACTACAGGCGCAGAGAATGCAGGGTAAGAATTCGAAAACAAGTTCTAGGCCTACCTGCACTCGCTTTTTTTGTAAGACTGTTTCACAATAAAATCATAAAAAGTACTTACCAGGCCCCAGTGGTTAGTCATGATTGTGAATTGAGAGTTGAGTGAGACTATAAATGGATATAGCAACCGTCAACTGGAATGCAGCTGCTAGGGAGTATTGCCATGGTTATTCAGTAATGACGACATATTTATGTAGCAGTCTGAAAATTAGCCTGTGCTTGCTTTCGCGGCAAGAAAAAACGTGTGCATAATAATATTTATGTTCATGCCACCTGAGTTTAACGACGTTGGGATTCGAACCCATGCTTCTTTGTTCTACTGTCGGTCTTGTGGTTGAGCGTCTCATGAGTCAGTCACGGCCTTGCCAATCAGCGTCTTTGGAGCCAATCAACGTCTTTGGAGCAATTATTAGCGCAACATTTCGTAAATATCTCTGGAAGTTTGGTTAGGCCACCTAGAGCAAAAACATTTACACGTTTTTCAACAGCGGGTTTCTCGCATGATGTTTATAACAAAAAAACATCATGAAGATCCGTTAACCTGTCTGTCTGGACTGAGCACTGTCAGTGATGACAGACGGAGTGAAGTGCCTCGCTTACCTCGTTACATCACGCTGTGCATTAATTTGTAAACGCTATCAACGTTGTGAAATGAAACTTGCGAATTCGTCGGCCGATTATGTGTCTCGTGTTCAGTTGTTTCCTGTCGTAGATTAGTGACAGACCCCAATAAATACATTAGCTTGAATATAAAACGTCACAATGTTCTAGAATCTAGTTCTTCTATTGCATATTATGCACGCTGGAAGTCGACGAGGCAAATTACGATATTAACTTCTACATCATTACATTACATTCATCATAGAGTCCACAACGGACAGAGTCCTGTCCTATTTTTAGACCTTCTGTTCGATACCAATCAATCTGGCAATATGGTGATCCAATTCCCTACCCTTGGTATGGACTCGTGTAGGTAACCGCTACATATGCCCGCATACGTCATACACATGTCCCACGCATGCTGTCGCTTACAGGTGATGAAGTTCAATTGTAAAGTTTGAGTAAACACAGTCGAAACGACCTGTTTTAGTGTAGATGGATGACCGTGGGTTTGAGCTGCACGGTAGCCGGCCGTTAAACATGCCGTCGCGATACACTTGTATCTATCATTCTGTCGGAGACGACACTACTGCCAAGTCGGTAGCTTGTTTGACGCGGTGCTAACCAAGATGTTATCTGTTCGTATAGTCGGTAAGATAGCTCGTTATATTAGCTCTGACATAAAGATTCGGAGTCCCGGCAAGTTGGTTGGCCTGGCCCACTCCTATCTATTGAAGATACGTTTGCCTGGGGCCTCATATTTGATTGCAACAGGCTGCCAACACAATGACAGTTCGGTTGTAAGTTACCATCAGTAAGATCGACGGAACCGCTTATCAATTAACAAGAAGAGTTGAGGCTCTTCATCGTTCTGACAGTCGAGCCGCGTCGCGTTGTGACGTAACCGAGCACCGAAATGCGTCACACCGATTGGTTGGTTACAGCATGGTAGCCGACAAGTGTGCGTAACATTCACTTGACGGGTTTCAAATTGAAGTCGATCTCCTTGTTGAAGCCCCAACGCTAATGCATACATATCCGTAGATTACGAATACCTACACTGTACTAACTAAAGTAGGTTTTTATTTGCATATACACGCAGATTGTTTTAAAACCGTGAGCAGCTAACTTCAGATGGGTCCCAACGAGCGCGTATAAAAGCTGCAACAAAAGTAGGCGTGTCCAGCCAGCAGTTTACAGAAAATCAACTTTGACTGCACCAATCAAGATGGTGATTTCTATATGAAATGCAACCATGAATTTCCGTTCCGCCCGCGCGGTGGCTTATGCGGCTGGGGCGCGCACGTCCTCATCGTATGACACCTACGGACGTGGGTTCGAATACCGCATAGGGAAGGCATGGGTTTTCTGTAATTGTCCGTCTGTTCCTTCGCCTTCGTCAACAAGAATCGTCATGCATATCCGACGGCCCCAAGAACCATGTGTGGTGAGTGGGCCGAGGGTGCACTTGTAGGGCACAGATAGAATGACAGACGGACTATGCATGGCCGGCGGCTGTAATAGTAGTGAAGGCCGGTTGCCGGTGCGACACTGCAGTGTTTTTGTGGCGCATGCACCGCACTGCGAGGCAAGGCGAGAGCAAGGGGGTAATGACACGGTTTCGGCCATCGCCCCAGTCATGCACAGACCTGTCCTGCCTGCCTGCCTGTCCTGCCCGACAGGTATTACCACATGTGAGATTACCCGATTTGATTCATACGGAGCCGGCGGACGTCGGTACATGCGTACATACACATTTAGGTGCCCTCCCCCCCGCCCCGCTGCGCAGGAAACGAAACCGTGTTTTTGTTAGAGTTCGATCAGAGATAGATACAAATACGGATTTGTACGTATATAATATAGATGAAAAACAAAGATCAGCGTTAACCCGTTAATAATGTATAATTAGGCCCCATACATGCGTACAGTCAATAATGCATCACAATTTAATAAAATGGGTCTGCTCACCAACTGTTTATGAATGTTCAAATTAAAAAAAGCTTATTTTTAATAGATGGGAGTGCCGTATTTAGAAATAACTGCATTACTGAACAAAAATAATTGTGTTCATCTTTTGTGGACATTCAGAAGAGTCCTAGTTTTGCAAGTTCATTGCTCATTCCTGTATACAGTAAAGGCAGTGGCGTATCAAAGGGGGTCAACCCCCCCCCCCCTTTCGTAAAGGAAAAATGAAAATGATCTTTTAGCTTTCATTAATGACAGTACGTTTGTATTAAATACCAAATAGGCCCACATAAGTTTTTGTTAAAAATACACGCATCGAAACGCAAGAAATTCAGTTGACCGCTGTGACGCACAGATTTGCACCAAAATGACCCTGACGAGAAATCCCCCCCCCCATGTTTTGGTTCCGCTCTCTGTAATATGGGTTGAACCCCCCCCCCCCCCCCCCCCTTTCCAATTCCTGGATACGCCACTGAGTAAAGGCCTTCCTGTATACATAGGGGCGGAGCCCATGGTCGAATAATATATGTTTTGTAGTTGCGAGAAATAGGGCCAACTTTAGGGATAACTATTTAGAGACACATTTGCGTTTCGAAGCTGTAAGGTCTGGAGCCATCCCATCCCATGTCATTTCATTTTGTATTCATTCATACATTGTAGGTAGATTGTACTCGGTGATTTCGTCACATTACATGTGGGGATTCCCACGTCAGCGCCGCAAGCAAACCATTTGAAACATGTGGGCTGGAGCTTTCCGTGGAGTATGACGTGGGTATCTTGCTGAAGGGGATATATACTTCTTGTTTGTAGCGGGTTCATATATCGTGCACTGTATGCGTGTGTACTGTGTAATCTGTGATTATTGTATTGTACAGTTTTAATATTAAACATGTAAGAGTACTTGGTAAATTGCAAGGTTCATTTTCAATAATTCATTCTTACTATGTGAATGAACAATATTATGAAATAGTCTTGACAGAATACGCTTACCGCTTGTTACTATCGGTAGTCAATTTTATAGTGACTATATTCTGTACTTGCTCACTGCATTTTTATAAATATCACATCATAATGAAATGAAAGGTGCAGTTTCCGTAAATCTCGTACTCATATTCTAATGCACTAGCTTTTGGCAAACTAAATATTTGGCTGATGATTGGAGATACGTCTTTTTAGCAAAACTTTTCTCTAAATTTAGCATTTATTCTTTTTAATTTAGCATTTTGTAGCATTTATATTTTTCTTTCCATCAAAACCTTGTATATCAGGGGATTTCTTTACTAAATCTCAATAGGAATGGGAACACATTATTTTTTGTAAAATAAGCATTTTGTAGCGTTTTCAAAAATGAAACCAATAAATAAATGACCAATTTAGCATCCAAAACCTTAAACGCTAAAATAACGTACCTCTACTGATGATGAATATTGCTGTATTATTTTCATTGCCATGCGAAAGCTTAATATAGTCCTTCAAAGTGTGTATATTATTATTTGGAATGATGACAAATTGATTGCACTTCTGTAATGACTGGCAAACTAATTGCTTTATCTAAATCTCGACGCCTAATGTTTTAATGATCGCCAAGTCAAGTGGGTTGGCTGTGGGTATGTCGTGGTTGTGTTTGCTTACGTGCAGCACGGGGCCGTGACGTTGCAACGCGCAAAGGGCCGATCAGACTTGACTGGTTGATGGTTGATGCTAACAAAGCAATGTGTTGTGTACCTACGAAGCATCGACAAACGACGCATGATGGCGAATTGAATGCTCTATCTGAAAACAAGTTCTTCGCTACCTAACAAAAGATTTCCATACATGGTCTTGTGATTGGCGTCCGCAGTGGCTAACGTAATTTCCGCAGTTGGTATTTTCAAATGTTTGACGCAATTATTTTCATTACGGTCGATCGAATGTACGGAACCTGCTGTCATTACTGCTGGCAAATGTTTTAAATGCACTGTAATAGTCACCTAAAGGGATGCACTCTTTTTCTATTAGGAAGGCTCCCAATTTGTTGAAACGAAATTTATTGTTTCAAAAATCAGTTCTCAGTAGAAGGAAGTGGACTAATTTCTACCGAACAAAACGCTATACTTCCTGAGTCAAGATTGTTACCTATGTCAATGAGTATACAGCGTATTATTTTTTGTGTGCGGTGGGGGGGGGGGGGGGGGGGGGGGGATTTCCGCAGTAGTTCCCCTCATTATCTTTTCAATATAACATACGTCATTTTACTCAGTTCTACATATTAGAGTCAACTATAAAAAAGGTTGTGGTTTTTGCATGAGAGCAATGTAAGATATACCGTAGGTCTAGAATGAAGAGTGAGTGAGTGAAATGCCATAGGCTATTTGGTTAAAATATCCGGCGGAGTGGATATGTATGACAACCGTAGGTTTTTCATTTTCTTATCTCCTATTCATCTATTCGTTTTAAAGCAAGTTATTTCTATACGTTTCAGTTTAACTGGAAAACTATCTCGAAGAAGTACGATGAGTGAATGATTATGATTGAGTGTACATTAGTTCGTAAAATCAGACACAGATTACTTAAAAATTTGGGTAATTTTGTGTGTGTGAATCATATTATTATCTCTATTGATTTGGGTTCTTATGTATTTGAGCGTGTTCTGTGTGTACACGTGGCTTTTCATTATCTGCTATTCCACGGAAATTACAAGTATATTCGGTGATTATTTTGTGCATACAAGTACAAGCACTCTTGTTTATCGTATAAATCTTATCTAATCTAACAGGCTTGGAATATTTACCACAAATAGATTATGACTTGTGAGAACATTGTACATGTAGTGCATTTCAAGACTAGGACAGAAACCGTCTTTACTGTGAGATTGACAGCGCACTTTTTGTCTTTTCTGGTCTCAATTCAATCTATGAATCATAAAGTCACATTTGTGATTCGCATCAGCAGCCATCACTAACACCGATCACGATATGTGCAGAATATCTCTCACTCTAAAGATACGCTCGTAACCGAATAAGGTAGGTTTCCGGCATACACTCTAATCCAATTTACTTTTGTCGCCTGCTATATTATACTTGTCGAATCCTCACGGGTTATTATAGTGCGAGTTTCTTGTTGATCAAAGTGGAAACATTCCGAATTCGATTTGCGAAGTACAACTAAGAAGGAATCGACAGTTTTGTTTCTGCCAAGGCTGATCCGACTCTGGCAAGGTGGACCCCGTGTTGTTCGTTGAGATCCGGGTTCGAGTACCGGTTGACCAAGTGACGTCACAACGCGTAGTGGGTCGCTCATTAGGGATACATACGGTAACTCTGGTTGTTACTCTGGCAGCCATTATCACTTCGGGGACAACAAGTTTTCTAATCTAAATTTGAACGTCCAGCTCTTGCTAACGACTTGTCGAGTTCCTTCGGCGCCGGCTCGGGTTCACCTCGTCGTAACACGCGTGCCTTAGTCGTGGACAGGGTGTGGATGTCAGAAATCTACGGTTAGGCCTCCCCCCCGCCCCTGACGACACAAACGATTTATACATTTTGTATGTAGGTTTACTGTGAATGGCAATTAGTCTACAAATGGTATAGTTTTATAATTGTGACCAATTACACTAAATACTATATTGAACTATGCTCTGATGGCATGAACATTACATAAACATTGTTGTAATCTTTGACTCACTTTCCTTCAAGTACATTTTACAGCAACTGCTTAATGCATTTTAAAACCTCTAACCGATCACAAAACGTTTTCCCCATGATAACATAACATGCCTGTTTGACAGAAGACCCAACTTATTGCAATGAGACGAAAATACAAAAAGCAAAAACACTGTTATGAATCGCGCTCTGTGTCTCTGTGGAAGAACACAAAATTGACTTTCAAACAGCACCGCAGTGTTGCAACGTTTACATAAGCAAATATCTATTATTGTTCGACGGGGTATGAGGATATTTAAAGTTGAGACTTGAGAATACTGTTTAGTGATGAAACCGAATGTTGACGATTGAATGAATGAATGAATTAACGAACTAAAGGCTTTTGCTCACGTGTACCCTATAATAGTGCTTCTTAAACTTTTGTTTGTGCGCCCCCTGTACAAGATGAAAATATTCCATCCCCCCTCACCACCCCCCCCCCCCCCCCCCCACCTCTAAACGATAAAATTTCTTTCGTCATATACGAATTAATACTCTAAAATGTTCACTCTAAAATCTAAATGCAAATAAATGTAAATTCGTCCTTTACCATCTCCATGGTGACTGGTGAGCGATGCAGTTCGGATCTTGTATACAAAATGTCAGTATTCGACACTGTCATTGACTGGGCAACTGAAAACTATACTTACAAAAAATGTGCTTTTCTGTGTTGATATGAGTATTGGCCTGTTTTCAATAATATGTAATTAAACTTACTTTAGGTACAATGACTATGTCAACTGAGTATATTAGCACCACGTATCAAATGTTTTTTTTGTTTTAATTTATGTCTTACGATTATTCCTGATCATATTTGAGGATACTTGATAAAAATTAACAATGTATGCACATCCACATATAAGATACGTCTTATATTATGTTCATAATTTTGTATGTCCCCTTTGAATGCTTCTCGCGGCACCCACGTTAGGAAGACAGGTCGTAACCAATGAACACGAGTCTGTTCTTGAGACACATCGGACCTTCGGACCTAATGCCGGAGTCACGGGGTTACAAGAGTTCTGCTGCCGTGACATTCAAAGCTGTGGTTTCAAAACAACATTTTTCTGGTAGACTCATCCTGGAGATATTTGAAGAAAACAAGTCGCATCACCGAACGTTCCTCAGCAGAACACCACAGAACTGTTTCACAATCTAAACTAATCTATTCGCTTTCCTTCATGCGCACCACACATCGTAGCCTACCGCCACCGGATAGTTGACTGAGGTGGGGTTTTAGGTGACACTGTGTCCGAGAGGTAAATTAGGCCTCGGTACTGCGCTACCTCTATTTATGTTTTTGTACGTATTTTTAAACGTTTAGTAAGTGGTTGGTTAGCTTAGCAGTTTAGTTAAAATACATTAACATTTGCATTTTTTTTTTTTTCAAGGGAAGCGAATGATGGCTTACAAGTTACAATGATTGCCGGTTTTGTGTTGACACTGGACTATGGTACTTGATTGGTTAATTTCTTACTTACAAGTAAGTAAGTGGTGTGACTGTAGACTACAAAAGTGTTTTATTTTTAAGTAGGCCTACCTATATTTTTAAGTTAAAATATGCCACACTAGCAACCTGGTAATTATAATTTTTTTGGGCTAGGCTATGTGACTAAACTAGCGTACTACACCCATCCACCCATACCAAAATAGGTACGTTTATTGCGGTTAAAATTCTTTAACAAATGGCTACAAAATCGTTTTATTTTAAAACTTGTATGTCCAGGTTCTCGATAGATGTATTAGAAAACACGTGATGCAATTTCTGTGGACATGTTTTCAATAAATGTTTTATGATGTTACGGAACTCGTGCCTCGCGTCGCGCGTGCCACAGGTTGCGAACCGTTTGTCTAGACTGCGGATCATTGGCTTGTGTAAAACCTGCCAGCGATCGTTGCAGAGGGCTTACGGTTTGTTGGTAATCTTATTTTGATTACCCATAACATTGTAATTGATTATCCATTTGCCAAATAGGTTTGCGTTGTAACATGGGCTCACAGTCTTACCAAGTACAGGTTGTATTAAGAGTGAGTACCTATACCGGTAGTAGATAACACGTAAGATTACATTAGAAAACACAACTATTTTGAGTGGCCAAACTTATGTAGTGGTTGTAGTGGTTCAGAACTTACATACGCAAATAATAAAAAATAGACATAATCATAATTCAACTAACTCGGGAGTTACAACTTACGGAATGTCATTCGTCCGGCATTTACGCCGTTTAAACTCACTTATAATTCCTCGACGAATCTCCAATGCGCCCCTTGCTTGTTGAGTATGTTACATTCATTTTATGATGTGGTATTCCCGAAGAGTGAATCAAAGTAGATTGATTGGTACCTGACTACCTTCATATCTCTCTATCTCTCTACAGTCTACACCACTGGCACTGTAACCATCGTGAAGGATTGCTTACTTGGTGGCAGAGATAGTTTTTTCTGTTCCGTACTATATGTTCCTCTGTTACCCGTTTAGGTTTATCCAACCCACTCCCCCCCATACGTTCGTTTTTCCTAACACCATTGCATATGACCCTGCCCATAAAGGAAAATGTTTATGAAAGCCCTTCCTCTTGTATTTCTTATCTCTGTCTATCCTCCCCTTATGTCAGCCCGCTGTCTCACGCTCTTGTGACAGTTCGCCCCTGCATCGAAGACGCCAACAGTAATGACAACAACTGAAATATCACGTTGACGCGCGTGACGTCACACATGCAGTAATGACAACAACTGAAATATCACGTTGACGCGCGTGACGTCACACATGCAGTAATGACAACAACTGAAATATCACGTTGACGCGCGTGACGTCACACATGCAGTAATGACAACAACTGAAATATCACGTTGACGCGCGTGACGTCACACATGCAGTATTGACAACAACTGAAATATCACGTTGACGCGCGTGACGTCACACATGCAGTAATGACAACAACTGAAATATCACGTTGACGCGCGTGACGTCACACATGCAGTAATGACAACAACTGAAATATCACGTTGACGCGCGTGACGTCACACATGCAGTATTGACAACAACTGAAATATCACGTTGACGCGCGTGACGTCACACATGCAGTAATGACAACAACTGAAACATCACGTTGCCGCGCGTGACGTCACACATGCAGTAATGACAACAACTGAAATATCACGTTGACGCGCGTGACGTCACACATGCAGTAATGACAACAACTGAAATATCACGTAGACGCGCGTGACGTCACACATGCAGTAATGACAACAACTGAAATATCACGTTGACGCGCGTGACGTCACACATGCAGTAATGACAACAACTGAAACATCACGTTGCCGCGCGTGACGTCACACATGCAGTAATGACAACAACTGAAATATCACGTTGACGCGCGTGACGTCACACATGCAGTAATGACAACAACTGAAACATCACGTTGCCGCGCGTGACGTCACACATGCAGTAATGACAACAACTGAAATATCACGTTGACGCGCGTGACGTCACACATGCAGTAATGACAACAACTGAAACATCACGTTGCCGCGCGTGACGTCACACATGCAGTAATGACAACAACTGAAATATCACGTTGACGCGCGTGACGTCACACATGCAGTAATGACAACAACTGAAACATCACGTTGCCGCGTGTGACGTCACACTCGATTACCTAACAAGATAATATTACTTTCATCCTCGCCGGTTTCACTCGTTCAAAATTTGAAATTATTTCAGAGAAAGCTTCCGACAAATTTGAAACTCATTGCAAACATTGCTAAAGTACAATAGCTGGCTGGACTTTGGTCGCCATCTTGTGTGTGTGCTGAGCACGTGTTTGTTTCTAGAATGAATGTGTCTTTGTGTGTCACTGCCATGTTGGCATGCGTCACACACTTGACGGAAAATCACCTCGAAACTGGGGGATCTTCGTTCTTTGTTCCAAACGGAAAAGGAATTTGTGATTATGATTTGTTACTAATGACATACTAATTAGGTCGTAGAGCTGTTGCCGCTGCTAACCTGAGCATTCTTGCCACCTCCGGGTGACACTTACCTGGTTGGGCACTTGAGTCTTGAAACCTATAGCTACTGCTCTCGCTGTAACGTACAAGGTGTTGTCGTCACGGATTATGTAATAATTTCTCCTCCCCCTTTCCACCTCCACTCGATACCGGCTGAGTGCTTGCGAGAAAGGCAACACGAGGTGTTATTGCTTAAAATAGCAATCTTTTGAAGTACCTAGCTAAATGTGACAACTTCTCAGTTACCCTATATGGATTAATCACGAAAAATTGATATAAAATTAACTTTGAATTTTAAAATAGCGTGAATACTAACAATGTTGGCGTAGTCTGAAAATTATAATGATGACGAGACCACTGCTATAAAATTTGACAGTTTTCAAGCTATTTTTAAAATTCTAAGTTAATTTTATATCAATTTTTCGTGATTATTTTATACATCTGAAACGTAATTGGGAAATTGTAATATTTCAAAAGATTGCTATTTTAAACAATGACAGCTGGCTTGTTGACCGCAACCCTACCCGCATACTTCTCTCGCAAGCGCTCAGCCGGTACCGAGTGGAGGAGGTGGAGGGGTAAATTATTACAAATCCGTGGCGACAACACGTTACAGCGAGAGCAGTATATCTGCGTGCGTGTGTGTGTATGTAGAGTGGAATGTTCTATTATTGTTCTCGGCGTGACGTCATCAGGTAGAACGCAGTCGTACGCATTTCGAACGTCCAGTCCAGTCACGAGTGTCTTGTGTGAATACGCATTCTGCGTGGGCGGCCTTGTCTTGACGTACTCGGGACATTCGTATGCGTGACCCTGAAATGTCCCTTTACGTGCCCGGGCTTTCAGTTTCGAAAAACAATCGAGTAGTTTCGATGTTACAGAAAAGAGAACCCTGCAATGTTTTGGTGCAGGAGATCACTAACTGTTGGAGGCTCGCGGCCTTGCTTCAGTCTTCTGCGAATCGGACCCAGAACAACTACCGAGAATCGAACGGGACCATCGCACACGCACCGTGTGCGCACGCATGGTTCACGGAAACCAGCCACTCGGCTATCTATTACTATAACACACATTGCAGACGGGATAAAGAGCATTGAACAAGATGTGCGCGTTTTTTCAGTTTGTTTTAATCTGTTTTCAAGTATGATTGTAAAATAAAACAAAAACAAAAAAAATACATGTTCAATGCCTATTGCATAGATGCCGATTAAAGCGGTAGGGGCATGTGTTAGAAAATTAAATTAAATGTGTCGATATAACTTTTTTGTACTAGTCGAGATGTAAGTTTTAACAGACCACACGTCGAATTTAGAATGTTTATATTTGACAAGTTATAGGTATTTGACTGGATAATCGTACACACATCGTGCGTCCATCCACTACTGCGGGATGATGAATTATAATGCACTCACTACCTACAGGACAACCAACACAGGCTACTTGGATATCAGTCAATCAATCTAGTAATATTAGGTTCTTCTTGTATGAGGATGCAACTCCAGAAACATTCAGAGTCGTAGCCACGTGTGTGTGTGAACCGTTTGCGTGGTAATAATAATAATAATATGGACAGGCTCCTGCCCCAGTATTATTAGTTATTCACTACCTCGCCGTATCGCATTTTGTTTTTTTATGTTTTCGAAACGGCAAAATGTCAATGCTGGCAAGTATTAAAGTCACTTCTCTGATGTTGGTAACTGTGCGCTAGATCTATCTTGCCATCTTCCGTCTGTTGAAACTTTCCTCAACCCGTGTAATGCACTCGCGGTACCGTGCATGAAGGTAAATTAGATGCCAGGTTGACCACTTTGCATGTCATTAGCTTGGAACAATTCCAAGATTGAAGGCAACTAACTCTTCTCCATAGGGCAACACCGTGAGGAATATGGTCACCTTACAAGCGCACTCTGTTTTACTTGACAGGTATTCTGGTGACGCGAACCGGCGTTCAGGAAATACATTCATGGTAACTTTCGGTCGCCGTTGTCGCCAGTGGACACACAATATTGCCGCTGTCAAATTGGTCCATTCCTCCCAGTTGAGGCTATCGTTGTCACCGATAGAGTTAGCTCAGTGGGAAGACGCGGTACTCTATTTCGGGAGGTCGCCGGTTCGTTTCCGGTCACCGGCAATCCTAACTGAGGGTTTTCCCGAACTTTTCCTAAGTCGTAAAGGCGAATGCTGGGATTGAATTGAATCCTACTAACAGTCCTCGGACATTCCTTCCCAACCAACCATCCAAACATCCTAACATACAGGTAGTTAGTCTCCTGAAGGTACATAAGGTTAAGCTAGTGTGCACCCTATAACGGGTATTCCTACGAAAAATTATTATTAATTATATCGTGGTCGCAAGCCGGCAAGTCGTCATGGTGTCCTTTCGTGTGTTCGTGGGCAACTTGATGCTCGGGTGTATTTCGCGACAAGGTAGTTGTTGCTTGCGCTGTGTGACAACAGGAAACCGAGCGCTGGATGGCAGCGTAGTTCCTCCAAGTTAGCAGCCCACCCATGCAGAGGGAGACGAAATCTGGATTTCTTGATTTACATGAGTTGATGACGGGACGTGACGTCATGGCAGAGACCGGTTGCCTCCACCACCGCCGCCTCACTATCTCCCCCTCGTCATCTCTCAAATGGCGTCTCCGACTTCGAGAGTACCCACATCTTTCTCGTGGTTTTAGCGAATAAATCATTTTTCGCGTCGTCGTGAAATGAGCCACTTCGACCCCCGACGTCGCTGTCAAGGGTGGCCGTCGTCGTAGCGAGGGAACGAACATTCGCTGCATGGATTGATTGATCCGTAGTCTGTTGTCTGTCATTGCACTCGCTATTGTGTAAGCGGGCATCATCTAAATAATATTGTGTGACGGGATTTGATCAAACATTCTTCGTACTCTTTAGCATTTTATATTGAAGGGCCATATAGTAAATATTGCACGTCATGTTAAGGTCACATTTCATTTAAATTAGATACATTTGGATAAGTGAATGTGCTACAATTCTTGTTTACATTGTCGATTGAGCTTCGTACGTTTAGCTACCCAACGAAACGTGGACAAAGATCAGGAACGTTCCCCCAAAATGCATGAATTACTGCACAAGTCTACCTTGCAACCGAGGCTCGCCAATTATATTTATAATACCTTCACTTCATTCGAGCTTTAAATCACGAAATAAACGCTTTTGATGCGATTATGCTGATGAGACAATTCGGTGCGACTGACTCTCCGTGTTGGAGTTCTTTGACTCGATAGCAGATTGATACTTGGAAGTCTTTGGTTGGTACAGACAACATCGTTTTCTTGAGTGAGTAAGCAACAAATACACACAAGTAACTATGTCGGGTTCAACGGCCGACAGGCAGCGAGAGTAATCGAGACGCTGCTCGCTCGGCGGGCGCGACAGCGTTCTTCTCGATTAGCCTCGCTGACATTGCGCGAATTGGTTCTCAAGGGATTTGTTTCAAAGTCCATACTAGCAAACGTGTAACGAACTGGACTGTATGTGCCACGGATGCAACCAGCAGTGAAGATTCACCAGTAGCTCCCCCCCCCCGTGTGAACTCCGGTTAGAATCGGTCCAAAGTTGTCGGGCTAACAATACTATCCAGTTTAGTTCTGTATAGCTGTAAACACTGGTTTTATTCATTATTTGAGATAAGTAGTATTAGGTAGCTTAGGAAGAAAACAATTTATATATGTAGGCCTAACTTATTTATTTACACATATTTTGAACACTAATTTATTTTCATCAGTGCCTCCAAAGGACGCTGGGATGAATCCCGTTTCCTCCTACCTGTGCTTACGAACAATTACTGTTTTAAAGTCATGCTCGCGTCAGAGCATTGTGTATAAAACAGTAGGCCCGGATGGATAAAGATGTCCCCTGTTAGAGAAACCCATAATTTGTTGTTTTGTTGGAAAATATAATGAAAGAAACAATTCAATATCAAGTCTTTATCTGGGCCGTGTGTGTATGCCCAAGACCTGCAGACTGTTCTACGAATATCATTCTGAGAGATTTTGTTTATTCCGATAAAATGTTGGTCATATGAATCCCAACCATAGACCTTGTTTTGATTTCTGTAGTAAAATCATTTAATATAAAAACAGTCCTACGTGACAATTTATTCCTAACTTTGTCGCCTGTAGCCCAGGTTTGCTATGTTAGGTCGTGTTGTTGAGACATACGACGGTTCGGGTAGTCTCTGCTCTGACTCGAAAACGGTAGCTACTCCCTATTAGTCGTACACAACTTCTATTAGTGTTTGTTGTGGACTTTCATGGGTGTAGTCACGATGGGCGTACAACGCTCCATAAATAACTTTATGATTCACAACAGATATTGGTAGTTGATAAAAGGTCCAGGTGGTTCCACTTCAGATAGGCCATGCAGCATTTAGAAAGAAAACCGGTATGGCCACATAAAATTAATACGGACTGGTATGCATATAAATAGCTGTGATCAGCTGTTTCAATGGCAGGCAGGCGGACTGCGAGCATGCTGGTCATGTTTGAGGCCTGACTGTACTGTCAAGACTGTGTGGTAAAGGTGCATGCTAAACGCTTACATACAGCTTAGCTCGTTGTACTGCTCAAAGCCTCAAGATTATGTAACTCGTGATATAAAAAAAACTTAACTGAAATAAGTGCCTTGTTTGTTAATTGGCAATTAAGAAGGCAGGACCGGACCGCTGGTTTCGAAAGCACGCATGCAATCTACAGCGATCCTTCCTAGAGCTTCCTTCGCGAGATAAGATCTCGGCCGGGCAATTAATTGAGGAAGTGGGAGTCGTGAATCTCAGACTGACTGTCCGTCCGTCCTTGTGGCCGTCGTGATCTCGGTGACCAGATCAATCGCGAGACTTGTGTTTGTTTGTGTTGACTCGAGCAGAACGGCGACATTGATGCGTTCAATTCAATCCTTCCGAGGTACAGAAACATTGTGGTGGATGGCTCTGCCAGTCGTAAGAGGCGACAAGAGGAAACCATGTCCCTTTCCCCCTCGGCTCTGCTCTGCTCTTCCTTGCTTGACTCCCCTTACGACGACCCACGCTATCGATATATATAATAGATCTGATTAGGAAGACGTCTTATGTCTACTTTCGAATACGTCGTTAAACAAGAAATAATAAAATGCTTGTGTTGGTGACTCGCGAAGACATGGATGCCAAACCCGTCCAAGATGGAGAACATTGTTGTGATGTGGGTGTCTGAAGATTATGTCTGTGTCTGAAGATTGTGTCTGCGGCTGTGCACGCATTTGTTTTACTTTCGCAGTCCTGTCTCATTCACGTATAATTATTTAAGCCACCCGAAAGCGCTCACCACATTATCTACCCCTGGTCTCAAGTCAACGTTTAGTTATGTTGTCCATGCTCTATGTTATATACCGGGACCGGGGCTGAAGAGTATATCCATTCCACGGGTGTGTATTCACTATTCAGTGACTAATAGTAACCACTCTTATAGGTCTACACCACCTATTTATGAAGTGCGATATGTAAACGCGTTTGCTTACATTTTACATCTCTGAGAAGTTTGTTCGACGAAGCGTCATTATTACATTACATTGCATAATCTTGCCAAGGTTGCTCGTTTTGCTCATTGAGGAACCGTTAGCAATTATTGTCTAAAAACAACCCGCAAAACTTACTTTTAATTGGGTATTGTTTAGTTTGAAGGTAACATTAAGATTATCTTGAAACTTGAGCGGTTCGTTATATTCAATTCGTGTTTCAATTGTCCGCCCTTGAGTGGCCGATGAGTCACCGCTCACACAGGTGTGAGTGAACAAGGTGCGCGTTAACGTTCGATAATACTTCCTTTCCTACCGATTAACACGAACAACGTTTTGAAGATTATTGCAACAGGAAGTAGATTGTTTCAACATTGTTCTGGCTTGTTGTAAGTGTTAGTACAAGTTGTAGTATTGTATTCCGCAGATTACAGTCTGAGCGTATCTCATTTACATACATGCAATCATTTGCTTAGTTTCCCAGTGTGATTTGATTCGTTAATAACAATAATAATATTCTTTTATTTTAACTACATTAGCTACTACTACATTACATCATTCACAATTATAAACAACACGGACAATAATTGGCCATCCATTTGTTGAAATGATGGACATGCTTTGCTCTCGGCGGTACCTACTTTGATTATGTCGCGTTGTGTAGGATAAGTTAACGGCACTTTTTCATAATCTGCAACACTATGCATGTGTTAATTACATGTTTCCTAATGCACTCTCACACTCACATTGTGTTATCTGTCTGTGGGACACAATGCTTGGCAAAACTGTCTCATACGCCTTTGTTGTATCGTGTTCGTGCATACCTAATGCGGTGGTAGTTGATTGGGTATGTCTGTCTACTCTACACCGTTTACTTTGTCTTGTATTGTACTCGTGTAGTCGAGTCTATTGCAACAGTGTTTCTACTGTGAGACCACGTCAGACCCCCTCAACGCTTGCGTGTCTGTCTGCAAGTGGATTGTTTTTTGAGACGATAAGAAACTAAACTGATCGCGTTCCTAACATAATACACAATATTTATAATCGAATCTAGGTGTTTTGAATTTGGAGCGTCTTTCAGCAAGTGTGCACACATAGTTCTGGACGAAGAATTGCACATTACAGTGGCTGCATGAGAAACGTTGCACGTGAAAATGGTTAACGAGTGGGCTAATTACATTTTACACTTGCGAAACTCTCCCATTAGATATATTGAATATTATCATCAGCAGAGATCTAAAATAGCGCTGCTAAACCAACATTGTACCACAACCGTGCCTCGTTTCGCTTGCTAGCTTTTGCTTTGCGGATACGTTTTGGTGAAGTTGGCAACCCGACTGTTTTTATTTTACTCCCCTAATGAATGAATGTTCCTCATCTGTGTTGAATGGGACATCACTCCCACCTGTCTGTGTATGTATCCTGCGTAGATACCGCTTTGTTCACCCCTGGACCCTTATTCTATAACTCCACCGAAACGGATTCGGTCGGAAATTACAACAATTTTGGCCGAAATGGAAACAATTGCAGTTCCACAACAATATAACTGACACAATAATTTCCAATTAGTATTGTTATTATTTCTCAATTGTTTCCATTTCGGCCCGAATCCATTTCGGGAGTTTTATAGAATAGGGGTGCTGGCGCATCGCTACAGTGAGCAGACCTGTTGCAGCGAATGGTAGGTGCATAGTGATGCAAATCAGAGTGGCCTTGTGCCCATTTCCGAACATTCAGTGTGTCGGATGTTTCGCACTCGTGTTCGAGCCCGTTCAGTCGACCGTTAGTATATATATATATAGTACGTATTGCAGGCTTACGACGATGCGCCACACTTGCGAACCCTGACGAAGGTGACAGTCCCGCGAAGGTCTTATTATCTGGTTCTTCGTCCGACAAGTTCGCATAACGAGAACTAATTACTTACTTTTTAAAATGGGAATTGGCGTAACTGTAAAAAATGGTAGTAATTTTTTGGGTGAAGGCAGATATTAATCGTAAATAATATGTACTGATTAGCCAGTCGTCATGATACAAACACGCCCGTGGTCACACGCCATCCACCCCCCGCTCCCCTATTAGTATATGGAACGCATGCTCGGCAATACCTAGTAGGTAATAAAATAGTGGTATAATTGTTGGTTACCAGTGAAGTATAGCCTAGGCATTTATTTACCTACCAATCTTCGACATTATTCTGCAGATATTGCCATGGCTTTGCCACGTCTTCGACTCTTCATTGTGGTTTACGATTATATCAGGTAGGTAGGAGGACATTAGTACAAGTTCCTTCGAGTATTAAAATGTAACAGACAAGACAATCTATTGGACTACGATAGTTGGAGCTTCATACAAGAATCGAGACATGGCTGAGTAATTGGGGGCTGTGTACCTTGCGTTCACATCCTCCAAATATGGTCGCACAAGTGATGTGACTTGCTTTACAAATAGGATCATAATTGATACAACGTACGGGTGCGATGTATACAGCCATGAGGCATCGGGTGCGGTGTGTCCAGACATGAGGCATCGGGTGCGGCGTGTCCAGCCACGAGGCATCGGGTGCGGTGTGTCCAGCCATGAGGCATCGGGTGCGGCGTGTCCAGCCATGAGGCGGTGTGTCCAGCCATGAGACATCGGGTGCTGTATGTCCAGCCATGAGGCATCGGGTGCGGTGTGTCCAGCCATGAGGCATCGGGTGCGATGTATACAGCCACGAGGCATCGGGTGCGGTGTGTCCAGCCATGAGGCGGTGTGTCCAGCCATGAGGCATCGGGTGCGGTGTGTCCAGCCATGTGCATCGGGTGCGGTGTGTCCAGCCACGAGGCATCGGGTGCTGTGTGTCCAGCCATGAGGCATCGGGTGCGGTGTGTCCAGCCATGAGGCATCGGGTGCGGTGTGTCCAGCCATGAGGCATCGGGTGCGGTGTGTCCAGCCATGAGGCATCGGGTGCGGTGTGTCCAGCCATGAGGCATCGGGTGCGGTGTGTCCAGCCACGAGGCATCGGGTGCGGTGTGTCCAGCCATGAGACATCGGGTGCGGTGTGTCCAGCCACGAGGCATCGGGTGCGGTGTGTCCAGCCATGAGACATCGGGTGCGGTGTGTCCAGCCATGAGGCATCGGGTGCGGTGTGTCCAGCCACGAGGCATCGGGTGCGGTGTGTCCAGCCATGAGACATCGGGTGCGGTGTGTCCAGCCATGAGGCATCGGGTGCGGTGTGTCCAGCCATGAGGCATCGGGTGCGGTGTGTCCAGCCACGAGGCATCGGGTGCGTCGTAGAGTTAGCTAATACATCAGGGTGGTGTGCAGCACTGTTGTTGTCCCTGACCTTGGCCGTCAATGTGAACGAACTGACTTTCTTCTCTCGTTGCGAGTTAGCTAGGAGATTGCGCATTTACAGACAGAAATTGCATCAAATCACTTTGCTCGCTCGTCGATGTACGGAGGTAGACGCTAGAGTAAGTACATCATTACCGCGATGCAATTGTGAGAGCTACTTACTATGTGTGCCAATCGCGTTACGAAACGAATGCACACAATTCGGCAACGTCGTCGCCGGTGATGTTACCAACTTACAGTCATTTAAAACGTACATTGCAGGTTGCCAAACAACAAACAACCTGTGTACGTACAATTGAATGAAATGTTTTATTCTAATACAGAATACGTAAGGCTAATGAGTATTGAATGACTCAAGTGTTGTGATAATGCTTCGCTTTGATTAATGTTGAGCCAAATTTCGAAATACATTTTATTTATTGAAGTAAGCCCAAGCGTTATAGCCTGTCTGATTTATGGGACTTGCCCGAACACGTTTCCTGATAAAAATGTGTTATTAATCACGAACTTTTTTCGCTTCTGGACCTAGTAAACACTGGTACTAAGATGACAAGGAAGAATGCCGCTACTTGCTACGCGATACGATCCGGTATTTGTGCTGGAACTGTCCTGGTGTCACAGTTCATCTAATCGCCTATTAATTATTTTGTTTTCTTCCTGAATATCAGGCTATTAAGTTATTAACTTAACGCGTATCTGCACTAGGTACGAGCATGGCCCTTGATTTGGCGGCTGCTGCTAATGAGTCTCTGGACTGAAGTGCATTGTGGCTTGAGGGGCGCTATCAACCCCATCAACAATAAAGTTGAGAACAATTTACAATTTTGTGTCGATATTAATCATTTGACTGAGGTGGGAAGAAGTGATAGAAATGGACGTGGAATAAAGAAACGCAACTTGGGAAGAGGTCAATCAGGAACGATGGTGGGAAGATAGAAAAGTATGGACAGAATTTGTAGAAAGAGCAGAGGAAGAAGAAAGTGTAGAAGAGGAAGCTAACATGAAGGAAGCGTCAGGCATGGCCAGCCGACTTCGATGTACCTAGAGGCCAGAATATGATGGGATTAGTTTTCTAGCCCATACCCGACTTCATTGTTGGACACAGGGAGAAGATATACAAACAATTTAATCATTGGAAAATAAACGAAAACTTCAAATTCTGATTTATTTTTCTATTTTATTACTAATGCATTCATGAAAGTAATAATTTCTTTGTAAGGAAACGCAGTACGTTAGTATCACTATTGTTACCATGTATCTTGCTAGTTTTTTTTGTACTAGTAAAAGTTGACAGTGAAGTAGGTGCCTTGTAGACCGGCACATGTGGCAGCGTACCCATGATAATGAGCAGCTTGTTCATAATATGATGACGTCACAGCAGATTGTCTGCTCGGGTTACCCCGGCCGTCACATCCACCCTTCTCCGGGCGGCCGAGCGGGTGGTGGAATTTACCAAAACACTTGTTGGACGTGTCACTTGCATCGAACACATGGTCGTGGGTAGGAAGGACATCGATCACATGTACCTCTCTCTGGTATTTCCTGTCAGTCAGTTGTTGTGTTTCGACTGTCTACGTGTATTATGTTGAAATGAATCCGGTATGGACACACAATTCACTTCTTTTGACCAGATTTTGATTAAAAACTAAAAAAAAAACTAGCGAACTACCACTTCAATTTTGAATGCAAAGCACTTTCATATTTAATACTGACTACATTTAGCTTTTATTGTATAGCATATATATTTATATTTTTTTCACATCAAATACCGGCATTGGACTTTGGAGTTCCTTGCACTTCTAACAGAGAATACTGTATATTATGTGGAAATTGTGTGTGTCGATTTAAAATCAATATAGTTTAATTTGTTCTACGAAAAATGCAAAATTTCAACGTCAAACTAATTGTCAACGTGCATGGGTAAAATTTAGTTTCAGTAAAAATGTCAATTTGTGTCGTTGTCACAAATTAATTTATTGATTTAGCAACTACCTTGTTTTGACGTATCTCGAGATGAACTAAGTTTTAACTGGTGCTTGTATGGTCGGTGACAGAAACCTTTACATGTTCGTACAACCACGCGCAGGTGTGTTATTCAGTTGAGATTTTAACTGCTATTATGTGACTCGACTCCCTAAAGCTCAAGTTATGGTAATTCTAATCCAATGCGTACAGGGACGTTCGTATTTTGACAAGTGGTATTGTGTACATTGCCACGTGCTACACGAAAACAGCGTCCGATCCTGTTTTGGCAAGTGGTCTAACCACGCGCTAGACGAAAGCAGGGCCCGGCCCGACAAGTGGTAACCGCGTGCTAAACGAAAGCAGGGGCTAAGATGTACGAAAGCAGGGCCCAAGATGTAACCACACGCTATAAGCGAATGTAAGGCCCGGCCCGGTAAGTGGTAGCCGCGTGCTAAACGAAAGCAGGGCCTAAGATGTACGAAAGCAGGGCCGAAGATGTAAACGCGCGCTAATCGAAAGCAGGGCCCTAGATGTAACCGCGCGCTAATCGAAAGCAGGGCCCAAGATGTAACCGCGTGCTAAACGAAAGCAGGGCTCAAGATGTAAACGCGTGCTAAACGAAAGCAGGGCTCAAGATGTAACCGCGCGCTAAACGAAAGCAGGGCCCCCGGTAGGTGGGAATCACGGTCGAAGCCCCGAAGACTTCCGATTGTTGAGCGGGCGCACATGGCGCAGGTGTCGGCCATGTCGGGTGTGAGGATATCCGGTGGCCGACGTCTTCGCTCGCTCGGGTGTCGGGTTGCGCAGGTAAGCAAGGTCAGTGCATGCGGAGCGGACCAGGAAGAACGCGGCAGATGTTTTAGGTGATTTAAAAACCTCCCCAATCCTCTTCTTCAATGAAGGCCATATGGTGTTCAGTTCCCTTTCCATTCCATTCCATTCACTTGCCTATTATTCGTGGGCCTCGTGTTTTTTTAGCGTGATGGTCCTTTGAATCCCTTCCATCCATCATCATATCTCATACGAACGCAGCATGGTGGGTTCCAAACAACGTGGCTATTGAATACTCCCCCTTCATCCACCTGAGTTTCCTTCTTCCTACCCTGCAGATCTCACACTTGCAGCAACAACTGCGCGTCGGCACTCTGTATCAATGTGATTCACTCACTACTTTATTTAGGAGGTGCAGATCACAAGACATACCTTTCCGGTTCAACAGATTGCATATGTAGTTCATTGCGATTCGTTTTACCAAACATAAGTTTTTTTTTTTTTTTTGCTTGGCCATCCGACCGGCACACCAACAAATCACAAACTTGTGTACGTGGTGTAATTTGACATGTTTCTTGTTCTCACGTCTGTGCTGTCTGTATTCTGGTACTGCGAGGCGGCTACACATGGGTACAGTTTAGTGAGCTCAAGATTGTATGCAGATGGCTCCTTTATGTACATATGGAAGCACTTTTGAAGCAACACAATACGCAATCTAAGAATACAATGATGTTTTAATTTGATCTCAATATGGTATCACCTATCAGTGGTGGATCGCCCTGTGTACAAGTACAATAGTGTATCATTGAAACGGCTATGAGATGACTGTGAACGGGTTACGACGCATGCGCGGCTTTCTCTAGCATCTGATGATACCTACCTGGGTGCCTTTTAGGTAAATACACATTAATTGAGCACCGAAGTCACAACGTATTTGTCGTGAAAACAAAACGGATTGTCAGTGAGTGTTCGAGAAACCTACTATACTATTGGATGGTGGATGTATACTTAAAAACATTAATTCTTTATGATCATATTTGTTCATGTGAATACATACTGTAGGGTGCACACCATTGCTGTTGCATGTGTGCTCCTCTTCAATTTATAAGTAGGTATATTAGAATGTGTGGATAGTTGGGGAAGATTGCATAAGTGCTGTAAATAGGACTCATTGTGGAAAACCTTGGAAAAATCTTCAGTCTAGACTCCAGATTATCGGTGACGGGTATCGAACGGGCTATATACCTCTTGAATTGGAGGCTTGTGCCTTGCTGCGAAGCCACCTCTGTCGGTCAGCATTCATTACATACATAACACGTAATAACATTGTTTCCCACAAAGTCATCGAAGGAGATTAACATGAAAATAGCCGTCCGTGTATTGTAAGTTGTAACTTACGAGAGGGGTCATTGTTTATTGAAAGTCTACCGGTCCGCGCAATGTACCGGCTTGCAATGTTTTGTGTGTGCCCTATAAGTAACAAATATCCGAAATCCGTATAGAAGTGGCCCCCAGTACCTATTTTGTGCACGAACATGTTTCAACGAGTACACTTGACCGCTGCCATGGAAGGAACGGTTGGTATTTATGGTCCCCATTGGGTGCTAAGAGCTCCTTCATTTGACCTCCGAATCCCGTCATAAACTTGCAGCACCCTACATATGACGGACGGGTCGGTCAAACAAACACTTTCACCCGGTCGGTATAAATCACAGTAGACCAATGGAATGTTGTCAGATTGTGATTGATGGGATCAACTGCCACATGTCAGTTTGTCTTCGGGCCAGTAACGATGGCGCATTGTTGGCGAAACTATTTGCTGAACGGTCGCTAGAGAGCCTTGATATAAAATGGGTAATTGTCTAACTGGCCTTAGTGGCCTACATGTTGGATGACAACGCCATTACAATCTTTGGGTGAGGTAGACATTTTCTGCACTTTACTCTCGTGATGCCAACTTGTTTTTTAGAGCCCAAACTACTATGTGGAACTACCTGCAGATTGTTTGATGCGTTTATAAATTATCATTGGTTGTTGTGTACAATTTGAAGTTACGCGGTCGACTCCAGACAACGTCTTTCTTAGCGAGACGACGTCGTAACGAATGTTTTTACCAGAAACTTAATGCTTTGTTATATACTACATTTGCACTGGTCCAGTGTACGCCAGTATACGCAGGAAATACAGTTTCACACAGGAAGTAATAATATACCAGTCTAGTCTGCACAATTGTAATTTATATTTTTTTAAACGGTTGTTTTATTATTGGTGCAAACAATGTTACACTGACTTTTATGAATACCTACCGTCACGGCGTCAAATGCATTTTTCATGTAGGTATATTAGAATTTACTAAAACAAATTCTAAAGAATTTAATTTTTGCTACATTTGACATTTTCTGCGCTCTTATCACTTCTCAGCTGTCTACAGTCTCCACCCTAGAACGAGCCAGTCTACCCGTGCACTCACTACAAAACATTGAATTGCAAAAGAACGCCAATGCCAAAATTTTTTACTGACTAGCACGGGTACAGAAAATACCCAGCAAATCGTCCTGACGGTCCGAACGAACCCCTGTTTCATGACGGGCCCCGGAACTATGATGGAGCTCACGGTTACCCCGTCCTCGGACACAAACACCGGATGCAAAGTGTCGCTCCTATATCACGGGACGCAACCAACACTGTACCGACC
This sequence comes from Isoperla grammatica, assembly GCA_945910005.1. Taxonomy (NCBI): domain Eukaryota; kingdom Metazoa; phylum Arthropoda; class Insecta; order Plecoptera; family Perlodidae; genus Isoperla; species Isoperla grammatica. The sequence continues at coordinate 107,807,852 of OX246737.1, read as the reverse complement.
AGAGTTATTAGCGTCCACTTGAAATAGAAACAATTAGCTTAATTAGCTACCTACCTGTCTGTCTGCGTAATCACTATCAATTACGTTTCTAATCAGCTCAAGTAGTTACCAGAGGCTCTCAAGTAAGAATGGTACTCGTGTGGTGTATGACTGCATGAACCGTGGACGCCGGTACAGCACTGTGCATAGGCCGGGGAAATGTCTCCATTCAACAGGTAGCGAGCGCACTGTTCATCAAACCCCTCGGATCTTTGAGTCGATCCTTCAATAAAGACTGAGAGTTACTGTAGACCTCTGCAAACCCATCTACCGTATTGCCAACTGGAATTTTTAAATATAGTTGTCCCAAGACTACCTTACACATGCTTTCGTCACAGGCGACGGGTTCGCAGCCAATCAGCGATCGGTATTTGCGCGGGTGTGTCTCGGGCGGTTGGCTACGAGTGCCTCGCCTGTGACGAAAGCATCTGTAAGGTAATCTTGGGTAAAGGTCCTAGGTGTGAACAATGTAAATTAGCTTCGCTACCGGTACCTGTTTCAACTGCATGACTTACAAATCCTATCTGTGTCCTGCATTGTATTTGTAACTACTGCGGTGTGTAGTTGTAAGGGTGTGTGTGACGTCAAGCCCACGCGTAGTCCTAATTGTGTTTTCTGTTGGTTCCAGGTAAGTCTGCTGCACCGTCCGTCCATACGCCACGCAGTTGAGTGACGTCACTGCGTACAAACATGCAGTGGCGGCTCGTCATAACTGGGGGCACCCAATGCGGTTTGTAGCTTTCAGTAGACCAATGGTCGCTTTTTCTCCTCTATCAGTCGATATTATTTACATGGTCACCAAGTATCTCACATTGCAATTTTACTACTTATAACCTCGCTTAGTTATAACTTAATTTTCGGCAGCGAGCTATTTTCTCATGGGGTTCTATATTTTTTATTTCTCGTTTTTGAAGTGAAACACGGGTGCTTAATTTATTTTCAATTCCTCGACATCAAAAGGTGGTATTTAGCACACTACGGCCCTTGGGACGTTTGCTTCATTTTCACAAATGAAGTTAGTTAACACATATCATTACCAAACCGGAACACACATGTGGGTGGCAAAGAAACTGCCGATTAAAAGAATCCATTTCTATTCACACGCAAGAGACTCGTGTCACAAAATTTTCCATAAATCTGCGTTTAATTTTCGAACTTTCTTGCGTGTGCTATTATGACTGCCAGATCGTGTCAACACATCGCTGGCAGAACATTGTTAAAACACAATATCGTTATTGATATTATTTGTAAGATGTTATAGTACACGCAAAATAGTGTTTCGGATGTATGTGACAATTTAATTCACCACTGGCAAGATAATGCCAAGTGCCATTGTCGCCACGCTCAGTCACGAGCCGCCACTGAATTACTTACATGACATCCTTACACAGTGTGTTATTGTCTTGTGTTAGTCACACTGACATTGGGATCGTGATGTTTTTACTCGGTTCCTTTGTATGAAATACATACACTGACGTGTGACTGTGATGGCTATACTAACTGATAACAAGTTGTTGACGTGTTCCATGTCATTGTGTTTACAATTTCCTAATGATGTCCACATTGTTTACAACCTGATTCGCCCACACTTACCTTTCGAGTACAAACAAATATTCGCATAAGGCGCTTATTGATATCCCTGTATTAAATGATCAATTATAGTCTTCCTTCGATGGTGAATAGGACAAGTTCGGCTACAGCGCTGTTTATCCGTAGTTCACGTTAGCCTATATATATTAATAAACCCATAAACAGTATCTTGTCCCGTGATATTGATCAAATTATTAATTAGTTGGACTCCCTCGGACATACAGTTCGAATTAATGTATCAAATTAACAAACTTGAAAATATATATAACGTTTTTTTTTTTTTTTTACCCACGACCTCCTAAAGTGATTTATCTCAAATCTTAAAATAAATACTTTATGTCCACATGTATCCTATGGACGGTTGGCAAAGGAACATGGATTTACAGTTTTAAATTAAAATGTCGTACATTTACATAATAACACAGTCTCACGTTCTTATACGTGTACGTGCATTCAAGACAAATGCCTTCTTGGACGTAGTATCGTCTTCTTGTAATTATGCACCCTCCTACATGCGTTACGCTTCAGATTGGCGGAGAAGAATTTACATATTATGATTAAAGAAAAAATGAACTACGCATTTCGTTGAGTCGACGTATAACACTAGTTTTCTTTTGTACATGACTAGTTTAGTTTACACATGATTCCATACATAGTATGTCAATTTAGTGGTTCCATATTGAATTTCATGTAGTTGACATTATCGTCAGTTGTAAATTGTGTCCCTGTGATGAAAATCTCAAACATTACAATTTACAAACTACCTCGTTATTACGCCAGTATCGCTGACACACGCTTTTGTCAGCAGAAAGACTGACGGACGACTCAACCAACCCACCGTCAAAATCCTTGGTTCGTACATGAATTTGCTTTATAAATATTCAGAGAATACAATTTTACAATCCCATTAGCATGCTCGGCGTTGCCATGTCATGTCGGTCTGGCTGGAGGTACCGTCAGTAGTGTGCGACGTTGCCGCGTGTGACGTCACTGTAAGAATGTTGGCCAGCTGGCGCTACGTTGCCGTGGTGTCTCGCACGCGAACCCGCCCATCAAGGCCCGCCCGGACCTGCTGAAATGTTCGCCCGCCGCTCTTTCCTTGTTGACGTGCGATTGCGTCATGTTCTGATGGTGATGTTTGGTAGGTTGGTACCCTTGGGTTGGTACACTCGCCGCCGCAAGTTTCATTCGCGCCACTTCCACTCTTTCGAGACAATGACGTCATTGTGTTCGGTTGAATTTATTACATGGTCTATATACTTGTTGATGTACGTTACAATGAAAATAATCGTTAGTGTGTCTGAAGTATGTACAAGTCTGCAATAATAGTGCGTGCCGTCAAAACAACCATGCGATGTTTGCTGCGTCACAGCGACACGCACAATAACAGGGGTGAGGTGGATGTTGTCAGTGCACAGTGAACTTGAGCCTAGATTCTACAGGTAATTGTACACTGGCGCCACCAGTTTCCACTCGGAAGGGTTTTTGTCGACCGGTTAGTTAGTTTGTTTACGTTTACGAACAAGCTAATTTCTTCTTCATCAAGCGGTACGAAAGCCGTTCCCAGTGGCGCTTGCGGTTAGTGCGCAGATCCTAAGCGTGTTCTACCTTGGGATGTTGGTTCGAATCCCGCTGGCAGGATTTTTTTATAATTATCTTCCATCTTCATTTACCACCTCTCATTGTCTCGCATAGCCTCATTGCAATAATAGAGACATAAAGTAACAAGATTATTATCAAGCAGTAGCTTCGTTCGCTTGCTTACACTGGCCAGTGTAGGAAAGCGTCGTGCACGAGATAAATAGCCAGTGTAAAAATCTCATGCACTGCCTACACTAGCAACTAGTGCGCTCGGACTAGTGTGTTTTAACTATAGGCGAACGCCATACAAATATTTACACTGGCAACTGGTACAAAAGAACGACTAGGTACTTACACTGACTTACACTACCGGTAACGAAAAGTGTAGGATCGGTGAGCGAAGCTATAAATTGCTCGACACTCCACAAAATGTGTACCCATCAAAATTGTTAACCTTTGAAATGACGCTGCGTGGAATAGCGCTGCATTCTCCGTGACAGTCGAAATAATTACAGTGTACCTGTTGCGTGAGCGCGCGTTCGTTTAGTTCGGAGCCAAGGGGCGTGGGTGCGAACCCCGTGCAACATCAGCATCCATCATCGTCTCGCGTCAAGAGAGGCGTCAAACAAAGAACAACAACGGACCTGAATTATTGTCGCCAACATAATAGTATTTCCGACAACATGCGTCGAGCTTGGCAAGGCTCTCTCGCTGTCTAATGATACAATGATATTCTTGCAAGGTATAAACCGTGAACCTGTCTGGACAGCGCTGGCAGAGCTGCTCGCGCAGATGGACAGTGAGTGAGTGAGTGAGTGAGTGCAATGGCGTCTCGACGAGCGAGCGCACACAAAGAGTGATCTTGTTTTTCTGAAACTGAAAGGTGTAAGTACGTGTAACGAGATTCCTAGAGAGAAGAGACTCGCTCGCTCGCAACGAGTACGACGGTTGCGACGGAATGTCACTCGCCAACATCGTTCTCAGTTTGCTTTAGTTGTGTGGGTAGATCCCATGATCTAACAATATTTCTCGAGCGATTATTAGATCATGGGTAGATCCAGGATCGAATCCTGACGAGGGCGCTCATTGCGAGCACGGTCAATCCATGCCCCACGTAACATTGCATCCGAACAGATCGACGGGGATGGGGAAACAACATTGCACCGTGACCACCGCGCCATATCATCATTCCGCCGATATACGTTTATGTTGATTCCATCAATGGTCTCAATAAATGATACATTATTATCGAACTGGCTATCGCCAAATTCCCATAGTGTCCCTCCTCTACAGTATGTGTTTAATGGTTATGATTTTGGTGTTTAACGACGTACTCGACAGCTTAGGTCATATCAGATCTTCCGAATCAGATCCATTGTACATCACAGGGGTCGTCACAAGGTGAATTCATCAAGGGAGGGCAAGGCCGAGTGGGAGGAGGAATGGGGAGAGAATGATCTCCTTTGTCGGTGTCCTTTGGTCCTAATTGTCTCCTTTGTCGCCTCTTACGACTGGCAGTGTCCGTGGGCCTGTTCTACCCCGAGCCCAAACGGGGAAGTGTTTTACTTTTAGTACACCAGTCGTTCCTCCCAAGGGTACCAACCCTTAAGTGCAGTGATCTCCCGCACCGCACACCAGATGGCAGACCCCGATGATGTCAGCGCGCTGACTCCGACCGACTGCTGTCAGCTAATTAGTCATCCATACAGGAATGCCTCGGTCTGCTGCACCCGAAGTCGTCTCGACGTGGCGTAGCCGACAAAGGGCGGGCGACGTGTGAGCTGCGACCGGAATGCGTCGTTTGCATGTCGACCTTCCTTGGATGAGCGCGAGGCAACCGACCCGACCTTGTCGAGATGGTTGGTGAGACCTTCAGGTGGCATGTATGTATGTGTGTATGGCATACATTTCAATTCTTTCGAAAACAAACATTGAATTTGGCGAACTGTTATCTTTTTGCAAGGTCGTTCTTATCTCCCAGCAGAGATGTTACCAACGGAGCCGCGAGAACTGGGCGTAAGAGACGCAAAGAGACGAGGTTTGAATCACTTTATTAATTATAATGCGTCGTCCACTATATTATAGTAAGTTTTTTTTTTTTTTGTAAATAATATACTTTATTAGTAGTTTTTAAACAAAAAAATACATAATGTGGAAAGAAATATCTGGGGAAAGCATATAGTGGTAGATCGGTGTGGGAGAGGGGTTTCTCTTGGGGAAATCTGTTTGCATTACATTTTTGACGTTATTCATCCATCCATTAAATACAGATAAAACTACTAATTCGCTACTAAGGTGTCAATTCAATTTTATAAAACGTGGCATTGTCATATACATACTCACGGCTGCATACAATTTGTAGCGGCGATCATTGTAACTTGCAATGCTGACAAGCTATGTAGCGGCGATCATTGTAACCTGCAATGCTGACTTTCTATCAAATTGCGAATTCTATTATACTAATAATATAATGTTAGTTAGAGTTAATTATATTTTCCGGTTATTTCCTGTGTATTATTACAAAGCGAATATTTCGGCTGAATCTCCCCCCCCCCCCCCCCCCGGCAAAACGGGGGTTTTGTGATAATAAACAATACGTGGAATAACCGGAAAATAATACAGGCCCTAATGAATTACAAATTTAGAACAAACAATACATTATTGAAAATTTACTCGGCAACAAAAATAGCGACCAAAGTTACACGTATAGGCCTACAACGCTTATTACGTTGAAAAATTCGCAAATGCTTGGAGCCATCACTAACTGCACAAACGTCCAACTTACGAAGTCTGAATGATGTGGAAAGTAGAATAATGATAATGAAATATTGGCGAAGCATCGTTTCGACTGATAAAATAACTACATGTCCTACTCTACGATTGGGTATCAGTAACCTAATTATGCGGTATCTAAGTACAGTATTTACAATGCACGTGCGTTGCACTGCAAAGCTTCGTGCCCGACAATGCCGAGAGAGTGCAGCACTACCAGGGTAGCGAGTGCATATGTTTACTACCGCCCATGGTTTATATTTTCTCGGTAGTTCATTGGCGTAGGCTTATCATCAACAAACACAATATTATTGTTGGTCGTTTCGCTTACGCATATACGTTGCAATATTCGTGGAATCAATACGAACATGAAGGTGGAAAAACTCGTGGAAAGTTCTTTTCTCTGTTGTACGTGCATGGTTCCACACTTGCAGCTACACGAGATAAGAAGTTCACATGGGGCAGCTCGATGTTATCAATGTAGTAACTTACTGCAGGCGATGTCTGGTCTGTTTTCACGAGTGATAAGTGTTACGAATGCTTTGTCTACACGCAACAATTAATGTAAATTTGTGTTGGCCGTTCGTAGAAATGGTGATTCGCTTGACTGTATGTTATAATGTGCAAATATATACAACAATCAACTCGAATATATTAATTGGGATAGTGCGATTATGATTGTTCACATCTTCAAAGCAATGCATTAGCTGTGCACTCCAGAGTTCAGAGTGTGTCAGCGTTCCCTACGGTGACGTATTCCCAAAATACTGGACGTATAGTGTTCGTACAACAACTTCGGTATTGCTTCCGTCACGGATGGGTGAGCGGCAGCCAACCAGCGGCCGTGGCTAATTCAAATACCTGCTCGGGTTGGCCGAGGCCGTAAACACGTCATTGATTGATGACGAAAGCATTACCGAAGTTGTTGGGTAACTGTTTGAATATCGTGCTGTAGCAAAGATTACCGAGTGGCTGTATGCAGGCATCGTATAGAGCGTCCCTAACCGAGTCGAGATAACGATGCGTGGTATAGCTCATTGTTGGAAAATTGTTCGACTGGCAGTTACATGGTTAGATTTCATGGACTTGTAATTTGTTGATATATCGTCGTAGGGTCGACTTAATTGTCTGTTCAAATTGTAATGACAATTAATCTACGTTTATCGACTAATCAAATTGTATATTGGCTCAAGACTCAAGAGTATGGCTCAATTATATGGCTTACCATAATCGGTGGCGGAGGCTTTCTAAATGTGTGAATACGAGACAATGAAACAAATAGTGGGGATGTGATCAGTGTCATACTGTGGATTTAGTCCTCCGGGTGTGTGTTTGACAACTGAACGGGACATTATTTGAGTGGTTGTATTTTTAGAAACGTGGTAGTGCAGTGCGCCCACGTAATTATGAAAGCTTCGTTGCATAAACACTCCTATCCTAGTTGTTGTAAACGGTGTAAAACGAAATGGGAACACTTTTAGCTCGAAACCACATTCGTGTTTCTTTCCAAACACTAAAATCCCTACTACCGTCTGTACACGGTCTTGTTCCATTAGAAAAGTCAACATAGTACCTCCATTTACGACTCTTTACTATCTGAAGAAACCACTCTAGCTGGCAGTGTTCACGTCATTTGTTGACTTACATCACTACTTGAAACCAGCAACCATGAGGCGGACTGTGGGGTGGCGCAGGCGCAGGGTGCGAATTGGCGGCTTGGCAGAGGGGGAGGGGGTATACCCAAGTATAGTATCTGCGTGGCCAGTAAGGGGTCTGGGGCAAATCTCCAGCCGCCGGAGGCCAAATTTTTTTGGGGTATTATTGCCCTCGAGGTGGCCTTAGAAGCGATATAGAGATTATAGGCACTTGATAAGAGACAAGATGAGATGGATATTAATTATCTAGAGGTGAAGATTTAGCCATCCCCGGAGCGGATACCTTTCAGTAAAACAGAGCCAGGGATGAACTTACCGGAGGGAGGAAATCCCCCCCCCCCCTGTCTATTCGCACCCTGCATGTCAGCAGTATCGTGCATTATCCTTGATCTTTGTGGCACCTACCACATAAAAAGCTGTAAATTGTTCTAATATACTTCCACGGAAACATCCTTCGTTCGTCGTAGAATAGATTCGTGGCCAATCAGCGATCGTATTTGCAATTGGGGATCGCCGGTTGCCTACGACGAAAGCATCTGTAATTTGTTGTTTCGGGGTAAGTTTTCGTAAGTTTTCTTTACACTTACTACGTTTACATGCAGGTTTGAAATCGATTTGAGAACGTTTTGAGTTTTCAAAACAGCATATAAACACTTCGAAAATGGGTTTGGATCGGTTCGAGTCACGCCTGTTTGCTCGCAGGGGTGACTTGAAAACTAGTTTTGGAAACTGCCATGTAAACACCCCACTGCCGCCAATACGTTTCGACTTGGCGGGCTCATTAGCAAACTAAACCGGCGGTGGCAGTGCAAAGTGAGGTTAGGTTCTCACTTTTCTACCGCGCTTGTATCTTCTAGATGGTAATATATTATATTTTGAAGTCGCAAGTCTTAAAATATAACAAATGTGTGAGGATTACATGTTGTGACAGCTAAATGTGACAGCTTTGTTGTTTTGTTGTTGTTGTTCCAATGTCTCTTTAGAAAGCAGTGAAATGTCTTATTGTAGGTGGCGCTGTATACCGGGAAATGTACGAACTAAAAAATGGTTTGAGAACGTATTCAGATCGATGGCATGTAAACGATCGACGGTTTTGGTTTGACTTGAGTCAAAACTTTTTCAAACCTGCATGTAAACGTAGTAATAATCTTTAGTATACTCTAGTAGTATTTTGGGCTGACACCGCTGCTTTGTTTTCGCAACACAATGCTGGTAGAAGTGGATTACAATTACCACTTGACTTGTTGGCCACCCGTCGCCGTGGCGAGTATTCTGTAGTTAGTTTCCATGGAAACCGTGTTTGACGGCGTCTGACGCGATGAGCGACGCTAGAGCTGGTAGAGATCTTCTACCCACAATCTACAGACACCCTAGAGCCGAGGGTGAGGGGACCCCCTGCTGTGAGAAGCACCAACCACCTGTACGCCGACCCCGGTGGCTCCATCGCTTGGTGCACTCGCACCGACGCAGGTGTCGCGCCGTACGTGACGCGTGCGTAATCTTCGTGCGTCGCTTCAAAGGTAACGCGTGTGTGACGCGGTGCGGTGTCATTTTGGAAGTATGCGGGCTTATCAAGATCCAGAGATATTCTCAAAATTTATTTGTTTTGGATCAAATGTGACAAATTTCAATATCATAAAATTGTTCGATTTGATCCAAACGTTTTGTTTGAATTATTTTCTGACGCTTATCTGTAAACCATGATAATATCTGGCCTCGCATACTTCCGAAGTTATTAATATTGAATGTAATTTTATAATCTTGAAAGATGTCAACTTGTTGGTGTTGGTCCAGGCAATGACCCGTACTACTACGTGTACCCTGCGGAGGGAGTCCACCCGCCTAACACCGCCTGGAGAGATCCCTGGGCGGGCGAACCTAGCGTCGCGACGCCAGTGAAGACGCCGTCCTGTCATCAACCACTCACGGAACCTACTGAATAAAGTAATCAAACAAGATAATACGCGTTAGTCTCTCTTTCTCTTCTGTATAATCGTCGTGTTCTCGAAAACGTGTCTATCTAATTAGGGCAACTTGTTTGTGACTGAGTCACAGTTTCAATCCGTTATATTATTTTAACCCTCTGCCTTCGTGCCACCGTAACGCGTTCCTCGTGACAAACAGACGCTCACAATTAGTTGTCTCGCCCAAACGAGGAGATTTCCTGTCGGCGTGAAGCACGGTGGGTTATTTTAAATTGTACGGCACGGATCGTATACCCCGATTAGCGCCGGCGTGTGAATCAATTTCACCAAGTGCAAATGCATGTTTTAGTTTTGCTGTCGATATGTTGATCGGTCTGGCTGGCTGTTTGCATCGGTAAGACAATAAATAATTGTAATTATTGGTTGGCTTGATGTCACTGCAGGTTACCTATACTCCGGTCACCATAGGCGCCGAGTTTTGATTTTCCTTGGGGGGGCTCAACCTACGATCCACAGTATCTGCGGGGGAAATCTGGGGTCTGGGGCAAAGCCCCAGCCGCCGGAGGTAAATTTTTTTTGGGGTACTATTGCCATCGAGATGGCCTTAGAAGCGATCTGAGGTATTATTTTGAAAGGGAAGATTATAATACCTAGTATTAATGTATTTTTTCTCGTTTTTTAACCTCATTAACATTGTTTTGTAGTTTTAACCTATTATGTAAATAAATTTTGTAATTTTCTATTACAAGCACTTCCTGGCTAGGAATATATGTGTAAAATGACGTATTATTTATTAACGTTACGAGATCCTATAAATCCGTGGTCTGGCTAAACGAACGGTTTTGCAACCCACGCATTGATAGGGTGATTTTACAAAGAATGGGTTGGACATTTCAAGAAGTACAAGTTTCTTCACCCTAGTTTACATTGAACATTCTAGCTGTCAGGTGAAATCCTATATAATTATAGGCTCCTTCATAAGTGTATAGCTCTCTATTGACAGCTTTTTTCCGAAAATATCATTAGAAAACAAATTTTTGCCACTGGGGGCCGAGTGAGATGGACTGTCAAAAAACCAAGACACACCAATAAAAAAAAGAAGGCTCTCATATGCAATACGTGGTATGGTAAAGAGACACAATTTGTTGATGTGCATTAATTCGAAAGGCCCATTAGCAAAAAAACAAAACTGGTAACTGTTTGAAGAAGCAACACCTGTTAGCTCCTCAGGGGGGCTGTGCCCCCCCTGCGTTACAGCTGGGGGGCTCGAGCCCCGTCGCCCCCCCGTACTCGGCGCCAATGCTGGTCACTGCAATAGACTGACAATCACACGCCATAATGATGCATTTTTTTGATAGAAATTATTAAAGGCCAGCGGTCTCATTAGCCTGAAGATACAGTCACACATACAATAAATATAGAAACAAAATCATAGAATTACGAAGTGTATTATACAGTAAGTAAGCAGCAGTAAGTGCAGTGCAGTCAGTAATGATACATTTGCTATGCAGCACTTGAGGCTAGAGCAAGCTCGGCATAGATCTGTCTTGTCAGTCAAGTATAATTAGGGCACAACTATTTTACTTATCGGTATCAAAACAGTCCATAAATAAAATGCACGATTTGGGTTCACAGATCGGGAATGTAACTGTTGTTGTTCCGGTTAGACCGGATGCCTGACCGCAAGGCACGCGTTTTGATGATTGATGCACTTGCGTTGTGGCGCCTAGACTTCGTCCTTATCACAGCCATTAGGCTGCGGCTAACGGGATGGGCTATACTAGGGGTACACGGACCAACGTTGGCGATCAGTGCTGCGTTGCCACGTCTACCTGTGCGTTGTGAGACTGATAGAGCTGACGTCGTCCTTATCACAGCCATTAGGCTGCGGCTAACGGGATGGACTATATACTAGGGGTACACGGACCAACGTTGGCGATCAGTGCTGCGTTGCCACATCTACCTGTGCGTTGGGAGACTGATAGAGCTGACGTCGTCCTTATCACAGCCATTAGGCTGCGGCTAACGGGATGGGCTATACTAGGGGTACACGGACCAACGTTGGCGATCAGTGCTGCGTTGCCACGTTTACCTGTTGCGTTGTGAGACTGATTGGGCTGACGTCGTCCTTATCACAGACATTAGGCTGCGGCTAACGGGATGGGCTATACTAGGGGTACACGGACCAACGTTGGCGATCAGTGCTGCGTTGCCACGTTTACCTGTTGCGTTGTGAGACTGATTGAGCTGCTGTCGTCCTTATCACAGCCATTAGGCTGCGGCTAACGGGATGGGCTATACTAGGGGTACACGGACCAACGTTGGCGATCAGTGCTGCGTTGCCACGTCTACTGTGCGTTGTGAGACTGATTGGGCTGACGTCGTCCTTATCACAGCCATTAGGCTGCGGCTAACGGGATGGGCTATACTAGGGGTACACCGACCAACGTTGGCGATCAGTGCTGCGTTGCCACGTCTACCTGTGCGTTGTGAGACTGATTGGGCTGACGTCGTCCTTATCACAGCCATTAGGCTGCGGCTAACGGGATGGACTATACTAGGGGTACACGGACCAACGTTGGCGATCAGTGCTGCGTTGCCACGTCTACCTGTGCGTTGTGAGACTGATTGGGCTGACGTCGTCCTTATCACAGCCATTAGGCTGCGGCTAACGGGATGGGCTATACTAGGGGTACACGGACCAACGTTGGCGATCAGTGCTGCGTTGCCACGTCTACCTGTGCGTTGTGAGACTGATTGGGCTGACGTCGTCCTTATCACAGCCATTAGGCTGCGGCTAACGGGATGGGCTATACTAGGGGTACACGGACCAACGTTGGCGATCAGTGCTGCGTTGCCACGTCTACCTGTGCGTTGTGAGACTGATTGGGCTGACGTAGTCCTTATCACAACCATTAGGCTGCGGCTAACGGGATGGGCTATACTAGGGGTACACGGACCAACGTTGGCGATCAGTGCTGCGTTGCCACGTCTACCTGTGCGTTGTGAGACTGATTGGGCTGACGTAGTCCTTATCACAGCCATTAGGCTGCGGCTAACGGGATGGACTATACTAGGGGTACACGGACCAACGTTGGCGATCAGTGCTGCGTTGCCACGTCTACCTGTGCGTTGTGAGACTGATTGGGCTGACGTCGTCCTTATCACAGCCATTAGGCTGCGGCTAACGGGATGGGCTATACTAGGGGTACACGGACCAACGTTGGCGATCAGTGCTGCGTTGCCACGTCTACCTGTGCGTTGTGAGACTGATTGGGCTGACGTCGTCCTTATCACAGCCATTAGGCTGCGGCTAACGGGATGGGCTATACTAGGGGTACACGGACCAACGTTGGCGATCAGTGCTGCGTTGCCACGTCTACCTGTGCGTTGTGAGACTGATTGGGCTGACGTAGTCCTTATCACAACCATTAGGCTGCGGCTAACGGGATGGGCTATACTAGGGGTACACGGACCAACGTTGGCGATCAGTGCTGCGTTGCCACGTCTACCTGTGCGTTGTGAGACTGATTGGGCTGACGTAGTCCTTATCACAACCATTAGGCTGCGGCTAGCGGGATGGGCTATACTAGGGGTACACGGACCAGCGTTGGCGATCAGTGCTGCGTTGCCACGTTTACCTTGCAACATACAAACATAACACCTTACGAGCGCGTATGTCTCACTATAATAACTGTGCCAAATTTAGTTTGTATGCATTGGGAAATGGGAACGCCACGAAAAAATATTGAAAAGGTTGTCCAAACGCCACGTGGTTTTATATGAATTAGAACGAAGGTCCAATTATTTGAATATAAGTAACGACAAAGGAATTAATCATTTTTCTTCCTTTTATAATTTTGTGTAGTGTTCACACGATATTACTACAACAAAGCTAATGTAGCGCAGTTTTTAAACTGATGAATGATGATTTTAATCCAGTTAGAATAAGGTTGTTCTAAAAAGTGTGAACGCAGTTTGCACTGACTGGCAATGTTTGGGAGGGCGTAATGTGGGCCTTGTTCCATGAGGCAGTTCTTCCGTTTAGGACTGAGTATTCCATTTGGAAGGTATTCTTCGTCCAGGCCTCAAGTCATACCTTCTTGTTGTAAGACTGTCTACAACTGACTCGTTATTGTTGACCTAGAGACATCGGTTGCTCGGTAGCTCCTTGGTCCCACCAGTTTTGATCAATTATTTGTCGTTGCGAAGAACGAATCAATCAGCTGAGAACGATTGAGATATTCAAATCTTTGATGATACATTTAGCTCACCTTGTTTGTAACGTGTACGATATTATTGCACTTCAACCTGCGGAGGCCCCCATCATTCTTGTGCTATTCCTTCTTGCTGACTTCATCTTGCTCTTTGCGACCAAACTCCCCCCCCCCCCCCCTTTATTTGGTTTCCCATTATGACGACCCCGGCGATGTGCAAGTTAGGCCCTATGTGATTCGGTCGACGTCATAATATGACCTATTATATTAGCTGTCGAGTTCGTCATAACACACTAAATACTAACTGCCGAAGCTAACAAGCGATTTCCCAGTAGTGACAACGCAAGTCCTCCTGTGAATGCGTTCATAGAATTTGTTTCTTCAACCGTTGGATGACTGACAGCTTACTATGAAAACGTAACAATGTATTTTAATTGTATATTGTGAAATGTACGCATTGGAGCGTGCTCATTGCACTAACAAACATTCCCACGTGTATGTTCAAGGAGGCCACATTAAACTAGAGGTAAATCACATTCCATTTCGCGCACATGTTATTAATTACATACGGACCTGCAGCGTAGAAGATGTAATTGGGTCTTCAATTGATTGATTATTTGGGCTTAACGTCTCATATTTTTGCAACGAGGCTAATCGAGACAATGAGTGGGTGATAGATGAAGATGAAATAGGAGGCTGTTTGGAGGAAAGGGACAAGTAGGAGGGCGGGGTGGAAAGGGGAAGGGAAAGGGGGAGGAAAGGGGATTGGGGTGTGGACTGCATTTCGTCTGACTTCTCCTCCTCGACCAGTCCGGCAAGGGTGGCCCTACCAGAAGCATACGCTTCCGCCGGCATAGCTCCAGGAATCATCAAAGCGCACAAACCTGCCCACCACGATAAGGTGGCAGTCCCTGGGCAGGTTGAGTCTTCAAAATTACGTTTTGGCGCAACGAGTGCAAACGGGACGATCTACATTCTACATGGTTCTGTGACATCGAGGTTCACGAACTACGCATTACACTGCAGAAATCACCACTATACAGGAGTTCAAAACTTCCACGTCGTGTTATAAAATGTAAATGATATTTGCTTATAGTTACGTTCACACCTCTGATCCATGTAGGTAGGTACATGCATCCTGCTGGTGCAATGAGAATACTAGTTTTTTCTAACGCGGCAAAAAAAAACGTAGTTGGCACAATGAGAAAAAGTGTGTTGGCGCAACGGGAATTGGCTAGATGGGAAGGCACCAATGCAAGAATATGCCTTCAAAACTCGTGAAGCGTAGTCGTTCCATAGTTTTAGGTGTGGTGGGTGCTCTGATACGCGGCAAAGCTCTGACATTCCGAGGCCATTATACCAACTTTGCGACGAGATTTCCCGGGAATCATGACACGAACAACAGAGCTCACTTAATTGGAAGCAAGGGTTATTTTTCCTGTGAATATTTGTGTTTGTCATGCCAGTCAAAGGAAAGATCTATTGCGCAGTGCACGTATTATAAAATTTTACGCTGAATTAGAATCTACAAGACGTGATGGTGCTTTCACAAACGTCAACAAAAACGTTCAATTCTGTTACAGGCAAGAACTTACGTTCCTGTCTAGAATAGGTATTAGTTTCAGTAACCAAACCAATTGTTCCCTTCAGAATTACCAAGACAGGTATAAGTCCCAGTTGATAAATTATCCTAATTATCCTATAAATTATCCTATTTCTAGCTATACCAAGATCGTTTCGGTTGCTAAATTGAAACGTCATAATTGTGATATTTGTGAGTAGATGATACGAAGAAATCATGGGTTTGGTGCTGAGGAAAGACCCGTCTAGTTTCGGTAGTCAAGACTTAGGTTAGGGAAATACGTTTTCAGATCACGACACACGCAACAACCGGTCGAAAACGAACACCCAATCTTGTGGCCACGAGGTTCACCGGACCCTGAGAGTTCGAGCTCAGGTTGCAATCTTGAATAGGGTGACTAAACAGACTTCTATTTGTCATCCTAGGACATTTATTTGCTTTAATTCCCGCAAGATTTAGAGAATATTTCCCGACAATTTGATGTTGATATTTGAGTTTGAGACAGTTTCTGCCCCACCCCTTCACAGACAGATTCTTGTGAAATGTTCGAGCTGGTGGACCACGTTGTCGCCATCTGGACATCTGAGTTGTTGACACACCACGCTACGCTCACGCATGTTAATGGTTTGCTTGAATTTTCACCCGTATGATGTTAGTGTTTCTGTGATAATTACATGGTTTGTGTTATGTTACAAAACGTCGTAAAATTCCCATTATACCAAACAGGTTTCATATATGGTAATGTAGTATGTGCTGTGGGTGGACGCAATGCATTTGAAAACCTAGTATTATCTGACTGTGATGATTATATTGTAGTCATTTGATATCCGAAAATACATTTATTTGTCCACGTAGGCTCTGAAAACATAATGCGCCCATGCCGAAGTGGGATTGTCCCGAATGTCCAGTCACACGTATGTCATGAGGTAAAGATCGTTCGACCGGCTTGGTCAAGGTGAATCTTCCCGCAGTTAACTTGTTGCTCGTTCAAAGTTGGTTCATATTACATACACCACCACGGTTCCTTATGATTCATTTCAGTTGTGCATGTTATTAAACTGTCCTTTGGTTTGAACAGCTGTCCATGATCTCCCCTTTTTCTGCGAGTCTGTTGACGTTTACATGTAGTACATACAGTATGTGCTGCTTTATATCTATTTTATATATAAACAATACAACAGTTTTAACTATATATTTGTAAATATATTCCAATCTTGGTATTTCTGTATTTTTATTTCCTTACTCTTACTCTTCAATTATATTTGATGTAGTCCTTCTTGCCTCAAAATATGTCCCATCTATGTCTCTGACGTTCTAAGCAATCCCTCCACTTCAATAAAAAAGTTCAGAAGTTCTGTCCATCCAACCAATAACTTCAACATTCACCTATAACTGTAATCAAAATGACCTAACTGGTTGAAGCGCCCTTAAACCCAATAAACTATAACTGTAACGTTACAGCTCATATGCGTGCATAACATATTTTCCCCTTTTGATGTAGCACATCTGTATACGCCCTGCTCATCAACGGAAACTCTGATGTTTATCAATATTATATTGTACTAAAAAATGTTAGCTGCAGGCGCCGTAATTTAATTAGTTTGTCACAAGTGGAAACTGTGCTCATAATTGAAACGACATGCAACAGTTAGTTGCATTCATTGTACGATGATGATCAACTGTCTACATACAAATAATGCTAATACTACATCGTATAAGTATGCTTTTGCTTATCTAGAACATTTGCAATTTATTATGGGCTGAAAATAATAATAATTTTCCGTAGCAATACCTGTTATAGGGTGCATACCAGCTTTAACTGACGTACGCCTCTTCTGGTGACTAACTAGGTACATTATGGTGTTTGGATAGTTGGGAAGGAATGTCCGAGGCGGAATCGAACCGGCGACCTCCTGAATTAAGAGTATCGCGTCTTACCGCTGAGCCACCTCTATCGGTGGTTGAAAGTAGTAAATACATATCTGAAATCTGAATCTAAATATACATAAGTGAAATGTCTGAGCGACATTCTGTGTTCCAGAAGGGCTAAATTGCTACGATCGATGTCTGGATGTCTTGGAAAATGTGTCGCCCGTATCTGTGCAACACCCACGCAATAACGTGTGTGTTCCAGTCGGAGCTGTGTCACGTGACAGTCGCTGTATGACGTATGAGGTGTCACGTGGTCAGTCGCTGTATGACGTATGAGGTGTCACGTGGTCAGTCGCTGTATGACGTATGAGGTGTCACGTGGTCAGTCGCTGTATGACGTATGAGGTGTCACGTGGTAGTCGCTGTATGACGTGTCACGTGGTCAGTCGCTCTATGACGTATGAGGTGTCACGTGGTAGTCGCTGTATGACGTATGAGGTGTCACGTGGTCAGTCGCTCTATGACGTATGAGGTCTCACGTGGTCAGTCGCTGTATGACGTATGACGTGTCACGTGGTCAGTCGCTCTATGACGTATGAGGTGTCACGTGGTAGTCGCTGTATGACGTATGAGGTGTCACGTGGTCAGTCGCTCTATGACGTATGAGGTCTCACGTGGTCAGTCGCTGTATGACGTATGAGGTGTCACGTGGTCAGTCGCTCTATGACGTATGAGGTGTCACGTGGTCAGTCGCTGTATGACGTATGAGGTGTCACGTGGTCAGTCGCTCTATGACGTATGAGGTGTCACGTGGTCAGTCGCTGTATGACGTATGCGGTGTCACGTGGTCAGTCGCTGTATGACGTATGAGGTGTCACGTGGTCAGTCGCTCTATGACGTATGAGGTGTCACGTGGTCAGTCGCTGTATGACGTATGAGGTGTCACGTGGTCAGTCGCTCTATGACGTATGAGGTGTCACGTGGTCAGTCGCTGTATGACGTGTATGAGGTGTCACGTGGTCAGTCGATCTATGACGTATGAGGTGTCACGTGGTCAGTCGCTGTATGACGTATGAGGTGTCACGTGGTAGTCGCTGTATGACGTATGAGGTGTCACGTGGTCAGTCGCTCTATGACGTATGAGGTGTCACGTGGTCAGTCGCTGTATGACGTATAAGGTGTCACGTGGTAGTCGCTGTATGACGTATGAGGTGTCACGTGGTCAGTCGCTGTATGACGTGTATGAGGTGTCACGTGGTCAGTCGATCTATGACGTATGAGGTGTCACGTGGTCAGTCGCTGTATGACGTATGAGGTGTCACGTGGTAGTCGCTGTATGACGTGTGAGGTGTCACGTGGTCAGTCGATCTATGACGTATGAGGTGTCACGTGGTCAGTCGCTCTATGACGTATGAGGTGTCACGTGGTCAGTCGCTGTATGACGTATGACGTGTCACGTGGTCAGTCGCTCTATGACGTATGAGGTGTCACGTGGTAGTCGCTGTATGACGTATGAGGTGTCACGTGGTCAGTCGCTCTATGACGTATGAGGTCTCACGTGGTCAGTCGCTGTATGACGTATGAGGTGTCACGTGGTCAGTCGCTCTATGACGTATGAGGTGTCACGTGGTCAGTCGCTGTATGACGTATGAGGTGTCACGTGGTCAGTCGCTCTATGACGTATGAGGTGTCACGTGGTCAGTCGCTGTATGACGTATGAGGTGTCACGTGGTCAGTCGCTGTATGACGTATGAGGTGTCACGTGGTCAGTAGCTGTATGACGTATGAGGTGTCACGTGGTCAGTCGCTGTATGACGTATGAGGTGTCACGTGGTCAGTCGCTGTATGACGTATGAGGTGTCACGTGGTCAGTAGCTGTATGACGTATGAGGTGTCACGTGGTCAGTCGCTGTATGACCAATGAGGTGTCACGTGGTCAGTCGCTGTATGACCAATGAGGTGTCACGTGGTCAGTCGCTGTATGACCAATGAGGTGTCACGTGGTCAGTCGTTCTATGACGTATGAGGTGTCACGTGGTCAGTAGCTGTATGACGTATGAGGTGTCACGTGGTCAGTCGCTGTATGACGTATGAGGTGTCACGTGGTCAGTCGCTGTACGACGTATGAGGTGTCACGTGGTCAGTAGCTGTATGACGTATGAGGTGTCACGTGGTCAGTCGCTGTATGACGTATGAGGTGTCACGTGGTAGTCGCTGTATGACGTATGAGGTGTCACGTGGTCAGTCGCTGTATGACGTATGACTATGAGGTGTCACGTGGTAGTCGCTGTATGACGTATGAGGTGTCACGTGGTCAGTCGCTGTATGACGTATGAGGTGTCACGTGGTCAGTCGCTGTATGACGTATGAGGTGTCACGTGGTAGTCGCTGTATGACGTGTATGAGGTGTCACGTGGTCAGTCGCTCTATGACGTATGAGGTGTCACGTGGTCAGTAGCTGTATGACGTATGAGGTGTCACGTGGTCAGTCGCCGTATGATGTATGAGGTGTCACGTGGTCAGTCGCCGTATGATGTATGAGGTGTCACGTGGTCAGTAGCTGTATGACGTATGAGGTGTCACGTGGTCAGTCGCTGTATGACGTATGAGGTGTCACGTGGTCAGTCGCCGTATAACGTATGAGGTGTCACGTGGTCAGTCGCTGTATGACGTATGAGGTGTCACGTGGTCAGTAGCTGTATGAGGTGTCACGTGGTCAGTCGCTGTATGACGTATGAGGTGTCACGTGGTCAGTCGCTCTATGACGTATGTGGTGTCACGTGGTCAGTCGCTGTATGACGTATGAGGTGTCACGTGGTCAGTCGCTGTATGACGTATGAGGTGTCACGTGGTCAGTCGCTCTATGACGTATGAGGTGTCACGTGGTCAGTCGCTCTATGACGTATGAGGTGTCACGTGGTAGTCGCTGTATGACGTATGAGGTGTCACGTGGTCAGTAGCTGTATGACGTATGAGGTGTCACGTGGTCAGTCGCTGTATGACGTATGACTATGAGGTGTCACGTGGTCAGTCGCTCTATGACGTATGAGGTGTCACGTGGTCAGTCGCTGTATGACGTGTATGAGGTGTCACGTGGTCAGTCGCCGTATGATGTATGAGGTGTCACGTGGTCAGTCGCCGTATGATGTATGAGGTGTCACGTGGTCAGTCGCTCTATGACGTATGAGGTGTCACGTGGTCAGTCGCTGTATGACGTATGAGGTGTCACGTGGTCAGTCGCTCTATGACGTATGAGGTGTCACGTGGTCAGTCGCTCTATGACGTATGAGGTGTCACGTGGTCAGTCGCTCTATGACGTATGAGGTGTCACGTGGTCAGTCGCTGTATGACGTGTGAGGTGTCACGTGGTCAGTCGCTCTATGACGTATGAGGTGTCACGTGGTCAGTCGCTCTATGACGTATGAGGTGTCACGTGGTCAGTCGCTCTATGACGTATGAGGTGTCACGTGGTCAGTCGCTCTATGACGTATGAGGTGTCACGTGGTCAGTCGCTGTATGACGTGTGAGGTGTCACGTGGTCAGTCGCTCTATGACGTATGAGGTGTCACGTGGTCAGTCGCTCTATGACGTATGAGGTGTCACGTGGTAGTCGCTGTATGACGTATGAGGTGTCACGTGGTCAGTAGCTGTATGACGTATGAGGTGTCACGTGGTCAGTCGCTGTATGACGTATGACTATGAGGTGTCACGTGGTCAGTCGCTCTATGACGTATGAGGTGTCACGTGGTCAGTCGCTGTATGACGTGTATGAGGTGTCACGTGGTCAGTCGCCGTATGATGTATGAGGTGTCACGTGGTCAGTCGCCGTATGATGTATGAGGTGTCACGTGGTCAGTCGCTCTATGACGTATGAGGTGTCACGTGGTCAGTCGCTGTATGACGTATGAGGTGTCACGTGGTCAGTCGCTCTATGACGTATGAGGTGTCACGTGGTCAGTCGCTCTATGACGTATGAGGTGTCACGTGGTCAGTCGCTGTATGACGTGTGAGGTGTCACGTGGTCAGTCGCTGTATGACGTATGATAATGAGGTGTCACGTGGTCAGTCGCTCTATGACGTATGAGGTGTCACGTGGTCAGTCGCTCTATGACGTATGAGGTGTCACGTGGTCAGTCGCTGTATGACGTATGAGGTGTCACGTGGTCAGTCGCTGTATGACGTATGAGGTGTCACGTGGTCAGTCGCTGTATGACGTATGAGGTGTCACGTGGTCAGTCGCTGTATGACGTATGAGGTGTCACGTGGTAGTCGCTGTATGACGTATGAGGTGTCACGTGGTCAGTCGCTCTATGACGTATGAGGTGTCACGTGGTCAGTCGCTCTATGACGTATGAGGTGTCACGTGGTCAGTCGCCGTATGATGTATGAGGTGTCACGTGGTCAGTAGCCGTATGATGTATGAGGTGTCACGTGGTCAGTCGCTGTATGACGTGTGAGGTGTCACGTGGTCAGTCGCTGTATGACGTATGAGGTGTCACGTGGTAGTCGCTGTATGACGTATGAGGTGTCACGTGGTCAGTCGCTGTATGACGTATGAGGTGTCACGTGGTAGTCGCTGTATGACGTGTATGAGGTGTCACGTGGTCAGTCGCTGTATGACGTATGAGGTGTCACGTGGTAGTCGCTGTATGACGTGTGAGGTGTCACGTGGTCAGTCGCTGTATGACGTATGAGGTGTCACGTGGTCAGTAGCTGTATGACGTATGAGGTGTCACGTGGTCAGTCGCTGTATGACGTATGAGGTGTCACGTGGTCAGTCGCTGTATGACGTATGAGGTGTCACGTGGTCAGTAGCTGTATGACGTATGAGGTGTCACGTGGTCAGTCGCTGTATGACGTATGAGGTGTCACGTGGTCAGTCGCTGTATGACGTATGAGGTGTCACGTGGTCAGTAGCTGTATGACGTATGAGGTGTCACGTGGTCAGTCGCTGTATGACCAATGAGGTGTCACGTGGTCAGTCGCTGTATGACCAATGAGGTGTCACGTGGTCAGTCGCTGTATGACCAATGAGGTGTCACGTGGTCAGTCGTTCTATGACGTATGAGGTGTCACGTGGTCAGTAGCTGTATGACGTATGAGGTGTCACGTGGTCAGTCGCTGTATGACGTATGAGGTGTCACGTGGTCAGTCGCTGTACGACGTATGAGGTGTCACGTGGTCAGTAGCTGTATGACGTATGAGGTGTCACGTGGTCAGTCGCTGTATGACGTATGAGGTGTCACGTGGTAGTCGCTGTATGACGTATGAGGTGTCACGTGGTCAGTCGCTGTATGACGTATGACTATGAGGTGTCACGTGGTAGTCGCTGTATGACGTATGAGGTGTCACGTGGTCAGTCGCTGTATGACGTATGAGGTGTCACGTGGTCAGTCGCTGTATGACGTATGAGGTGTCACGTGGTAGTCGCTGTATGACGTGTATGAGGTGTCACGTGGTCAGTCGCTCTATGACGTATGAGGTGTCACGTGGTCAGTAGCTGTATGACGTATGAGGTGTCACGTGGTCAGTCGCCGTATGATGTATGAGGTGTCACGTGGTCAGTCGCCGTATGATGTATGAGGTGTCACGTGGTCAGTAGCTGTATGACGTATGAGGTGTCACGTGGTCAGTCGCTGTATGACGTATGAGGTGTCACGTGGTCAGTCGCCGTATAACGTATGAGGTGTCACGTGGTCAGTCGCTGTATGACGTATGAGGTGTCACGTGGTCAGTAGCTGTATGAGGTGTCACGTGGTCAGTCGCTGTATGACGTATGAGGTGTCACGTGGTCAGTCGCTCTATGACGTATGTGGTGTCACGTGGTCAGTCGCTGTATGACGTATGAGGTGTCACGTGGTCAGTCGCTGTATGACGTATGAGGTGTCACGTGGTCAGTCGCTCTATGACGTATGAGGTGTCACGTGGTCAGTCGCTCTATGACGTATGAGGTGTCACGTGGTAGTCGCTGTATGACGTATGAGGTGTCACGTGGTCAGTAGCTGTATGACGTATGAGGTGTCACGTGGTCAGTCGCTGTATGACGTATGACTATGAGGTGTCACGTGGTCAGTCGCTCTATGACGTATGAGGTGTCACGTGGTCAGTCGCTGTATGACGTGTATGAGGTGTCACGTGGTCAGTCGCCGTATGATGTATGAGGTGTCACGTGGTCAGTCGCCGTATGATGTATGAGGTGTCACGTGGTCAGTAGCTGTATGACGTATGAGGTGTCACGTGGTCAGTCGCTGTATGACGTATGAGGTGTCACGTGGTCAGTCGCTCTATGACGTATGAGGTGTCACGTGGTCAGTCGCCGTATGACTATGAGGTGTCACGTGGTCAGTCGCTCTATGACGTATGAGGTGTCACGTGGTAGTCGCTGTATGACGTATGAGGTGTCACGTGGTCAGTCGCTCTATGACGTATGAGGTGTCACGTGGTCAGTCGCCGTATGATGTATGAGGTGTCACGTGGTCAGTAGCCGTATGATGTATGAGGTGTCACGTGGTCAGTCGCTGTATGACGTGTGAGGTGTCACGTGGTCAGTCGCTGTATGACGTATGAGGTGTCACGTGGTAGTCGCTGTATGACGTATGAGGTGTCACGTGGTCAGTCGCTCTATGACGTATGAGGTGTCACGTGGTCAGTCGCCGTATGATGTATGAGGTGTCACGTGGTCAGTCGCCGTATGATGTATGAGGTGTCACGTGGTCAGTCGCTGTATGACGTGTGAGGTGTCACGTGGTCAGTCGCTGTATGACGTATGATAATGAGGTGTCACGTGGTCAGTCGCTCTATGACGTATGAGGTGTCACGTGGTCAGTCGCTGTATGACGTATGAGGTGTCACGTGGTCAGTCGCCGTATGATGTATGAGGTGTCACGTGGTCAGTAGCCGTATGATGTATGAGGTGTCACGTGGTCAGTCGCTGTATGACGTGTGAGGTGTCACGTGGTCAGTCGCTGTATGACGTGTGAGGTGTCACGTGGTCAGTCGCTGTATGACGTATGACTATGAGGTGTCACGTGGTCAGTCGATCTATGACGTATGAGGTGTCACGTGGTCAGTAGCTGTATGACGTATGAGGTGTCACGTGGTCAGTCGCTCTATGACGTATGAGGTGTCACGTGGTCAGTCGCTGTATGACGTATGAGGTGTCACGTGGTCAGTCGCTGTATGATGTATGAGGTGTCACGTGGTCAGTCGCTGTATGACGTATGAGGTGTCACGTGGTTAGTCGATCTATGACGTATGAGGTGTCACGTGGTAGTCGCTGTATGACGTGTATGAGGTGTCACGTGGTCAGTCGCCGTATGATGTATGAGGTGTCACGTGGTCAGTCGCTGTATGACGTGTGAGGTGTCACGTGGTCAGTCGCTGTATGACGTATGACTATGAGGTGTCACGTGGTCAGTCGCTCTATGACGTATGAGGTGTCACGTGGTCAGTCGCTGTATGACGTATGAGGTGTCACGTGGTCAGTCGCTGTATGATGTATGAGGTGTCACGTGGTCAGTCGCTGTATGACGTATGAGGTGTCACGTGGTTAGTCGATCTATGACGTATGAGGTGTCACGTGGTAGTCGCTGTATGACGTGTATGAGGTGTCACGTGGTCAGTCGCTGTATGACGTATGAGGTGTCACGTGGTCAGTCGCTGTATGATGTATGAGGTGTCACGTGGTCAGTCGCTGTATGACGTATGAGGTGTCACGTGGTCAGTCGCTGTATGACGTATGAGGTGTCACGTGGTCAGTCGCTGTATGACGTTTGAGGTTTCACGTGGTAGTCGCTGTATGACGTATGAGGTGTCACATGGTCAGTCGCTGTATGACGTATGAGGTGTCACGTGGTCAGTAGCTGTATGACGTATGAGGTGTCACGTGGTCAGTCGCTCTATGACGTATGAGGTGTCACGTGGTCAGTCGCTGTATGACGTATGAGGTGTCACGTGGTCAGTCGCTCTATGATGTATGAGGTGTCACGTGGTCAGTCGCTGTATGACGTATGAGGTGTCACGTGGTCAGTCGCTGTATGACGTATGAGGTGTCACGTGGTTAGTCGATCTATGACGTATGAGGTGTCACGTGGTAGTCGCTGTATGACGTGTATGAGGTGTCACGTGGTCAGTCGCTCTATGACGTATGAGGTGTCACGTGGTCAGTCGCTCTATGACGTATGAGGTGTCACGTGGTCAGTCGCTGTATGACGTATGAGGTGTCACGTGGTCAGTCGCTGTATGACGTATGAGGTGTCACGTGGTCAGTCGCTGTATGACGTATGAGGTGTCACGTGGTCAGTCGCTCTATGACGTATGAGGTGTCACGTGGTCAGTCGATCTATGACGTATGAGGTGTCACGTGGTCAGTCGCTGTATGACGTGTATGAGGTGTCACGTGGTCAGTCGCTGTATGACGTGTATGAGGTGTCACGTGGTCAGTCGCTGTATGACGTGTATGAGGTGTCACGTGGTCAGTCGCTCTATGACGTATGAGGTGTCACGTGGTCAGTCGATCTATGACGTATGAGGTGTCACGTGGTAGTCGCTGTATGACGTGTATGAGGTGTCACGTGGTCAGTCGCTGTATGACGTGTATGAGGTGTCACGTGGTCAGTCGCTCTATGACGTATGATGTGTCACGTGGTAGTCGCTGTATGACGTGTATGAGGTGTCACGTGGTCAGTCGCTGTATGACGTGTATGAGGTGTCACGTGGTCAGTCGATCTATGACGTGTATGAGGTGTCACGTGGTAGTCGCTGTATGACGTGTATGAGGTGTCACGTGGTCAGTCGATCTATGACGTATGAGGTGTCACGTGGTAGTCGCTGTATGACGTGTATGAGGTGTCACGTGGTCAGTCGCTGTATGACGTGTATGAGGTGTCACGTGGTCAGTCGCTGTATGACGTGTATGAGGTGTCACGTGGTCAGTCGATCTATGACGTATGAGTTGCCACGTGGTCAGTCGCTGTATGACGTGTATGAGGTGTCACGTGGTCAGTCGCTCTATGACGTATGAGGTGTCACGTGGTAGGTCGTTCTATGACGTATGAGGTGTCACGTGGTAGTCGCTGTATGACGTGTATGAGGTGTCACGTGGTCAGTCGCTCTATGACGTATGAGGTGTCACGTGGTCAGTCGCTGTATGACGTATGAGGTGTCACGTGGTCAGTCGCTCTATGACGTATGAGGTGTCACGTGGTCAGTCGCTGTATGACGTATGAGGTGTCACGTGGTCAGTCGCTCTATGACGTATGAGGTGTCACGTGGTAGTCGCTGTATGACGTATGAGGTGTCACGTGGTCAGTCGCTGTATGACGTATGAGGTGTCACGTGGTAGTCGCTGTATGACGTATGAGGTGTCACGTGGTCAGTAGCTGTATGACGTATGAGGTGTCACGTGGTCAGTCGCTGTATGACGTATGAGGTGTCACGTGGTCAGTCGCTGTATGACGTATGAGGTGTCACGTGGTCAGTAGCTGTATGACGTATGAGGTGTCACGTGGTAGTCGCTGTATGACGTATGAGGTGTCACGTGGTCAGTAGCTGTATGACGTATGAGGTGTCACGTGGTAGTAGCTGTATGACGTATGAGGTGTCACGTGGTCAGTAGCTGTATGACGTATAAGGTGTCACGTGGTCAGTCGCTCTATGACGTATGAGGTGTCACGTAGTCAGTCGCTGTATGACGTATGATGAGGTGTCACGTGGTCAGTCGCTGTATGACGTATGAGGTGTCACGTGGTCAGTCGCTGTATGACGTATGAGGTGTCACGTGGTCAGTAGCTGTATGACGTATGAGGTGTCACGTGGTCAGTCGCTGCATGACGTATATGAGGTGTCACGTGGTCAGTCTCTGTATATGACGTATGAGGTGTCACGTGGTCAGTCGCTGTATGACGTATGATGAGGTGTCACGTGGTCAGTCTCTGTATATGACGTATGAGGTGTCACGTGGTCAGTCGCTGTATGACGTATGAGGTGTCACGTGGTCAGTCGCTGTACGACGTGTGATGAGGTGTCACGTGGTCAGTCGCTCTATGACGTATGAGGTGTCACGTGGTCAGTCGCTGTATGACGTATGAGGTGTCACGTGGTCAGTCGCTGTATGACGTATGATGTGTCACGTGGTCAGTCGCTGTATGACGTGTATGAGGTGTCACGTGGTCAGTCGCTCTATGACGTGTATGAGGTGTCACGTGGTCAGTAGCTGTACGACGTATGAGGTGTCACGTGGTCAGTAGCTGTATGACGTATGAGGTGTCACGTGGTCAGTCGCCGTATGACGTATGAGGTGTCACGTGGTCAGTCGCTGTATGACGTATGTGGTGTCACGTGGTCAGTCGCCGTATGACGTATGAGGTGTCACGTGGTCAGTAGCTGTATGACGTATGAGGTGTCACGTGGTCAGTCGCTCTATGACGTATGAGGTGTCACGTGGTCAGTAGCTGTATGACGTATGAGGTGTCACGTGGTGGATGAGTGATGAGTGTGGTTCTGCAGGATGCGTGTACTTATCGTTTGACATTTTACATTGTTCGATACAATTCCGTTCTGCGAGGCTAATTCGGGGGTTTTCCGTGGGTTTCCACGCAGTCTCAAGGCAAACGCTGGTATCGAGTCGCTCAGTTCTCGGACATTCCTTACAAATTGTCCAAACCGGGACACTTTATATGAAAGCTGTGTGATACTGGAATACAGCAGCCTGTAAACGTCTTTACCTCCGAGATTTTGTTGTGTGTCTTGTAATATCCACCTACTAAGTATATCCAGTCTCATAAAACCACAAAATGTACGCCTGGATCGCTATGACAATAATTGACTCTTCTATCAGTGGTGACTCATCAGCTGTCTAACGGTAAAGTAGTTGTCGCATGATGGAAATAAAACTTTTTCCGTGTAGACGACCATGACGATAATCACCACGTAATTAACTGTACTGTACCCGATACTAGTCATGACTTGAGTGTAGAAGGGGCGTAGGGCAGGAGAGGTCGGGGCACCGGACCTGGTATAGTCCGGTGTGACTGTGGTGCGACTCCGGACTTGAGTGTAGAAGGGGCGTAGGGCAGGAGAGGTCGGGGCACCGGACCCGGTTTACTCCGGTGTGACTGTGGTGCGACTCCCGACTTGAGTGTAGAAGGGGCGTAGGGCAGGAGAGGTCGGGGCACCGGACCCGGTATAGTCCGGTGTGATTCTGTCTTGTGACTCCGGACTTGAGTGTAGAAGGGGCGTAGGGCAGGGGAGGTCGGGGCACCGGACCCGGTTTACTCCGGTGTGACTGTGGTGTGACTCCGGACTTGAGTATAAAAGGCGCGTAGGGCAGGAGAGGTCGGGGCACCGGACCCAGTGTACTCCGGTGTGACTGTGGTGCGACTCCGGACTTGAGTATAAAAGGCACGTAGGGCAGAAGAGGTCGGGGCACCGGACCCAGTGTACTCCGGTGTGACTCGATGTTGTGACTCCGGACTTGAGTATAGAAGGCGCGTAATGCAGGGGGATGGCTGGGCACCGGACCCCGGACAAGGTATAATCCGGTGTGACTGTGGTGCGACTCCGGATGGGGTACTTGGATGTGTACGGGCACATACAAATTGCCTTGGTCGTAGTTTTGATTGTTATTATGACAAACTGCGTCCAGTCGACTCGATGCTTAGGCGACATCTGACTTGAAAACTACGTGTACACAGATTTTTTAAATTTAAAACAATTTTAGTTACACACGTAGGCTACATCAATTGATCTTACATGAAAGTATCCCCAAAATACAAAACAAAATAAAAAATGAAAGCAAACTACCACTGCAATTATTTTATGTCTTTATACGCAACGTTCACGGGCATGTATGTGTTGATGGGATCACTTACTGCCCCGCCAGCAGTTTGTATATATATCATTAGTTTTGTTGTGGGGTGTAATTCTACTTCAAATTGATTCTTCCTGTAGGATATTAACCTTTCTGAATGGGTAATGTAAATATTTCATCAGCAAACACCCATTATGCTAAAGTCACTTTATAACGGGTAGCATAGTATTTTCAGTATTGTGCTGAACTGAATATAACACAAGAACATGCCATCCAGACGTCCATGCAGGCAAAGCAGTACTTGCGGTTATGGGCAGTATAGCGTGCAACCTTTCTTGTGTTTATGACGGGCACTTTTAACTGGATTCTTGCATGTCTAAATTGTAAATGTTGTAATAAAAAGTCAAGGATATTGGGCATACCACCCACCCTCGCAGAAAAACTTTGTCATCATAGAATGTGTTATATTACGATGGATTCATTTTTCAAATACAAAAAGTTTTTTGGCAGCACAAAAACATATTTGTCCTCCTTCTGAGGATTTATTTCTTTTCTTTCTCAGTAGGCAGTAACTGGATAGGGCCTACTCGTCACCATTAGAAGTCACTCCAGTTATCTCTACGTGTTGTCACGCTCGGCGTTGACTGGTGGTCGTAGGTGACACGTAAGATCGCTATTGTTGTCCAAAATGGCAACACCGCATTCAACAAGACGTATTGTATGTTGTATTCTATGTAATATCGCCTCGTGACGTATAAGGTGACCCGTAAGATCGCCATTGTTGTCCAAAATGGCAACACCGCATTCAACAAGACGTATTGTATGTTGTATTCTATGTAATATCGCCTCGTGACGTATAAGGTGACCCGTAAGATCGCTATTGTTGTCCAAAATGGCAACACCGCATTCAACAAGACGTATTGTATGTTGTATTCTATGTAATATCGCCTCGTGACGTATAAGGTGACCCGTAAGATCGCCATTGTTGTCCAAAATGGCAACACCGCATTCAACAAGTCGTATTATATGTTGTACTCCATGTAATGTCGCCTCGTGACGTATGAGGTGACACGTAAGATCGCCACTGTTGTCCATAATGGCAACAACGCATTCAACAAGTCGTATTGTATTTTGTACTCCCTGTAATATCGCCTCGTGACGTATGAGGTGACACGTAAGATCGCCATTGTTGTCCAGAATGGCAACAACGCATTCAACAAGTCGTATGTATGTTGTACTCCATGTAATGTCGCCTCGTGACGTATGAGGTGACACGTAAGATCGCCACTGTTGTCCATAATGGCAACAACGCATTCAACAAGTCGTATTGTATTTTGTACTCCCTGTAATATCGCCTCGTGACGTATGAGGTGACACGTAAGATCGCCACTGTTGTCCATAATGGCAACAACGCATTCAACAAGTCGTATTGTATTTTGTACTTCATGTAATATCGCCTCGTGACGTATAAGGTGACACGTAAGATCGCCATTGTTGTCCAAAATGGCAACAACGCATTCAACAAGTCGTATTGTATTTTGTACTTCATGTAATATCGCCTCGTGACGTATATATGAGCTGTTGCGTGATATTACGAAGGTGGTAATAGAAAGCTTCAAAACAAGACAAATGTAGTCTAAAACACTTTGATCACAGCTACTTGGATTTAATTCCAAACTTGACGTACATAACAAACTGTAGCGTAGCTAAAAGTTAATAATAAATTTAATTATTCCTTTGTTGTTTGTAGGTATATCGCTAAGTTTCCAGGTACTTAATTGAATGTAATCTAGCTGAAGTAGCTACTTTGATGTAGACATTCTTAGCATTCTTAATAAACACGCTTCCTTTGTGCTACTTGAGCCCTGTACACCCGCTTGACTGCATTTACGTCTTGAGCATATATTCATTACGTTAGGAGCCGTCGGCTCAGACACCGTTGTAAGTTCTGGTGTGTTCCAGGGACAATATGAACAAGATACAATAGAGGACTTTGCATGTATCAACTTACAAAGTTGCTTGTTGCGTGATATTTGGAAGGTGACATCAGTTTTAAAATTAGCGTCATCTTCCGTTGCTTATTTCTTGTTATTTTCCGTAATGAATTTCGCTACGTACGTATAGACGGTATAGTATGTATTATGTAAATTGTATTCCATAGCTGAGGTAGTCAAATATATATATATATATATATATATATATATATATATATATATATATGTATATATATATATAAAATAGTTTGATCACTTCTATGATTTCTTTAGTAATGACAAAGCCAGTACTCTGGCAATATGACGCATGTGCGTTATTATAATTAATTATTGTTTTATTTGCACACCACATATTGCATTTGAAAGCCTACTTTCAGTAACATCTTCAATGCATATTGTTTTATATCTGTACTGTATTAATTCCTATTGAGTTGTCTTTCCTCACCCAAGTGTTGCCAAGATAATGTTTCTTTCTAATTTAGTCCTTCTCTTCTGTTCTGTTACAGGTAGGTGTTCTCCCCAGAG
Source organism: Isoperla grammatica (assembly GCA_945910005.1). NCBI lineage: Eukaryota > Metazoa > Arthropoda > Insecta > Plecoptera > Perlodidae > Isoperla > Isoperla grammatica. Next base: position 107,776,291 of record OX246737.1, on the reverse strand, counting down.
TTAGAACGGGCATATGGGGTCCAAGTGCGACTGGCAATACGCCCGTACCCTGACGCAAGGTAGCTAACTAAATAACCCGAACCCGAATTTAATTTTGTACGGGTTAAGTGTACACCACATGTTATTGCTTTTCAACTCAGAATTGCTTTTTTTAGACCTCCATAACATGTAGAACAATTGGTGAATTCACCCAAACCCTAAACCCTAATCCGAAGTTGGAACTGTAAAACAAAATCCCAAAAGCTCATTTGGAATTTTTTTACGTTGGCTGACAGTTTTTCGGTTTGAGCAAGATCTCTCAACCCCGGCTGTGGGCACAAGGCTAATGTAGTGATTCTAATCTGTATGCAGTTAAAAGTTTGATCTAAGGAAGAACCGACAGAGGTGGCTCATCGGTAAGACGCGATACTCTAATTCGGGAGGTCGCCGGTTCGATACCAGCCACCGGCAGTCGATCATGACTGAAGAAGGTTTTTTCCGAGGTTCTCCTCAGTCACAATGCGAATGCTGGGATTGAGTCATACTAACAGATCAGGCCTCGGACATTCCTTTCCAGTGATTACAAAGACGGCAATATACTGGCCACGCCGTAAGAAGCGAGGTGTCCCCTAACATTCTGAGAAGAGACGGTCTATTCCAACGGTATTCACTGCGGGATTTCCCGATACCTACATTATTATTGTCCACTTCATTGGCTGCACCAACCGTGAATGGAATGCGACCCCACCACGTCTGACAACAGGCGGGCGATATTATCACTACAATATCTGAGACAAGAGAACGGTATGCCACTAGATTTAGGTTGGTAGTTGTCACATGCGTCACTACCCTATTACATAATCCGTGACGACAACACCGTAATTTGACGCGACTATACCTATAGTTCTGTCAGGGACATGCATTGTTCCTGGGCGGGTTTCCTACGAATAAAAATCGAATGAAGGAAGCAGCTTCACGGCTCTTATAACCGAGTGCACGTGTCTGTGGTCCGGAAGCTTGTACACCGGTATAGCAAGAAGCAAGGGATGTAGCTTGTCGAGCGCATGCTAAAGTCAAGGTGTAAGACACCGTTATTCGTAAGGCATGCGGGTGTACGTACGGCCACGTCCGGCGCCGATCGCTTGGTGCAGGCCATGTTTTCGCAATGCACAACGCCAGTGAAATCGTGTCTGACGGATATGACTCGCGTCTCCTGCGTGCGCATGCGCTGCCGCCCGCCGGTCCGCGGTGTGTTGCGTAACTTGTGTAACCAGGTGAAAGTCAAGCAAGTCACGCACACGACGCAGGCAGGACTGTCACATCATCCTCCCTCGCGATCACTCACCACACTTGGGATCAGAAATCAAATGTATGCGTTCGGCACATGAGGTTTGATGCTCTGGGTTCGAGTCTCGGCCTTCGCACACAGTTATTACAATTCTTGCTAGCAATATCCATAATTGTTATGAAATGAATATCAACAGTTGAATTATCTCCGATTTTTTGGTATAAAGATAACGTTCCTAAGGGCTGGTCCACACAGATTTTTAAGACATACGATTTAAGGTTTAACGCGAAGTCGTAAAGTTGGATCATAGGAAACACGTACTGGCGTTCACACAAAGTTTTAGTTTTAAGACGTTGTTTTCATTGTTGTTTTTAAAACAACGTCTTAAAACCTTATGCATTATGTCTTAAAAATCTGTGTGGACCAGTCTTAAAATATTATGAATCATTGTACAATTGTGATACGAGCAGATCAAATATAGAAAAACTCGTATCAAATCAAGGTAGTCGAAAAGATGATCTAGAATTTATCGCAATGGTGTTAAATTGTATAATATTGCTATGTATACAAAGCTCACCACAAATTGAGTCTTAAAAGTGCCAACCTCTGAACGATAAATCTGTTGTCCCTTGTGATGGAGCAAACATACAAACTCATGTGTTTTCAATCGTGTCCGTGTTTTCAATTTATCCAGACTTTAGATGTGTTTGTTTTATGTTTCGTGGGGGTTACATGTTCATTTGTCTTCACGACCACACACACACACAAACAGAAAGTGGAAGTGCAGACCATTAAATACCGCTACTTAAAACATGCAGCTAACAAAATGCGCTAATTGGTGCTATATCCTCTTGCATGGCGTAATACCTCGACGAGTAATTATTTTATATGGCCTACGGCGAGCAAGCGTTTTTGGCAATTCATTCATTGTACGCGATTGCGAAATTGATTGATGATTAGACTTGTTTCTAGCTGACCCAGTGACGTCGAGCGAGGGTAGGCATGTCCGAGTGTGTGATTATGGTTGTGTTGTGTATTACCGTTGAGTGCATTGTGCGCAAGCGCATTTGTGACCGGCGCATCTGTATGGTCGCGATTATGGAGGAACTTGGTGAAACACATGAATGGATGGGTGGTGAATCAATTTGTTGCATGCCCAATGTCCGTGATTTGGGCATCCACTGAAAGTTGTGTTTAGATTGGTGTGTTTTATCGCCCAGTCCCGGGGTATACCGTTGACTAGGTAGGGTGACAAGGTCGGGTTGGCGGAATGGAGAGGCGCTTATGTCGGATTGCCAGTCGTAACAGTCGGTACACAGTTAAAGTTTAGTCCTCAGAAGAAACTACTTCGGATATCTGTTACCCAGGTAGGGTGTTACTGTTACCCTACCCAAGGGAACTACGTGTAACTCTTTATGCCTACTGGTACTCGGCTTGTGACTTCTATTATAGGTTACAGGAAGAGGGAGCCATTGATTATTAGGCCTAACTAACTGGTAGTTATCTCTGGTAAAACTCGCACTGAAGTACGATGTTTTTCTAAAATTCAAAAGAGGTCTAAGGAGGCATATTGCAGGTAAGGACGGTGATGACGTGAGCTTTCATAGTAAGATATTCTTTCTGATAGGGTATGTTACCGGCGAATAACAACGTTTCCATTGAAATACGGAGCGTTCGTGGTGATGTGCGCGCAGACAACGCCGAGTAGAGGTACTTTAGTCATGTGCGGTCCACTAGCCCCACTACACATCCCGTGTAAAACGACAATTATATCTCCGAATATTATGAGTGGCTTACTGGAATCGCGCGGGTGCATACCGTTATTTCGCTTCCGTGGTAGAATTGTTGCCAAATGTAGGCCGGCATCTAACGGTATTGGTATTCCTCCCCAGTACACGCACGCACGCCGCCCACTTCACACCGCGTAGTGTAACCACTGTGGCCTGCTGCATCGCCGCGCGGCATTTTGTGCAATAAGTTTTCTTGGACGATAAGGACGGGAAATCCAGTACCGCTGTCGGAAGGACGGGAAATCCAGTACTGCTGTCGCACAATGACAATGTAGAACAATGCCAATGGGGCGTTTTAGAGCAATACAACATAAAATATATTGCTGCCTTAGGCTATGGACTAACCCAAAGTTTGTCTTGCTAGATGATGCACTGGCGCTGCTGTCATTGTAAATTGAAACCATAATTAGACCGGCAAGCATTAATCGCAACTACGTGAGTTCTAAACAAGTCGAACTGCAATATTATTACATCAGTTATATTAAATATACACATCATCAATACTGTCCAGTATAATTTCAAGAGTACATTGTGACGTAAGTAATTGTACAATATTAATGCGTGTACCTCTTTGCCCACACAAAGCCGGCATTAATGCACCTGGGTGGACCTGCATGTTATGGCATTGACCATTGAGCCTGTTATGTTTTGTGTGCCCACGAAAATGAATTCAGGGATAGGTGGCACAAAACCTTTATATTCCGAATGCAAAAAACAAACTCAACCTAACGTCCTTTAGTTAATATTTCTTGGCTGTCGGGTGTCGCCGCGTCCATCGTTTATTTAAAACTGACGTTTAAGACTAATTGCATAGAGTACTTTAGTTGTTACATTGATTTAAAATTCTAAACCCATTAATAAGACAGTTCAAAATGTGGGATTCACAAACTTGTGGTTCTGTGTAAATGTAACGTAAGCTTTCCTGTAACTAACTATGTCTACATGCAAATTGGTCAGTCATGTCAAACCTAGTTTTAGCAAATACTTTAATAGTCATGTCAAACCTAGTTCTAGCAAATACTTTAATAGTCATGTCAAACCTAGTTTTAGCAAATACTTTAATAGTTATGTCAAACCTAGTTTTAGCAAATACTTTAATAGTCATGTCAAACCTAGTTTTAGCAAATACTTTAATAGTCATGTCAAACCTAGTTTTAGCAAATACTTTAATAGTCGCTCCCATTACAGTATTTGGTTTTAGGACGCGATCGAGAGGCATTCCCGAGGGTATAGACGTTGTTATGTACACGTAAGTCTAGTAGTAAGTTATAAATCTTAAATTTTGTATAGTGTATACTGTATAGACCTACTTTCAAATAGCAGTTAGACTTGCTTTCGGATAGACCTTCTGACGACATTAAATCTTGAACTGGCAAAAAGTACGGTCCTTTCGTATACTTGCCCTCAGTGCTCCTACGTAGATTCCTAGCGTAAACATTTGTCTTTCTGTTTCAATTGTTTCGAACATGAAAGTATAGTGAATTAAATTTGAGTTTACAAACAATCCCGACTATACTGTAACGCCCCCCCCTCCCCCCCCCCCGCCAATTAATCAATCACGCATCCTACTTCCTCACATAGCAGCATGAGACGTCACTAAAAAATGCTAAACGAGTTACCAAACTGCCTTAATTTTGTCTAACGAACTAATTGGTTCGGATAATGTAAACGAAATTAAAACAGTCAAACTAAACTAAGCTTTCGAATCCACTGTGGCATACATAATAACAAGCGAGTCATCGAAGAGAGTTCATATTTACAAGTGCGCCGTATAAGTAAACGTGTTACGTTGCGGCATGAGGTAGAAAATTGAAATACACGTTTTCTTTCAACCGAAGAACATCCATTTTGTTCCTCACAACGATCATTCGGTAACCTTCTAAGTAAATACCCACGTCAATGTATGGAGCAATCTATTCCCTACATTGCGGGAATAGAAATACTTGGTAAAACACCACTGACGTCACACCAAAAGGTAATACCGAAGAAAGTTTCACAGCAGCAATACTCGTGAAGAAAATGCCACCACAATGCATTCGCCTAAAACCGCTTAGTGACGTAAGAAGACGACGACGACAACAAGCAAGGTCCAGTCATGCAGTGACGTGTCCCATGCAGCCAGCTGTTGACGGTGGTCCAGTGGGGTGAGGTCAGGGATAGTGACCTTGATCTGTATGCGAGGGAACCATGGTCGATAAGACCACGCCTGCCTGCATGCATGTATATGCCGCATCGATCCTCGTCAGTGTTGCTCGCACAGGCGCAGTGTGGACGACGGATCGTTACTTCCTCAACATGCCGGCCGGCGCGGCGAGCATAGCGAGTAGCGACAGACCCTGTGTTGCAATAGTTGCTGCAGCTCGATTCTCTAAATTTGTGGTACATTTCTCACCGGTTTCTGTCGTTACGGAAGGCGAATGGATGGCTGTGATTGGGTCACAGCCTTCTCATAATGACCAAAACCGGTGATCACCTTATCGTTGACCATAGAGAATCAAGGCCCTGGTTTCAACAACACCTGCGCTGATTGGCTGTCTCACAAGCGCGTCATAGCGGCAGACCCTGTGTTGCAATAGCTGCTGGTTTCAACAACACCTGCGCTGATTGGCTGTCTCACAAGCGCGTCATAGCGACAGACCCTGTGTTGCAATAGCTGCTGGTTTCAACAACACCTGCGCTGATTGGCTGTCTCACAAGCGCGTCATAGCGACAGACCCTGTGTTGCAATAGCTGCTGGTTTCAACAACACCTGCGCTGATTGGCTGTCTCACAAGCGCGTCATAGCGACAGACCCTGTGTTGCAATAGCTGCTGGTTTCAACAACACCTGCGCTGATTGGCTGTCTCACAAGCGCGTCATAGCGACAGACCCTGTGTTGCAATAGCTGCTGGTTTCAACAACACCTGCGCTGATTGGCTGTCTCACAAGCGCGTCATAGCGACAGACCCTGTGTTGCAATAGTTGCTGGTTTCAACAACACCTGCGCTGATTGGCTGTCTTACAAGCGCGTCATAGCGACAGACCCTGTGTTGCAATAGTTGCTGGTTTCAACAACACTGTCCGCAGGCGATACTCTGCGCTGATTGGCTGTCTTACAAGCGCGTCATAGCGACAGACCCTGTGTTGCAATAGCTGCTGGTTTCAACAACACCGTCCGCAGGAGATACTATGCGCTGATTGGCTGTCTCACAAGCGCGTCATAGCGACAGACCTGTGTGGCAATAGTTGCTGGTTTCAACAACACTGTCCGCAGGCGATACTCTGCGCTGATTGGCTGTCTTACAAGCGCGTCATAGCGACAGACCCTGTGTTGCAATAGCCGCTGGTTTCAACAACACGTGCGCTGATTGGCTGTCTTACAAGCGCGTCATAGCGACAGACCCTGTGTTGCAATAGCCGCTGGTTTCAACAACACCGTCCGCAGGAGATACTATGCGCTGATTGGCTGTCTCACAAGCGCGTCATAGCGACAGACCTGTGTGGCAATAGCCGCTGGTTTCAACAACACTGTCCGCAGGCGATACTCTGCGCTGATTGGCTGTCTTGCAAGCGCGTCATAGCGACAGACCCTGTGTTGCAATACGCTGGTTTCAACAACACTGTCCGCAGGCGATACTCTGCGCTGATTGGCTGTCTTACAAGCGCGTCATAGCGACAGACCCTGTGTTGCAATAGCCGCTGGTTTCAACAACACCGTCCGCAGGCGATACTCTGCGCTGATTGGCTGTCTCACAAGCGCGTCATAGCGACAGACCTGTGTGGCAATAGCCGCTGGTTTCAACAACACTGTCCGCAGGCGATACTCTGCGCTGATTGGCTGTCTTACAAGCGCGTCATAGCGACAGACCCTGTGTTGCAATAGCCGCTGGTTTCAACAACACCGACAGCAGGCGATACTCTGCGCTGATTGGCTGTCTCACAAGCGCGTCATAGCGACAGACCTGTGTGGCAATAGCCGCTGGTTTCAACAACACTGTCCGCAGGCGATACTCTGCGCTGATTGGCTGTCTTACAAGCGCGTCATAGCGACAGACCCTGTGTTGCAATAGTTGCTGGTTTCAACAACACCGTCCGTAGGCGATACTCTGCGCTGATTGGCTGTCTCACAAGCGCGTCATAGCGACAGACCTGTGTGGCAATAGCCGCTGGTTTCAACAACACTGTCCGCAGGCGATACTCTGCGCTGATTGGCTGTCTTACAAGCGCGTCATAGCGACAGACCCTGTGTTGCAATAGTTGCTGGTTTCAACAACACCGACCGTAGGCGATACTCTGCGCTGATTGGCTGTCTTACAAGCGCGTCATAGCGACAGACCCTGTGTTGCAATAGCTGCTGGTTTCAACAACACCTGCGCTGATTGGCTGTCTTACAAGCGCGTCATAGCGGCAGACCCTGTGTTGCAATAGCTGCTGGTTTCAACTACACCTGCGCTGATTGGCTGTCTTACAAGCGCGTCATAGCGGCAGACCCTGTGTTGCAATAGTTGCTGGTTTCAACAACACGTGCGCTGATTGGCTGTCTTACAAGCGCGTCATAGCGACAGACCCTGTGTTGCAATAGTTGCTGGTTTCAACAACACGTGCGCTGATTGGCTGTCTTACAAGCGCGTCATAGCGACAGACCCTGTGTTGCAATAGCTGCTGGTTTCAACAACACCTGCGCTGATTGGCTGTCTTACAAGCGCGTCATAGCGACAGACCCTGTGTTGCAATAGCTGCTGGTTTCAACAACACCTGCGCTGATTGGCTGTCTTACAAGCGCGTCATAGCGACAGACCCTGTGTTGCAATAGTTGCTGGTTTCAACAACACCTGCGCTGATTGGCTGTCTTACAAGCGCGTCATAGCGACAGACCCTGTGTTGCAATAGTTGCTGGTTTCAACAACACCTGCGCTGATTGGCTGTCTTACAAGCGCGTCATAGCGACAGACCCTGTGTTGCAATAGTTGCTGGTTTCAACAACACCTGCGCTGATTGGCTGTCTTACAAGCGCGTCATAGCGACAGACCCTGTGTTGCAATAGTTGCTGGTTTCAACAACACCTGCGCTGATTGGCTGTCTTACAAGCGCGTCATAGCGACAGACCCTGTGTTGCAATAGTTGCTGGTTTCAACAACACCTGCGCTGATTGGCTGTCTTACAAGCGCGTCATAGCGACAGACCCTGTGTTGCAATAGCTGCTGGTTTCAACAACACCGTCCGCAGGCGATACTCTGCGCTGATTGGCTGTCTTACAAGGGTTGCGTCCCCCCCAGGGAATCTTGTTATGATATTTGGTCGCGAACACGTTTAAATGACTCTAGACCGGGTTGGGGGGTTGAGGACCCCCGCTAAAATAATACTTTTGTGGTGGAAAAACAAAAATTGAAACATTTACTTCATAAAAACATTAGATGAGCCCAAAACCTTCAACATAATTCGCCAGTATGCATAACATCGATAAAAATTAGTGCCGGTATGGCATACCGTCAGTTGTTTTGGTAACGGTATGCATACCGGCTAATACCGCCCCACTTTAACCACTGGTTACGATTCCTCGGACGATTCCTTCACAAAACAATGTAACTGATAATCACAATAGGACTCTGTACCCATCAGTACTCGTAGCTCTCATCCATGCACCCATGCAGCGTTGTATGTGTTGTCTGGTACATATAGAAGCAGTGGCGTATCCAAGGGGGGGGGGGGGGGGGGAGGGGGGGACAAAACCCCCCTCCCTTTCGCAAAGGAAAAGTGGAAATTGCATTGGATTGAAAAAAATGGAAACATAAATATACAGTATTTTTGTATTAAATACCAAAGACATTAGTTTTTGTAAAAAATACACACATCGCTCTATACTTCTAAATTTTTGTGTATTAACACTTCAGTTCAATTATTGTTCTTTGAAGGTTTTTTTGTTTCTTAAGGAGAAAATCGTTGCCAGAAATTTAGGTATTTTAGTTCAGTTGGCCGCTGTAAAACGCACAGATTTGCACCAAAATGACCTTGACGAGAAAATTTTCCTCCCGTTTATTTTTGGTTCCACTCTGTATAATATGAGTTAAAACCCCCCCCTTTCCAAAATCCTGGATACGCCACTGTATAGAAGATGATGGCGTCTTACTTTCACAGCGCCTCTCGGGCCAAGTCGTGCCACCACCCACACCCACATGTTCTCGTATTGATCCAGCGACGTCAGCACAACAAGGCGCCTTCCATCACGTTCTGTGCCACGCGGGTTCGAGTCCCATCACGACCGCCGTCGCGATGCAACGCAGCCCCATTTGCCAGGTTATGATCTGTTCGTGGAACACCAGCGAAATTCATTAGTTTTAGGAATGTGCGGGTACCCGAAAAACGGGTATTTTCGGGTAACAAAATTTACCCGAGAAAATTTACCGAAATTATGCCCAAAAAATCGGGTCGGGTAGTACAACACACTTTTGAGGTTATGATTGGTCAAAATTGTGAATTTCAAGACAATGCTGCAAGCTGGGATGCTTGGGAGGAACTGATATTTATATGAGGATGCCTTACTTTCTATCTTACTTAATTATTATTTCCTGATTATACTTATTTTCATTTATTTTGCATACATTGGGGCAGTCAAGGTGAATAACAGTATTCTGACCATTTCTGACAGTGCTCATATAAAAAAGATGGCGACCATATGCCAGAAATCCACGCCGCCTTCTCGGCGGAAATAGCACGAAATACGGCGAAAACTTAATTTTCAAATACGTCTAAAATTTGATTCTGTTGAAGTAGATTCGGATTCAAATTTCGTGGATTCGTAAACCAGTACATTTTATGTAACGTATTTTGTTCAATCGATAAATTGATATTAATTTTTAGTTTTTTACACTACCCGACCTAACCCGACCCGACCCCAGCCTTTCCCGAGTTCAAAAATCACTACCCACACATCCCTAGTTAATTGTTTGCATATTTTGACCCAAACGTAGTTCGTCGTTCGGCCCCCGCCATCAGTATCTAGCCCGATATAATATTGTTCTTAAATTGTTTGTTTCTTGGCTGTGGCACCTCCGAAGCTCTACTCCGAAGCTCTACTCCGAAGCTCTACTCCGAAGTAGATGGTAGCGCGTCCCAAAATAGTTTAGAAAACGCGCCCTTTTCGATCTATATACGCAAACGAGTCGATACAAACATTCTCTTAGGAGGGGAACTTCTTTATCGACTCGTTCAGTAGCCACGGTGGAGTAGGCCATTGCAAAAAACGCGCCTTTCTTACGTACGCTCGTTATAGGGCACGACATTCCCGATAAGAGCAAAACGGTGGCGCTACCATCGGCTGTTTGCGTTATTTATTATTAAATTATAAATTATGTTTTTACTGGCTGTAATCAGATATCTGACTAGTACATGCGATGGCTCTATAGACGTCGTTCATAACGGACATTAGCCACAATAAAACGGCATGTAATAGTAATTACCGTAAACATAGTGCATGGGGTTCCGCAGAGTAAACGCCCCCTCGCGAAGCGTTTGACTACTTACTTGTAGGCGTAGCTACTGGTTCCAGGTTTGAATTCTGTCGAGGATGACGTATGATTCATACACGTGTCCGAACGTGTCCAAACAGACTATTAGCGTATTATCACGCATGCTTGGATTGCCTTGATGATTGTCACAAAGAAGTAACCTCAATCGACGCTGGCTCTGGCATAACGGTAATGGCGTGACAAGACACCGACCGCGAAACATAAGGCATGGGTAGACAAGCATGATTTTGCTAAAATATCTTGAAAGTATAGTTTTTAAGCCCGTATAACTCATTATTAATATAATACATGGAACCGTAGCAGTGCATTATGTTTTATTGATCGTTCTGGAAATTATAATGGCAAAGTCGTTTATATTCACACTTCAAGATGGCATGATCACTCTGGATTTCTGTATGTCCGTAAACATATTCGCAAACAAATACATATAAACGACTTGTGCCGTTCAGCGACCACTTAAACTACACAGACGTGGACGTAAAACATACGCGTGCCTATAAGGCTCTGGCTTGCAAGCTGTTGACCGTCACAGTGTGGACCTTGTTGGCTTGCTTGCTTGCTTGCTTGCTTGCTTGCTTGCCTGCTTGCTTGCCTGCTTGCTTGCTTGCTTGCTTGCTTGCCTGCCTGCTTGCCTGCCTGCTTGCTTGCTTGCTTGCTTGCTTGCTTGCTTGCTTGCTTGCTTGCTTGCTTGCTTGCTTGCTTGCTTGCTTGCTTGCTTGCTTGCTTGCACATGGCCGGCCCTGCACCGACAACCGACAATTGATTGTTATCTGAAAACCACTTCGTATAAGTAACGTGTTTTGTTAATCCCCAATGTCGAGGTAATGAATGAAGAAATTTTTTTAGTATTATGATGTCATAAAACATGTGACTTGCTTTTGCGTTGGGGTTGTTGTCATTAATTAGTCACACATAACCTAATTGTGGTATGATCTATATTAGCTAAACTTTTTTTTTAAATAAGGTAAGGGTTTATCTGTTTCGTACGTGTGTTCGCGATTGTGCAACTTCCTTCCTGAGTCAGCAAAGTGGAAATGTTCCTCCCATTCCGTGTTGGCTGTTGACTGCAACAACAATGGTTGAACTGAACGCGAGCAGTGTCACACATAGTATGTACACGTCGCATACACGTCGTATACACGTCGCATACACGTCTATTAGCAAACAAGTGTCACTCGCACCAGTGTTGCACAAGACATCCAGGCGATCAGTTGTATTGGCATCCTGACACGTCACAACATGATCAACATGAGTATAGTTCCGTTTGCAAAAATTATAGTGGCCACGCCGAAAGAAGCAAGGTGTTGTCGTCGTCACCGATTATATAATAGTGAAGTGACGTCCCCCACTGAGATGTCTGATTCAACCCATTTCTTTTGTCTTGGATCACCAAATACATATTTTTATTTCTAGACACTTGATGCAATTTGGCGAATGGAATCAGTTACAAAAAATCAAAAAGTCCATGATCAACATTTAGCCACGAACATCGTGCAGCCAGAAAATGAATATGATTTACGAAAGACGTGTTCAGAAATAAAATGTATTCTGACGAAAGAAAAAGGTTGGAATAGGTTCGAGTCGGTCACAAAAGACACCTTAGCGGGGATGCCTTATTCATTCAATCTGTATCTCAATGCTGTGTCACATGTTTCACTTCGCTATTACATACCCGTGACGACAGACAACACCTTGCTTCTTTCGGCGTGGCCAGTATACCATAGTTCTTGAAGTAGTATGAAATGAATTGAATCGCCGAAGTATGGGATCCTGCCTGCATGCATACTTGACCTTCAGTGATAAAATGTACTCAAATATTGTACCGTGATACTGGAACACTGAATGTATGGTACATATTTTAGTGCCGTACCGCCAGGCGCCAATAGTATTACTTGCATCCACTTCATGTGTAAAATAAAACAGATGTTACTTGTTGCTGGTAACAAAATTACGTTTTCTATTTTTCTTATTCTAAAGCTTTAGTCCACTGACAATATCTTGAAATAGATTCCTTATTTCGCAGTTCTTCTTGCGAAAAGCCCCATGACGCAAAGCGGATAAAGGTTGCACATGTATACGTACTGCCGCCATGGAACTAGAAACATGGTGAAATGCTTCAATTTTAAATTTGATCACTTACGGTATATATATATATATATATATACACACACACAATATGTTTATGATTACTGTCAAGAAGTTGTTTTCCTGTATGAGAGGTTGCTAGTGGAAACAAGTTTTACTTTTCAAAACTTTGCAATCTTGTTGATGGCGTAAGCGAAATTGGTTGTAGACGCGGTTGATTGGTTGGCGGTTGATCCCAAATCCAATTAATTTGTCGGAAGTTGCAACATAATATAGTCCTCCCAACGAATCTATTCTCATGCTTTCGTCATAACCCCTGAGGCCTCAAAATAAACTTCCGCGGACGGTTTACTGCCTGTGTTCATGCGCGCACTATTGCCGAATACTAAGATGGCGCTCGACGAAATTAGCAGCTCCTGCACTGCAATCACGTAACTTTCCTGGCGGAGGCTTGTCGAACTCGGGAGTTCGACGAGCCTCCGCTAGGTGGAGATCAAGTAGACCTTGTTGTGTAGCCAATGAGAGTTGGAGAATTCAAAAAAGTTCACAGGAACTATCAAAATCCAGCAAGCTGTGAGCAACATTGGCAGTCTTTTGTTTTTATTGAAAGCCTGTCAAAATGTATCAAAATTCACACTTTACTAAGTAGATCCATAAAGTAACTACTCGCAGCAAGTGTTTATTCTAATATTCCACTGTGTTCTAGAGGTAGGTCTAAACTGTAAAGGTATAGTCCGTCCTACTTTAGTTTTATGAAATAAGTTGTTTAAATATCGGCGTTTCCGCCATTTCTTGGTATCGAAAGCTGTGAATGGCTGGGTTCCCGTGATCTATTTTCAATTATCACTTCTCTCCACACAGGATTTATTGGTTTGTTACTACAAACTTATATTTGTATTTAATTTTTAAAAATATTCGTCGTGTAATATTATTAATAGCAACCTACACAAATGAGAGAATTACCATTTATCAACGTCGGACAAGTTGGCCAACTCACGAACTGAGACAATCCGACGCAATCTTCCATCAAGCACACGGAGGAATGACAAGTTAAGTTGCCATTCTGGACATGGCCTGTGATGAAAGCATGAGAATAGATTCGTTGGGAGGACTATACTAAGTAATTCGTAGAAGTTCGCTGACGGAACCTCGACAAAGGACCTTCCAAAAACTTGTGTTCTTATAATTACATTTCGACTACCCAATTGACTTACAGCCTCATGCACAAAGCCACTTGCAGACGCAACTTTTGCCTTGCACCCGCAAATCAATGAAACCGAATGCACAAAGGATTTACCGACGCAAATATTTGCGTGAGCTCGTTAAAGTTGCGGCTGCCTCGACCGTCCCACAAATAGATAAAATGGCGGCCCTGTCAAATACGGTGGACAGCAGGCTCCCGCGATCTCGTGTTTTAGAGATTGCACCAACGTATTGGAAGTTCCGGATTACATTTGTAATACTAGTTATTGTCTGCCGAAACATTTGGCTCAACTTTTAGTCGAAAATCTTCGTGTAGATTCAAGAATGTGCGATAAGAAAAAGTTACGGTAGGCCTACCTTCCAGTTGACGTTCAGATAAGTTTCCTTTTAATATTGGCCTAGGCAAGCATACTTGTAAACCATGTGTAAGTGCGGAGTGCCTAGCTACACGCCATAACAAATCTAAATGTGTGTAAAACCCAGAAAGTATAACTAAGGCCTCAGCTCAGCCTAGGAGCAGGCGTATCGTGAGGCCCTAGGCCTAGCTAGCCCTAGGCCTAGAGCACAGGCTTCTAGGGCTTAGCAACTTGTGGTATTGACAGCTTCAGTTCAGTCGTAGACGAAAAATAAATAAACACTTTCTGTGTAAACAGCTAGGTAGGCATAGGTCTAGGCTTAAGACGCCTAGGCCTAGGCCTACCCTACGCCGCGTAGGCTGTGTAGGCCTAGGATCCGGCATACGAAACCTCGCAAAAACCTGGGGATACCGCCGTAAATCGTAGCGTAGAGAGAAAACAAATACAATTATATTCTTGGCCGTAGGCCTAAGCCTAAAGGATTGGTGTAGTAACAGTAAACCTACGTTATAGTTTAGCCTAGACCAACGTATAGGCCTACCAGTACATACCAAGTACTAGGCCACTAGGCTTAAGCTCAGACCACCTATTATGCAAATAGCCCTGACCATTCTGGATTTCCATACCATTACCTACACTAGGCTAGGTCTAGGCCCGCGTAAGAACCATGAGCTAGATATAGACCCAAGCCCTAATGGGAATACACTAGATTCTAGGCTGATTTATGTCGATGCCCGTACGTTCTATGTCACATGTGTCAACAGGGAATAAAATAAAATTTCATTATTACAAGGATGAATATCGCTCCCCCCCCCCCCCCCCCCCCCAACAAAAACAGGAAATACAATAACATGTCATTATAACAGGCCTGAATCACAGACAAAAGCCATCATTTAGGTGACTTCGTGTGTTTATTTTAATTATCCCCCCCCCCCCCCCCCCCACCAAACAACAACAACAACAACAACAACAACAACAACAACAACAACAACAACAACAACAACAACAACAACAACAACAACAACAGGGAATAAAATAACATGTCATTATAACAGACCTGAATCACAGACAAAAGCCATCATTTAGGTGACTTCGTGTGTTTATTTGTTTATCCCCCCCCCCCCCCAAACAACTACAACAACAACAGGGAATAAAATAAAATTTCATTATATCAGACCTGAATCATGTAGGCCATAAGCATTTAGAAAAAGGCTTGGTTGTGCGTTTATAATTATTTCCCACCTGCCCCCCGCCACCACCCCCACAAAATGACAAAAATGTCAAATGTCAAAACGTTTTCTGCACAGTGCTTACAAATGTTCGAAATCGTTGTCTGGTTTAAATCTCGTCATGCGTTCCGAGATCCAAGACCCGTGATTGGTTCGGGTAAAGTCGGCCACGTCGGTAAAAGAAGTATTGGAACTTGCAGCGGTAAATTAAACGAGCATCATGGCGGACTTGCGTGAACGCTTTGTGCATTCGGATTTCCGCAAATTTATCTGCGTCTGCAATTCCGCCATTTTTAACGAGCGGTAACTTTGCGTCCGCAAATCTTTGTGCATGAGGCTGTTATTGAACAAGTTGTCCCTAAATTTGGTGGTTTTTAAAAGTGATGATTATAGCTTGCTCTTTTTTATGGGCAAACGGCATAGTCAAGCAAGTCATATAGCTATATTATTCTTTATGATGAACACATTTCCAGGTATTTGAATGATTCTGGGAATAAGTATTGCATGATTGGTAAACCATTCATATACAATAACGTGCCTGTGACTAGCCTAGTAGACTAGCCTCATAGCAACCGTTCTCCTGCTTTCGTCACAGGCGAGGAACACACCCCCACTCGTAGCCAATCAGCGATGGCTATTGCGGGGGCTTGTCTCGGAATGGCTCGGTGGTTTGGCTACGAGCCCCTCGCCTGTGACGAAAGCATCGGAAAGGTAGTCGTGCGGCGAGTTTATATAGCTCGTTGTATAATAATAAGCTTCGAACAAACCTCTGTACACGAGAAACTATGCCCCCCTCCCTGAAATATGAGACTGTTCTAAACCAATCAGTTGTCGGTTGGGATCAGAATGAACTTACATCAATACATAATGAATACTTAATTGTATTAATAGTCGGGTACAGAACTGATTTCCAGTTTTGAGAAATATATCCACTTTATTATGTGTCTTCGTTGCTATGACAGCTCCTAAATCACCATTTAAGGCTGGTCCACACAGATTTTTAAGACATACGATTTAAGGTTTAACGCGTAGTCGTAAAGTTGGATCATAGGAAACACGTACTGGCGTTCACACAAAGTTTTAGTTTTAAGACGTTGTTTTCATTGTTGTTTTTAAAACAACGTCTTAAAACCTTATGCATTATGTCTTAAAAATCTGTGTGGACCAGCCTTTACATGTACACCATTGTCATATTTAAATCAAGTTTCTGTTATATATAGATAAAAAAAAAAAAAAAAAAATCGGGAATCGAACCGTGGACCTTCTGTATTGGAAGCAGGGTTAAACTCACTAGACCAACTAGCCAATCATCGCTATTGTCTATGCGCGTGTCTGCCACACACAACATGATTACTATATCTCGTTTGATGTGATGGTGGGGGGGGGGAGGGGTTAGGGTGTTCAAGCTTCGCGCGCGTCGCCCCCTGCGTGTTTCCTGTCCGAGAATTAGATGTTCCACAAATAACATTTCGTTTGGGCAACCTACTTTAAATTTCGAACTGGGCCAGTGTCAATCGAACGGGAGCTTTTTTTTTTAGATCAAGGGTGTTCGTTCGTGTTGTCGCATGGGCATGTTCGAGGAAACTGACATAGTTCCATGTGTTGACTCACTTAGTAGAGCCTATTTATTAGTTTGAAATATAGCTCTCTGTATCACTTGACATAGTTAGGGGTGGTTGTGGAGCAGAGCAGCCAAATATGCAAGGTTGATTGAATCTTAGCAGGTGAAGTGGGGAGCGGGTTCATCTATCTTATATTATAGTATTATAGGATCATGAAAGGAGTGATACTGAGGGGGGGGGGGGGGGGGGTGAAGATATACAATTTTAAATTTTAAGCGGGTGTTTATAGCAAAGCAAGGGAGCAATCCTAAATATTTCTGGGTCTAAATGAGCTAGATCACCTCTCGTTGACTTTACCTCTGCAAGAATGATGCTATAGTGATGTTCTTGAATCGGGATCTTATTTATTCATTCATTCTCTTCAGCTACTGACCTATTTTTTTACCCTTTTCTGCGTTGCCAACACGGGCAACATTACAAAAACTAGATTCGAACAAAATGCCGTACCGCAGGTCCGCACACGTGTCATAAATAACATGCAATAGTTTACAGCGATCAAGGTACATTAATTCCGTACAACACCTAACGTGGGAAGTTGCTCATTGCATGCGAACGAGGCCTTCATAAAAAGTGTAGGGATACATTGTATTGTATAAACTTACAGATTACAGATAGAAACAACTAATATTTGGTTCGTGCAAGTAAGTTACTCAATTCGCATTGCGTTTCTACATGATTTTATAATCGCATGTTCAAGTTCATAAGCAAACTTGCCATTTATGTTTTACGATAATATACAAAACAAATCCATAATACTATCTATAGACCTATATCTAGCATCTAGACAGTTATCTACCAGTGAGTGAGTGGGATAGATTAATAGTGCACATCGACGTGCGAATCTATTGTAGGACATGGCTGTCGAATGAGATATTTTTACATGTGGAATTGCGATATTAGTATCACGTTATCTTGCAATGGATGCCCATGCACCAAGTAGCCGGATAATGTTGAACATCACGTTCACGAGCACATGGTTACAGGGACGGGTGGGGGGGGGGGTGACATAAAATAATTAAATTTGTATGTGTTTATAGTCGACCCACTTACAAGAATCGATTTTCAGTCGGGAACATTTTACTTTCATGTCATTTATTACGTGCTTCTTTGCTTCTTTGCGATGACTACTCCAGAGTCACCGTTTGCATGTACGAGTATTATAAAAACCCCGAACCAGGAGTCGATTCCTGGACCTTCTGCATTGGAAGCAGGAATAAACTCACTGAACCAACGAACCACACATGCCAAGAGTCGCGACTCGCGGACCGCAAGATTGAACCACCGTCAAACAGGTGTAGGTGTGAGTGTGACACCTGACACCTTCCAGCTGCAACAAGTAAATGTTGCATTAGTGGACGAGGCAGAGTGTGGGCTCCAATCTCGCCATTAGTTGATTGAATGTGAGCTCAGAGTATCTCGCGTAGAGATGGCTCAGCGGTAATACACCTAAGAGAGGATACCAGAGGTCCCAGTTCTATTCCGGCCACCGGCGATACTAAAGTTTGCACAAACACCCAAATGGAGTTAGCTACTTGAATCGGGCACACCAGGAAGATACTGTGTATCCTTCGTTTCTACATACAGCAGAGATTCTTGTAAACATCTGGTATTATTGTATGATGTAGTCTTGCACGGTTTTGTTTCTTACGTTTTGAGTGTAGGTATACCGTCCTTTTAGAAGACTGTAATCTCTCATCATCCCAGTTCTCCATCACCACGAGGTGTTAGAACTGTTCGTCTCCCGTTGTTTATGTTGCTATCGTTCATATTTTATTTATTGAGTATGCGATGAAATGTAGAAAAAGGTGTTTAGTAAAATAAATCATATATATATATATATATATAAATATCTGTTACCCACTAAAAGTTACAAGAACTGATTTTCAGTGGGGGACATTTTATTATCTTTATACCATCTTTTAATTATTGTTATCATTTATTTTAATTTTACATCTTCTTGGATAATGTCAGTCAAATATACGAATTTTTTCGTGTACCGGTACAAATTACTTTCATACCGGGCCACGAAACAACATCCTTTACATAGCCATATTTTTATATTTTATGTATTGACTTCAGCATTCTACAGGCCTCTTTCAAAAATCAGAATACGGATCGAAGGAGTTTTTGTAAGATATCTTTTTTCCGGCATTCATGGTTCATCGGTGGATGAGTCAGTCGGTATACCCCCCTCCCCCCAGACTTTTTATCTCTCATACTTCGGTGTAAAGTAAGTAAGTAATCAATCATCACGTCTTATTATTGAGGTTTACCCCTTAAGTTTACATTTTGTGCAACTATAATTTGTGTAAGTATACATATTACGTATTACAGCTAGGTATTATCAAATATTACTACTAATAGGGTATTATGTATTTATAAGGAACAGTTAACTAAGTGCCTGAAATTCAATATCCCGATTCGTCCTCCAGATAGCGTGTATTCATCACGAACAAACATAAACAAGATTTAAAAAAATATCATTGGAATACCGGCCCTTGCACGAGTATTTAGATCACCCTGCAGCAAACACATTACTGCGAATAAGTCTAAGCAAAATGCAGTCGCTTCCCGTGCGGAACTCTTCGTGCGTTACGTCATTTGAATTCCAGCGAGATCGCTCGCTCACCGCTTGGTTCGTTAGGTTGGTCACAAAGAGTTTCGGCCGTCCAGTTGCACCGCATGATGGTATCGTCGGGCGCGCATGCGCAATGTCATTGCGTGGCTGCCGTGGCCTACTGACCTGGTTACAGCCCGGGGCCCTGAGCGACCCAGCACGGCAACAGCGCCGCGCAGTTTGCACACCGAGAGCCAGGCTACTAGCCGTCGTTTCTAATACGTGTACACTAGTGATAATAGTTGGTGCGCAATATATGCGTCGTGTGATGTGATCGGAAGTAACGTTAGTGCAACCCGAAGTGCGAGTGCAGTGAGTGGTTCACGTGAGCAACGTCCTCGTTTTGAAACTAATCTAGAAGAGGACCGACCACGTTGATGTAGGTAGTTTGTGACGTGACATTCGAGACGACTAGGACTTGTTGACGATGGAATGTCTCAACTTCCTGCAACCCGCGATGTTGAACGGGTGTAGTAGCGACAGTGGTTCACCGTCGTCGTCATACGTGCATTGCGATGCGAGGTACGTTTACTTCCGTTTACAGTACTCCTGTACCGGTGTGTGTGTGTGTGTCTGTGGGGGGGGGGGGGGGGGGGGGCATTCATTAGTGGTGAAATAATGGCTTCAGGCCGGCACCCGTCTCACTAGCGAGTGGTAAAACAAGCTACCGTTTTCACGGCAAACTGTTGCTCTTGTTTGGAAAGGCAAATTTTCTGTCGGTGGTATTTCCCGCTCTCCCATGCGGCCCCCTTCGTGGTGGGTGTATTTTGACCCCGCCCTATTGTTTCGGCTGTACTGTTTGTACCCACTAGAGCCCCTCTGATCTACTAGTCGCCTGTCAATCTTATTCATTGTTAACATGGTGGCTTCATTATTTCGCTAGATTTCAACGTGTGTTATTAAAAATGTTAAGTTAACGCTAATTCGGCCATATTGTGAGTGAGCAGCCAACCATAGCTTTGTATAATTATTAATCAAACAAGACGTTTGTTGGGCTGTTTTAATGTTTCCTATCCTTGAGAGTGTTTGAATTATTCAAAATGGCCCCGTAACCTTTAAGAGTGCGGACACAGATAACAGACAACTCGGCGGATCTTGAAATCACTACTCTCAAGACGACGTCCACAGGTGGTTTGTATCTCTAACCATCGGCTCGATCAACTATGACATAAAATATAATTGTTTCTTACACGTAATGCGTTACGTTCTCATCTACACGCGCAACCAGTTTCCACCGTGCGTTCTTACGTCATTCATAAACTCTGTTTACATGAACTTGGTGAAAGTCATCGTCTTTCAAATAAGCGTGTTTATTTTATTCTTATCAAGGAAGTCAGTCCTACCCTAGACCTTCCTTGGTCATAATTTGTGAATTTGTAGCATAGAGCTCAAAGTGACGGCGCCACTTTCGAGCTGGGTGTTATTCAAAATGTATCCCCAAACAAGTATTGTAAGGAAAACAGTAGAACGCTATTTTATTATAAAGCTATATCTTAAAGATGTTTTCATCTATTTTAGATGACGTGTACTTGCAGACGACATTGACAATTGAGCATTTATTTCGACAAAATATAAAATGGCGTTTGAAAACTGCATTTCTTAATTCGTAATTTGTCCCAAATGGTAAACCCAAAAGCGCCATCCAGGGGCGTCCTCAGCCCGTTTGTTGGTCCTCACCTCGCCTGACAACTGACAAGTACCTAGTCGGTGACGTCAGTAGTCTACGCCGAGGCTACGTTGCACAGCTATTATGCAGAATCGATTTTCGTCTGACAAACCGGTTACGTGCACCTCTAATCTAACTTGTTTGCTATTCAAAATATTTGTATTATGCTAGCTGCATTAGAGTACAGGTGTGGCGTATTGTTATGGAAGTGGAGTGCTGCATCGCTCCAAGTTTCCTCCTTGTGGTTAGAAGGATGGTTGTTTTTATACGTCCCTTTCGTGAATATAACAATAATACACCTTGCATGACAACACGGTGCTGGCCTACATTGGAATAAACTTACAGTAGCGAGACCCTCGTACCACTCAATGTTAGGCATATTTGCCTCAACGCAATTGAAAGTAACATTTGGTGCCCTCGTCCACCACTCGAGCTGTTTTTAAAGTACCAAAATAAGACGTAGAAGCAACCGTACCAACCATGCATTGCACCGCTGTTGTAAACGAGATAAGCGCAATGTTATCACACCGCTTCACAGTCCATGTTGATGCGGTGGCAACTGTCCAAACCGCGCATCATGTAAGGTCAAGTAATCGTCAGTTAATAACATCAAATGATGCATGGAGAAGGCGCGCATGCGCAAACGGTGTTGGACGTTTGACGGCGAATTTGGCATCGCTGTCGAAATGTCGTATATCTGTGTCAAGTTCACGTGCGACAGCGGTGAGATCGTAGGACCGCGATAACGTCGTAACAATTCGTCGTGATTTAGAAATAACAATCAATCATTCGAAAGTTAATTTGTGTTCTCGCTCGCGCTCGAGCAGTTCCAGTTGTTGTATAAGAAATGTATCCGTGGATAGCGATGCGGAGAACAAAGTGCAAGACGCGAGCTGGCAACGCCGCATTCGTAGAGATAAACCTAGTGTACATGGCCGACACCTCGCTGGGAAGTGTCGGCGTGTGACGTCACTGTGGCTGGGTCTCTGAGACACACACGTTGTTCTTGACCGTGTGTCTCGCAACTCGTGTCCCGGAACCCGACCATGGCCCACTGCCCGACAATAATCATCGATTTTCTGATTATAACATGCGTGGATCTACACCACAGGGTCGTTCATGTTCAAATTGGACTAGATTTCTAAATTACACGAAATATCGATAATATGTTGGAATGTGGAAAAGCGACTGTTTTTGTTGTAGTCACTTATCGCCTATTGTCTGATTCATGGACGTGAAACATCATCAATAATAATCACGCACAACAATTCGTGCCAGGCTCATTGATTGGGTAGTCCTAAGTGTTTGAATCGCTATGTGGTGACGTGGGATGTTTGTTGTTATTGAACGAAGCACTCGTCAACGAGGGCCCAGGTAGACCAAGCTCAGATGAGGGGTGCAGGGCATGACGACACCCCTTGTTGTTTGGGATGCGTCTACTACTCAAGCCTGTGTTTACTTCATTCCCGCGACATCTCAATGTTGGGATGACAACAAGCACATTGTCAATTAGTGGATGTGCTACTCTTCTAGTTTGAGCAATTAACGGGACGCTAATTGCTCTCGCTCGCAGAGGACGTGAGACGTGATGCCAGCGGCAGACTTGGTTCGCTCCAGCCATCCTTCGTTCCTTAATGAACCTGGAATTAATAAGGGAACATTTCATTTTAATTGACTTCCAAGCGCGAACAGAATTGTTTCTAGTCAAGAAATCTAACAATGGAATGTTTCTAAATCTCGCCTGTCGATAATTGGAGAGAGATAATTCAAGAGTGTCGTCGACGGACTTGCTCTGAATCCTGACCACGCCCCCCTCGAGTCCGTCGCGTCTTGTTCGGACTGTACCAGAAGTGATTGAATCACAAGCGTCCCTTAATTAAGGTACTTGTTGCGATTTATGATGGCACCCCCATCAGTCGGTCGAGTCTTCGCTCCACAGGCGTGCGGGTTGACTTGCCGGGCGAAGCGTTCAATGCGACTTGTTTGCGGCGGTAACGGCCCTCAATAACGCACCGTTTGTTATACTCCTCTCTCCTGCAGTTGTATAGAATCATGCGGGCGGTAATTTCGGGCTTTAGTTTCTAACGTTTTGTTTAGTTCTCTAGCATGCGAATAATCATAGTAATTCGAAAAGATAATGAGCTCAAGTCCGTTAGTTTCCTTTTGTGGTGCGCAATCCATGTAAATTCGTACACAATGCGGTGTGTAACGCGTGCATGTTTATTTCGTTTTGACGGAAGCTTTGGCGCACTTGTCACCGTCTATAATCATTATATTTATGGTCGAGCAGGTGATACGGCTGGCTGATATGCCTTCGCACAAAAGCGTTGTGTAACTATGACGTCACTCAGAGGGTGATGCAACAATGGTAATCGAGACGACGGCAGAGCTCGATGGAAAAACGCGTGTGTATGTTTTGGATTGGGGTGCTTTATTGACTGGTGGTTGGTGCGATGGTTCTTCTCGTTGATATACTCGCTACACCATTTGGTCTTCTTTGTGACTGGAGTGAATGCTTTATGCCTCTGTGCAGCATCCATGCTACATGTAGGAGGACATTCAGGCGAGATTTGTACAAACATTTTCATATCAAGTCAGTAAAACTTACTTCTTATTGTTTAGTTATTACGTTAGGATATTTAACGCCTTTTCTTTTGACGTTGGAAAGTAACGTTTTCCCTGGTTGGGTGGGCTTGTTGCTGTTGACATCGGTAACGAACCGTGAGTTTATTTGGCAACTCTTCTGGGAATCGTGCCAACTGTAATGTCCTTTCCATGCATCTTAGCTTAGCCGTGCGATGCAAGATCTCGGACCTGTATGCTGCGACACTGCGTAGTGGCTTGACCATGACTGTCCATGCATCTTAGCTTAGCCGTGCGATGCAACATGTCGGGCCTGTATGCTGCGACACTGCGTAGTGGCTTGACCATGACTGTCCATGCATCTTAGCTTAGCCGTGCGATGCAAGATGTCGGGCCTGAATGCTGCGACACTACGTTATGACGTCCGACTACCCACACAGCTATTGATCCTGGACATTTTCTCACGGCCATATTATTCAAATCTAATTTGTGTCTCCGTCTAATATCTGGGCCCGTCGTGAACGACGACACCGACGCTAATCTTGCGGCAGAGGATGACGTCACGCCCTGGAGGTGAACGTGACACCTTACTTGCGGTCTGGCTCTAGGGGCGTGTCAAATTTGGAAGTTCACGTATTTATCAACTTGTACTTGTACTTGTGTACTCGACTCGTGAACTTCCGAACTTGACTTACTTCAATTCAGACAACTCTTGGAGGGAGTGATAGTCCTTAAAAATAAATGGACATAAGTGAGGTTAGATTTGTCGCTTCGCTTCGTAAAACGTCCGTAGTGGCGGCCGCAATCAATAAAATTAGGCATATTTTATGTTATACAATAAAGATCATAGGAAGAACAATTATTTCAACTTAAATGATGTTCAAACTACAAATATAAGTAATAATTTGATAATTTTACATTTCCAAACAGTGCCTGGTTTTTTGACAGCCATTTTAAGTTTGTTAGTCAAGTTCACGAGCACGCATGATTTTGTACTCGTGAACTTCCTTACTTTTGCATTTCAGACATCAACAATGACGTCACTTCCGTACTTAAGACAATGTCAGGTTCGTACTTAGCAAGAAGTACGCATTTATTGCTCAATTCAGACACGCCCTAGGTGCAAACAAGTGGGCAGTGGCCAGACACCTCCCGTGAGTACGTGCTATAGCTCTCGACCTGGAGGTGTTTGCATCGGAATACACAGGTGGTGATGATGATGAATAGCGTTCGCCTCGTACGTCAGGCAGAGCTCTATCACGGGATCTTAACAGGTTGCCGTTTTAGTGGCGCATGAAGATGTTTTGTCAAACAAACGGATGTCGTGTGTGTTGGTAGACGAGATATTTTGCTCCGCTTTCCCGACTGGCACAAAAAAAACAACATTAGGCGACGTCGCTCGCTATAGGAACGACGTCTATGTTTAGCCCGGCTGCATAGTAACATGTGCGCCAACTCTCAACCAGCGCGACGCTACTATGTATTGCCTAGGACGTACGTGGTAGACGACGTGCGTGCAGACACCCGTAGGTGTTGCTTGCACGTTATGAGATGTGCGACTCGTTATCTTATTTCGAGAAGTGACTCAAAGAACGAGTACGCGTTCGAAAGTGTCCCCGTGTGTGTGTGTGTGCATCACTTGGAAGAGTGTTGACTAGGCTGGGCTCCAAGGTTGAACCGCCACATGTTCAAAGTCCGACCAGATGTTGCCCAATGTAGTCTCGTCGTGTATATAGCTTTCATGAGTCCGATGTATGTACGTACTCGGGTCAAGCCTACCTCAATGTCGAGGCGCGCGTTTGTTTGCGGTGGTGGAGGCGGCGGTGGTGGAGGCAACAATGTGGTCGAGAGCTTCCGTGTGGTGCTACGGCGCCGGTTCGCCCCACTTGCCGACGTCGGCCTAATCGATGCCGTGTGCCCCGCATCCTCCGACGCCCGTATTGATTGCGACGCCGGGCGTCCGTCCGGCTTGGCATTGAGGCGGCCCTCCTGGAGTAGATGCCGTAGTTGGGCGGCTCGACACACATCACATGGACGTACGACCTCCGCGCACCTTCGCCGTTTCGCTAGAATTGTGCGATTAGAGTCTCCTCAAGTGGTCGACAATGGGAGGTACGTACTGTACTGGTGCATGGTTCACACTCGTGGGGATGTCACGTTGTTTGGGTCGTGTGTATTGGTGTACATTCCGTGGGACGGACCGAGTAGGCTCTGGTTTTAGGGCGAGCCCGATAACCCTCGCTGGCTATCCAACCCTCTTGACGCTGTAATCGACGCCGGTCCTGATGATCGTTGTTGTCGGTTACAATTATACTGCTAGAGTATTCGAAATTATGATAATTATTGCATTGCATTGCAAACAAAACTCTGTTCAGTTGGCGTTTTGGATGTGCAACACACGTGATTTTTAGTTATAGCAATTGGCTATGACACCACATGCACTCGCACATTAAATCTACTCAACAAGTAGACAATACAACTTAAATGGCTGCGTTGTGTTGGCGTAGTTATGTTATGCTCTGTACTGCACCGTGAGTCAAGCCAGGCTATACTGCCCGACACACAACATTGTGAGTGTGCAGGCATGTTATGCTCTTTACTGCACGGTGAGTCAAGCAAGGCTATGCTGCCCGACACACAACATTGTGAGTGTGTAGGCATGTTATGCTATGTACTGCACGGTGAGTCAAGCCAGGCTTTACTGCCCGACACACAACATTGTGAGTGTGCAGGCATGTTATGCTCTGTACTGCACGGTGAGTCAAGCCAGGCTTTACTGCCCGACACACAACATTGTGAGTGTGTAGGCATGTTATGCTCTGTACTGCACGGTGAGTCAAGCCAGGCTATACTGCCCGCCCGACACACAACATTGTGAGTGTGCAGGCATGTTATGCTCCGTACTGCACGGTGAGTCAAGCCAGGCTATACTGCCCGACACACAACATTGTGAGTGTGCAGGCATGTTATGCTCCGTACTGCACGGTGAGTCAAGCCAGGCTATACTGCCCGACACACAACATTGTGAGTGTGCAGGCATGTTATGCTCCGTACTGCACGGTGAGTCAAGCCAGGCTATACTGCCCGACACACAACATTGTGAGTGTGCAGGCATGTTATGCTCTGTACTGCACGGTGAGTCAAGCCAGGCTATACTGCCCGACACACAACATTGTGAGTGTGTAGGCATGTTATGCTCTGTACTGCACGGTGAGTCAAGCCAGGCTATACTGCCCGACACACAACATTGTGAGTGTGTAGGCATGTTATGCTCTGTACTGCACGGTGAGTCAAGCCAGGCTATACTGCCCGACACACAACATTGTGAGTGTGTAGGCATGTTATGCTCTGTACTGCACGGTGAGTCAAGCCAGGCTATACTGCCCGACACACAACATTGTGAGTGTGTAGGCATGTTATGCTCTGTACTGCACGGTGAGTCAAGCCAGGCTATACTGCCCGACACACAACATTGTGAGTGTGCAGGCATGTTATGCTCCGTACTGCACGGTGAGTCAAGCCAGGCTATACTGCCCGACACACAACATTGTGAGTGTGTAGGCATGTTATGCTCTGTACTGCACGGTGAGTCAAGCCAGGCTATACTGCCCGACACACAACATTGTGAGTGTGTAGGCATGTTTTGCGCTGTACTGCACGGTCAGTCAAGCCAGGCTATACTGCCCGACACACAACATTGTGAGTGTGTAGGCATGTTATGCTCTGTACTGCACGGTGAGTCAAGCCAGGCTATACTGCCCGACACACAACATTGTGAGTGTGTAGGCATGTTATGCTCTGTACTGCACGGTGAGTCAAGCCAGGCTATACTGCCCGACACTCAGCATTGTGAGTGTGCAGGCATGTTATGTACTGCAATGTCAAAGCTAAAGGATTGAATTTAAAACAAAATAGCGATCATTGACCGGCACGTTGTTTGTTGAAACATTATGTTTAGTGTCATCACGCATTCATGACACCGAAATAATGTTTAATGGTGCTAGCTTTATACATTGCAGGTCAATAACCCTATGAAAGTATGCCCTTGTCATGCATCATAGTGTGCGTAAAGTTCTACTGGCGAACGGTTTGAATTGAACATAATAGTACTACGGTAGGTCGGACAGTATATGACTACGTACTCGGTCTCTCTCCAGCAATGCAAGGCATTTACTATTTTATTGGCAGCACCTTTGTTATGATGATTACGTTTGAGTATGACCTAACAAAATGCGAGTGTGTGAAACAATGAAAATTGCGATCGATAAAATATGTACGTTGTAACAACATGGGATCATACACGACGACACCTCGTGGTAATGTTAGTTAGTGGTACTTGTTGCTGTATACGTCTTTTCATTCAGTGTCGTTATTTGAGACTACAGTATAACTGATGCGATTGAATAACAATTGCCCGTCTGGCCCCGGGATATAATAGGCCCGCAGAGTGACTGCTAGTCCTAGGAGCGACGTCAGAAGGAGACCCGCCTCGGCCGGGGTAGAATAGGCCCAAAGTGACTCTGCTAGTCGTAAGAGGCGACGAATGGAGACCCTGTCCCATTGAAGAGTTTTCCTCGCACTGGCCCTGCCCTTCCTTGCAGGACTCCCCTTATGACGACCCCGCGATGTAGTTAGACCTGACGTCATATGACCTAAGGTCTCGAGTACAATTAATAAAAATAATATTAATTGGATAGTAATTGAATTCACGTCTCGGACGTGCGTGAGTCCTCTGAGGGCTGTAGACTGACGAAGCATATCTCTCTCTTGTTGCAGGCTGGGCCCATGTGAGCTTCAGGACCCGCTGTGGGTTAAGATGAGTACAGCGGTCTCTGGCGGAGTCAACAAGAAAAGGAAGAAAACAGACACCAAATCCCAGCAATCGCAAATGTGAGTACCAACAAAGTTAATATTTGATTCTCAATTTTTTTAATTTTTATATTTATGAATTGGCCACATACAGCATTCTTTGCCATTTTTGTCTTCGTGCCTCACTTCCATATTCTAAGAAAATATGACGTTTCACCCTTATTATTTTCTTATAGCTATACTTGTTTTATGCAACAACAAAATAACACACCAAACACAATCTAAAGACAACCCAAGATTACCTTACTTTCGTCACAGGCCTCACTCATAGCCAACCAGCGAACCGCCCGAGACAATAGCGCGCAAATACCGATCGTGTCTTTGTCAACGACATCGTATGCTCGCACATGCTCACCAAACCAACACCGTGGTCAAGTCAAAGATTATAAAGGGTTAACCCTTTATAATCTTTGGTCAAGTCTTGTGGAATCTAGGAAACTTTTAATTAATCACCTTTCCTACTCTGTTAGTGCCGGTCCTAAGTCTAGATAGACTATTGATTAACCCGTACTCGCCCCCTCCCCCACAATGTTCCTCAATCGGCCACGCCAACTCACAAGAATAGTTCGGTAACAAGTAGTTAATACTTAATTATTAGTAGAACGTGACAGATTTGTCGGTTTGTCCCTAAATCTAAGGACTTCCAAGGCATGCCGACCCAAGTCGACTCGGAACAGAATCCTTCGTTGCGGATGTTCGTCCTTCTCGCAGCCTTTCTAGGATCTTCAAGAAATTGTTGGCCATTAGGCATTATATATTGTGATTATTAACTGATATATGATTTCGTCTTATTTATCCTACTACATCCTACTACGCGTCCGCCACCCACCCACCGATTTAGAATCGGTTGGCAAGTCTTGTCATTGCAATGGAGTATATAGCTGGCCTGACTTACTGCTCGCAAGTGCCAACTCAAGTTCGACTCAAAAGTTAGATTACTGAAACGTGGGCGACTAACTGAGCCGTAATCCGCAGCCCCTATCGTAAACTGTAATCTGCGATTACATTAATTGGCTATAGTGTAAGTTGTGCGCGCAGTTGCCTTTTTCTTGTTTAGTTTTTCGTGTGTGTAAAACTTATCAACTCATTACATTGAAAAGACAGAAGGAATTATTTCTACACGCGGGCCTAGAACTACCGTAATTACTCTACACCGTCACACATGCCGTGTTGTTCAGACCTAGACCATTCAATACTAATTTGCCATAACACTTTGTATGTAATTATTCTGTATAACACCGACACACCCATCTAGAACGTGACAGTTCGTCTGTGTAATATAGGCCTACTTGTATAAATGTTTCACCATAAATATCATGTCACTTTTCATTTGTTCACTCCCCGCCCCATTCTCCCTCCCACACAGACACACATCAAAATATAGACATATATTGTAGACAAAAAATGTGATGCGTTTATTTCAGTAATAATAAATATAATGGCGATTACTTAGCATTCCAGCCAGCCAGCATTATGTCGTTAAAAGAGTATTGTAATTCGTTGTGGTCAACTTGTATGGTCAAGGTTGTATATTAATTACTCCAGACTAAAGATGTATTATTCGTGTTGTTTTCGCTCGATCACAC
Organism: Isoperla grammatica; assembly: GCA_945910005.1. NCBI lineage: Eukaryota > Metazoa > Arthropoda > Insecta > Plecoptera > Perlodidae > Isoperla > Isoperla grammatica. The sequence continues at coordinate 107,745,913 of OX246737.1, read as the reverse complement.
TCGACGCATAGACAGTTTAGACAGACCACTTAGCACCCATCTGTGTGAAGTATGCTCCAGCCGGCCGCATCCCGCACACGCACATACGATGCGGCGTTCGTTGTACACACACACACCCCCCGCGGCCAGAATAATCAATCGGCCCGACTCAGTATCGCTCCTCCCTGGCGCATTGCACCCCTGACCCGCACAACAGTCCCGCGTTGACCGGCCGTGTGACAGTACTAGGCCCTGTTGACATCACATCAACCCATCAATCAATCAATCAATCAATCGTGAGTGTATTACTGTCCCTTCTCCCCTGGCGCATTGCACTCCCTGACCCGCACAACAGTCCCGCGTTGACCGGCCGTGTGACGGTACTGGGCCCTGTTGACATCACATCAACCCATCAATCAATCAATCAATCAATCGTGAGTGTATTACTGTCCCTCCTCCCCTGGCGCATTGCACCCCTGACCCGCACAACAGTCCCGCGTTGACTGGCCGTGTAACGTACCGGGCCCTGTTGACATCACATCAACCCATCAATCAATCAATCAATCAATCGTGAGTGTATTACTGTCCCTCCTCCCCTGGCGCATTGCACCCCCTGACCCGCACAACAGTCCCGCGTTGACCGGCCGTGTGACGGTACTAGGCCCTGTTGACATCACATCAACCCATCAATCAATCAATCAATCAATCGTGAGTGTATTACTGTCCCTTCTCCCCTGGCGCATTGCACCCCCTGACCCGCACAACAGTCCCGCTTTGACCGGCCGTGTGACGGTCTGGGCCCTGTTGACATCACATCAACCCATCAATCAATCAACCAATCGTGAGTGTATTACTGTCCCTCCTCCCCTGGCGCATTGCACCCCCTGACCCGCACAACAGTCCCGCGTTGACCGGCCGTGTGACGGTCTGGGCCCTGTTGACATCACATCAACCCATCAATCAATCAATCAATCAATCAATCGTGAGTGTATTACTGTCCCTCCTCCCCTGGCGCATTGCACCCCCTGACCCGCACAACAGTCCCGCGTTGACCGGCCGTGTGACGGTACTAGGCCCTGTTGACATCACATCAACCCATCAATCAATCAATCAATCAATCAATCGTGAGTGTATTACTGTCCCTCCTCCCCTGGCGCATTGCACCCCCTGACCCGCACAACAGTCCCGCGTTGACCGGCCGTGTGACGGTACTAGGCCCTGTTGACATCACATCAACCCATCAATCAATCAATCAATCAATCGTGAGTGTATTACTGTCCCTCCTCCCCTGGCGCATTGCACCCCCTGACCCGCACAACAGTCCCGCGTTGACCGGCCGTGTGACGGTACTAGGCCCTGTTGACATCACATCAACCCATCAATCAATCAATCAATCAATCGTGAGTGTATTACTGTCCCTCCTCCCCTGGCGCATTGCACCCCCTGACCCGCACAACAGTCCCGCGTTGACCGGCCGTGTGACGGTACTAGGCCCTGTTGACATCACATCAACCCATCAATCAATCAATCAATCGTGAGTGTATTACTGTCCCTCCTCCCCTGGCGCATTGCACCCCTGACCCGCACAACAGTCCCGCGTTGACCGGCCGTGTGACGGTACTAGGCCCTGTTGACATCACATCAACCCATCAATCAATCAATCAATCAATCGTGAATGTATTACTGTCCCTCCTCCCCTGGCGCATTGCACCCCCTAACCCGCACAACAGTCCCGCTTTGACCGGCCGTGTGACGGTACTAGGCCCTGTTGACATCACATCAACCCATCAATCAATCAATCAATCAATCGTGAATGTATTACTGTCCCTCCTCCCCTGGCGCATTGCACCCCCTAACCCGCACAACAGTCCCGCTTTGACCGGCCGTGTGACGGTACTAGGCCCTGTTGACATCACATCAACCCATCAATCAATCAATCAATCAATCGTGAGTGTATTACTGTCCCTCCTCCCTGGCGCAGTGCGACCGTGATCGACCACGGCCACTACGCGCCAGCGAGCACAGTATATAGTATATACTATAGAGAACAGTCATCTGACTGTATTATACTACTTTTCCAAGTACGTCTCAATGTAGTACGTGCGCGCGCACACACGTGAAACCCAGCAGGAATATTGTTGATGCTGCTATTACGCATGCTAATGCTATTACGTCCACCCTATCATTCAGTTCAATGTCATGTAAAGTAGACCAAGTCAATTAAAATGTTACCGTGTAGTGAAAAAGATAGTGAATCAAATCAACTAACACCCTCCTTCGTTCGACAGAGTTGCCAGACGTGCCGACCCAAACAAACGGCTTTCACGAATCAAGATTCGCATATACGAGTTTTCGATACGTTGTTGCTATAATTAGCAAGAATGATTCAGCTTGACGAACTCACTCGCACGTATTTGGTTATTCATGGTCGTGCGGTCGTGACAAATCTGTCAACATGGCTTACAACGCCGATCTGCCTAGTCCTCGCAATATGGAACATCTAAATAACGAGATGGCACTTCGGTGCCCTCTATACTACACAATATTGAATTTCGAAATGCCCACAATATTTTATTTATTTAATGTCTATTCTATTCAGGTGCGGAATGATTTACAAAGAAGGGATTATTGGAAAAATCAAAAGATATTCGATTTGCTGATGGTGGATATTTTGCACCCAATTGAAATCTTCGACATACCCCGTTATAGTGTAGCTCGTTCCGTCGTACGAGGTGATCTAAAGGACCCTACAGTTACACCGTTTAGTACCGAATTACAAAGAGAGGAAGCAACCCTTGCGATGTACACGTTGCACTGTCGCTACTCGGAGCTACCTCGCGGCCGGCTAACGAACAGGTGGTACGTGTGACATGACAGTACCTATATACGCCGCGCTGCTTGCGCAAGTCATCAGCGTTAATGAGCGTCGTGAAAGTCTGTGCAAAGTAATCATCATCACCTTTGTCTTGGTCATGTAAGTGGCAAAAAGCGGCGGAACATGTTGTTGGCCAACAAGTTTATACGGAAGATGTGGTGTGTAGTAGCATTTGCCCGGTGATAACACTCCAAGTTCGTTGGGGTTTTGACTGTAGTATATTACTCTGTAACGATCGTTTACGTTAGAAGTAGCTTAGCTGTTCTTCATGTAGTTATGACGTAACATTCACAGAACACTGTCTAAACTATTACGGCGTGTTTTGTTATTAATTAAAAGTGCAGCCTATGCATATTGTGTATTATTATACACATGAACCGCGCGACTATACGTAGTATACTACTCACAAAACATAATAATAACACCTCCACTTCACTCGGTTGCACGATCGCTACGCGAGCTATCGTAGGAGTAACTTCGTTGGAGCATTCAACTGGGTGCAGTTTAGCTTGTATTGTACTTGCACTAGGGTTTCTAGCCTCGGACATTGTTAGCCTAAGCTAGAGCTGAGAGAGAGGTACAAGGTACCGTTGTAACCAATGGGGTGAGTTGATCTGTAGGTTACAAAGCCCAACATCCACAGTGAGTGGAACACACAAGTAGTTCAAAATTCAAATTCCGTGTATCACGTCTATGTAATAGCCGATCACAGCCTGTGAACTATAGGAGATATGTGTCCTAATGATTCTTCGAAATTTCAAAATGAAATATAGCTATACAAATCTGGAAGAGTGTAGTTCACATAATGTTTAGCTAAAGTTAGAACAATGTCTTTTATTTCATCTTTATCCACTAATTTCCTCTGGCACCTAATGATTCTTAGAAATTTCAAAATGAAATCTATTTCTATACAAATTTGGAAGAGTGTATGTACTTCATATAATGTTTAGCTGAAGTTATTATAACATTGTATTTTATTTTATCTCTCTGTACTAATTTCCTACGTGCACGCAGGGCAATTAAATGAGCATTAATTTTAATTAGTTTGCTCGCCATATTATGTCACACAGCATTAAGTGGGTCGTGGAACGTAAAAGGTTGAAAACCACTCTTCTGTGATCGTAAGATTAATACTGTACCATGTTAGGGTTACCATATCCTTTTTAACCATAAAGTAAATGTCAATGTTATTTACATATTGGTTTGAGAAACACGGCTAGTAGGGTATTAGTTGAGTTGCGTGCTGCTACGTCATACTAGACTAACGTGAACCTTACTTGTGTTACAGCAACAAGCGCGATAATGAGAAGCGCCGACGCATGCAAGAGAACACTTACATTGAAGAGCTGGCGCGGCTAATCTCTGCCACCTTTGCTGACATGAACCGTATGAGCTCGAACTCGAAGCCAGACAAGACTGAAATCCTCCAGAAGACAGTGGATCAAATTCGAACCATACGAGAGCAAGAAGGTACCACGAGTGATGCTGTACAGCAGGGCGAAGTATCTTCATCCAAGCCGACTATACTTCCAAACGACGTATTCGGTCCGTTACTGCTAGAGGCAAGTGTCTCTTCTTAGTTGATGCCCCCCCACTACTTGTCATTATCATCCACTTGCATGATTATAATATGTCAATGTGGCTATTGTACTGGCAACAATGCTGTGAACGTGTAATAATAGGAGATACGCAGTGTTTGTGCACACTCATTTTTTTTTTATCACTGCCCTGATTAGTAGAGAAGTGATTCACACTTGGCAACGAATGGGGTAGAGGTGCTGTGCCCAACATGTGTGGGGCAGGTAGTTGTGACAATCATTAAAGATAGTGAATCTATTATTTTCCTCCTGCATTCTAATCTGTATTCTGTTATGTCTGGTTAAACTAATTCTTGCATTACTAACTTAATTCAGTATTTTTTTTAATTTTAGATTTGTTGTTGTTCAGTACTCACATCAAAATTACCCAATTCTTTGAAAAATAATTCATAGGCAATCATCATCTCCAATCACTTGGTACCTAAATCAAATGAGTTTTTACAAATTTAGGAAGTACATTTGTAAAGTTGGCCACACAATTAACCTTTCTAGTGTTTTGCATACATATGCTGAATCTTGTTTTATCAAAGACTCTTGTAAATATGCCTGGGGTAATTCCACTGTTAGAGATAATTTAGTTGGACAAATATACAGTACTGTACATGTGAATAGCAGCAATTTCTAGAATCCTTCATAGTTTCTGACACAGAATTTAGAGTAGTTATGATTGTTTTTCCATGTTTTCATTTTCAACAGATGTTCTTAACATACTTCATAAAAAAAAAAAATGTGCTGAAAAACATAAATAATTGTACAGTAATTAAAGAAATCACTTTGAAAAACGTAAATAAATGTACAGTATTTGAAGAAATCAATTTGTTGCTAACCCATACTTATCTTATGAAGGCAATGCACAAAATTACAACTACATAGCGGTGCCTCATGTGGTCGCCCCGACCACATGAGGCACCGGTTCTAATTGCGTATGCCACCTAAAGATGTGGATTCAAACCTTATAACTAAGGCATACGTTTTGTGTAATTGTCCTATATCTTCATCTTGCACCACTCATCTCAAATAGCATGATTGCAATAATAGAGATGTAAGGGAACACAAATCATCGTCATCATCATCATCATCATCATCATCATACAAGTACATATATGTTTGTTTTGCTTAAAATTATGACACAAAATTTCTAAAAAATTCATAATAACTTCGATGATGGAAGTCTTGTGTACAAGGTATGTATGCTAACACCAATGTGATTCCTTGTCAACAGGCCCTTGAGGGCTTCTTGTTCGTGGTGAACACGGAGGGCAAGGTGGAATATGTCACCGAGAATATTAGCCAGTTCATTAAATACTCCAAAGACGACGTACTGGGAGAAAGTATCTACAACATCATTCACCATGGAGATCATGCGCGATTCGACTCCTTACTTGTGCCGATAACGATAGGTTCAATTGGTGAGTACTTAGCGTGCATTGTCATTCTGTATGGGATACATCCGGGTCGGTAAATACAGATGAGGTAGGCCTACATATATGGTTTTATTTAATCCATCTACCACATATCAATCAATAAGAAATAAAAAAATAAAAAAATTATTACGTTTTATCTTGCACTCTTTATAATTGGTGTTCTCACTCCCAACAGTGCAGCGCAATGTAAGATAGTTACATCCTATAGGAAGTAGAGGAGCAACCAAGATATATAAATGTAGATTTATTAGCCTCTTTGAGATTCAGTAGGTAGGCATATACATGATAAGACAGAATTATATTCGAGTTGTCAAAGATACAGAGAATAGTTTAATAAAAATATTAGTTTTGGGGATTAATGATAAGAGGTGGTCTCTTTTCTCTGAAAGTTTTAGAAGGAAATTCCTTCAAAGTTTTGCTTTAAACTACTAAAACTACTGTTAACATCTTTTTATTGGTTATTCCCTTTGTTTTTATTCATAATGCAATATTTACAGCTTAATTTAGAACATACACATTACAAATTAAATACAAGTTAATTATAATGTACATACATAAGCAATATTTTAAAAATTTCCAAAGCACCCTACAATGTTTTGAAGTAATGTATTGTATATTAAGATTCCTTTAGTAGTGAGTGACACGTGTCATCTTGGTTGCAGGGTGGACAAGCGAGCCACCAGTTCAGAGCCGCAACCGAAGCTTCAACTGCCGCTTGTTGATCAAGCCCCCTGATGATCAGGACGAGACAATGGAAGAGAAGCAACAACGAGTATCTAAATACGAAACAATGCAAATCTCTTCTACATTGCTGCCATACCAGAGCGATAAGTCGGAAGGTGAGCTTCATCGCAAGTGATGAAAACTGAAAACATGCTCTATATATTTTATTCTCCGTTCTACAGTTCTACAACCCTTTGAATTTGAACACAGTTAATTTTTACTCTAGATTGTTAGTGTTGTAGGATTGATTGGTGTGTTCAGAGTAATTCTGAGGAAGCCTCTAATGCCCCAACCACAAATTGTCCTCATCGTGATTGTAATCGGGATCGCAATCGTACAATTTCTCATGCTAAATCAATTCGACATTACAATTGTGTTGTGAACAGTGCCATAAGAAGCATGTAAGTTAACTTACACTCATTAGGAGCCAACCTAAATAATACTTAAAGTGTTCGTTCACCTCTTACTGCAATGTGTACCAAGACACTCAAGTTGGTATATAGAACACATATTCAATAACAGTTTCACCGAAAATGATTCGAGTTCCACGTAATTAGTGGTTAAATGTTTTATGCAGCCGCTCAACGTTGTACGTTTGGCAACACCTTACCCCGGAGTGTGGTGTGACCTTGCCTCGCGCATCTGGAGGGTTGGGCGAAAAGTATTCAGCAAAGCGCATGTGTATAGTCGTTTCAAATTTTCCGTCCACTACAATAGAAACCGTTTTATTCTTCACATTATAGCAATATATAAGATGGCAGGTCAAATAGAAATTAACACAAATACGTCAAATAGTACAGTTTACGTCGTAGTCTAATGTAACGACATACCTGTAACAAGAAGAATTTTCACCAAGATGTATCAAACAAACGTAAGTTTGTGAAATTTTACTTGAGGTCTTTGTGAAAACCTGTTTGGCGCAAGTAACTTTATTTCTTAATTTGACAAAATTATTATAATTATATTCCTTATCTTGACAAATACTATTATCATTTCACAAATTGAAGAAAAATATAAACACATTTCCAGTGAGTCAAAACAAAGCTTGTATCTATCCGCTTGACCACGCGCCTTCTGCACCACTTTCATTTGAACAAAGTATCTCGTCAGACCAAGAGCTCTCCCTCCAATGATGTCTTCAGCCAACCACAGATCTTCAGTACCACCCCTCTTTCTAATGCCGGCTGGAGACGCAGCGCAGAGTTGGCAACATGGGTCACATGACGTAGAATTTCCACTTCGAACAGCAAGTTGCGCGAATAAACAAAGGATACCTGATGGTATAGGCCGCGTGATATACACCCAAACATTGGTATTTAGGGTTAAACTTTAGATAGAGAACAACTTGGTAAAGAGGTGAACGGGCACTTTAAATAAATTCACTCTTTTTGTTGTTTACAATGGCACACATAATCCTTTCTGTAAACTTTATTGGGGGACATACGTGTTCAAACTCTCATATTTCCCCTTTAAACAATATTATTCATTTTCTATAGACAGCTAAATGAAACTTGAAATAGTACTATAGGTGGCCTCCAAGTCCATTATGGCCGATGTGACGTCACGTGAATACTCCCTATACCCGGTTGACCTGGATGGTTCTCTCAAGTGTGTTTAAAATTCAAAGTCCCTTTAGGCCTATATGGATAACAGTTTGATATAAAGGAGCACAGTTTCTAACATCTTACTTTGTTAACAGGTGGAGACGTAACGTCCGAGTCAGCAGAAGTCGGTCCTTGCCTCATGTGCGTAGCAAGGCGTATTGAAAAACCTGTTCAACAGTTTACCATGAAATTAGACATGAACGGCAAGATCATTGGCGTCGACACGAGTAACGTGTCACCTCCTTATTCACATTATTTGAACAAGGTAACAGTCGCAGACTACTTTCATACCGTACTCTCTTTTGTAATGGGGATCTGTTAATGTTGAATGTGTTTACAATCAAGAAAATATTATCTTTAGTTTGGAATAGATTTTGGCAGCACGTAGACATTGACAATTTGTTTCTATTTACTCCAGAAATAAAATAGTTGGCGTGTACAATAGCCCTACATCCTTTTCATTTCAATTGTAGCACTTGACCTATTTTGAAAATTAGTTTTTGAAGCTATTGTTTCAATATTGATTACTATGTGGTTTTCCTTGAATACAATAGCTAGTTATGAAGATGTTGCTGCGTACTTGCTCACTGTGGCCACTTGGTACTTACTACCTACAAGCTAAGAACACCGCAGCAAGTTCTCGGCACATTTGCTCGCTACTGTCCATGTCAAAAACATCACGTTTTCGGCTCGTGCATATTAAGCGTAAATTTATTGAATGTTTGCATTTTTGTGAATGTATTACGAGTTGCTAATTTTTGTTTCCCTTGAGATTCATATTAGGGTGATTTACTGTACCTACGTAAAAGTATGATAAACATTATATATTGTTCTATGTCAACCGTGCGGTTTTTATTGCTTAAGAGCAAAGGATACCTCTACGTCAAAAACCGCAGAAAATTTTCATTTTTCAATTATATCTCAAGATTGCGATTTCCTTAAATTACTAAGGAAATCGTTATCACAGTTAAATACTGATTATAACGTTAAATACATTTATCATTCAGTGTGTAGGGCTTACCAAAGCACAGCGCTATGGCTTCTCAGATTTTCGATTTTGTGTTTTAATCTTGAGATATAATTAAAACATGAAAATTGTCTACGGTTTTTGACGTAGAGGTATCCTTCGCTATTAAACAGTATCTACATTTTGCTCAACAACTAAATGTTGCAAAAAATGTTTCATATTTTAAACAAGTCACAAAGCTATTATGACTGAGTAGCTAACAGTGTCTGTGTTCCCCTACAGGACCTAGTTGGACGCATCGTGCAAGAGCTGTGTCACCAGCAAGAAGATCTCACCAAGATGGCGGTCCACCTAAAGGAGACGCTTCACAATGGCCACAGCACGAGCGCTCCGTACCGGCTGCGTCTGACGACGCCGGACAAGTATGTGCAGGTGCAGACCAAGTCCAAGCTCTTCAAAGCGAACGCGACCCACAGTAACGAGCCAGACTTCATTATGGCCACGCACTCGATCATTGAGTAAGTTTCTAGCTCGCCTATGAAATGTATAATTCAACCAAGACTTGTGTTATTTGAGAGATGACCAGCCTGTGATCTAAATGTAGGCCTACGTACCAATCTGGATTTAAGTAGGTCATCAAAGGACTTCTCTATATTATGCCTGGCTCAAAGTTACAATCCTAGTAAAAAATAAAAACTATTTTCCCTATAGTGGCTAATTGTTTTCAGTTTTAGGGTAAAGGGGACCGAACTCTGTAAATTAACGTTTGTGCTACTGATACCTTGAGAATGCTTAACTGGATATTGAAAAAGTGATTATTACCTGAGATTTGGTTTCGAATCAGCTAAACCAGGGGTGCCCAACATACGGCCCGCGGGCCGCATGCGGCCCACCAAGCCATTTCATCTGGCCCACACCTCCCATTTACATTCTAGTCTCACAACTAAACCCACGAAGAAAACTCAATTTTATTTGAACGCACATTGTTTTGAGATTTATTTGGTGGATATAGGTACTGTATAACTATATTTTAGACTTCGCAGCAAAAAATTATCATAATTCTTTTGTTTCTAGGCCTACTTCTAGTTTAGTTCTCGTTCAAACCTAGTTTCTTGGAAGACGAGAAGGGGGGTGGGGGGGTATATTGTTTTCTGTGGCGACATCCGACTTACTACTGGCGAGGACTCTACTGGCACATATAAAAATGCTACTGGTTATACAAGTGTCCCCGCAAATATGTTTCACCCTTTTAGTTGTGATCTTGCAAAGGGGTTATGACTCGAAGCACAAAAATGAGTATAATAAAATGAAGGATTAATTCAAATTGAAAAAGTAAATCTTGTTTCGCAGCAAAGTATGTTTTAAAAGAAGGTAAATGAGAATCAAGTGTCTGTCCGCGCTAGTTTTCGGAATGTTGCACAGTGCACACTTACTAACAACGGGTGGAACACCATTCGCTGACGGGGAATTTGATATAGATATAGAATAACCAGGCTATACACGTGTATATTATAGCCTAAGCCTATATATATATATATATATATATATATATATATATATAGTTAAGTTGATGTAGCCCGCCAACATTGAATAATTGTGCTATGTGGCCCACTTCTAATTTAAGTTGGGCACCCCTGAGCTAAACAATTGAATGTGTTTAACCTTTCAAGTACAGTCAAATGTCATTACAACGAAATCCAAGGGACCGTATATTTTTTTCGTTATAATCATTATTTCGTTAAAATGATCAGTGTTTTTTTTTGTGATGAAAACTTGATTCCCAGTCCCCAAATTGGTCAACATTGCATCTAGAAAGCCTACAAGTCGCGTAGCGCGCGAGTAATGGCAGGCAACACATGGCCCCTGTGTGGCCCGCAACCTGCATTACACGTCTCTGTTGCGTGCGGTAGGCTTGCCAGGCGTGTTTACGTAGAGCGCGGCGTGGGTGTTCGGGGGGGGAGGGGTAGAATGAAGGGCGAAGGCTACTCGCACCATGCTCGGATGTTCGGCCGGCCGGCTGCCTACCCGCGCTCCGTAACCTCGATCGTGATTGGCCGGCTGGGCAGGGCTCGTCTTGCGGCAGCCAATGACCTTACCCGACTCTCGTGAATAGCCAAGCTCGTGCTAGCAGCCAGTCGGCGGCAATGCAACGGAAAACACCAATCTACGCGACTGGGAATTCCAACTAATCCACATTTCGGAAGGTACATTTCGTTGTAAAAACGTTCAATAATACAATGATAATACCAAGGGGAACCAAAATTAGTTCGTTAAAATGATCTTTTCGTAATAACGAATTTTCGTTGTAATGATAATAAATTAACATTGTGAACATAGGGATTCGGGCGGGACCACAAATAAATTTCGTTCAAATGATGATTTCGTTGTAAGGGCGTTCGTTTTAATGACATTTGACTGTATTATAATAATTGGTCTGATTGTTATCTGCAATTCATTGATAATAAATTATCTAATTTAGAACAGAAATAACAAGTCTAACAATTTCAATATATTGAGCTTGGGGGGAAGGATAGGAAGGAACCAACAGCTTACCTTGTAGAAGTTGTGGCATTCGGAGTCGATAGAAACACAAAAAAGATATATACAAAACGTCGAGACGGTTTCGGCCTGACGTGGCCTTGATCACCCGACGAAGGTGGAGCTCCACCTTCGTCGGGTGATCAAGGCCACGTCAGGCCGAAACCGTCTCGACGTTTTGTATATATCTTTTTTGTGTTTCTATCGACTCCGAAGGCCGCAACTACTACAAGGTAAGCTGTTGGTTCCTTCCTATCCTTCCCCCCAAGCTCAAACCCAGCCGTTAGGCAAACTTACACAATTTCAATATTTTGAAAGTTTTAAGATTCATCGTTTCTTAGCTGATTCAAAACCGCTGGGTATTTCCCATGCATTGAATTGTTTCAGTGGGAGTGTTGTTAAAAGCCACTTTTTGATTTGTGGAAGTGATATTTTGATAGTATTAAATTAACTTTTTGGCATGTTCAATACTCTCGACTTGATAAGGTTTTAACGCACGAATATAACTAAATTGTGTTACTGTCTATTAACAGGGACAGCGACATGATAACTCCTGGCGACTGTGGACACCTCACTCCCACTGCCCTCGCCTCGCCGCGATCAGTGTTGCCCGGAGGAGCCTCTTCCGGTACCTCCAGCACCAGCTCGGTGGGGGGACCTCTCATGAGTGGACCACCAGTCAATGGCCAGCCCCCACAGGTAACTCACTCTAACTAGCCCTCGCACGTACATTCAGTCACAAATACGGAGTAGGGGGTCAACAATAGGGAACACGCGTATGAAAATTTTAATCGATTTTTAAATACCTTGTCTCTCATTTAATAATTTTGTGTCTTTGAATTTTGAAAAACGGATCAGTCTATGCCTCAAAATAATTGGTTTAGTATCGATAAATAAAAGGGCGCGAAAAACGAACCGCCGCCATGTAGAGTGGATTTGACGTCATGGTTTCGTACTGAGTACGCTCACCGCCTCAGCGATTGGTCTGTTACGCCACTTCTACAGAACCATTGCGTCACAGCCACCTGTACGCGTTTCAGATCCCCAGTTTAAACTTCAATAAAATGCGACCACATTAAACCTATTTAAAAATTTCTTTTTTACGTGCGACTTGCATTAGGCTAATATACTTTTTGTATCTAATACTATTAAACTAAGTGTTTGGTTTAACAAAAAAAATCGTACGCGTGTTGCCTATTCACTGTGCATGTACGGTAAGTTGAATGTCCTCGAGGGTAGAGAATACCCCTTCAATATATTGAGAATCACTAAACTATCCAACACCTAGTTTAACTGCAGTCTCGCAAAATGGCTGCCGGCAGTAAGTGTATTGTTGTCACTCATCTAGTGATGTCAAAGCCATTCTGCAATGCTAAATCTAGTATCTATTAGTGTATCTAGGACAATTCAAAAGGAGGTGAAAAAGCCAAGGTAGGGTGGTACACAAAGCCAACAGTTCGCAATCCAGGGCCCGGACCGGCCTAACTTTGGATCTCCTGTAAAACCAGACCGAGGTCACATGAAAAAGTTACTAATTCTTGGTAGGAACAAGGACACAATAAACATTCCAATAATATGTTTAAAAATCTATTCTCGCGTATGGGCCTGGATCCACAAGAGGTTCAAAGTTAGGCCGGTCTTAGAGATGAGACCAAAAAAAGACTTGGGACCTCTTTTGAATCCGGGCCCTGGTCCGTAGCCCTAGCGATAACGAGGTTAGGCCTACATCCAAACTTACAAATACAAATGTAGCTTATACTCAGTAAAAGTGGTTCAAAGTTATTTTATTAAAACATTAATTCCTATCAAAATAGGACAGTACTATGAGTTTGGTAGTTTTTCTCCATTGAGATTGCAAAGTTGCTAAAATATGCCTTGCATAGGCATTACCGAGGTCTAGCAAAGCCTAGCATCGCAGTAGATGACAAATGCCAAACTTAATTCAGGACTTAGAATATTCATGTATAAGTGTTAGTTTGCACCTCTCAGCTATCACTCTTGATCAACATTGTGGCCTAAGTGCATTTGCAAGATCTCTTCACAGTTGGTGGAGGATTTGATTAAACAAAATGTATTGCGAAACTTCTGGAAGTATCTAATCTATCTATAATCTTATCTCTTGAGTGAATGATGCTACGTAATGAAACAGAAAATTCAGTAACTTAGTGTGCTTCTAAGTTACTTATCAAGAGGTGTTCTAAATGCCAGTAGAAATCTCATAGGTGATAGTAGGCCTACTAGTCTAGTGCACAATTCAAACTTCGTGAGTATGAAAGTGGTAAGTTCTTGAGTTTATGTCTGAATTACATAATTTTAAAAGAATTCCTGAGATTGTATATTCTATGTACATGTGCTTATTAGAGCTGCCTAATAATAAAGAACTAATATCGATATCATGGATGTAATAATCGATATGGTATCACAATATCTTATTGTTAAAACTTAGTATCAATCAATAAATGAGGATGTACACATTTTTTATATTGCTGATACTAGCCTAGTAGATGCTAATTTATTATGGTAAAGTTGGCTGAATGTGATATTATATTCCTATTTGCATCTTCAAGGTTATGTGTCCATTGGTTTTTAGCAAGCTGTGCCCGTGCAGTTTTGTATTTCCAGGTCCTAGTAGTGCTTTTCTATTTTGTTTCTAATCGCTACAAAGTTGATAGTGATTAGAATGTTCTGGTTTTGTGCAGAAAAGAAAATGTGCACAGTAGGCCTACTATATTAAGGTGTTCACTCTGGCCTGATATGGCATTAACAATACATACATTCCATAAATTCCATAATTTTAATACTTAGAAATAACATTGTAGCTTGTTACTTATTGTCAGATAATATAATTGCAACAAACGCATTGTGATTTTATACATTTAAGTAGCTAATGCTATCCATAGCATTGTCTTATTACATGAGGCAATACAGTTCATTGTCATTTTCATACCAAGTGAAAGAACACTATAGTAGATGTATATGTTACTATGTAAATAAGAGTGAAGTATGTTTGCTCTGCTCCTAATGGTGTCCAATGTTTTCAGACCGTCGCACGCGGTCGCAACGGCAGCGTGACTTCGAGTAACTTCGCCCCCACGACGGAGGCCCCAAGTTTCTCCAGCGAGCTGAGTCTCAACGACCTCAACGACCTGTTCCCGAGCTCCACGTGGGACCTGGGAGAGCCGGCCCCCGCCACCCCCGGCTGGGAGCGTCCTCCCTCTCGCCCCAGTCTGCCCCCCACCCCGCGGCCCCCGTCTCTCCCCAGCCCCAGCCCCACCCTCCACCCCACCTCCACGCCGAGCTACAACATGTTCCCCTTCAGCCCCCCCGCCGAGCCCCCCGCCAACTTCATGGAAGACAGTGGCAAAGACTCTAAAGACGGTATCGTGGAGAACGTGAACGGCGGAAGTGTCGACAGTGCTCCGGTGGACTCTAGACGACTCAGGATCTTGCTGACAAAGCGGCCTAGTAGTAGTGGGGAGGAGGGGGTTGAAAGTATGGACCATCCAATCCTGAAAGTTCTGTTAGATCAGGAGGATGATGACGAACATAGGGGTGAAGAGCAGGCGTCTCCTGCTAGTAGAGGTATGGTCGGTGTAAGACTGAACCCTCCGGAGACCTCGAAAGTGTCTGCGGGGAACAACAACATGCTGCTAAAGCTTCTCAACAAAAGTGACGACGACGATGTTCCGGGTATCAAGAAGCAGGATGAACTCTTCCAGCAGTTGCTCACGGTAAGCTTTTACCAGCTGTTTCCGTATTATTGTCTCTCCATGTCGGTAATAGGCCAATTACATCGGTTTATCGTTCTGAAAGCTGGTTTGAAATTGATCGAGGAGATGTTGAGTTTTTAAGTATCATAATTGTATTAACGCTTACGACAAGCATCGTCTCACGTTTGAAAGCGCACGCAATTTTCATTTTCTCATGTTATTTAAAGAATGCTGGATGAAATTGAAAGTCCTAGTACAGCGGACTTCGGTTTGGTAAGCCCTACAGACTGAATGCAAAATGTATCAACGATTGTTATTTGTATTGAATTTTTGTTACTAACGATAGATTTAATAATCAAACGTCGACCCTACTTATTGTAGGCTAATATATTTATCATTTGTTCTGTATGGCTTACCAAACCACAGTCTGATTCGACTCAGATTTTCAATTTCGAGTACCTAGTATATTTGAGACATGTTTAAAATTGAACATTTTTGTGTTTTTCCTATACTGACGGTACCCCTTCATCTTGACATGTCACACATGTAGGCCTACTGTACGTTATTTTTCAGTTACACATTAATTGTCAACTGTGATCATTTCAAAATCAAAAATGATGCAAAGTGAGGATAATGTATATTGTATCAACCGCGTGACTGATTGCAGAAGCCTGACGAGAGCAAACCCCACATGGATACCGGCCAACAGGACGATCCCCTGCTGAAGAGCTTTGGGCTGACAGTGTCGTCTCCTCCCGGCAGCGAAGTGCTGACGGTATCCTCGCTGATCGGTGGACGCAAGCGGCCGTCTGACGAGGGGGATGAGTGCGGGCCCAGTAAGAGACCGTCGGAGCCCTCCCCCATGCATAATATGCCACAGGTAAGACAGTGTCCTCTATGTACTGTCTGTCAGCATGGGATTGTTCTTAGGAACATCGTTTTGTGCTACTTTAACTGCTAGGCTATTGGGTATCTGATTGATGGATTAAAGTATTCTCTTATCAATAAAATGCTATGTCCATATTATACTGAACCCAGGACTTTCTAGGCTCCTATATAGAAACACAATTAACCAGCAAGTCCACAAGCACACAGGTATACTTTGTGTGCAATCTTTTACTTTTTACTAAAATTTGTCTTAGTTTGTAAGTTTACTGTATATTAATGGAGTACAATCATTGACAAATTGTTTGCATAATATTAACTGCATAGCATTGTCCTCACGGGTTCTAACCCGTCCCTGTGGGGTTTGAAAAGAGACGGTTGTGTTTCCTCACACTCACATCGCATGTATCATGTTGTAGGTGAGCTCTTCGCAGACGGGCAACAGCAAACTGTGCGAGAAGAACAAGATGCTGGCGTCCCTCCTGGCCAAGAAGCCCTCCCAGACAACCACCATTCCCCCGTTGCCGCTGTCGGTGATCTCAGCCACTCCCCAGCTCAACCTGGAGAGGATAAAAAACAACCCCGGCTCGAGGCAGCCCAGTCTGCAAGTTCCTCCGTCCACCGCTGCCCCGGTTGTGCGCCACCAACAGCCCCAACAGCAGCATCAGAGACACGTGAGTTTATAACGCTTATTTTGTCTATTGTACAAAGAACGAAGAGATAATTCCCGAAGAAGAATGCCTAAATGTGCATACTGACAACCTCGAAAAATGTGACGAGACGCATGATGACATCGTTACGTAAAAACGAGCATAGAGAAAACAACAAATTGTCAACTGTACGATATTTCGGATGTTGTGTGATGTGAAAACGGATGCTGGAAAATCATTTTGTTACCCTTCGAGACTAAAATAAACAAACGCGTCGTAAGTTTTTGAAGTATGACCTTAAATTGAACGTATCTCTGTGAGAAACGTATATGTAAAAACAAACATCGATTGTACCTATTATTGGGATTGAAAATATTGGCCTGGTCATGGCATTCAGGCAATCATGTGCAATGTTGGCAACCAGAATGATGTAGCCTTAATCCAAAGATCAATGTTAAATTCTGAATGTACATAAAACAGTTGGCACAGTCATAGGTGACAAATAATACGGCAAGTCCACAGAAGTTTTCACGACCGTCCAAGAATGGTGGGGTTGGGCTGCGTGACCGAGCGTATTAGCTACCGTCAGTTATGGTTGATTTTTTAGGGGCATAAACATGTATCTATTGACAATTTAGATTATTATTAATATTATTACTTATTATCAGGCATGACCAGCCGGCTTTGATGTACGTACCTAGGGGCCAGAATATGATGGGATTAATTTCCTATCCCCTACCCGACTTCATTGTTGGACACAGATATAAAAAAATAAATATATACTAATATTATTGAGAACGTATCTCGAGGACAAATTTACATATATAACTTGTTGATTATTTACGCATATGTATTAGGAGAACAAATATATCTGTCAAGAATGCGTCGCACAACCAAATTTAACATCATGCTTACTGGATGTTTTCAAGGAGAATACATCTTGAAATGGATTGTATTACTGTATTAGGTGTGCTACACTGTGTGATCAAATTTACTTCTTTCTAAACATCCCTGTCTCAAGAAATAAGTTTTACTGAGATAAATGTTCATAATATAATTAATTATTAATTATGTGCCTTATTGTAGATCTTTAAGTTACAAAACAATTACAGTAAACCACCAGTTATACGATCGTCGAGGGTCTGGCTAATGCCATCGTATAACTCAAAATATCGTACAACTGATTATTGATATTTACAGCCAAAGAACATGTGGCAGCTATAAAACAAATTATGGGTAGTGGTATGTTGTGGTCGGGGGGGGGGGGGGGGGGTTAGGGGTTAGGCCATAAACTAGTCACATCAGTTAATGATTGAATTTATTGATTATAAGAAACCTTTATCTTTTATTGTTTTTAGCAATTAACATAATAATATTGACACATTAAACTAATCGTGGTAAATCTATTAATTTAATAAAAAATGGTTGACTGCTATAATGAATTCATGCACGCTTATAAATGGCCTACAAGAAGAACTCATAATATCGTGGATCACGGATCACGTATCGTACAGAAGCCCGGGCAGCGGGAAACACGGCTCCCGGCTACTGATGCTGCATCAGCCGCCAACACGTAGCGCGCGAACGCGGCGAGTGAAAGCGACCCGTGTGTCACGCATACGCTGCGTTGCCGTGTCACTCACCGCTCGTATCAGGGAACAGATAACTTTAGCAGATAAGTTAGGAATTCTTTCAGAATAAAACAAGATTATTTTGTTTTGCGTTTTTTTGTCCTAATTTAAATTGAAAGTTAATTTAGAGCAACTCTTTAGACAAACAAGGATTCGCGTGGCACTGGAATGTCAATACGATGACACAAAGACAGCTGTTCTGCCTTGCTTCATCCACCCGCTACCTGCTTTATTGTGGGTTGAGTTGGGTTCGGTTCGGCTGGCGCATGAATGGGGGGGGGGGGCTATACAGAACATCCTCCCCCCCCCCCCCTCAAATCACTCACCCGCCCAGTCTGTGAACACCAGCCGCTGACAGCGCTCGATACCTACCATAAATCTACAACCAATAAAGCCGTCATTCGTTTTCATTCATACTTTACAAGCCTGCAGTAGTCTGTGGTCGGAAACGGTGCTAGGGTTGAGGGGGGGGGG
The DNA here is from genome assembly GCA_945910005.1 of Isoperla grammatica. NCBI lineage: Eukaryota > Metazoa > Arthropoda > Insecta > Plecoptera > Perlodidae > Isoperla > Isoperla grammatica. The sequence continues at coordinate 107,726,855 of OX246737.1, read as the reverse complement.
GGGGGGCTCACAAGTTTCGTCGGCAACAATATAAGATCAAGCCAGCAGAATGGCCTGCCAGATGACTCATTAGCGCACGGCGGTCCAGACCGCTTTTGTCAAACGAGATATCGTATTACTGAGAGTTCCATACTTGCCTGGAGCTAAAAATACATCGTATAAACCCAAATATCGTATAATCCGATATCGTATAACTGATTGTTTTATTCATAAATACACTAAGCAAGTTGGTGGGGACCAATCGTTTTCATCGTATATGTACAAATATCGTACAACTGAGCATCGTATAACTGGTGGTTTACTGTATTGACATGTTAACCTGTAACCATCTACATTGGATTGGAAGTATGTAGAAGAAAGCTGACAATACATACAAAATTGTAACCACAGTACTGAACCCAAAAAATATTCTATTTTATTTTAACAAGCTATGCTCTTGACTGACTAAGTTCACTGAAGTCTTGATAGTTACTTTTTTACTACTGTAGTAGCGTAATGTAACTAAACAAAAAAGCTTAATGTAACAAATTATCAGCTAGATACCACATTCAACTGAATGGGCTTTGATTTATTTTGTCTTAACTCTGTATGTCTTTTGTTCACAGCAACCGCAACCACGGCTCTTCCTAAATCACCATGGCAACGACCAACAGCAGCAGCAGCAGCAGCAACAACAACAGCAGCAACAGCAACAGCAGCAACAACAACAACAGCAACAACAACAGCAACAACAACAAGCTGGCTTACTTCATATGCAAAAGCTGCAACAACAGTTACTACAGCAGCAGCAGCAGCAACAACAACAGCAGCAGCAACACCAGCAGCAGCAGCAACAACAACAGAGGAGTCACATGACTCTGGAGACGGCCTTCAACCAGGCGACCGGGGGCGGAGACAGTCCGGGCATGTGGGACAACCAGTTTGACCCGTTCCTCTCGGATATCCTGGACCAGGTGATAGACTTTGTCCACGACGCGGATCCCTCGGCGAACATGGTCCCCATGGCGGACCCCTCCAACAACGGGGGTGGGGGAGGGGCCAGCAGCTTCCAGGTGGACATGAACGAGAAGATGGCCATCAACGCCATCACCAAGGCGCTGATGTCTTGCGAGTCCGTGGTGAAGAGTCCGTCATCCCCCACCGTTTCCCTGCCCGGCACACCCCCGGCGTACGCCCCCTCTCAAGGCTTCCCCCCGCCGCCCCTCTACCAGCAGCGCCCCCGCTTTGCCCCCGCCGCGAGGGGAGGCGCGCCCCAGTACGCCACCAACCCCCAGCTGGTGATGCAGCAGCGGAGCAAGCTACAACAGTTGCAGCAGCTGCAGAAGGAGCGCCTCCTACAGCAGCAGCAACAGCAGCAGATGTTGATCCCCTCCAACGCCCGCGACGACCAGCTCACGCCCAACATGCAGAACATGGACAGTCTGCTCAACAACACGGTCGCGCCCAACGTGTCTCTGCAGCGGTCGGCCAGCGTGCCCGACTCTCAGCTGTCGCCCAACTACGCCCAGATCTCCCCGGGCGGGCAGCGTCTCGCTCAGCAGCCGTACTCGCCCCAGGCGTTCTCGCCTAACTTCTCGGCAGGCGGGCAGCAGAGCCAGGCGAGACTGTCGCCCAGCCTGCCTCCCTTCCAGCAGTCGCAGCTCTCGCCACGCATCGCCCAGGTCAGAGCACTTCTCACACAACTGAACAATATACATGAACATCTCTCTCCTTGATCGATACATAATGTTAATACTGAACTTTTTGTTCAAAACATTTGCAGAGCAAGTTAGAGAAATGGGTAGAAAAAGTGCAGTAACCTGCAAATCAAATCAAATTTTCAAAAATCAAAACTTCGAATATTTACTATTCGAGTTTCAAATCGAATACGAATAGTAAATAATTCGTGAATACTTTGAAAATTTGGAACAGTCGCACACGTCTAATTTTTGTTCAAACCCATAGTAGAGCATAATTTTTGTTTTGGGTTCTGTAAAACTTCTCGACACAAACGTTACTTGTAATTATCATCACAACTGACTGGGCCTAGATATTATGTTACCTAACTCTAGTAGTGCTGAAGCTGGTACAATACTAGTGTACTACCACTAGTACTACCACTAGTGTCATGCATGCCATCTCCTTTAATGTCTGAGTTTGTCCTAGGATTAAAGAATTAGAATCAGATACATAGTACAACCAATCATTAGATGAAGATAATTTACCTAAATGTAAACCGTGTGGTTTCAGAGTCAGCAAGGCTACGGAGCTCAGTCAGGTGGCCAGCCGCAGCAAGAAACGGGTAGCTGGTCTCAAGCGGCTGCTCGACTTAGCCTACAACAGCAGCAGAACCCCATGCTCAACGCTCAGTTGACGGTAACTACAACTTCTTTTCTAGACTAACAATTCTTGATTAATTCTTACTTGTTGCATAGTGAAACATAGCCAGCGTCGATTGATGATCAATAAAATTATATGTTAATATTAGGGATGTCAACGATTACGATTAAATCGATTCGATTAATCGATTATTAATCGAAAACGATTAATCGATTATTTAAAAAAAAAATCGATTTTAAATTTTCGCGCTTTTTTAAATTTAGTTCTCAAGATCCGCCGCCTATTCGAGCGCGAGCGCTAGCATCGCTATTGCGCTAAGAAGAATGTGGTACAGTTTCATTTACAGTAGGCCTAGGCCTAGGCCTAGAACAGCAACAGCATAACTTTGCGTCATAATTTGAGCCGAATTTCCAGTCATATTTTGAATAGCTGGGTCTAGTCGCCTACCCTAGACCCAGCATTCGACGCCTACGATCTATAAAAATACGAGTTGTTATGTTTGTTCACAAATTACAAGAGAAGTAAAGTTAGAAAAGTCGCTACGATTTTTAGTTCACATCACGTAAATTTTAATTACACTGCACATGAAAATAATAATATTGCGACGCATATTTAGCATACTTAATTACTTATTGGTTAAAAAAAAAACGGGAAGTGAATAACTATAGCCCTTCAGGCCTAGCTAGGACAGAAATTATCGGCGAAATCTTGGACAGAACATAACAAAAATACTCCGTGACGTAAAATATATCGATAGTCGAAAAGAAGTCGAATTACGAACTCGTGGCTTGCGCGGGCAATTCAAACTAACCAAAACTAGACCAAAGTTTGAAAGAAACTTGCTACTATACCGACATTTTACAAAACGATTAAAATCGATTAATAATCGATTATGGAGGTGAAAGTGAATTCGATTATCGATTATAATAATTTAATCGTTTGACATCCCTAGTTAATATAAACATTACCGGTACTTCTTGCAACTATGTACAAAGTAGGCTATCCAATATTTGTCTAACTTAAAGTAGAGATGTGTAGGTATTGGTAAGCCTATTGGTTTTTACTTTTTATTGCTAGATATAGGCCTAGTTTTCAATTATGCATCAAGCTGCCAAATTTTATTCTTGTTATTGTACATATTGTTAAAGAGTCTAGTACTTACGAGGCTATCGAGTTAATTTGTAAGCTCTTCTAAATTTAAATGTGAGTCAATACCTTGTTCTACTCATTCCTCAATAATAACAAAGTTGACATTGGTTCTTTTAATGGTATTCCAAGTGCTTGTCAGAAACCATATCGTAAACCTTGTCCTTCAAACGGAAATAGTACGTAATCCTACACGATAAAATTAAAAATAAATTTTACAAACTTGCTTGTTTCCTGATCCTATTTCAAAATTTTTGAAGAGAAATTATAAGAAGCGAGTTCTTCACCGTGCTCAGAGTAAAATACTACCATAGTACAGGGTTACCGCCAAAAATATTTACAAATTCGCGTGAGAAAGGTGAAATATCCTCAAATATCCGTTAAATTTATAAGTACGTCCTACATTGAATTTTATAAGTGCCAGTACAAAACATTTTTTTTTTTTTGCCCTCATAAGCTAAAAAATTACATTTTATGCATAGATATTAGGTAGGGTATGTAGGTAATAAGCTATAAAATGAAAGTAGATAATCTTAAATAGTACAACCTATAGGCTAATCTATTAGTTCAAATTATGATTTAAGGTTTTTTTAGCCAATTGTCAATCTAACACCGTTTTACTTAAATATAATTTGCTAACAGAACATTGTTTTGTTGGGAGTGTAGGGCAGCTATAGCACCGGTACGACCGCCCGTGCGTTTGCCGCCCAGCGACAGCAGCAACAGCAGCAGCAACAACAGCAGCTGCCGTCAGTCCGCTCGCTGGCCAGCCCGGGGGCCGCCGGTCCTCGGCAGTCCCCCTACCCCCCCGAACAGTTTGCCCCCCCTGCGTCGCCCACCCAAGCAGGGTACCCCAGTCAGCAACAGTTCCAGCAGCAGCTGAGGCTGCAGCGCACCATTAGCGCGCCACCCGGTGCCACAACGCAGCTACCAGGTAATGACGTATTCCATTAACACTCTCTAGAAATGTTGAAAATATTTCTCTTTTCAGTCATTATCTTCTGTCCTCAATATAGCATTAAATTTAATTGAAAGTTACTCACGACCTTGGTCACTCGACCAGCAAGAATAGGTTGTGCTTGCGATCAGAGCTAGAATTTTCTAGTCCAAGTTGGAAAACATTAGTCCTACCACTTCCTACCAATATCTGTAATATGTATATCAACAATACACTTAACAACTTACCAACATAGTCAAGGGGAAGACTTGCACAGCTAATCTGTTCAGACCCAGTTACTGTTGTAATCATTGTGAATCATGGTAACAAGAGTTTGTACTTATAGAGTGTTAAGTCCACAACAAATTGAACGAACAAATGCATACTGGTATTCAACTGAATGTTCACAGGAGGTAGTAGTTCCCATATTGAATCTGCACAAGATAACCAATCTTTAGTCATACACCTAACATATATACATCCGACATGATTATGACACCTGGGCTAGAGCTTGGCTAGGGCTTAATCCTACAGGATTCAACTACATACTTTTATTGACCTTTTAGGCCTACTCTTTTGCACACAAATCCCACTGTGTCCTTGTGAATGAGATTTTATAATCATTTATTATACATTTGAGCTATTATTGATGCTAAATCAGATCGAGATGAAAATCTAACATTCCAACAATTAACTTCATTGCCACACAATTCCATGGTCGACCCTGTTCGTAATTCTGAGAAGACCCCGCCCACCCACAGCCCACTAGATGGGTTAATCAGTATTGATTGACCATCCAGCAAGCTGTGGGACCCACCCATGTTACCCAGCTTTCGTTGCCATTGCCAATGTAAAATCCCGCATAGCTATACTGATTTCCAAAAATAGCGTGGAAGTACAACGAGGAAAATATCTGTGAATGACAAGGAAAATTCGTTGATCTGTTTTTGCACCCAAAATATCCATAAAAACTGATGAAATCTCTTAAAACTTTAACCCTGCTGCTGTTTATGACGGTTTTGTAGTGTACTGTATAGGCCTGATGTGTCTGAGTGGAGAGTTCATTCCACACAGGAGTAGGTTGACAACACAGTTGCATCTTCTAATTTGATTATTTATTTCATCCGTAGGCCTACACTTAATTATAGACGAATAATATTTATGCAAATGTTGCATGTTTGGTGACAACCAGCATTATAAGATAATGACTAAATAAGAAAAAATATTGGGTACCTCCCATTCATAGAGCTCATAAAAAGCATTTATTTTTTTTCCAATTTTCGTTTCAAAAATTCACGATGCCGGTTGTGCAAATTGTACTTATCTTTATCATTGTGAACGAACCTCGCCGTTTTGTAAAATGTACACTGTTTTACAAATAAAGTCCATTTATTATTATTACATTATAATTATTATTATCTGTGCATAATGAAAACAAATCAATTTCCAAATAATAAACCTTTTAGTAAATATTAACAGTTCTAATTAATTAATTATTAACAGCCTAACGCCAACGGTTACAAGTAACTACACTGGTACTGGTTTTTCTCAATATGTAATTCACTAGTCAACTAACATACATCCTAGTTGATAATCTAACTCACGCAATAGTTTTACTAAGCCAACGGGCATGGTTACTTGACATAATTGTGTACCTTTCTCACAGGAACTCTGGTAACGTAACATTCCCACTCACAAAGCATTTCCTATATATATAAATAGGCTACCTACTACCATATAAGCTAATAATAAATGTATACAAATTATTTGATAATCACTGATTGGGTATTATTGCTAATAGAAATATACCCTACTCTAGTTGTAATGGATTAATACACATAGGGAATACTTAGTTAATACCAAATGGATGTAACTTACAAGGTATAAAACATTTTGGCTTCACGTCTGCACTCTACTAGAAAATGTCTTGCACCGTAGTAGGTAGCCTACTCGTCCAACATAATGATAACTTATGTGCAGAACCATTTGTGAAGACAGAGTCAACAATGAAGGCTATGTTATTGGCCACTTATTGTTTGTTCAGAAATACTAGAAATCCTTACCCTGCCTGTGTTAAGCGATTATTTCCCTATGACCTTCAGTAGTTTGGTCGATGTCCTATTAGTCTTGCGGTGCTCCAACCAGATTGTGCTTACAGTAGCAATATATCTGACCGCTACCCCACCCTACCCAACCAGTACCGGTAGCACTGGACATGTTTACTAGACTAGCTTACAAATCAATTTATATTGTATTATAATTTATAATATGATGTGTGGGTTTGTTATTTATTAGCAACAAAAGCATCGCACAGTTACTATAATTGTTGGTACAAATACATGCAGTTATTTCTCTGCACATTCATTTAGTATCAAGAAACTACATTGCAGGTAGTAGACACTGTTCCCTCTCAACTCTTCATGATAAACTACTCAACTCTTACTTCTACTCTTACTTTAACTCTCTCTTACTTCAGAACATTCAGAACATTGTAAAAATTCGAACAAAAGTAGGCAGCCTGCTACCATACCATTCCCTCTCAACTCTTCATGGTAATAAACAACTCAGAACGTTGTAAGAACCGCAAGAAAAGTAGGTGGTCGTAAAAGATATTTTTCCTCGACTCTCCAGGACTCAGGCGAAACTCAGAACATTGTAAGATCCCAACAAAAGTAGACATGCTACCACACTGTTCCTTCTCAATTCTTTATGGTAAACGTTGTAAGAATCCCAACAAAAGGAAGTGGCTCTACTATACATTTACCCCTCAACTCTTCATGTTAATAAATACCTCTGCTCATTATAAGAATTCCAACATAAGTAAGCCTTCTACCACCATGTACATTTTCCACTGTTCACTATAACTGTTCAGTATAATCAACAACTCAGAACGTTGTAGTAAGATTTCCAACAAAGGTAGGCCTGCAGTAGACATTCTACCTTACCTCCCCCCCCCCCCCCCTCAACTTTATTAAAGATAATAAACATAACTCAGAACAATGTAAGAATCCCATCAAAAGTAGGTCTGCAACCAAACCTTCCCCCCCCCTCTCAAATCTTGTGTGTTTATTAAGTTTGTTTTGATTTTCAAACTAAAAGTGTTCTTGTAATTTGCATAGTTTGATAATGCAGTAGAGTTGCAAGTGATAGTAATTAGCCATTAGTAGTTTGAGAGTGATGATTGTACAAGAGTTGACTCTGAGCTGTGCACGATCCCCTTGCACTGACTTGTATGCCCCGATGTAGACCTCTCTACGAGACGTGTCTTCGTAATAATCTTATGTTCTCTTTCTCGTTTAGAGTTGTGCATGCCAAAGTAGGACAGCCTGGCGCAACAGGCCGGTGCTGTACTCCGAATTGCCTCCATTATGCTTTGTTACGTAGTTGATAGTGTATTTATGAGACTAGATAAATATTTTATGCCAAATCCTTCTAATTGTAATTTATATAGTTTCTCTTAAAAATTTATTAAATAACAAGCTTTCAGTTGACTTTCTTTGTAGAAATAAACAAGCAAGTTTTAAAAAAGAAAGCTCGCGAAGCTTAGGCGTACGGATAGAATGCACCTGCCTGTTACTCTCTGAGGCATTAGAATGCCTGGCTGAATTGGCACTGGACGGCTAAACTGACGACGCCTTTCGCCTGCCTGTTGCAGGTGGACTTACCTCCCCGCGGCATTACAGCCTGAAACAGCCTGATACCATCCACCACCCCTACCATCCGCATCACCCCCACCACCACCACCACCCCATGATGTACCACCCCTCTCCTCACACTCCTCAACCCGATGGCCAACAGTTTTGTTTCGATCAGGCGAGTTTGCAATTATACGGGGCGAGCGAGCGCGGCCATCGCCCCCACCCCCAACACACACCGGGTGGTAAGTCATGTGACCTCCGGACTGTCATGTGACCGCTATCTCTCTCTCTCTCTCTCTCTTTATCCTGGGCTTCCCCTCGTGTGTTGCATCTTGCACGTACATGTTTGTCCACCGCCTTCACCACGAGGGAGTCACGCATCCTACCGCTCCCGTCTCTCTCCTCTGTTTGTTTGTCGTTTGTGTTTTTTGGACTTTTGTTTGTTGTGCTTTTCGTGTTTGTATTTTTGTTGGAATTTTGCTTGCATACCAGCTCTTTGTCTTGTCCCTCCTCAGGATCCCGTCTTCCTTTGGGCACACCACACAAAGAATGTTTTGTCACACGAGAGGGGTGCAGGCGTCGAGTCTGCACCCCTCTCCATCACACAAACACCACATTCATGTTATAGCAACACTCATGGTCAATATGTTTCACCTAGGTAGTGCATTTTGAAATTTACTTGTACTTGATTCCCGAAGGACAGAGCAATCGATACGTCGGATTCCATTTCTCTTGCCTCTATAGTTTGAATGAACCACTTTATGACTCCATTGGAATAGGCCTACATAGTAAAACTGACTAGTATTTCTGCTTTGACATACCTTGAAATGGGGAAAATATCACTCAAATATGTTACCATTAATTATTTTGGAACAAAGTGTTTGTGTTTCTGTTGGTTTGGTTGAAAATATTTTAGTTTCGTATTTCCTTTAATGTGAATCTTACAATAGGCAAGGAAGCAGATAACCCAATTACATAATATGTATTGCAGCAGATGTATAATCATTTTCTCTTAAAGATGTATTTGTAATTTGTATCCCTATTAGAATATATTCAAAAATGACTGGTTACCAGATAATCTCATATAAATGATAGGGCAGCCATTTAGTAAATGATATTGGTTAGTACTCAATATATTTGGGATAGAAATTTTAGTTTGTATAGCCTATATCGGAACTCTTGCCCACAATCCAAAAAAAAAGTTTTTAATCTTTGAACAGTTTTCTGTGTGTGGCAATTTCGGTCATGATTTGAACGATTACATAAACAGTCAATCATTTAATTTAAAATATTGTCTCTGGGTCACTTAGTGTGTAGCCGAGTCCGTGCAATATTGTCCGTCTTTTCCACCATCTGGTATTTTGCCTTGTTGTGCTATTTCGTATAAGCAGCAGTTACAGTTTGGTTAATAAGCGAAATTTAGATTTTGAATCAAATTTTGTCTATCTTGGTAGAGGTTAATTTTAAAAAAAAATGTAGAATTAATGTAAACTGATTTAAAAAGCATAAACTGCTAAACTTTTATTTGTGTTTTTGTTAATGACAAGACTACATAGTTAATCATACACGTGTGGCATAAAGGGCCACTGTGGTGTTTCAATTGCATAGTTCAGCAGCCACTTCATTGACATAATGTAGGAATGGGATTAGTTTATCAATGTAGATGGACATCAACAAATACAAGATACTAAAGAAATTGTCTTATTTTAAAGAAAACGTCCAAGTTGACATCAACCAAACTTGGTTTTACAATTATCATGTCTTATTTATATTCGAACACTTTGTGAACAATACAAAATGGAAAAGTTTTTATGGTTATTTAACTGCCATATCAAGCAGATATCCTAGATATGATGGCATGAGATGATAGCAGTTCAAAACAGTAACGTGATTAACAATGGTTTCCGCAAAAAAAAAAACTTTTAATTCAGTCTCCCATTACTAATTACTATGCGGATGTTGATCGCAAATTTCATATCTAACAGCAGTCAAAATAGATATACAATCAAGCTAATAGCTTCTTATTATGCATTCTTGCTTCAGCACGCTTCAGCACGTTTCGTTCAAATCATGTTTTTCATACTACCACGATTGTCGCTCTTTATCACACATCTTCTCATACAAGGAAGCTAGTAGCTTGTGATACAGAGTCTGTCATTCGGTATCAAGGGAGTTAGCATTTATTAGAGTTTGTAATAATAGAAACGTAACGTAATACAAATTTGTAAATCATACATGCTCTCATACATCATAGTAGAGTCCGGTGTCAAATACTATGGTAGGTACTACTTGTAGTGAAACTGGCATTTACATGTGGAAGCTTGTGGGAACCATTGTTGAAATTGCCATCTATGTGTGGGCTTCTGGAACCATCTCATGTACTAGGAAGCTAGCTTGAATATTCTGGAACTGTTATTCGTACATGTTGTAGTATAGTTCAGTGTCATACACTTTGGTAGTACTTGTAGTGAGACTGACATTTATGTGTAAGCTTCTGGGAACCATTGTTAAGATTGGCATAAATGTGTGGGCTTCTGGGACTACTTCATGTAAAGGAGAGTTAGCTTGTGATGTACTGGGACTATCTGTTATTCTTACATGTTGTAGTATAGTTCATTATCATACTAAATTAGTACTTATAGTTAGACTGACATTAATATGAAGGCTTCTGGAACCTTTTCTCATAGAAGGGATCTAGTTTGTAATATACTGGGAATATCTGTTAACCATACACGTTGTAGTATAGCTCAATGTCACTCACTCTAGTAGTACTTGTAGTGAGATTAACATTGATGTGTTTGCTTCTGGGAACCATTTAGCTAGTTTGTACTTTGTAGAAACATGTATTTGGTAATCATGTAGTAAAGGTGGGTATACTACGTACGGTAGTACTGTAGTGGGACCACTATTTATTTGTAGGCTTCTGGGAATTATTGCTCATACTTCCTTGTACAAAAGAGCTGGCTAGTAATATTGGCAATATGTATTTTTTCATACATCATATTTGAGCTGTGTAAAAATAGCATTTTCTTGTTCAATATTTAGCACTTTCAACAAAAGAACATATTGAGCTGTTTTTAGCATCTGATGATTTTCATTTTTCACATAAAATTCCGGGCATTTTGATTTTCAAAGCATTTCTAATTTGTCTTAACACTTATGATAGGCCTTCCAGTGCAGTTTCAAACCAAACCCAACATAAAGTTTAAACTTAGTTAACTTAAAAAGGAACCAAAAAATGATTGACATTAATTATTGTTCATTCAGCCAATACATATAACTGGTTGTACTAGTATTTTGTTAAAACGACTCAAAAAAGTTAATGTTTTGATTTTGTGTTGTCCATGTATTGATGAAACTATCAGTTGGTTGTACTTATACTATATTTTCTTGATTTAGCATTTAACAGCACTTTCAGTAACTGACTTCATTGATTTAGCATATTGTGCATTATGCTATTGCTAACTTTACACATCTCCAATTATAACTATGTATTAATATCACAAATTTTTACAGTAGCGAGACTAATGTGTAGATTTCTTGGAACTATTGCTCGTACAAGGGAGCTATCAGCCTTTCATACAATAGCATCTAGTATAGTTCAGGGACACTCATATCAGTGGTCAGGGGGATTATCTGGAAAACATTGCCCCAAACAAGCTTATTCTCCACATAATATTATTTTTTAGTTAGGCCTACATGATCTCATAAAGAAAAGACTTCACTGAAATACCTTGGGTAATCAAATATGAATGCATAATATTTTATGACCCCCATATAATTATAATCTAGGGATTAAATAATAAATACATAGGTATATTTGCCACTTGATGTGAAATATGCAATTTCAAAATCTGCTGCACTGCACACACCCTCAATGGGTAGGAGATTATAAATTCATATAATTATTTAAATACAAGTATTGTTTTTAAAGTTGTGATTTCTTTTAAGATGAGCAACCCTAAACTAGCTTCAAATGTCGGACGACCTTGTTTTGTGAAGATTAAATGAACGTGTAATTTTGGCCAACCATTGAAAATAGTTCCATCTGCTTGTACACATTACAGCTACCAAATGTTTGTTTTTCTTTTTATAAGTTTTATCATTGCGTTGTTGGTGTGCGTGTGGTCATATTTTGATAGCCCAAGGTCTGGCTGTGACATGTATCCGTGCCTGTGGTTAGATGCGTGTTGTCTTGCAGGCGGCGGCAACAACGAAACAACGCGGGCGTACGTTCGGCAAGAGCTGCGCGCTATCGTCGGGGCGCGAACACAGCAGCAAGGTCAAGGGGGACGGCAGCTACAGCTGGGTCAACAGGTGTCTCCCATTGACCTCGAGGCGCTTGGACTCACGTACGAGCCGGCCGGTGAGTCTAGTTCCATCTCCTCACGGGGTTGACAAGCTGCACGAAATACCCTTGATTTTTCTTACTGAAGTCCACCTACAAACTACACTTGAAGTGCTTTTTTTTTTTGTATTACCCTAAATCTGTGTAACAGTAGTCCTCTAATTCAAATTGAAAGGTACCGGTACATACTAAAAAGTGAAACCCATATTTAAATTATGTACAACGTTTTGTATTAAAGTAACATATTTACACTAATCGTTTCTTGTATCCAAATGTTTTCAGAGACTTCATCACTTGATTATTTATTTAAAATTTGTATGGGCTTACATTTCTTTAATGATCTACTTGGAGTTACTCAAAATTTATAGTGTAGAATTCCCTTTAATTCAATCACGGTTGATTCAAATCTATGTGTAATTTAATTCCAACTAAGGCATACTGTACGTAGCCTACCTAGTGATGAAGTGTCTCCAGAAGGTTTGGGTATTATTAAGCTTAGACCTACTGTAAATGTTCTGTTGATTCAAATTGAAGTTTTTAGGACCCCTTGCAATTTGAATTAATTGGGGATGACTGTAAGTGTAAAGTAGCTCAAACACATTACTAAAAGTGCAAAGTGCGTACACATCATAAGGAAAATGTATGGGATTTTTTTTACAAATTCTTAATCTATAATATTGAAGAACCAAAAAGACTGAAAAAGTCCTTATCACTTTTTTAAATATCTATAATATACTGGGCTTTCTCAGCCCTGCGTCCTATCCAAAACCAGTGTCGTTGTACAGTTGTGTGTTACTGGTGTTCCAACTTATTGCTTACTTGATGCCTTGGTTTGTAAATTGTGTTTTTACCCTAGCATTCCATGTTTCACTAGAGGAGTGATATAACCGGGACAAACTGTGTCAGGATTCCATTGCATGTTGGGTTCGTTGTTGCAAAACAACTAGCACCTTTACAGAACTTTACACTAGAGAAAATGAGAACGAGTTCATGTGTGCATGTAAGCATGTGAGTGGGTGTGCAAGCATGCGGGGCAGGCAATTTGTGCTAAATTATCTTCCTTCTCTTCTCACTCAGTGTAGGAATAGCATTTACAAATTTGTAATATATTTTATATACTGTAGTAGGGAATTTTATTTAGAAACAGTTGCATTTGCTGGATATTTCTATCAGTGTAGTCTTAAGGTCATCATGTCACATGTGTTAAACTAGGGATGGGCAAAACTACTGATTTATTTTGATAATTGATATTTATTTTGGTTGTGTGTATCGATTTTATCGATAATTTTAATTATTACCGTTTTGTATAAATATATTATTTCAATTACAAAATATTTACATGCTAGCGGGAGATTCGCCCACTTATAGTTTGCGATTTCATTTCGCTTTCGGGTCCGTTTCCATTCGTATTGGAAAGCTGTAATGTGGGCCCGTATTACAGCGTTCCGGCTCCGGCCAGCTGCCATTTGCAATGCACACGATACCATTTGTTAGTCTCTCTCTTGCCCACGGCATCGCCTACCGCGGTCGCCTTACTTCTCCTCGTCAGTATTGCTGCAGCGTTCCACAGTATCGTGAAGCTTCACCAGCTTTGTCGAAGTAGGCTACAGTAGGCTTATCCCGATACTATGTCAAGGACTTGACATACACTTCTAGAATTGAATGTACTTACTCATCTGTACAAATTGATAGTAGTACTGGTATGTAAGACACAACACAATGCTACAAGCAAAGTGCACGTAACATCTGGAGGACTATTATCTAGTGGCATATTCAGCTCTTGCTCTGGTAACGTCTGGTCTAATCCAGGGATAAATAACCTTTTTTGATTTTGTTTGCCAATATTTACAAACGTTTAAACATTCAATTTTACCCATCAAAGAATGTTAACAGCAAACCGCATTTGGAATTTGAAATTACATACATATATACGGAGGCCTAGGCATACATGGGTATTCCTTAACACTTCTTTGTGTGTGTCTCTGTAGGACGGTTATCTAGGAAGCCAGTCAAGCATATCATTCACGTACTGTAACATAACAAACAGCAAGATGTCAGTTTTGTAAAGCTCTGGTTTTGTGTGGCAGTTCGTACAGCATACCATAGATAGGGACGGATATGTTCAACAGCTCTAGGCTTAGTCCTAATAGGGGTGTACTTCAACACATAGTAATCATTGTTATGAGCCTATGCATTTGTTACTGTACCTAGTACTACCAAATCTTCAAAAAGTGATAATACTCGTCCCTCTATAGACAGTCAGATTTGATAATGTATATTGATTATTGAATATTCATTAACAAATCTGGTACACTTTTGTTTGTTGATAACAGTAAACTGTTTTTTTTTTCAAATGTTAAGTTTAATCATCATAATTCCGATGTTGTAGCTAGTACTAAATGTCTGAAGGAGAATAAAATTGTCTCGATCTTTTAAGTTTTAACACAGAAATTCCATCCAAATTGTTGCATGGGCCTGCTCAGTCACTTCAACTAATCATATTTCTATGTGTGATTTAATTTTTAATTTAGACTCCAATCCTTTCAATTTTATTAACCACTATGTCTGAATAGCTTTACCTTCTCTGCTTCCTCTTCGTGTGATTGTCTTGTTAACACTCACATACACATGTATATTGTTGGTAATATAGTATCATGGTAAAACTGACTGATCTCTTTAATTTTCAGTTAATTATTGTACTATATGATGGTTGTAATGATAACTTCAGACCATAGATAAACAATAGAAAATGAAATATAGCAGTGCCAGCATTAAATATGTAGTGCCGTATAAACTATAAACGTACCTGATTTGTAGGCCTAAGTGCTGTATTCTTTGTTAAATCTTTGACAAAGGCATGTTCCAGTCAATCACCTCAGCTATGTTTATCTGTGTTTTCATCTGGTATTTCTGTGGCTCAAATATATTTTGTAATGTATGATAACCTTGTAAATAATGGTGCTTTCTTTTACAATCATCATCTCTTCATTTCATTGGGATACTCCTTAAAGATGATTATATAGGTATCCCTTGTGTGTGTTCCTGTTCTTATTACTACCATATAATTACGCTCTATATGCATATGGCCGGTGCAGTCAACATGAAATATCACATTGTACCATCATTATAGGTGTCATTAATTTTGTCAACTTATCTTTTGCAAACACGTTCTATGTACCTCGTATGCAATGTCATTGGAGGAGTTGAAACTTCGGGTTTGTCGAGTCCCTTTGTTAGCCGTGAGTTGATGGTAATGAGTCTCGGGCAAAAATATTTGAGTTTTGAAATTCCAAAATGTTCGTTCCATTTTTATTTTCATGTACATACAGTATTATAAATCTTGGACTTGTTCAAAGCCATGTAACCTGCTATTGGTTGCTATGTTGTTCAGGAAAAGTGTGGTAGGCCTAATAGGGAAGTCTCATGTATTTTTTTTATTATTATTCTATATTAGAATCAACTAGCAAAACACGAACATATTTCACTTGTGTAACTAAGAATAGATTTTCATTGATAAAAACGAAGTTAAAGTTTTCCATATGATTTTGGCGGGAAAAACGGCCATGGCGTCACTACTTGTATGATGCAATCAGCCAATCATACACACTATAACTCCTCTTTGCAAATATCCATGAGAAGCATACGTGAAATCGTAACTTGAAAGAATAAATAATAATATAGATAGGCCTATAATAATAAATAATAATAGTAATAATAATAATAATAATAATAATAATAATAATAATAATAATAATAATAATAATAATAATAATAATAATAATAATAATAATAATAATAATAATAATAATAATGATAGTAATTAAAGCAATAATCAAATTATAGTATCAGACCATATCAGACCGCCTTTTGTTTAATTATTCATTTTCTGAGGATTTGACCATGATTTGACCATATTTGACAACCGCTTGCCAGTTTTGACAACGGCTCGAGTAATAAGTTTCATTGTTTCATCTAGGAGGCAGTGGCGAATTTATTCATAAACAGTGACTTGATACAAGTAATGAAGTCACAGGCCGTTTTAAAAAAAAAGTGCGGGAAATAGAAAATCGAAAACTTTGAACCCTTGTAGAAATTGAATTCATTACTTTAAATACTTTTAGATTTCGGGTTTTGTGTTTTTACATGAAAATCTATTTATTTAATATATTTCAACACATATTGGAGACTCATGAGACTTCCCTATTATACATGAATGGTCAAAACATTCAAGTATTTTATCACAATACCGTGTATGTTTTGTATATGTGTACGAAGCTATACAAAGCAAATTGTGTTGACTTACAGAAGCAGGAAACTACAAATTGTATCTAAAAGGTGAACTGTTTAGATAGGGATCATGTGTGATCCATGCTAAAAAAAAATTGTCATTAAGTGACTGCAGTTTTACGGAGCTCATTTTAATAGATAATTAATTTGTTTATAGTAGAAATTTATAAATAATGTAACTTCTTCAACTTAACAAACTGGCCTTTATGTATTTTTTTATCTTAGCCCAGAACATCAGAAGGTGAAGAGAGTTTTTACGTACTGCCGTACTTCATTCAGTTTCCTATTTTATATAAAGAAATTTCTAATGAATGGAAAATTAACTAAACAAACCAATAACTCATTCCCCTTGTAAGTTGTAAACTAAGGTAGTCAATACACAGTTTGTGTGTGTTAAAGATGGAATTATTAAATTAGACGTACATCCATTTGTATGGCAAGTTATCAAGAGAACGTTTTAAATTGATTTAGCCATACCATACTCTCCCATTTGTTAACATTTCAAAACTTAAAATGTTGCTCCAGTTGAAAGAGTTCAAAACTACTGTATTTCCAATAGGCAACACGCGTACGATTTTTTTTGTTAAACCAAACACTTAGTTTAATAGTATCAGATAAAAAAAGTATATTAATCCAAGTCCTAAGTAAAAAAGAAATTTTTAAATGGGTTTAATGTGGTCGCACTTATTGAAGTTTAAACTCGGGGATCTGAAACGCGTACAGGTGGCTGTGACGCAATGATTGTGTAGACGTGGCGTAACAGACCAATCGCTGAGGCGGTGAGCGTACACAGTACAAAACCATGACGTCAAAATCCACTCTACATGGCGGCGGCTCGTTTTTCGCGCCCTTTTATTTATCGTTACTAAACCAATTATTTTGAGGCATAGACTGATCCGTTTTTCAAAATTCAAAGACACAAAATTATGAAATGAGAGACAAGGTATTTAAAAATCGATTAAAATATTCATACGCGTGTTCCCTATTCTTGACTTGTTCTTTTGGCTTTTACCTAGAGTTTGGCCATTATACATGCAGCTATTTGTTTATAAACTGTAAACAATTATCTATTCATATTCAATTAGGGATGAACATCGGGTCCACGAAGTTCAAGCTGGTTCCTCCACTTTGGAACCAGTTTGGAACAGGTTTTTTAGACTATTTTTTATTTCAATCTAGTCATTAGTTACAACTTTTGATGTAGGCAAGTCAATCTTTTCTTTTTAATATTATTCGAACAATGTCTCGCACCTCTTTAACACGTGTACCATACGTACCAAAGTTGTATAACGATTTGCAATTGCTTACTAATTAATACTTTTGCAATAGTATAATCAACACTTCAAATAGGCTACGTGTAAAGACGTAGGCCTGATAATAGTTCAATATTGTATTGTATAAAGTTATAAACAGTGGACAGAATATATTAGCCTAGACGTACTTCGATTCAGCTAGTTTTACGTGAACGTATTTTAGAAGCAAACATACAGCCGTGAACGAGGTATTGTACTAGCAGTACAATACTACACATACTGTATTGTGTAGCAGTGTGTTAGTATTCTAGTAAAATGAATGATTAATTAAAAAGTTGAAGATAAAAATTTAGCTTAAAAGCCATGTATGTTCAAAATATTAACTTAAAAAAGATCTCTATATATCACATAATAATATTCAAAATAAATGTTGTTAAATGTTCATATGTATGTAGATAAAGCATTTTGATGATGCAGGCCACGCAAAAGATCGATAATTATTGAACGAGAATGATCACGACGCGGTGCGCAAAGTCGCCGGCAGAGTGCGTCACGATGTGGTGCGCTAAATCGTCGATAAGGAAGTTTTACTTTTCTACCGACTCTGTAGTGGCACTGCCATCTAGCGGCTATGGGGCCAACTGTTCTCGAACTAATAAGGCGGGAATTCAAATTTCCCGAGATTTTACGTTATCTCGATTATTTTCGGGAAGAAAAAATTCTTGCGATCGAGAACGAGAAATCGATTTCTCGATCTTGTTCTCGAAATTTCGCACTGCCATCTAGCGGCTATGGGGCCAACTGTTCTCGAACTAATAAGGCGGGAATTCAAATTTCCCGAGATTTTACGTTATCTCGATTATTTTCGGGAAGAAAAAATTCTTGCGATCGAGAACGAGAAATCGATTTCTCGATCTCGTTCTCGAAATTTCGAGATCTCTCACACCCCTAACTTTTACCATTGAACCGGCAGGTCTTGAAAAAGATGGTTCCGGTTACCCGTTGCGCTATAATCAATGAAACAACACCTTTGAGATTTATGAATATAGATATTACAAATAGCAAATCTTCATACCGATAGTGGGAAAATAATATTGATGCACCATCTTTAATTCTTCAATAGTGCCATGAACTAGAATCATTTTTTATACGGGTTGACCCTTCATATTATTTGCTTCTCATTGTTGTGGCTAGTGTTCTGGCATAAACAAGAGAGAACGTCCATTCCAATCAACCTGTTCTTGTTGAGATAGCAAACATTTTCTAAAATGAAATCAGAAAAGAAGTCATTATGTAGTAGTGTGCATGTACGACATGAAAATGATGGTTCATTGTGATATTATTGTGTTTGACTTGACCAGTGGTGGCTTTCTCCCTCTGTGCCATGATCTTCATTTGTTGTCTGTTGTTGGCCTGTTGTCCAGGTGCCAGTGATAGCCCGAAACTTTGGGGTAACATCGGGTCAGATTTGGGGGCAGGGTCACCTCAACCAGGGCTCTCCTCACGGGTAAGGCTCCACCACAAGTAAAACAAAAGCTTTTTGTCCACTGTCACTTGGTTCGTTCGACGTTTCGGTATCCTCGCCGAAAAGACGAATCTGGATGTTGATCAACGTGACAATGGACAATCGTTGCGGGTGCAAGTATGCCTAAACACTGTATCCTGGGATACATATTAGCCTGCATGTAGTGCTTTTGTGTCTAACTCTTGGTGCATGGCTTGGTGTGAATTGGTTCCCTAATATCGTAGTGTTGTCTTGTGGGCATTGTTGCCATGTCTACGACATCCGTATGGCCAATTGGCAATTGTACATACCTACTTCAAATATAGGTTATGAAAGTAGGTGCCAATCGGCTAGAATGGTATATTAAGTGAGGAAAGGATCCAACAGCTTACCTTCGTGTAGTAAGATGACGGATTTGCGAGTTTGAAGTACACATAAAGACATAATACAAAATATTACGAGACGTTTCGACCGAGGTCTTGCTCACTCGAGAGAAGAATGGCTACTGCAACTACTCTAGTCAACTAAACAACTAAAATAGACTAGACTAAAATATATATATATATATATATGTACAATATTTACAAGGTGCTGTTGGGGGGTGTGGTGGCAGGGAGGTGAGAGGGGGAGAGGGCTATCACTAACGGATGTTTAGGTTGGCTCCGGTGGCTCAACATGCGGCATCCCATAACCTGGCATTCAATGGATGTTTCAACACCAGAGTGATAAAATCCCTCCCAGCCAGCTGCAACCCAGGCAAACTAAGACGGTGGGAGTTGGCCCACCAGTGGATCACTAAATCTAGGTTGGCTCCCAACCTAAACATCCGTTAGTGATAGCCCTCTCCCCCTCTCACCTCCCTGCCACCACACCCCCCAACAGCACCTTGTAAATATTGTACATATATATATATATATTTTAGTCTAGTCTATTTTAGTTGTTTAGTTGACTAGAGTAGTTGCAGTAGCCATTCTTCTCTCGAGTGAGCAAGACCTCGGTCGAAACGTCTCGTAATATTTTGTATTATGTCTTTATGTGTACTTCAAACTCGCAAATCCGTCATCTTACTACACGAAGGTAAGCTGTTGGATCCTTTCCTCACTTAATATACCGTACTTAAAATATACATATTACATACTACTATAATTCATATTTTATTCTCTTTTGTTGTGAATAAAACTATTAATTTTATTTTATAGTGATTTTTTTTGAGGTACTTAATGGTATGCATATTGGATGCCACTTCCCAGTTATTATTACATCGGATATATGCCAACACAGATTTTAAAGTTTAAGCTTTAAAATTACGTACTAGTAAATGCGGGCAATTTGTTATAACATGATTACTTTATTCTGCGACAGTAGAGACGTTTTGATCCCAAATGTTTGTTGCAGTTTTATTATCCTTCATTTAAATATAAACAGTTCCTCCGTAGACTTGCGTTGTCCTGCAAAGAGATTGTTTACTCTCACTGATATGAGCAATCTGTAGCCATTTGGCCTCACACATAGCTGTAAATCCATGTAATTCACTTGTGCACACGGTCATTATTGTTAGTACATTTAATGTCATAACAGAATGAATTATTTATTTATTTTATTTGTTATATAAACAAGTGCGTTCCTTGAGAAATCCAGATATTATTAGCCGTGCATTCAAATGTCTTCAGGGGACCGTTAGCTTCTCAAAGAATCATTAGCATGTTATGAAATGAAGAATTACTGCCGATGTACCACATTCATGAATTACTTTGTCAGTCGTGTCCCTGGGACTCTCAATTAGTTGATAACTTACAGTCATGCAGGTTATTAATCTCAAAGTATGCAAGTCTGTCACTAGTGTCTGTTGATACCGAAGATACCCAGTAGATAACTAGATAGTAAAAGATACCCTTCATTCCAGTAGGCCTGCGTAAGTTGCAACTGTTGCAACTTTTGTTTTGTTTTGACCGAGTACGTGGCAAATATAGAGTCTCCATATTATATTTATCGCTCTCTCTTGGTGAAAAAATAGATTATTAATAGTATTTCACAGATAAAAATACCACCCGTGCCTCGCAAATATGAGGAGTACGAATAAGGGTATTTTTGGTTCACATTCCAATTTTTTAACCATTCTGGTTGCACTTTGGTAAATAATACGGTCGTAGCAGGGTGGTAATAGGCCTTGTCAAAACACGGTGAGATAGCATCTAGACTCATCCGGCCCACACATTGAGCACTGAGAAGGAAGGGGTACGCGATACGTGATTCAATCTCCATAAACAATTACGAGTGGTCATACTGTATTTGTAAATTAAAATCCGAGATAAATATACCTAAACGCATTTTGCTAGTCGTAAAGGCAGCAATCAACGCTGGGTTTGGGTGGCAAAGCTCCGCGTAATCGTAATGCACTCCTCCAGGCCGCAGGAAGTGTCTTGCATTTGGTGTTTCAGTGAGTTGTGATTGCTTTGGAACTGGATGAGAAAAAATTGAAATATTATTATCATTTCAGATGTAGTACACTACATAATATATGTATTATTATTTTAATTTAGAAATATTGATATTATAACTTGTATTGCAACTTTTACAAACATTTTACTCTCAAGTAGTTCTTCAACTGAGCTCTCATTTCAATTGCTGAATAGTGAATACTTCTCCTGGAATGAGGACTTATGTTTAGGCTTTGGCATAGTTACCGGACGAATAAAAACACCACTTGCAGGACACAATTACACAGTGGCTCAATCAGAGCCAGACTAACAAACAATTAAATAAAGTGCCGCGTTTACACCGTAGGCATTCACAGGTCAAGGTGTCTCAGCAATGAGGAATGGTTAGGCAAGAATCGTAGCCCGCCACTCGAGCGTTCTCAATAACAATAGTACCAGCACTCGAAACCTAAAGCGGCATTATTAATACTGAAAAGAAAATATTGAAGACAATTAACAGGCAAGACAATAACTTGATCTTTATTTGAGTTTGTAGTAATATGATAAAAGTCAAGGGGAGGGACCTATTTATGTATAAAATGCAATTGGACAAATTATAAAGCTTGTTAGGTGAAGCAAGGGCCAAAGTTGTTTTACGGAACCCACAGGTTGCACTTATCTCAGCAGCCAGCAGCCACATGTATAGTCCAGACTTAGCCCTCCTCAACTTGGCCTCTTCTAATCACCAATCATGGAACAGCATTGCTTTGCAGGTGGCTCTGTGA
Organism: Isoperla grammatica; assembly: GCA_945910005.1. Classification (NCBI taxonomy): domain Eukaryota; kingdom Metazoa; phylum Arthropoda; class Insecta; order Plecoptera; family Perlodidae; genus Isoperla; species Isoperla grammatica. The sequence goes on along the minus strand of OX246737.1, from coordinate 107,704,221 downwards.
TGTGATTGGTTGGCAAGCTAGGCTGACTTGAGGAGGACTGAAGTCTAGACTATGCATTCAGCCACTGTGCAATGGTACTAATAAGCCAGTCATCGTTAATTGTAAAACTTGGTGGCTGTTAAGTACATCACAGTGGTGGATATGGAGACATAATTGGAATAGATTTGACAGCATTTTGGCTGAAAGATAGCTGAAATTAATTAGTGTGCTCGGAAGGACGCGGCTCTATTGTACTGTAGCTACTAAAGATACTAACATCACAAACTAGAGGCTTCAAGTGAGCATGATGACTTGTATTGCGAGTCTTGAACAAAGGTTGTGGGTTGTACCATCATGTAACCATCTACTGCAATGCAAAGTGTCCGTTCCTACGCTTTGATAAACACACCATAACTTCCCCGCTCCTTTTCCTGATTTTCTAATAAGACTACCAGTAAGTCCAATATTAAAAGTGCATGAAATTAATATTCTTTTATAATACTATACTATATCTTGACACTTAACAATGCCAAACAACATTATAATTAATGTAGAAAATCTAAGAACTAAATATTGCATGACAAAGTTCTGTAATCAATACTGGTTATTGCTATTTTGATTACTTATTACAGTATAAGTAATTAAATTAATTACTCTTAATTACTCTTGTTTCCTTACTAAGTAACCAAAGTAGTTACCGTACTGATAACAATATTTGACAAGAATTTGTTATCATTAAGAATTGATACTATTGACGGTACAATTTAATTATTTCAAGTAAACATGTACTGTTGAAAACATTTGTATGTATGTATTACACTTTTACAGTGTTATTTATTTAGTGCTGATACGATGTCACAAAAAAAATGTATTTAATGCATTTTTAATATTGAAACTACCTTTGAGTGTGAAAAGAAAATATGAAGAAAATTTCTCATATAATTGGTATGAATGTATATAATGTCATATATTTCCATACATTTCAAAATCTTAATACTTTTTGTTTTAAATAGACTCTTATCAAATTATTAAACCTTCTCAGCCCTTAAACACCAAGCAAACTTTTGAAAAGCTTTTGATATGTCATTCAATGACCGGTTTCAAATGAGGAGGGATGTGCCCTTTATAGATTCACGTGCTTGTTAAGAAGCACAATTTTGTGCCTCTCGCTGCAATTGGCCGCCATGTCATTGGAGGGGCAAGCAGGCAGCCGGTTTGGAACACTGTGTAGGTGTCAGTCAGTCGATAGATGCAATTACGCACGCGTTGCCTTCAATATCGTCATTAGATCGTGATATTTTTAAACCAATTGACAACACGTACTCTACGTAGTGTGCTATTTTCACGTTCATGAGAAAGATTATGTACGGACAGACAAACTGCAAATGGCATTAATGCCGAACGTTAAGAGAAAACCCACCTTACGAGACATCGCTATCCCATCATTAAATATGCGTGGTCCCTGGAAGCTAACAACCTCAAATCGATGTACGTAGATGGCGCTGTTTCATTGTGTAGTTCTAGGGATGCGAGGGTCATATCAAGTACATAGTTAGTAATTACTAATTAACTTAACACACAGGTTTTGTGGGAAATGTAAATTGAGTATGCTTCCATATCGCAAGCCGTAAAAATGTTATACAGTATAACTATTGATACCATAGATTTGCTTTTTGTGAACCCTCTGTTCATCATTTTTAACCTACCAGAGAGACCTTTGCAAATTACATAATATGCAAGCATGACACCTGTTCTTTGTACAACAATGACTAGACAGCTTGTATAAGCTTAATATCAGTGGCTTGTTTATTGTAGTCTACTCACATTTTGAGTAACTAATAGTTTTAATACCCGTTTATTATTTAATGGCCATTACTTTTTGTGTATTGCCCGTCATACTTAAATACGGTGGATTTGTTAAATCTAGTTCATTCTGTATTTGACATTTCCATTATTGTTCTATGGATTTGGTTGGTCTTAATTACCAAGAAAATTTAGGCTAACAGACTTGGCAGCAATGCTAGCTTAAGTAAGCAACATTGAAGAAAACACGATTTTGAATTAAATGTATTTGCTTGTGAAATAAGACCCCTTTTAACTCACTTGCCATGAATTCATTGTATGATGGTCATACGTAGATGTCTGGTGGATTGCCACAGCTCTCCCTCGTGATTATTATGTAGCAGGCCTATGTGTACCATATTGATTGCACTACAAGGGTCTTATAATGATTTTCTGATTTTAGAATACTATGGAGGAATCGGCACGCCCCGGTGATCAGAAGTCGTCCTTACTTCAGAAACTGTTGTCCGAATGAGTGATGTGATTGCCGGTAGACCTGAAGTCTGTGAGCTGTGATTATGTCAAGTGTGATTATTAGAGACAAGAAAACAGTCGACTGAACTACGTAGTGGAGGTATTGCCTCGCTGCTCAATCAACAACTTACCTACTAGTACTAGCTAGTGGTAAACAGACAGTTCAATCTATTTATTGAACTACTATACAAAAGTGCATTACTATTAAATCATTTTATATTTTCGTCACAAGTTGGAAGGAAACAAAGTGATTGTGAATAGTGCAACTGGAGTAGATGGACACGTCACTGTAGACTCGGACAGTTGTGCACGCGTTTACCGTTCTGTTGCATGTCTCTTTTAAACTTCTCAATTTTGTTCTAAAAAGCTTTCAAATCGATTGACTTTTAGTAACTGCTCTTGGCCTTTTACCAAGATGAAGATTGGATTAATGAAAGGTTTTTGTTATGTTTTTTGTTGGCCTAGTTGTTACAGAATATATATGCATACTAGGATTTGGGAGGGTCTCATCTCTCAACATATTTGACATCATTAAAATATATGTAGTTATCTACTTTGTTTTTAATTTTTGCAATGCATGGGAATTTGGTACTGTACTTAATTTCCATGCAATTAATGTTGAAATGTTACTCTATTTATGCTGCTGATTTTTTTGTTAAAACTTACAATTGACTTTATGGTACGTATTAAAAGAAAATGTTGAGCTTTCCAATTATTACACATTTCAGCGCATAATGTGGCCAATGAGGCTTGTTACATTAGTTCTATAAAATATATATTTTAATATAAACAATATTTTTAGAGAAAATATTTTTAAATTCACGACATTGGTGTTGCCCTCCCAATGGATGATTGTGGTGGCTCAGTACATGAAGACACGTTCCTTATTAATGCATGTTTCCACTGCTTACCGTTTACAAGAGCATACATACGTACTGTAGCCCTTTAGTTATTTAAACACGTTTTAGAGGTTAGGCTACAACAGAATGTGTTGGTTCAGTATGGAGGTTACTTAGGTCTCAGTTCAAGCATATTTTAAATTCTGTTATCAAATTTGACAACTGTGTATGGGGAAACGTGGTAAGAGACGAGATATTGGCTCTACTTCAGCTGAATCTGCCTTCTGAGTCTTTATATTATATATGTTTGTATTATTTACTACTTTGTCACTGGTTCAGTTATTGAACTAAATTGAATGTTTTTAAAGTGTCGAGCAACTCGGTGGAAACCTAACTGAGTAGTGGACGTTGCTTACTCCTACATTGGTCAACTGCATCAGTGTTCCAAGGCCAACACATTCTATTGTAAACTAAGAAATTCAGAGCTGAAATGTAGCTATAAATTTGCTGCCATAGTCTTCCAAATGAAGATAAATTTACTTATGTTACTGTCTTAGTGAACTGTCAAACCAATGGATGATATATTAGTGAGCATTTAGTGTTTTGCAATGGCAATTTGTACAAACCCCTTCTCTTTCTAGCTCTTTTACTGTCCGAACGATTTGTTATGTGATTGAAGAAGTACAAAACTCCTTGTCTGTTACAACTACTGCCTGTCTGTCTGTCTGTGTCACTCTGTAGAATGGAACATTGATATTTTAAATGAAACTAAAAGGAGTAAATATTCCGTGTGCAATTCTATTTTGTACTTGTGGTTGTGAACTCATTGACTGAACAGTGATGGAGTCGTAAACACAAACAGTTGCCTCTGCACCAGTTGTTATCATTGAATAAACCAAAGCATGTAATGTATATGATGTAAAGCAGATAATAGTTTTGAAAACCTGGGTAGGTGGCTAGAAAATTTTGGGGTCAATGATTTTTTTTAAATTGTAGGGTTACGAGTGTAAAATTTGTCTAAAGTTAAAACGTTTTAGAAAATGATGTCAACGTTGTACTGCACTATGTAGAAAGTTGACGATAGCTGTGCCTCTCTTAAAAAGGTGCAGCTATGCAGAGACGCTGACCCACAACAAAAAAATGTAAATTTGGTTAATATTTTTGTATACATATTCTTAATAAGTCCAACACCAAATAGGTAGTTGGCAAGGCACGTGTTATTTTTGTGGTTGCCGTTGGGGCAAGCGTGCAACTTGGAAAGAGAGAACTATTTGTAACTTTGTCTGTAACTATTATTATTATATATATTATAATTATGATCATTATTATTATTACTCTGTTAATCAACACCCCTTCTTCATTTCTAGGTTATGTATTGTTGTGGTATGAGTGAGAGAAGAGTGAAGAGAAATGTACATGTAAGCAATTTGTGGCAGCCGGAATCATTAACTGCCTCTGTTCTTGCGAGTGATACAACAAACACTACACTACCTAGTTAGGATATTGCTTTTCAATGCAAACTTTGGTACACAATTCTACTAAACTCATACAAGCTAAAATCATAATCCATGGCCATTGGGTCATAATTGATTGATAATACTAATACATTATGGTGGATTTTTTATTTTTGGTATCATTCAATGTGGATTTAAAACATAAAAATGGAACAAGTGTGTTTTATGTTTGTGTGACCCGAGATTGAAGACAAACGGCAAACGGGAAGAAAACAATAATGGTAAGTGGAAATAGTGTAAAGGATACAGTGAAGTGTTGATTATACGATTTTCTGGTGGTGAACGGAAAAACTGTGAAGAAAGGTACAAAATAGCGTATAACTGATAGGTGATTTTTCGCTTTTGCAATGCAGAAATGGCAGTTTGTAGCAGTAGTGTGAGATGGTAAATACGTGCGATCAATAGAGTTGGCCACAGCTGACTGGATGGAATGGATGCCGTACAGCGGATATGACAACAAGTAGGCAGGCAATGTCAACGAGACAAACAACTACATTAGAAATAAACCCAAATTTTTATCAAAACAACAGACGGTGAACGTTTCGCAGGCCAGTGACTATATCACTATTACGTCTATTGATAATGGTTATAGTTAATTGGAACTCGGATCAAGATAAACATGTTCTAGTGAGGGAAAAGGTACAGAAGGACGACAGCTTTATGGTATAGGCATAGAATAATACATGGAAACATATATTGGTATTAAATATGACAGCGGTTCGTATCGTAGGTATACAAAACCGTGCATAATGGTACAAAATTACAAATAGTACATATGATATACTAACAATACATATAATACACATAATAATTACTATACATTGTCAATATACATACAATGAATTTCTTTTAATACTTCATACTGGTTTAATTCAACTACTGTATCTTCACCCTGTGTTTTGCAGGGGCGGATCTAGCCCTGATTTATGGGGGGGGGCGGTTTCATGGAAGGCGATTGCCAATTATTATAGGGGGGGGGGGGGGGGGGGGCTTAAGTGCATGCTATATATACAAGTTTTGGGGAGTTATGTACATTATTATGTTTAATTTTATCAATCGTATTTTCAAAACATACTTTACTTCAGTCAATACTGTCATTGTCACATTTTGGGTGAAGCAATAACATAGATGTCACTAATGTTGACGTATAAACGAACAACACACGTCATATTTTTTTTGATTTTGAGATAATTACCGAAGTTTCAGGGGTGTCATTCGGAAATAACGTAATTTCACACTAAGTATCGATTTGTAAGTGAACCTGAGAATATTCATTTAATTTGATTCCTTTTAATTAATGTCATTTACATGTACTTTAAGGGTATACAAACAAACGTGCGTGACATACCACAGATTTTGAGATAATTGCAGAAGTTAAACGGTCTGTCAGTGGAAAATTACCTGATGTCACACACAGTAGCGATTTGTAAGAGAACCAGAGTATATTCATTTAATTTGATTCCTGCCAATTAATCTCAAATAGATCTTGTTGAATCACATATAAGCCTAAACATACCTGCGTGATATACTACAGATTTTGAGATAATTACGTAACGGGCTGTCATTCGAAAATCACTTAATTTCACACAAAGTAGCGATTTGTAAGAGAACCTGAGTATGGATGGCATGCGCATACGTCGGCAGGGGCGGATATAGGCTCGATTAGTTACACAAAGCATGGCAACTAAAGTTGGGTAACGACTCCAAAAATTATTCATAATTTCCATTTTTTGTGGGTCATGGGGGGGGCGGTCGCCCCCCCCTTATCCACCCCTGGTGTTTTGTAACCTTTTCAAGACCAAGGCACACTTTTGGAAGTAAACCATTCGAGGGCACACTAGTCAAAATGACACGTTGAAGAATCAAGAGTAAATTCTAAGTTGGAGTGCTAATTTTGTATACCAAATATTATCTTCAAGATAGGCCTATTCAATAAAATGTAGATCTTTTCAAGTAAAAGTTGAAGAAGTTAATTTTTTAGATTGCAGGCTCTAGCCATCACCTTATCATGGGAAAGGCAAAAGTCAGGTGTAATGTGCATCCATATCTTTGCAAAGCATAGCAAATATACAAGATTTTTAGTGAGTGCAATTTGATCAATTGCATAATTCTTTCGACGTCCAGTACGTTTTTAAGCGAACATGGTATTGTTTTTGCCACAAGTGCTTCTCGGTACAGAAAACAATGTGTAGCTGTATGTTGCTAATGGCCTCTTTTGAGCTGATCAAAAAACCTTTGACTATCGACTATCGTAATCGCAGCTGCACCATCTAGGTATGCACACTGTACCGTCAACAACATCTTGAACAGTCTTCTCTTTTGTTGTTGACAGTTTTTGTTCACAGTTATCTGTTGATACATCAATCTGTGTATACATATAGCACATTTCTTCGTTTCAGCAGTTTTTCGGTGGCGTGCTTTTCTCAAATGTGATGAAATTTTTTGTAAGAGATACTATCGATTTTTTTTCTTTTAATATGGTTGTTTGTAATTTGTACCTATAGGCCAGTCTTGGGTTGTAGCGCGGTACAAGTAGAACGCTACTTTTTTCCTGTAGCGAGGCATGTAGCACGCTACTTTAAGAAGTAGTGAAATTTAGCTATAGCATGCTAAAAATTTTGACTTACAAATGTTGGTCCAAAACAGATTTAGCTTCCTCCACCAAAATTACACCTTCTATGGAAACGAAATATAAGGCGATTTCCAGTTACCGCACTGAGTGTGAAATTATAACCGCAATTCACACAATACAATAGGCCCACCAGTGCGCACTGAGTGTAGCCCACTGGAAAACGCCAATAGTGTGAAAAAAAAAGGTTCAATTTTCTTCAACCGCTTCTCCGAAGGTCGCTGCCCTCCCCTCCCACACGTTGCCAACAGAACAGGGTGAGTGGTCAATATAAAAAAACTCCTTAAACCTTCTCCATTCACCGTTGTCCAGTCATCGTTTCAGTCAAGAGGGGCACATCAGGTAAGCTGGTGTGCACCCTATAACGGGTATTCCTACGAAAAATTATTACTACTATGTGCCAAAATTCAGCTTGAACCCGAGGAAGTCCAACTTGTGACGAAAGCCCCAATGTGACTGTGCTAATATGGCCCGGTATTTTGTCTTGAACCAGACCCCGTATTTATTCCTGCAGTTCAACGCGAGTTGAGATAAAACACGGGATCGTAACTCATGTGCGTTTCAATTTTAAAAAACACCTTGGCAGACCAGCGTTTTTGATTAGTTGACATGCACTGGTGGTGGAGCTCTGTAAGGTAGGCTATACGGCATATATTTTTATTATTTTGAAGCTATAACCGGCAATATACCACTTGAGTTATAAATTTTACCTTTACCTTTCGATCTGTAAAAAAAAGGAAGAAGTAGGCCTATGCCAAGAAGAGAAAGAAAACTTAAGTTCGTCTCTATCCAAAACATAAGCCGGTAAAGGAGGCTATTTCCCGCTCACTGTGCAAGGTAGTAAACGTCAAGCTAGTCACCAGGGATGCACAGTTTTTTTTTTTTTAAGTGACCAGCAATGATTTCTATTCAAATAACAAAAACCACCCGCTTGACAAAAGCGAAGACGGGGTCTCAGGATTCGGTCCTTTTTCAAATGGTCGGCCACAATTATCTCTTGCTCAAGAAAAATGACAATCACTAAATTATCTGCTATTTTACTACTTTTCTTACAAACCCATTATGAGAATGGCTAGTCCTGCATATTCATGGTCGAAGGTCCATGTGGTTTGGATGTTAAAAGGTAAGTGGTTTGCCAAATAAAGGGGATGATTGACAGCATTAGTCTCCATCAATAAGAAACGTTCCTTTTAGTTCGCATTTTGCTGGCGTGTATTTTGAGTGGAGACGAACTGTAGTACAATATCACTACAAAACCAAGACAATATGTACGTTTATGGCGTCATTTTCAGGCTTGCACATGCTCAGTGCAGTAAGCTTCAGTGGGGACATAACGTACGTTATGCCTTATTTTATTATTTTATATTTTGTGTGTAAACTTTTCGAATTGTGAACATATAATAATAATAATAATAATAACAACAATAATAAATAAATTATTATAATAAAAATAAGTAATACAAAATACAGGCTACATTAAATAAATAAATAAAATGGTAATTTAATGATACCCGCACAAGTGGTTCACAGTCCACACGTACATTAAATAGTGCACGTCACAGTTATGTGCTCTTGTAAGACGTGCCTTTAGGAGATGACAGTCCTGCTGGCTGTCTTGCTGAGCGGCGTGGCGTGCTCGGAGGGGACAGCCTCTGTCCTCGCCCCCTCCCCCGGCGCCCGGTAGTGTCGCAGGTGGGGGGTGGGAGGGAACGGCTTGAAGGGCGCTTGCGCTCCGTACGGCCGCGGCAGGGGCAGCACCATACGGCCCTGCACGTTGGGGATGTACGCCGTGGGGCGCGGGCTCGGCATGCATGTCTCGGTGAGCAACACGCGGGGCACGTACGTTCGAAGACGCTCCATTGCATCCCACTCTCTGGACGCGCTCTCCGTCGGCGCTTCGCCGCACTCCATTCGCCTACGACATCGAGTGCAAGGTGGGCCAGTGAGGCCTCTTGCCACTTCTCTATGAGTATGACCTCATGTTTATAGCAATGCATAATAAGTGTATTTTAATTAATACAAGCGTAATATTACACATTAAAATGTCAAATTTGGAAATAATACTCTACGGTTTAGAAATTATTTCCAACTATTATTTTTTATAATATATCCTTTTATGAAATTCTACCAAGTTCTGCTTAGCAATTTGAACGTCCTCTGTGGAAGTAGATAGATTCAGGAAGTACATTGTAGTGTAATTGTAAAACTGTAAACAAGAAGGGAAAAAAAAAATAATATATAAAGATTCAAGACATACGCGTGCTTTTTGTTCTGTAGCACTGGGGTGAGGAATTTTGGTGAGGGGAGGGAGGGTATTATAGTAATGCCGAACATTGGTAAGAGGGGAAATGATGAGTGCTCAGGACGAGCAAGACAGGATCAGACCATGTTATTACAAGTCCATGGTTCGACGAAGTCAAGAAATTATGATTACCTATTTCTTTATTTATGAGCTCAAAAACACTTTGAGAGATACAATTATCTTGTGTTGTGCATGTCTCGAGATAACTTTACAGATGCTCTCATCATAAACCATGGGGACTCGTGGCCAATCAGCGATTGGTATTTTTAATTGGGGCTCGCTGGTCGGCCGCCACGAAATATTCATTTATGACGAAGGGTGCATACGGAAACCCATCACATTATAGTGATCGATCACTGATTTGCTTGCGAAAACCTACATCCGACTACTGATGCGCTTTTGGACCCACTCCGAGCAAAAGATCGGAGCAGCACATTAGTCATCCGTATTCAAGATAATAATTACTTCAGGTTCGACGCGATTTGCGCGTCTTTCGTTCGGAAACTGACAGCATTTCCATTCTCCATGTTTGCATTCCGTAAGGTCGACCGGGCTCGACCAGCCCAACCGTCCATAGTACCATTTACCCAATGATATACTCAGTGGCGTAGCTACACCTTTACGGGCCCGGGTGTAAACTGGACACGACGCCCCCCCCCCCCCCCCTTTTTTTTGTTTATACCATCAAAACACATACATAAGATAACTACCGCTTAACCGCTCATTTTGTCTCGCGGGAATGGGCCGCATGGTTTGTACGGTCCTAAAGAGATAATGAATCGTTTATCTTGAGACGATAATTTATTAAAGTTGGCCTTGTCGGTAGAGTAGCTATAGTATTGGTCTGCTCAGGGATATCAGTAGGTTCCTGTACCGGTAAATCATCATTGTGTAACTCTTCAACTAAGTTGCTGTTGCTCTTGATTATCTTCAGGATCAGGCTTTAGCTATTGAGCCTGTTGTATCTTTACCTACGGTTTGGTCAGTTGTACTGCCTGATGGACGACTAGTACGAACTTGAAAGAATGAAAGAATGTGTCAACTTTTGGTAGCTGTTTGATTCGTTTATCACTTTCTTTTTTTTCTCCCTTTCATGGCGCCACTTCCATGTTTATATACACGTTCATGTTTGAAACTTAAATTTTAACTCACTGTATATAGGCCTAATAGACCTACTATATTTCAATAACTCAAACCACACGACACAATCGTACACAATAACCCAACAAATATTAGTTTTTAAAATATGTAGAACCTGGTAGAACTTACCGCAGTAAAAGCACTAAGATGAACGGGGACACTCAGTCTCAAGAGTTCACACACGCGCCCACACCCAATGAGGGAGCAACGAATACTGACGATGACCAACCCTCTCCTAAAAGAGAAGCCAACTGTCCAATTAGCTTTTCCTGGCCATTTGAAATCAGTCTGTTTGTCACTTATTTATTCAATTCGAAGAAAAGCTATTTATAGTAAAAAAAATAGCCAAACTCGTTTGTAAGTGCAGTCAAGCAAAGATTACTCTTTGAGTCGTTTCTGTGGAATTGAATATAAAAGGAGGATTACTGTCTTTTTGTTTCCCTATGGATACAAGCTTCACATTTTTCCTTAGTTGAAACTCATTTTCACCTGTCAGTTCTTGCATGTTGAAGTGTCAAGTCTATAATGTCAAATTTGTCTTGCCCAATGAGAGCGAAATAATTGTAAATTGGTACCCTCAATAATTTTGGAACAATAGAAAATTGTCATCAGGTTAAAACCATACATCGATTAATGTGTAAAACATTGAGTTGAAGAGAGGGCCCGGACCCGAGTGCAACTGCACCCTCTGCCACCCGATAGCTACGCCACTGGATATACTATACGATCGGGCGGTCGAGCCCGGTTGACCTTACGGAATGCAAGTTGCAACCCATGTGATCTGAATAAATCTTTCACGAACATGACCAGATCTGTCCGATCGGATCCATTTGGGAGGTTTCTGAAAGCACCCAAAAGCATCGATCTGTACGACTGTCTTACAGGACAGTGTGTCTCAGGACAGGACAGGACAGTGGCATCTCGATCTCTGGTACTAACCCGCGCGCTTCTTGTAGTTCAGCTCTTCGCATCTCCAGCTGATGTTGCAGAGATCGAAGCGTGGTTCGCGCCAAGGCCGTCTCACAGATGAGCGCCTTCATGCGTCTACTGGTGTCGTCTGTCTTGGTCTGCACATTCACCTTGGCTTGGGTGGCGAGTTGTCCGTCCTTCAACCAGGAGGGCACGTCCCGCTGAAGTGTGGCTGTGATGCGGGCTATCTGCGTACAAATGCGTACGTATCAGCACAAATTCGATGTGCACCCACAGTCTACCGAAACAACCTTATACCGATGCTTCGTCATAAACTATAGGTAACTATCGTGACTAATGAACGATCGGTGTTTCAAATTGGGGATCGCTGGGTTGTGTGTGATCACGAATCACTTTTCTATGACGGGAGCATCTGTAAGGTTGTTCGGGACAAGCTAGATTCCAGTTGATCCAGTGGCTACTAGGATATCAGTTGAATCATTGGATGGGCCCAACATTGGTTTTGTTTCTTTTTCCCACTTGTCACATTTTCCACAAAATGATGTGAAAAATTATCGTTCCAGATAGATAAACATAAAGCGTGTTTCCAAGATAAGACAACAAACCCCACATGGGCAGACAACACACAACATAACAACCCAATGGAAGGAACAAGAAATGGAGAGTTAAAATTGTACGATGCCTTTGTATAGTATAAGCAGAACAAGCATTAGCTTTTCACAGTTGTTCAAAACCTGATAACCTCAAGCTGTAGTACGCACCTGACCTTGCAATAGTTTTATCTCCACAAGCCGCATCTCCTTGGCTTTCACACGCCGCTCCAGTGCGAAATACTTCTCCTTCAGTTGGTCGGGCATCTCACTTCTCACTGCCGGTCCGTCCCCGATCAGACGATGCCGAGTTCCCGACTCAAACACCTTCTCCAGAACCACCTCCTTGTGTGTGATGTGGTAGAGCTCGCAGCTGAGTGTGTCAACTGTGCCCTCCAGGTCGCCGCGATCGCTAGTCCGGCGTCTCAACAGGTGAACGTCTTCTTGCTCGCACAGCATCACGGTGCGTAGGCGTCCCACCACCTGTACATGGTCCAAGTATACCTCTACAAGTGAGCTGGATCTCCACGACCTAGAGTTCTACACTATAAATTTCATGCACATACTACATTGGCCAAAAGAGGTCTGATGCGAGAGTCAAGAGTGGAACATCACTTGGTGGTGGATACATCCAAACACAACATGACACATCAATATAAATCTTTTAACGCTTGTAAACTACTTTAAGAAGTGTACAATACAAGCGTAGAAAGGTGTACCACTTCTCTCTAATTTGGAAGTTGGAAGTTGGTGTAGAAAAGGTAAATTTTGCCTTTGTCATAGCAATTGTAGAAATGATTCCGTACACTTTTCTTCCTAATCAGTTGAAAAACCTTACAACTACACACAACTACACTAATAACTACTACAACTAACTGTAATAAGTACGGTAACTATCAAGAAACGTTATTAAAATCACTATTTTTAACCTTCTTCAAAATTGTTACAAGTTCTAGACAATTACTGTACGTTCAAAAGCTAATTCATGTTCAAGCAAAAAAACTCGGCTGCCATTGACATTGTTGCACCTGATGAGGTTGCCAGAATACGTCTTTATCATACAAAACTCAGATAATGTACCTCAACACGTTGATTGTACTCGCAGTCTGCCCTCTTGAGCATGTCCTCGCACGTCTTCATCTTCTCCGTGAATATCACCGCCTCCTCCGTCCTGTCCCGCAGCTGCAGCGCGCGCACGTTGCGCTCGTTGACGCACGCGTTGAACTCGTCGCGCGCCATCACGCCGTAGCGCCGGCAGAGCACCACGCCGCGGCGCGCTCTATTGGCCAGAACCTGCGTCGCCTCGTGTTCCAGCTCGCACTGCTTCAGGTCGTGCGTCACGGACAGTCGCTCGGCGCGCAGTGCGTCACGCGCAGCTCGCTCCACCACCAGGCGAGCCTGCACCTTCTGGAGCTGCCTGTACACGTGACATTGCGTCATGACAAGAGACAAGGTCGTGCGTCACGGACAGTCGCTCGGCGCGCAGTGCGTCACGCGCAGCTCGCTCCACCACCAGGCGAGCCTGCACCTTCTGGAGCTGCCTGTACGCGCACACGTGACATGCGTCATGACAAGAGATAAGGTCGTGCGTCACGGACAGTCGCTCGGCGCGCAGTGCGTCACGCGCAGCTCGCTCCACCACCAGGCGGGCCTGCACCTTCTGGAGCTGCCTGTACGCGCACACGTGACATGCGTCATGACAAGAGATAAGGTCGTGCGTCACGGACAGTCGCTCGGCGCGCAGTGCGTCACGCGCAGCTCGCTCCACCACCAGGCGGGCCTGCACCTTCTGGAGCTGCCTGTACGCGCACACGTGACATGCGTCATGACAAGAGATAAGGTCGTGCGTCACGGACAGTCGCTCGGCACGCAGTGCGTCACGCGCAGCTCGCTCCACCACCAGGCGGGCCTGCACCTTCTGGAGCTGCCTGTACGCGCACACGTGACATTGCGTCATGACAAGAGATAAGGTCGTGCGTCACGGACAGTCGCTCGGCGCGCAGTGCGTCACGCGCAGCTCGCTCTACTACCAGGCGAGCCTGCACCTTCTGGAGCTGCCTGTACGCGTACACGTGACATTGCGTCATGACAAGAGATAAGGTCGTGCGTCACGGACAGTCTCTGGGCGCGCAGTGCGTCACGCGCAGCTCGCTCCACCACCAGGCGGGCCTGCACCTTTTGGAGCTGCCTGTACGTGCACACGTGACATGCGTCATGAAAAGAGATAAGGTCGTGCGTCACGGACAGTCGCTCGGCGCGCAGTGCGTCACGTGCAGCTCGCTCCACCACCAGGCGAGCCTGCACCTTCTGGAGCTGCCTGTACGCGCACACGGACATTGCGTCATGACAAGAGATAAGGTCGTGCTCAAGAGATAAGGTCGTGCGTCACGGACAGTCGCTCGGCGCGCAGTGCGTCACGCGCAGCTCGCTCCACCACCAGGCGGGCCTGCACCTTCTGGAGCTGCCTGTACGCGTACACGTGGCATGCGTCATGACAAGAGATAAGGTCGTGCGTCACGGACAGTCGCTCGGCGCGCAGTGCGTCACGCGCAGCTCGCTCCACCACCAGGCGAGCCTGCACCTTCTGGAGCTGCCTGTACGCGTACACGTGGCATGCGTCATGACAAGAGATAAGGTCGTGCGTCACGGACAGTCGCTCGGCGCGCAGTGCGTCACGCGCAGCTCGCTCCACCACCAGGCGAGCCTGCACCTTCTGGAGCTGCCTGTACGCGTACACGTGGCATGCGTCATGACAAGAGATAACAAGGTGATTGGGTTCGGACTGCAGGACGTGATTGAGGAATAAGGAACAAACATAAAACGGTGACCTAGATAAGCAACAAACGGAAATTGAATAGGGGAAATATGTTTACACTTCCAAGCAATTTTGAACCAATAAACAAAAATCTCTATTATGTCAGTATTGTGAATATGTAAGCTGTTAGGAGAGACGAATATAATCACAGCAAATGAGAGCAATTCTCCAGTCTCCATCTCCAGTAAACGACAGGATGAGAGGGAGTATTACTTGAACAATAGTTGGTAGCATCCGGTGTGTTAAATTAAGAAAGTAGATAATTACAGTAAAAAAATCGGAGACTTCATTTTAGGTGCAAAAGATAATCCTCAAAGGAGACTAATTTTACCAAAGAACTTGCCCGTGTAGCACTTACACGCGCGTTGGATGCAGTGAGTGTTAAATCATGGCAACGACGCAGCGCACAGGTGTTTAAAATTGGGGTGGCTATCCGACGGACCTTCACCTATTCCGCATCAATGGAGAGCGGCAAATAATTCGGTTTACACATAAAATGAAGTCTTCGATGTTACGCAATAGAGTGGCACATCAAACAGAGGTCCTATGTGAACAATAGCCTCGGTCACTTACACGCATGGTACAAATCAGGATTGAGTTCGATTTTGGATCTAATTTCACCCAATTCACTCCTCATTAACACCCCGACAAGGATCGGATTCGTTCAGTTCACTCCCACCAAATGTTTGAGCAAGTCTATAAAGTTGGATTCAATCCCAGAAGAATCTCGTCGATAACAAAATAGAATCGAACATAGCTGGGATTGGAATGCCAAATTATAGGTCCTGTAACCACTCGGTTCTCGAAATCAAACACAGTTCATTTCTACTGGGACTCTGTTCTAGTGTCGCTTGTACGATGAAATCAAAATTCAATTCGAAGAAAAACGTTTGAACTCGTCGCTGAAACTCAACGAACTTGTATAAGCAGCTCTACAGAAGGCTTGTTAAATTCATCAGTGAAGACGATAACTAATCAGAGACGGTAAGGTCAGTTTGCTGGATGATGGTGCCAAGAGCGCTCCAAAAGCATATATATGTACCCCTGCCCCATATATGGGGTGGAGCAGGAAGAGAAATGGAAGAGTTGAAGCGAGCACAAAAAACAGCGAGGATGTTGTGTGAAAACGAGACAAGGAGCAAGAAGAGGCATTCGTGACAAGAATTAGTCGTAGTAAGAGGCTCTACTTAGCAAGCAGGGCATTTATATGATTAGACATCATATAAAAGACTTCAAGAGTCCAAACGAACCACAAACCGTGGCGAGATGAGGTGCTCAAAAGGCTGGACAAATCATGGACACGAAAGGTCGCAACAGCGCAGTTCCAGCTGGCCACAGGACACGATGTCCTGCAGCACCACTTGAGTCGATTTCAAATCACAAAGGAACCAACAACTTGCAAATTATGTACATCGGGTTTTCAGGACAGAGCACATCTCCTCAGCTGTGCCGCACTTAAATCTAACATTGACGCCCTGCCAAATAACTTGAGCGGGCCAGAGAAGGAAGCACATATTTATTGGATAGCTAGGAAGAAAAATGATTAAAAAATCAAACTTTCTGCATAAGGGGAAAAAAGTGGAAATGAGGATCCTTGGGGTACCTATAATTTACAGGATTACCACCGGAAAGTTCAGACAAGACCATGTGATCTAGAAGCAACGTGAGAATAAGATCGGGGGATTATTAGGATATAGTGAATCTTTGGATGTAGGCCTACTGCTGGATGAAATGTTGCCAGGTAAGATTAGACAATACAAAAGCGATCTTGGAAGAGACAGAAATTTAAATCCATGCTAATCCAGGAAACTGAACAACTCCAAGACTAGACTTTATAGAGATCTACTCATGGAGTACTACGTACAAGGACAACTAATATAATATTGTGGTACAAGAGAGGATTCCGAATGTATTGTTTTACCTTGTATGTGTTGTATATTGTGTAGCAAGTTTTTGAGGGAAAACATATTTCTAAGTATCTGGATAACCTCTTACTGAAAAGCAATCAATTGGAGAGGATTCATACCGGTCAATCGGTTCACTACCAATCCTTGGGAAGCGGCGATAGAGTGCGTAGCACACGAGGCTCTAGCTCAGGAGGTCACCGGTTCGATACCCGCTACCGGCAATCCTGACTGAAGGTTTTTCCGAGGTTTTCATCAGTCACTAGGCGAATACTAGGATTGATTCATACTAACAGGCCTCAGACATTTCATTCCCAGACCGCAATACCTAGTTAAAGTCACCTGAAGAGGGACACGAATGGGCAGAATTCCTTCGGAAAATAGTTATTATTATCATCTAGTCTACATATTGTGCAACAAGAAACCCCTCACCTGACCCTCTGTTCGTAGAGCTGCAACAGGTTCTTGACCTCGGTATCCATGACCTTGACACGTTCCTTCCACTCGACGAGTTTCTGCTGTTCGAGCAGCATCAGTCTGTAGTCCTGGTTGCGTTTGTTCCTCTCGTCGTCGACTCTCTTATTGAGCGCGTCGGTCTTGAGCTCTAGATCGCGCAGAGTCTTGGCGAGACCGGCGTGACGCACGGCCAACACCTTCTGCTCGTTGCGCAGCTGCTCCAGCCGTCGCTCCATCTTGCCGTGGGTCGAGCACTTGCTCAACTTGTCGCACGCCAGCCGCGCCCGATCCAGTGTCAGGTCGCGCAGGTGTTTTCGGGCGCCCCACATTTCGGATTGGAGGAATAACACCGCCTTTGAAAGTCGCTCGTAGTGATCTACCTCGATTGTGGTCAGGAAGTTTTCTTTGAGAAGTTTCCGGTTTAGAGCTTGTAGCTCGTCGGACATTTTTTTGCGTTCTATGCTAAGTTTCTTGTTTTCGTGTGGACAGTTTTCTAATATGCAGTTCAGTCTTTTATGCTTCACAGACAATAACTGCAAACATAAAGCACAATTTAAACGCTAAACCAATGTGGGACTCGTGATTACAGCTAGCGTATATTCCACTGAGAGAGAAGCGTAAATTAACCATTTTCAAAATTGATTTACGACCCTTAGAAAAAGTTTATGAAGGTATTCCAAATCTTCAATGACAACAGTGCACAACAAACTTTGACATAACTTTTGGAAACTAGTTTGTATGTTGTCCATTGTTGTCATTGAAGATTTAGAGGACCTCTAAAGTCTAGATCTACAATGACCACAATGAACAGTGAAAAATGCACGTCTTAACATAACATTTGAACACTAGTTGTTATTGTTGAGCAAATTGTCATTGATCTATCAAAGACCCATACCACTCCACTGAGAGAGAACCGTAAAGTTAACAAAATTAATATAAAATGTACAATAGTAACACTCGCATTTCTAATATTACTATGTTATCAAAGAATGGTCACAGACAACACAATTTAAGAGGAATACCTCGCAGTTGCATCCACTTACCAATAGTTGTTGTTCTGCCTCCTTGAGCTTGTGTTGCGCCGTCTGCAACATGCAATCCCTGTTATCCCTGTTGCGCAGCGCGGTCACCCTATTCTCCTCGGCCTGGCGACGTAGCATCACGTTCAGGCGCAGCTCGTGCGCCAGCTGCGCGCGCACCTCCTTGTTTTCGGCCGTCTGCGCCTTCAAGGCCGCCAGTTTGTGCTCCACCTCGTCCAGCTCTAGTTGGCGGTGCTCGAGCCTCGCCTCCTCCCGCTGTCTGGTGCTCGTCGCGGCCGCCAGCTGCGCCACCGTCTTGTTCACCTGCGCAGCGACCGCGCGCAGCTGGGGGTACACCGTCTTCATCTCGTCGTTGGCCTTGACGATTCTAGTTTCCGTCTCCTGGATTCGACGAAACGCTTCCTCGAAGAATTTCTGCTGCTGCTTTCTTTTTGTTTTAGAGTCGGAAAGGTCCCTCTGAAAAACACAAAACAACAATAAGTACGTTCAAGATGTGTGTGTGAGTAGGGTTGCTATTTGTCCGGTTAAACCCGGACATGTCCTCTTTTTCGTATGCTCTTCATGCGCCCGGGCGGCTTTTTAATAAAAGCATGAAATGTCCAGGTTTTTGGTTTTACTTCGGCCGGATCGCATCTTTTTCATAAAAAATTCAGGTGTCATGTTCACCATTCGATTAGTCGCATTTAGGCCTCAGCTCAGGTCTCTTACAACAAATGGTATCATTATTTTCAGTGGCGTACTGAAAAGAATTTTGGCATTGGGTTAGGCCAATCTACAAGAACGATTCTTATAATTTTAAAACATGTATATAGAAGCACAGATAACGGATTGTAGGATCAAGCTTATCAACATCAGGCTTTACACCTATTATGGGTTTCACTGAGAGCTGCGATCACCTCAGGCTACGAAAACACATTTCTCTCACTAGCTCACTACAAGCCTATTATGGGTTTCACAGCGAGCTTGGATCACCTCAGGCCACGAAAACACATTTCTCTCACTAGCCCACTACAAGCTAATCTACATCAGTCTTTACATCTATTATGGGTTTCACAGCGAGCTGGGATCACCTCAGGCTACGAAAACACATTTCTCCCACTAGCCCACTACAAGCTTATCTACATCAGTCTGTACACCTATTATGGGTTTCACTGCGAGCTGCGATCACCTCAGGCTACGAAAACGTATTTCTCTCACTAGCCCACTACAAGCTAATCTACATCAGCCTTTACACCTATTATGGGTTTCACTGCGAGCTGCGATCACTTCAGGCTACGAAAACTTATTTCTGTCACTAGCCCACTACAAGCTAATCTACATCAGGCTTACACCTATTATGGGTTTCACTGCGAGCTGCGATCACCTCAGGCTACGAAAACACATTTCTCTCACTGGGCCACTACAAGCTAATCCACATCAGCCTGTACACCTATTATGGGTTTCACTGCGAGCTGGGAATACCTTAGGCTACGAAAACTCATTTCTCTCACTAGCCCACTACAAGCTAATAATCTACATCAGCCTTTACAACTATTATAGGTTTCACCCCTCCCTGAACCACTCACTATATGCATCAATCCCTGAGTAAACCACTCTTTAGTTAAATGTCTTCTTTTTACCACCATAACTTAATATGGCAACCCGATGTGTGAGAGTTCCCCGTTGTCTGTCGTCTGTCTGTCTATCTATTTGTGGTGTCTTTCTGTCTGCTATTAACACTGAAAAGCAAAATAAAGACCCTCTCTTGTCTCGTAGCTTGTATTTTGTGGCTTGCAATGGCACGTACGCAATCACTTTTGTAAACTTTATCAGGGGTGTTTTTAAAGAGACTCTTATTCTGTATTCGTCTTCTTCTGACAGCTCAAATGTTAACACACATTTTGGCTTCTATTATGGGCGTTGTGACGTCACGTGAATACTCCATATTAGTTAAATGTTTGCGTTTGAACAAAGCATAAAATCATCGAAGGGGACGATGCACTACTGTGCAGTAAGGTCAAAATGATAAAATTGAGTACATCAGTCCGTCCGACATCTTGAAACGTGTGTCGGTTGTGGTTGGGGTTTAGTAATTCCTCCTCGTGGTGACCGGTGCCCGCAATGAGGGCTCTTGTGCATATATTAAATTTAAATAATCATCTATTTCTCAATAATCTCATTCGTAACAGTTTTGATCACTTTTCCTATTTTTTCTTCTCTGTCTCTCTTCTCATTCTTACTAGGCCGAACCCTCTTTGCGACCTAAACGCGAATCATCTTATCATCCCCCCCCCCCCCCCCCTCAAAGCGTCCTACAACCTCCAAACACCGATAATAATTCCTGCCCAGGTCCATGCCCCTCTTAAGCTGGGTATGTGTACTTGACATAGTTGGAAAAGATTATCCGAGGGCTGTTGGTATGACTCAATCCCAGCATTCATCTTGTGACTGAGGAAAACCTCAGAAAAACCCTTCAGCCAGGACTGCCGGTGACCGATATTGAACCGGTGACTTCCCGAATTAGAGCCTCATGTGCCACGCACTGTGCCATCACTATCACACAAATGTATTTATTTTTCCAATGGGGGAAAGACTAGACAATTGGCTCGTTGAGTTGAAAGGTAAAGGATAATTATTGCGAAGATTTTCGTGGCGTTATTGTATAGACTTATCAATTCGTAATTCTAAAATCTAAATCATGATCTGTAGGCCTACACAATATTTACATGGTGGACTGTAAAACACCTTGGAAGTTGGAGGAGTTGATACCGAACCGGCTGGGTTTGGTGGCTCGCGAACCGAAATACCTGTCAGTCTTGAATGTAATCGTCATAGAGAAAAGAAAACGAACTAGGAAACATGATAGGGCTAACAGTTACTTTTAGTTTCAATATTTTTTCGAAATGATTGGTTTGTGCGTGCGGTTTTATTTTGGTTCCCGTCATTCATGTACGGTGGCATCGGGTTTTAATAGTTTCAGTCGGTTCTAAATTCAGATCTAAATACATCTAAACATAACTAGGTTGAGTAGGGTATCTTCAAATACCTACTAAGGTGTTTGGTACCTATCTTCGTGATATGCCGTTATCACGGCCTACTCTATACGGGTCCGTAAATCTACGTAATCACGTAAGGGGATCGACGGACCTTGGTCTATACCAAGGTCAACTTGTTCTCCGCCTAGCGGAGACTCGTGTCTATACTAAAGTGAAATCAACTTACCTCTAATGCTTTGATTGTATCGTTCTTGATGGAGAATTTTTGATTCTCCAACTCAACATTTTTTTCGACCATTTCAACGTTACTTTTCACCTGTTCTAGTTGCCTTTTAGTGTTCAGAACCTCAACGTCCATTCCCTGCACATCACGTATTGCCATCTTGAAAGCCTTTTCGTTATCCGCGTGCTTGTCCATTCGCTCGAGCTCTACTTGCAGTTGATCCCGTTCCTCGCGCAAGAACTGTAGCACTTGTTCGACCTTGCCTGATTGCTCATCGTAAACCTGCAGCTTGTTTCGAAACGTTAGCAGCTGCATCCTCAGCTCGGCCGCGTTGACAAGCTGCTCAGTCTCCTGCTTATCAGTATTCTTATCACTTCTTCTCTTGGACGTCGTCTCGGGCAGACTGTTGAACACCTCCTCCAATGATCTGTGGTCCTTCAACGTCTCCTGAGCCGCCCCTATTTTCTCACATAACGAGTGCACGAGGGCTCTACTCGTTCTGTACGCTTCGGCTAATAGATTGAACTTTCCTCTGAAGAAATTCATTTGATTTTCTGTCACGTCGCCCTTCACAAGAGCTATTTCTAGAAACGAGTAGGCCTTTGCGTCTTGGATAACGTACGAGTCCTCAATTAAAGGTATGTCCTCAAAGGATGTTTTTAGAAAGAGTAGATGGGCACTGTCCCAACCTTGAAGTTTTGCAGCGGGGTCATCTTCCTCCTCGTCCTCTTCTTCATTTTCTTCGTCCTCTTTCTCTACAACAACAGTGTCCTCTTTGTTATCGTCATCCTCCTTGTCGACCTCATACCACAAGTACGATAGGTCGTTATAAGTTTGTAAAGATAGTAGATCCGTCATTGCTGGTCTTAATACAGCATCATGTTTTGATGGACTGTCCATATCGAAAAATAAACTTACAATAAAAATGACGTTTCTTGTGTTCAATACACTACGCGGGAAAAAACAAAACGCAAGAACAATGTCAACAAAATAGTGCCGCTGCAAGCTTTGATCTTTTGATTGTAAACAGAGTCGATAAGGAAGTTCTCCAGGAAACTTCTTTATCAACTCTGATTGTAAACAAGGCGGGGTATGCTCGCGAGGCTAGTGGTGATTTAGTGGACAGGTATAAATTTGATGTTTGCCTAGCCTGGGGGATCGTCAAACTCCTAAGTTCTTGAAAAATCACGATTATAAATTTCAATGACCAGTGTAAGAAGAAAAAGTAAAAAGTAAAGTAAAGTAAGTGACGAGATTTCTTCTTCGATCCGTGCGGAGTTGCATCCAATGCCGCTGGTCAGCCACACATCTTGTGGCATGGTAGGGTATTAATCCTCCTAGGGGAATTAAAAGGACATAGGCCAACTCCATGCTTGTTTCGACACATATTTACGTAAAGCAATCATTTCTCTACATGTTTTACATTATTTAACTCATCTTAATTACCTCACTTCAGAAACTTGAAGTAGTTTTTGATAATGGTAATATGCCTTACAAAGTATGAGGTCCACGGCGTTACCGCTACGCATGCAAGTGTCGCAGGGCACTACTTGTTCAATGCGGCTACTGGCTACATTGAACCAAAGATTGAACATTCTGGTATTGGTCTATAAATGAATGTAACTTGTAACTTGTAACTTGTTTCATCTACTCTGCGGCGGCGCACCTCGCCAGTGGCAGATTCCCCCTCCCACCCACTTCCGGCCATAGCCGTGTGTCAAGTTTTAATAAAAGGGCATTGCTTACAAGATTAAAATACATGTTATAGTGGACCTTCCCGCCCTTTACATTATACCCCTTGAAAGTAGTGAGTCCATAAATAAAAAATATGAGACACAATTACATTTTACGCACTCCTATGAACATCAAAGTCATTTTTGAAGAACACTTTCTGTTACAGTATCACATTTTGAAACAATTTTTGGGAGTCTGTTGATCCATGGACTTACAAACCATTGTTTATCATGGTTTACCATGTTTGAATGCCGCGCTCTTTTTTCCATTTAGAAGGCCGTGTCATGTTTTGTGATTGGCGGAGGCGGTGAAAATGGCCGCACACGTGTTCGTGTTGTGCACTTTACACACAGCGTTGCTGTCATTCTGGTTGCCAGACATCTGTAAATCGTGTTTTAACTGTAAGCCTACTGTTTTCTAAGCATGTGTGCTCGTGAATTATACTATATGATATGACTTACTTCCTGCAGATTGCTTTTGGTCGTTTTTAACTTCTAGCTTCGTTTTGCTCCCAACAAAGCGGTACCATAACCTTACTTTTACCTTGACCGTTTGTCTTTGACACTTTGGTGGTGAAGGCATTGGGTTTGAACTATATTTCAAACCCAATGGTGAAGGGCACGAGAATCTGGGATGTATGGTCACCCACAAGATATGAAAATACAGTCAAAACAATTACAAAATGCCACAGCTGACATTCAAGCAGATCAATTTCAAAATGTGAAGAAAAACGTAACAATTTCTTGTTTTTAAAAGATAAACAAGCCCAAATAGGCTACGTGAAGGAAAGAATGGACGCGTACAATGGGTTGACAAATGACGAGCAGTATCAAGAGAGGAAGTTCGAAATTACTGTATCAATTGTTGAAGCAGTAGAGCAGGCATTGTTATTTGTTTTGTATTCTCTTCTTGTTCCAGGTAAACGTTAAGCCCAAATATCTATCTTGGTTCCAGGTAAAATATGTTGGAACCTTTCAGAAATATATTGATATCTAAGAGAATTGTGTTGGCAAGTACGTCACCAAGGCGGAAAGAAATCTTACAAAGCATAGTAAGTTGCCATTGCAATAATATTATGCACTAAAAAGTAAAAATACATTATCTCTAAAATAAATCATCATAGCTTTCAACAGATGTCAAGTTTTGTGTAGGATTTGTTGCTATGGAATTGTTTTATAGGCGTAAAGATTTCCGAAATGTCTCGATGTGAACGTTGTAGGCCTATGCATTACATTGTAGATTTGTAGGCCTAGATTGTTTATTTCATGCTTGTGTGATTCCAGAACAAACTCCATAGCAACCATAAGCAAATTCTATACTTAACTTGACACCCTATCTGAGTACAGATTAGAAGAGTATGCTCATTATTATATTCTCTTAAGGCGGATCCACAATTGAAATAAGAGTTGCAATAAGAATCCGTGAAATAGTGAAATAACAACCAACTGGTTCACAACAGTCCCGTAGTACCTTATTTCATCATAGGAGAGCGTTTCAATTGAGCACTTTTCGACCGGATCTGACGCCATAGTCACGTGACCTAGTCGTGACATAGTCACGTGACCTAGTCGTGACATAGTCACGTGACCTAGTCGTGACATAGTCTCGTGACATAGTCACGTGACCTAGTCGTGACATAGTCACGTGACCTAGTCGTGACATAGTCACGTAACCAGTATTGTAAACGCTACTGTTTTAAAGTAGCATGCTAACGCTACCGCTACTTCCGCTTAAAAAGTAGCGCGCTACCGTTCACGCTACTTCTTTTTAAAAGTAGCGCGCTACTTTTCGCGCTACTTTTCTAAAACAACAAGTATGACATATCACGCAAAGCTACAAACCAAATAAACACCGTGGTTTCAAGTTTCTGGGAGTATCACGTACTATCCTAAAAATAATTGTAGGCCTATGCAACAAAGTTTATGCTCATATTATAGTAATTTATTATTGCTGACTGTGTAGAATGTAGATAGATCAACCTAGTATACAAAAGCAGTGCGTTATAATAGTTATATCTGTAAATATTAACAAATTATGTAGAAGGTAAACAGACATTGTAAAATAAATAGAAAACTTTCAAACTCGGGACCATCCGCCCGACCGTAGTCGGCCGTACGAAGTACTCAATACTCATCAACCATTGACCCACGAAGATATTTACGACCATGTCAAGTTGGGGTAGGTTTTATGAGCTTAGTATGTTAGGTGACGGTCAGTCAGTGTTCAAAAAACTTGAGCCAGGGAAGGAAAATAAAGTAGCGGCAATTTCCGCTAACGCTACTTGAAAAATGTAGCATGCTACTAGCTACACTACCACGTTTTTTAAAGTAGCACGCTACCATCCCGCTACTGAAGAAAAGTAGCATGCTACTGGTAGCGCGCTACTTTCCAACACTGCACGTAGCCCATAGCAGGCCGTGGCCAAATGGGGCTTTGCACTGCGACTTTTTTCCACTCGCAGCGCCAGCACCGACAAACAACGAGCTGTCAAAATAATAAAATTGCAACATTATGAAGAAAACGAGGTATGGCGATAGTAACTGCTCACCAGTTAAAACGATTAATGATGGGCAACCAAGTTGTGAAAGTTTTGTATGTTTCTTGTTTATTTTGAAGATTTGTTTTCAAAATCAGAATATTTTATTGTTTGACAGCTTGATGTTTGTCCATCGATTCATTTCATTTGTTTCATTGTTGTAATGCAACCTTGCAAGAAGCCTACCTAACGTGGATGACGAGGACGACGACATTAACAACAACAACAACGACGACAATATCCGGTTCGACTGGAGTAGGCCTTCTCTTCTCGAGCTCTGATTGGTTCGTCATAAGGTGCATCATAGGAAGTTGAAATAAGAAATGGAATTGATTCAATTCTTAAGACTATTTCAATCCACTGTGACAGTTGTGAACCACAGCATTGTTATTGCATGTTCCAATCCAACCCAATTTGCTTAAACCTTATTGCTATTTCACTATTGCAACTCTTATTTCAATTGTGAATCGGCCTTTAAACAACATGCAAATATTCCATTAGCCCCAACATTTTTTTTTTGTATTGCTTTTTCTTACTGCAATTATGATTACAGAGTAGGTAACTAGAATTAAATTAATTTTGTAATAAAACCTATTTCATTAATTATAAACAAATTACCAACTTAATTGTCATTTTGAAACATATTATATGACATCCAGGTGCATAATTTATCATCATATTTTTTCAGGGCCTCCCATTTGAGGTATGCCCATCACTATATGAAGAAAACCTTGACTCTGCCAAATACTCTAAACCATCTGAGTTCGTAATGGATACTGCTTTTCACAAGGTGGAAGAGGTTGCTGAGAGATTGAAATCCGAGGGAAGGATACCTGACCTAATAATAGGTGCTGATACCATGGTTGCAGTTAATACGGCAGTTATTGGCAAACCCACCAGCAAAGAAGTTGCTTGTGATATGCTCCAACAGTAAGTCTTTTATTGATCCTGTTCACTGTTTGATATGCCTTGAGAACATCAGTACATACACAGCCAGTATATAGCTCAAGCAATGTAACTTAAATAATGTAAGGTAGACCAAACTTATTTCAAAATCTTCTCTCTTCTTCTCTTATGCCCACATTGACACATTTATGCCATCATGCGTCTCACCAACCAATAGAGACAAGCCTCCTGCTCCTTCCTGTCCAGCCCTCCTAGCTATACGAGGTGTGGCAATTAAATACCAGGACTGGTGCTACAAAACTTTTTATTGGTCACCAATTACATTAGAAAGTTGATCGCCTTCAATGTACTCTCTTTGCCGATCCCTACAACGCCCCATACGAATTTTCCATTGTTGAAAGCAGTGCTGGAAGTCCGCTTCTGTCAGCTTGTTGAGAACCTCCGTCGCTTTTGCTTCCACCGCTTCCACACTGTCAAA
This sequence comes from Isoperla grammatica, assembly GCA_945910005.1. NCBI lineage: Eukaryota > Metazoa > Arthropoda > Insecta > Plecoptera > Perlodidae > Isoperla > Isoperla grammatica. The sequence goes on along the minus strand of OX246737.1, from coordinate 107,676,915 downwards.
TCTTGTCCGATTTAACTTTAGAAAATAAAAACAAATCACAGGGGGCCAGGGCTGGCGGTGACGGTGGATGGTCCAACACTGTGATACCGTGTTTCGCAAAGAAAGCCTTCACGGACAAGGCGGAATGGGCTGGCGCATTGTCTTGGTGAAGCATCCAGGACTTGCTCTTCCACAATTCGGGTCTTCGTCTCCTCACTCGTTCACGAAGGGCAGTCAGAACCTCGATGTTAATTCCGGAGATATCAGCAAGAGCTCGGACACTCAGACGACGATCTTCGAGAATCATTTTACCAATTTTCTGGATGTTGTTGTCCGTTTTTGATGTTGAGGGTCGTCAATGGCGCTGACCGTCTTCAGTCGTTTCACGTCCCTCCTTAAACCTTTTAAACCCCTCAAAAACTGGTGTGCGCGATAAACATTCATTTCTGTAAACTTCTTTTAACATGGCATGAGCTTCTGTAGCAGTTTTCCCCAGTTTCACAAGGTTAACTCGTTGCTCCATTTGAACACTTAGCATTTTTCCGACGAGCCCCTAGTGCAAGGACTTGAACGGACGACTGCTACAGCGACCCTGAGCGACGTACAACCTTGCCCATCGCGTTCAGGGTGGGGGAAGCATCAACAGGGACAGACAAGTTCAAACCTGCCGCGGCGCGGTCGCTGTTTGCTGGAAGCAGCACCAGTCCTGGTATTTAATTGCCACACCTCGTACTTTGATTCATTTAATCATTTGTAATTTACTGTCTATCGTTTCTGTTTTATATTTATACAACATGTCACCCATGACCGGGAGTGCCTTGGAAGGTGCAATGTCGATTCATTGTTGATTCATTTAATCATTTGTTATTTATTGTCTATCGTTTCTGTTTTATATTTATAGGCACCGTGTGTTAGTACATACAGCGCTATATGTGGCCAAATTTAGCAACAAACTGCTGAAGATTTCATTCTGCGGTTGAAAATAGTGCTGGATATTATTGTGATATATCTTGTTTTTAGTTTGGTGTTTGTTTGTTTTTTATTGTTGATGTGTATTTATTTTGTTTTGTTGTGTGTTTTTGTTTTGGCTTTTATTGTCTTGTTTTGTTTGTGTTTGTTGTGTGTTATTTGTTGTTTGTACATCGAAAACGTGTCCTGATTAAAATCGGTGGCTTGTTTTTTTAAGATTTACTGATGGGATTCATAATCTGCACAAAAATTTTAAAAGCCGTATTTAATTAAACAATCTTCACAATTTGCTTTTATCGACGTAGGAAGAACGACGCTGCTTCAGCAGGTTGTTGCGCGACTTTGCCATTTTGAGCGCTTCATTCGTTTTCACTAGCGCCATCAGTGGCCAATCTCGGTGCCTATACAACATGACACCCGTGACCGCGAGTGCTTGGAAGGTGCAATGTCGGTGCATGTTAAGTTGTTAACTGTTTGAATTCATAATAATGGGGCTTGAACAGAGCCTCCTTGTTGACAGCGAAAACATTGTCACAGCATTTTTATGTCATCGTCATCGCTAGCCTATGTGAAAAACAATCACACTTGGTCAAGACATTTTTAAAACTAATCATTGATACTATGTACTATACTAGACTGCTACAGCAGAATTACAATTGATATGACTAAAAATAAGAATACTACGTACAACCTACCTACTAATAATAATAATTACAATAGAGTACCCAATAATTTATATGTAGGTCTAACCAGCCAAATAGGCTTGACAATAGAATGCATGATGATGGTAATTGGAACTGGAACATAGTTTACCAATGTTTGTTTTTCTGTCTGCAACCAGTGATTTCAGTTTTAATTTTTTCAAATTCTCATATTGGAGTTAAAATAAAGGTGTGTGTCTGAATTTGGTGTGAATGTTGGCTTTTGTACGTAGAATTGTTTTAAAAATGAAAAGGCAGTGTACAGTGAGGATGAATTGTTATTCTTAAATAATTCTGGCATGGGTGACGACTGACGACTATGGGTAATCTTCACACTTGATTCTGACAGCCCGCTTTTGTAGTCTGAATGAATACACTTGGTTCATTTAAGACGAAACTCCCCCAGAACTCACACCCTATCTGAGTACAAATTGGAAAAGTGATTAGCTTCGTTTGCCTGTACTGCACTTTTGCACTGTACTGCACGGTCAGTTCAGTTCACTTCAGTTCAGTACCGTGCAGGCAGTGCAGAAAGACCCCATGTTTTTAATCCACATCGCCCAGTCGCAGGTCATTTATAGGTTATGGTAGGTCTTCTCGTCTAAAACTAGAGCAATATTTGGTTTTCCTCGAAACAAAAATCAATAGCACAAGACTCAATTCTAAAAATAGCCGTGTTGCCGTGTTTTGTTTCAGACAAACATTGAATATGCACCAATCAAAGAGATTTCAGATTTATTTCATAATGGTTACACATGTACATGTTATGGACAATAGTTTGAATGCCCCAGTAAGAAAACAATCTTGTGGCGGGGGATTTATGTGAAGATAAAAAGAAATGAAGCATGATAATAATTTGGTAAGAGTATTAAAAATATTAAGATTTTAAAATAATCTTAATAAAATATTAAGAGTTACAACAATCTTGCTAGCAACACATTATTTGTCCGCCTGTGATGTCACAGCCCCCTCAATTGAGTCTTGTGCTATTGATGGTACTCTTATAAAGCCACTATTCATAAATACATTTACTTTCACACTAGGATAAATAATCATCCTCATTAAATAGGTTCATGTCAAGTCTCATCCATTTCTGCCGCCAAATATTTCTGCACTGTAGCTACTATTGCACCGCCTCCAGAGACCGTGCAGAAAAACGTGAACTTTTGTGCACTGGTTTCTTGCACTTTTACAGGCGAACGACATGACACTGCACGATGACAGACGAACGGTGAAAAGTGCAAAAGTTCCGATTCGTACAGAAAGTACAGGACAGGTGAACGAAGCTAGTGAAACACAATTAGTGCAGTGCAGTAAAATGGAGTACCGGTATTGAACTGTCGTTACAATTGTATGTTTGGCGTTACATATATAATGTTGTGAATCATAAATAGGTACTGCATATTCACAATAATTTTACTTACAATAGCCATGTTTACATGGAGTATTGAGTATTGGATTGGGATTGGATTGGATTCAGATCTATGCGTTTACATGACCCGAATTTATCACGCATTCAGTTCGTTTTCAATACCAAGCGAGTGCAGCCTAGCGGTCGTTTAATGAACTTCTTATCCACTGCCATCTTTAATCTGGCTATCAGAAAGTGGATGCATTAGGGGGTGTAACGTAGGCGGTTTGTACCCCAACCTTATTTTTGTTTTGTTTTGTTGTCATGTTACCTCTTCACACGACCACACGTTTCGTTTAGACATTACTGCTCGTTTTTTTAAGTAAACACGCACAGTCCGACGTCTGTGTTCGCGGTATGACGCTTTAAACCGCGGGCTGATCGCCGTCACCTGTCACGTACAACAACACCAACCTTGGTGAATTCGATACGATACTAGAAAGTCGTTTACATGCATAGATTCAATACGATCACTCAATACGATCCCAGCTTTTAGGGGATTGGATTCAACCGATCCAATCCGAGTTTAAAGTGTTTACATGGAGGATTGAGCAGTCGGATCGTACTCAATACCGTATTGAATCCTCCATGTAAACATGGCTAGTATGAAAAATAGGAACTTGAGTTCGATAATAAAATTAGAAGTTAAAATTAAAATTAAAGTAAAATTAGTACAAGTTATAACGGTATATCAATACTAAATTATTATAGTTTTACAGCCCGATTTGTGTTAATTTTATTTTGATATTTTGAATACCGGTACTCGACTCAATGTCAAGTCAATACTCTTTTTGAACCAAAACGTATTACTCACATCCCTACTCTTCTTCTTCTTCTTCTTCTTCTTCTTCTTCTTCTTCTTCTTCTTCTTCTTCTTCTTCTTCTTCTTCTTCTTCTTCTTCTTCTTCTTCTTCTTCTTCTTCTTCTTCTTCTTCTCTTATGCCCACATTGACATATTCATGTCATGAAGTGTCTTGATACCCACAGAGGTCAAAACTGAAATAAAATGAAGTTTTTTTTCTTCTGGGGGGTAGTTTCAGTTTTTGTATGGTTTTACTTCAAGTGAGTGTAAACGTAATATTCTTATTTCTTACTGTTTATTGTGTTCAGCCTATGTAGACTTGAGATTTTCTTAGTTTGATGCTCCCCTCCTGCTCCCATCCATCGCTATGTGACTACCACTTGCCCCTGTGACAGCCCTACAATCATGTCATATTTATTCATTTCATATGATATTATTTACAATCCGTCATATTGCTACGCTGCGTGGTGGTCACATGGTGGTCCCTAGTTAGGCAGTGGAGCATCTGCACTGCGATTCTGAATGGGCGACGTAAAGTTTAACACGAACGACACTCGTCGGTAGGCTTATCACGCGGTAAGTTAACGCGCGATTCCGAACAACAATTTTGTAACGTGCGGTAAACGTATCGAAAAGAGGTAGCCGTTGCAGCAGAGCAGCGCCTGTTATATGTTAGTTTGTTTATGTTTTCGAGACGGCTGTGCATATTATAGAAAGTTAACCAATGAAAACGCGTGAACAAATGCAATCAATTTCAAATCAAGCTGTCAAAAACCAACACAATTCTAAACAAATCTACTCTCAGCTATCTAAAAGGAATTAGAAGTACTTATTAAATTCCTTCTATGCAGTCACAAATACTGCCTGCCCTAGTCGTCTTCATTATTCAACTATTCAAGCACCCCGAAAGATTGTGCAACATTTGCCATCATCGTTAAGTTCGTAATAGTGCAATCTCTAGGCCTAGGCCTAGGGCTAGCCTAGACAATGAATGAATGCGCTATACATGCTCTAAGGTTTGAAGTCAAAGTTTCACAAGTAAGGTTATGTTACCCCTTTACATACGGTCTCCATCTCGCCATGCAATTGATGATGTTTCTTCATATTGAAATTAATTTAGAAATCCAAATATGTAACAGTTGTATCGTTTACTTACCGAAATCTTTTAATAAATCAAGTAATATAACTGAAGTGGACATTCGAAAGTCGGCCATGTTTGTTTAACGCATTGCTAACGGCAGGGGTTAGGTCCGTGATAGTTTATTGACAGCTGTATCGACGCCTGTCGTTACGAATAGATCGGGAATCGCGTCGTTACGTTTCCGCCTACCGTAACGACAAGAAAGCTGCGTTAAAGTGATCACGGCCATTCAGAATCGCACTGCTGACTACAGTCAAATATCAAACTAAAATTATCTGCACTCTTATGTACCGTAATGTTCCACGTACATTGTTTATGAACAATAAATAAGTTCTGTTTCAGGCTCAGTGGTCGTAAACACACAGTTTTCACTGGAGTTGTGTTGAGGACTGGCCAAAAGACCATCCAGTTCTACGAAGCAACTGACGTATATATGACGACACTTACTCCATTGCTGATTGATGCGTATGTAGCAACTGGAGAACCTATGTACGTATATTTAATTTATTATTTAATTTATTATTTATTATATTGTACCGGTATGTACAAATTAATTTAGTTTAAATTAGCCTATTTACACTCTATTGGTAGGTGTATGCAATCAGAATTTTGAAAGATGAAACAAGCAAATTCATGAGTTCAAGTACAGTACTTAAAATTCTTCTGGTTACAAGATGGCATAGTGGAGATAATGAAAGTGTAGTTGAAAAAACAAATGATTTAGTATACAGTACGTGTTGTTTGATGAGGGAGGGGGTGGCATGACTTGTGAATATATAAGGAACTCTTTCGGTAGCCATGTTCTATTCTTCTCTATCATATTATCATCCCATGAAAATTACTAATACATTGCCCTCAATTCGTGTTTGTATACGAAAAAAATGTCTTTCAGAAAGTGCACCATTTGAATGGCATGGAGGGAGTTGAAACCATATTTATGGAGTATTTGCCCTATGGATAGTACACAAATATGTAGGAATTACTGTATTTTATTTGAGAAAATTGGCACAAAATGCTTGATTTTACACTTGAAATGGCTAGCAAATTGAATCGCCATTCAATGAACAAATGAAGTTAGTATAGATTGGTAACAGAAATTCATATTGCGGTATTCATGTTTTCAATAACAAAAAAAGCACAAACAAGGGACATTTATATTACAGTGAATTTCCAATTTAACAGACCCATTTTGTACGAGTTTCTATATTTTACATATTATTTTTGGAAAGTCGTTCCATTGATCAAACTACCAGTTTCAAGCAATGATTTTAATATTTGTTTAAAATCACAAATAATTATTTCTTTGACAATTATTATGTTAAATTACTATAAAATGTAAAATATATTCAGTAATCAAGTAAGAATACTATTTTAAAATCCAGTATTTACACGAAAACGCAGTTATTTATAATGGCATGATTCTAGACACTAGTTTGACTGCAGAATAGCCAGTCCCTAAAAACGAAATTAGTTCATCAAAACTCCAAATAGTAGTCAACTTCTTTCTCGCTTTTGGCTTTAATAACACCACAACACATTCACAAATTATAGACTTTATAATGGATACAAATCTAAATTGATTTACAAAGCCAAGGAAACAAAAAACTTGTTTTTAATATTCATCGACAAAGTATTGCCAACCTCCAATATACTTGGCAACGCTGCAAAGACATTGTTATTGTCAGATGGTGAAAATGGCGTCGAAAAACTACGGAATACGAAGCGGAGGACGTTTTATTACGATAAAAGAAAATGATACAAAATTGAATTGAATTGAAATTGATAGGATTGTATATTTTGTATCGAATCATGTTGTTTGTGCAATTGTTTACCTGACGAAGTGATCTCAAGTAACTTAAGTCCATCTAGGACATGTGAAGGCATGCAATGGATTTAAATTATTTCAAATGCGTGTAGGGGGCTACATAAATGGTAGCCTAGGCCTAGGCCTTGCACATGTCAAATGATCACAAAACGTTTTTGAGTGGCCTCAGGGCTTGGCATATTTTCTTTCATATTATACAGATGCCTCCTGGCATACTATACTTAGCATATCTACATTGGGGAAAATGTTTGCGTTTACGGACGTACAATACATGAATTTCATTTCGGATCAGGCAATATAGGCCTAGGCCTAAGTCTAAATAAAGTAGCCTAGGCTAGGCCTCACGTACCGTATTCAGATATATTCCCGTTTCTAACTGTGCCTTCAATTTGAATTGAGTGCATTATTTGTATGATGCAAAATGTTAATTGGAAATAAGCGACAATAAATGTAAATAAGAAAAAGTCCAGTCACGTCGCATCGTGGAAAGGTAACAGCCAGCTCATGTTTTGACGTGAGGCGGACGCGGGCTCAAAGAGAAATGACGTCATCGCACGCAGTGTTGCCATAGTTTCACGGCTCGCCCGATTTCCCATCAAATGTTCTTGTAGTAAAGCCAATATTGACCAAAAACGAGTCGAGAGATTGTATTCATACATACATATTTAGAATTGTCGTTCAATTATCTTCAAATTGAGTATAAAATAAAGAAAATGACAAATGTTTAGTATCTACTTAGTCGATGCTTTATATTCGAAAGTGTATGATTTTTGACAGTTTCAATGGTAGGGGATAGGGAAATCGACGGATTTCAAATATTTATATTAAAAAAAGTAGTCGATGAAACTACTTTATTTTTCGCTAATATTTAACATGATATTTAAGTGTATATTCAACATAATTTGTAGCACAATGACAAATAGTTGGGTATACAGTGGATCGACTTTTAACAGATTTCTTGATTTAAAGGATCTTTATTCTTTTTATTAGTAGTCACTTACTATCCGTAAAATCGGGTATTGTTTATTATTTATTAGCTTAGCCTATATACCCATATTATTATGTTATTATACTATGGAATTCACTCTTAGTTTTGAAAAAGTCTTGAAGTAGTCCCAGAGTCTCAAGCCGCCATGAATAAGAAGTAAGAACACATCTTCAAACTTATCCCCAGCTTGCAAGTCACACACATAAACAAGCAAGTCGTGAATGAATAAATATGCATGCACTGAATGTACACTTACAAGGAAATATGTGTAGGCCTAGATAAACCCACTGAAATACAGTCTTTAATTTTTACTCAATGAAAACTAAATTTGAAAATTCAAAAACGAAATAACTAAAACACAAAACAATTTTCAAGGAACTCCTACTTATTTCTAGAGGCAAATAAAAGGGCAGTAGCATGATTTTTGATTTGTGATTGTTTTCATGATTATAGGGCCTAGGCAGCTATGTTATTTCATCTACTCTAAAGCAGACTTGTGTGTTTTCTTTTTTTTTTGCTAGGATAGTTCAGCTAGTGTAGCCTACCTGTTGTAAGCTTTGGGTCTCAGTGGTCTCAACACAAGAATTGATCACAATACATTTATTAAGGAGTGTTTTGTTTTTGCTCCAGGGATAAAGCCGGTGCGTATGGGATCCAAGGGCTTGGAGGCAGCTTGGTGGAGAAGATAGATGGTGATTACTTCAATGTTATGGGGTTACCTTTGCACAAGTTGTGTAAACAAATATATGAACTTTGTGAAACAAAACAACTTTAGAATACAATTTCAATACACCTAGGTAGTAAATACTAGTTAATAATTCATATGGTATCTCTGTCCCGACCTAATAAACTTCCACCTGAATATGTAAATTTAACTAAAGCCAAATGACCCCCCTCCCATCAGGCCCTTACCATTAGGATTAGAATAGGTCCCAAATTGTGGACATGAAGTACAAAGTACATGACCAGGTTATGAAATCTAATTCAGTTCAACACTTAAACTTTATTATGTAGGTGATTTACTGTAATGCTTTTAGTATATGAATGTGTCTAAAAGCTTTCAAATGTGATTTACCTGTTAATATTATTATAATAGTAGGCCTACATATTTATTTTAACTTGGTTCTAATTTATGGTATTTTAAGTGAGGAAAGGATCCAACAGCTTACCTTCGTGTAGTAAGATGACTGATTTGCGAGTTTGAAGTACACATAAAAGACATAATACAAAATATAACGAGACGTTTCGACCGAGGTCTTGCTCACTCGAGAGAAGAATGGCTACTGCCATCTTTTAGTCCTGCCATCATTTAGTCCTGCCATCTTCTTAAAGTTAATGTTTTAACCCCTCACTCGAGGTTTGCCTTCTGTTAGCTTCTCATTCATGTAAAATTGTATGAAAAAGTTTGTAAGTTTACTATTATGAGAATAAAAGAAAATGAAATGTGTTCAAATAATCCTGTGTCTAAAACTCCAAACAATAAACATACAAATCTGATCACCTTACTATTATTATTATATCCCCCCCCCCCTTGATTTTCCCCTTTGAGTTTGCCTCTCTTTTCTTTCTCATTCATGCTAGCCCTCTGCCTCAAAAGTAGCTCATTGCATTTGAGATTCAGTTACTGTATTGCCATTGGATTATTTTCTGAAACACTGGAAATAAAAAAAAAGTAGAGCTGAAAGAAAACCTTCTATAAGGCAAATAAAAAAGCAAACTTGACAAGAATAGGCTATAACATGGCTTTGCTTTATTGTATATAAAGTGAAAATGTTAATGAAATACTTCAAACATCTGGTGGTGGTGAAGTAAGTCCCATGATTTCCCCAATGCATTGACGCCTGCAAGTGAAGCGTAAGCCACAAGGAGCCAATAACCTAATTATAACCTCATTTAAACATTCTTACACAAATTTGAATTATACATATTGACATTGAGCAGCCTTGTTCACACCATGGAATTGTAGGTACTGTTATAGTCAATTTACAGCTACGCGTTGCGAGCGAAGCGAAGCCGCTAATCCAATCAGTTGCCGAGTTTGCGTGAAACTATTAACTTCTTTGCGTGAAACTCGACCGCTGATTGGAGCTCGCGCCCTCGCTTTGCTCGCAACGCGTAGCTGTAAACGTACCATTATAAATCCATGTTCACACAACGGCCACTAACAGCAATTGTGCTAACAGTTAAGTGAAATTCATATGTTATAAGAAGGCAGTGTTATATTTAAACTTCTTGTAGCTGTTAACTACGTTCATATTACATTCTTAGCAGCAGCCAGCAGTTAGTACTGTATCCTAACGTCTGTAAATGGCCGCAGTGTGAAAGAGGTTTTACTGTTTTTAAATGGTTATAAATATCGTTTGAGTCAGCTTATCCACAATGATACGAGTTAACCCGGCACCGCCACCAACGAACACAAATATGCTTATATTATTTATTTACTAATTTGTAGCATTTTATATTATTATGATTATTATTATTATTATTATTAATAATAATATTATTATTATAATATATATATAAAGTTTTAGAAGCTATCACTGTAGTGAATTTTAAATCTAGAATCTCTAGTTTGTAGCTCCTAAGCACAGAGAAACTTGTTTTCAGTGCACTTCCTAACAAGCATTACGATGTAGGGGAAATATATTGTCGGTGCACAACTGCACATCCATTTTAGAGTGATTGGCAGCGGGGTCGTTCTGCCTTACACTATAAATAAGTTGTATGAGTGCATTGTATGTGTGGTGTGTGTAAGTGAGGGTGTGCTTTCATGTATAATACGACAGAATACGTCGTAACAATATTTGTGTGTTCCCTGATTTATTTGCCCGGCTTCAGTAATAGAATGTCGTATACTTTATTGGAAATAACTAATACTTGAAAACACAATGGAATTCAGAGCAATCTAATTTATTCCCTAGACTTCCAGCCTAATACCGGGATAAAGAAGTTATTTTGATGCGCAGTATGCTTTCTTTCTAAACCCGTCTATTCTCTATATAAGAATACTAAAATCAAGTGGATGCTGTTAATAAAATCTTTGTCTTGGGAGATGAAGAAAACAATAAGGCTTGACAAGCGATGGGATCAAGTACGTTTGTTGGGAAGGGGGGGGGGGGCGCAATCAATTGGCGAAATACAGTAGATGCGATGGTTTCTCATTTATTTCTTCATTTCGAATTCATCCATATCTGCGAGGATGAAGTGTGCTCGTGCCCCCCCCCCCCCCCCCACCCACCTAATTACGCCCGGGGGGGGGGCTCTTCGTCCTATACACGAGGCCAATCGGGACCCCCCTCCCACGCACGAGACATGTCCCGCCGGGCTTGGCAATATGTCCGCATGTCCGTCGGGACATGTAGATGATACTGTTTGCTCGTACACTTATTAATGTGACTCCTAAGTTGTTATCGAAAGGCATGGTAACTACTTACTACATTTTAAAGCTTTTGATTGGTGGTTGCGATTGCGACGGTGACAACAATTATCGAACAATTAATTCGGTTTGAAACACGTTGGTAGAAGTTATTCACATTGAATAAGATGCATTATTAACTAATTAGTACTTATTCACCCCTGCTGGAAGAAAGTTAGGAGGGAGGAGAACAATACTATTACAATCCATCTGATGTTCTCCCTATTTTATGTCTTACATGTTTAAGAATATAATAGAGGACTCAAAATAGACTAGACGCATTCTGGTGGCAAAAAAATAAACTTCTATTAGGAGTGGTCTAGCTGCATGTCAATTTTCATTGTTGTTTCATTGTTATTATTCATCAATGGCGCTGAGTCCTCTTATAGAGGACTCAAAATTAACATAGATAGCGCTGCTAAGCAACCTGATCCTTTCAGCGCCATTGATGAATAATAACAATGAAACAACAATGAAAATTGACAGCTAGACCACTCCTAATAGAAGTTTATTTTTTGCCACCAGAATGCGTCTAGTCTATTTTGAGTCCTCTATTATATTCTTAAACATGTAAGACATTGGTACGTGTCTTTTAATTATTGGTACTCCAATTGTTGCGTCCCGACCACTTGTGACGAATACTCATGAAGCCATTGCGTGCCTTGTCTGCAGCCGTAGAGTATAGAGGATCCTCAACACACATTCAACACAACAGCGTAATCCATCTGGAGACCAAATCGGTGGTCGAATTAGTTTTTTCTTATGAGAGGGGTAGGGGGAGGGGAGGGTATGAATTCTCCATTGTAAACGAACCCAAAATGTTAGGTGTTTTGAATAAGGTTAGTTTAAAAAATTCCCTGCTGTGGGGGGGGGGGGGGGGGGGGGCGTTTCCGATCCGACGAATAGAGGAGATGATTGTTACGAAAACTTAAAGTTCTGGGGAAAAAAGACAGTTTGGGTTGAGTACATTCTAAAAATGTAAATTGCGACAAATACCACGATGTGTCTGTATACACAACTTCTGCCATGAATCTTTTCTCAAGATATATTTTCCCAGAAGAGGGGGGGGGGGGGGGGGGGGAATATAGGTCTACTAAATCTTGTCAGTTTGTGCTAAATAGACCACCACATTTAGCGCAACAGTTATAGGAGGATGGTGACAAACTGACAACAGTATTTCTTTTGGGGGGGGGGGGGGGATGGCAAGCTATGCTTGTGTCTGTAGACTTGGCTAACAGTTCACAGGCAGCTCCAGACATTCTCTGTGTATGAAACCGCAGGACTCTTTCAATAAATATACCCCGAGTAATTCAATGGCTTCCCCGGCCGCGCTAAACGAATCCCTGAAAAGTAAATGTGGTTATGCTTGGTGAACACTTACAGGCGTCACCTGCCAGCGTTGAGGCGCTAATGGGATTCCAATCAGCTGTCTCGCACATGCGTAATGCAATCTACTTGACATGCGTCGCTCGCATCGCCCGTCATGTCACCTTATTGGCAAGCAGCCATCGGGGACATGACATGTTTGAGGGGGAGTACAAAGTGGCAGAAGAATAAGATCAAATTTTGATTAACAGGTTATGAAAATGTAAGACTCAAATGCTGTGTGTGTGGGTGTGGGCGACCACACTCTGACAATAAATAAATAAATTCACATTTAAAGTCTACCCACTCAGTAACAAAACTGATTTTCAGTGGGGGACTTTAACTTAATGTCCGGTATTTCAATGTCCAGTTAAAATCTACTTTTCAGTTAATTGTTTTCATCATGACAACGGCCAATTGAAACACACAAACTGGGCATAGCTGACAGTTAAATTTACTTGGCACTTAAACTGGACATTAGGCCTTAACCAACCCTGCAGGCTCCGAACACCATCGACGAGTGAACGATAACCAATCAAAGATCTATGGGTTTATTCCCGCCCACATCCAATGCAGAAGGTTCAGGGTTCGACTGATGGTTCGTTGGTTGGCTGGGGGGGGGTTCAGCAGACGGCCCTGGCTTCAGCGTCGTTCAGTGCCAACGTGTGACGTCATTGGCTAATGGCGCAGGGTTCAACTGTGCACCGCTATATTGTTGGCGGTAAACTTGAACTGAAATGGGGACTCTTGTGAAAGAAGTCCAGCTCTCATTATTCATTCATAAATGGGTAAATACACGAGTTTATTGTAGGTTACTGAAATAAATAAATAAATAATAAATGCTCTTTTGTTTTCCATTGTGTTTTTCTCTGTGACACGTGAATGATTGACAATTGATATCTGCCGCTCTTCTACGGCCTTGACAGTTCACCAGACCCAGCCGTAGCCAACCGTGGCCAGTGAAGCCAGGAACGCACCGTCGATGTTTACTGAAGGCTATCGGTTTCACTTAGTTCCGAGATAAGCCATTTTTTCGGACATTTTTTTTCTAACAAACATGGCGTCTGGTAGCTAGAATACCCCACACATTTTGTAATTCATGTTTGTTCTTTTGGAAATCATAGTTTTGGTTGTATTTTGGACCAAAATTTTAAAGTAGCGAAGTTATGGCGCTACTCTCCGCGCTACAGCTACAAAAATTGTAGCATGTTACAGCTAAATTACACTACATTTTTAAAGAAGTGTGCTACACGCCTCGCTACACGAAAAAGTAAAAGTACAATCTGGCCTCTGTCGGAGATTGATACTGTTAGCACTGATTACAAATTAACTACGTAGCTGTTAGTATACAAATCTCCCAATTTTCATTTTTTAAATTATGTCTCACTCGAAATCGGAAAACTGGGTGGATAGAGTGCTGTGTTTTAATCAAATATAATCAAAGTAGGATAGTTATTTTGGTTATTAAATGGGAGAGGGGTTGAGGGTGGGGTACGAGTCTGAAATACTATACTTTACTGTACTGTCTCTCATACTGTATCAACTAAACGTCATGCACTATCCTTCACTACTTATGTAGACGCCAATCAAAATGAAGTTATTAACTAGGTAAGTGATCCAGAACCTAGGTGGGATGTCCAAGAGATACGATATCCCATATCTGTGAGTGAAGAAACCTTATAAAGATCGTCAGTCAATTGCCGGGAGTTATGACCCCGTGACTGCCGGGCAGGGTTCCACGAACTGTCAACTCATGCATCGAGAGTAGTGGTCAACCGGTGAGGTAAACTGAATGGACATGAGTGACCGTAACAATATATTATAAATACCAACCTTTAATATTATTTGCTTACAAGACAATAATTAATACAAAAACTGGTGTGCACTTTTCCATGTTTACCATTAAAAATAACAATAACATTAACAGTCTATCGATTACAATTGGCATCTTCCTAACTTAACAATAATTAACAATTAACACACTATTAAAAAATAGAATCAATGTCTAGTTTCACATAATAGGCATGTGATATATGTCCTTATGGGCTTCAGACGCCAACTCAGTTGGAGGTAAGAGAATCCAACTTGGGGATAGATATGTTAAACACGAGAGCGCGTGTACAAACACACACATATTACACATGTTGTATTAACTCAGAAGATATTTGCACAAAGCAAGAAGTAATATTATATAACAATGTAATCATGTAAATTCGATTAAAAGCTTGTTTTGGATAAAACCCATTAGAACATGATAGAATGTTCCACTGCAGTCATACGTTTATTTTTTATTTGCCTTCTTTCGAGGCGAATAATGATAAGCTTACACTAACCACCACTCTTGCCTCTTAGCAGCAGGTTTGTGTAATACTATGAATAAGTGGTTAAGGTTTGTTGAACGTACCGTGACACAACGTCGTAGATCAGAATATAAAACAAGAAGTCTGCGCAATGTTTTGCGCGCGTGTGCACCGCACATAAGGTCCCCAATATGGAAGCCACAAGCCTAACACCAGGTCTCCGTCTTGGCCTTCGCCTTGAAGCTGTTGGACACCCCTCGGTCAAATGTGAGCAGGACTGCGGGCCACTTGGGGTCAGTGTCGTGGTCCCCTCCCAGCACCACCCTCGCCTTCCTCCTACCGGCCCTCAAGCCCGCCCTCCGTCGGCTACTGTTGACCCTCTTCCTCTCCACCTCGCACGTCACACTCATCCCCTGGTGGAGCGGCCGGTGCTGGTCCCACTCCTCGATAGACATGTTGAAGAACTCCAGATCGTCGCCGTCGAGCACCCCTCTATGCACCGCCTCCTGGAGATCGGAGACCACGAACCCTTCCTCGGGGGTATCGAAGCGGATCTGACAGTCGTACACACAGGCGGTGCAATGGTTGCGGCAGTGGCTGCAGACGCCGTCCAGTGCGCCGGGACGCCCTCCACGCTCCTCCACGGCGTCGACGGACCGGTAGCTAGGGGTTGTCCAGGCGTCGTCGACGTCGTCGAGTAGCGGGGCCGTCTGGGCGCTCCGGCTCCGCAGCGCTGAGTGGCCGACGCAGTAGGCAGCCAGTTTCTCGAGCCGAGCCGCGAACCAGGTCGCGTCACCGACCCTGACCACAAGGCGGCGCCGTGTCTTCAGCAGGCTCATGGACATACCCTGCATCTTGACAGCGAGTTGTTGGACTAATGTGGAGCTTGACCTAGATACTTCAATTATATAGGCAGGGAGCATGGAAAGGGTTATGTGACTAACTCAATAAGACGTACAAGCAACTTTGGTAACGATAATAGGATTAGTAATCCATTGCTAAGGACGCTTTGCTGATCCGTCGAAACCCTGACTGGTCAGTAGGGCTTCAAACAACGTAACACATGACATAATGTGATACAGTAATTGGATTTGTCTTCATTATGCAGTTGATGACAAAAGTAACATAGCAGAATGGACGGGTTGAGGGACTGTCAAGGTGAGGGTTGGAATTACCGTTCAAAGGGAAGTTTATACTTGACGTGGTGTTATTAATGGGGGAGGGGGGATAAAATTAGCCAAGTTTTTATTAATATATCTGCTCTGAGTTGCTTACAGATGAGGTTTGAAAGTATTGTTTAATATCGAGGCAAATGTTCGCTTCTATTGGTCGGTGTGTAGACCACGCCCAGGGCCGAGCCGAGACGCGGAGTCTCCAGAGGCTGTAGTGACGTCATGGGGCTGTCGAGGAGGAGATAAAAGCAGGAGTCTGCAAGGATGGGCCTGGAACTGTGCGGACCACTGACAAACACACCTCGACTCTCCGAACAAACTCAAGGTAACTTCTTCTGGCTGTATTTTATTGATATTGAGAATGCTTCTAGATATCGAAAATGTGACTCATACCAACGATTTGGTTTCATGTTAGCTAAACGATACATTTTAAAAATCTAAAAATTACAATAATTTGTTAGACTGTCATTTCTTTAAAATTATAATGATTACACTTTTGAATTAATTAAAAAATGATAATCGTAACAATTGAAAAATTTGGTTCTTCAATTCATCGCGTTGCAATTTTTTGCGATCTACCCATTGCCGATAAATTAACAGATCAAACCCCGACGAATCATAGTTGCCAGCGCTAAACAGTCCGTGCATGTGGAGAGAGCCGGTTTAAGTAACTTGTCCGCATAATGGAGGGTCTGGGGCAAAGCCCCAACCGTCGGAGGAGTTTTGTTTTGTGAACATTGTCAAAGTGGCCGGAAATAGACCTTTCTCGCACCCTGATATAATACACGTTCTACATTTTAGCGTGCCACTTTTGGCACGCGTGCCATCGTTTGCTATCCCTATCTTAGATGATGGTTTTTGTTGTTTTACGTCACTATTATTTTCAATCGTGGACTGTGATAGAGTTTGATCTGGCTAAGTGCCCGGAACATGTCATTATACATTCACTTATACTTGAGTATTCTAATAGAATTGTAGGCCTTAACATTATACAAACGAAAAATTGACTTATTGCATACCATTAGATCGATCAACAACTGCAAAAATAATTATCTGGGTTCGATCCCCAGTCGAGGGAAACTGTCATTACAGCTGTTGCAATCTCTTCCAATATGCATTTCACACTTTTTATGAGATATTTATATAATGTAAATAAAATGTAAATCCCCAATTCATAGTTGTGCAGATATGTGGCCTGGTTCACCTGGTTGTAGAAACAAAAACCACGTTTAACCGCCAAACCATGCACGGGTGTTGTACGCATAATGCGTGAGTGGTTAAGCCGTAAATAACTTGGCGGTAAGATAGGGTTCATAACAGGGGCGTAGCCAGAATTTTAGTTCGGGGGGGGGGGGGGGGATCAGTTCTACATATAACAGGGGAGGGGGGGGGGGGGGGCAGCAGGAATAACAGGGTTTAGCTGGCCACTATATAGGGGTGTCCAATAAAGGCGGGATCAAGTAGCTACCGGTTAGTGGTATATGTGTCTTGTAGGTGCGCAGACTGTAGGGTTCTGGGGCAGAGCCCCAGCCGCCGGAGGCTAAAATTTTTGGGCTATTTTTTACCATCAAGACAGCACTTACAACGATCTGAGCAAGCAAGGAAGGTTTATTTTGAGTGAATGATCAAACTCAAATATTAATTTATTAGCTTTTTTGGTTTTTTTTACTCTTATGAACCAGTGTGAAATCGATTTGTTTACAAAAACGGCACAAAACAGCGTCCCCGTGAACATATGTGTAGACACCGAGACATTTCCCTAAAAAACGGACAAATGGTCGTCGTAACTATATGTTTAATTTGGACCATTATAGCTGCAAGTTTAGAAAGATTCATATAAAAACAGTATAATTGTAAATGTTATGAATACGTTGTATTGAATAAGTGTGTCCTTTTTTCAAATTTTTGTGTGGGGGGGGGGGGGGGGCGATCGAACGCCCTGAACCCTCCCCCCTCGGTACGCTCTTGGTTCATAAAGTATGCCACATTATTTTAGTCAGCTAGCAAAAATTCAGAAAAATATATATAGATTAAGCATTCGCGGAAACGTGAACCAAAACTTAATATTCTTAACGGGAAGATTTTTCTTTTTATAATCGTACACTATTATTTATTTCACTGAATTGCGTGAACTCCGCTCTTGGGATTTGAGAAGAAATCATTTAATGAAGCAATAGTAATGTTCTAGCCAATTTTGATACGACGCCTTACATCAAAACCTACGCATTTGTTCGTGTATAGGTTATACCAATCAACAGAGGAATAAATGTATAGAGAGTAGAGACAACTACTTGAATACAGATATCGCTTGATTCATACACTGTATTCTACATTGCGAACAATGTATAGAGAATATGTCGGAACTCGGATGCAAGATAGAACCCAGAGGAAAACAGTCGCCGGCAAGGGTGGGAATGAGGTGGAAATATACGGGGGTTGCATGTGATTATCATGTGCAAATACCCCCTCTCCCCCTCTCATTACACATGTTGTCTAGATATCTCTTATCAATGGTTAAGAGTCTGTCAAGAATAGATAACGATATTGGCTTCTTTGTACAGTAAGTGAAATATACAGCTGTAAAACAAAGTGAAAACAGTAATGAACTACAGCAAGCACAGCTAATATTTTAAAGTAGGCCCTATATACAGTAAATTTTTTTGAAAAAGGAAGAAAACCCACCCAGGATCGGACATGTTTTAACACGCATTATAAAAAGTAAGATCTTTTAGAATTTAGCTAATAGCTATACTTTATTATACACTTTATACTTACTCTACTATACTTCATATTATATGACTGTAAATTAGCTTTGGGCCAAGTATAGCGTTGCTATGTCATGAATGGGGGTAAATACCTAGTACCTATAAGTGGCCAACTAGGAACATGGGTTCGAATCCCGCATGCCATGATATTTTTGTAATTGTCCTTCATCTTCAACTATTTCGACGGTAGGCCTCTCATCGTCTCAAATAGCGTTACATCAGCACCTGCGCCACAACACACACACACACACACGGACGCCACTAGTGCTGAAGGAAACCCATTATAAAGGTCTCTCACACTAAGAAGTAAGATAGTGTCAGGGGAGTCAGCTCCGCCTACAATTAGTTTCCAACTTAACAAGTGCGAATCACTAACGTTTTCCCCGATTATGCAGTACAATTTGGTCGCCTTAAGTTTTTTGACGGAAACCTGCTTGCACGTTTTCTTGCACGTTACCGTCAAAATACTCACCGCAACCAAATTGTGCTAGATAATCGGGAAAAACGTTAGTGATTCGCGCTTGTTAAGTTGGAAACTAAATGTGGGCGGTCTTGATGCTATCTTACTTCTTGCTGTGAAATACCTATACTGTAAAGCGAATAGCGATTTTGTTTTCTAATATCTGTCCTTTTCAGCACTAAAAACTGACTTACATTGATATCTTACAGGACACGATAATGGGCAGCAGCATCGTGACCTTGTTCCTGCTGACCGTGGGCGTCTACCTGCTGGTGCAGAGCGCCCCGACGTCTGACGTCACGTCCGGTGTCGGGCCCGACCACGTGCGAGGCCATGGCCGCCCGTCGCTCCTACCCCGGCTGGCGGGCTCGCGCGCTGTCAAGTACATCCGGTCCCGCATCCTGCCCGCTGACTCCCAGAGCACCGGCGACGACTTCGTCATGGACGACGATGACGTCATTGAGTTCAACAAGCGCCAATCAGAAGATTATGGTCACATGAGGTTCGGGAAACGCGAGGATCAGTTTGATGATTATGGTCATATGCGGTTTGGACGTAGCCTGGACCATTAGACGATTGCAAATAAACCATAGGCCCCTTTGTCGGGAGAAACCAAAAAATATGTATATTATGAAATATATATTCTTTTAAATCAGAATCTGATTGAAATAATTTATGGTCAATTTTAATTTACTTTTTGTAATATTATGAAAAGCAAAACACATTGGAATAAAATTCTGTTTTCGGAAATAAGTAAACAAAAGTTTTTGTTTTCAAATGGAAATATGTTTGTAAATTGTTCCATAAATGTTCGTACTCTTAATTGTAATCGCAATAGCGTACTGCAAGCATGTACTTCATGCAGCACTGTATGCGCACTACATTTACTAGTTTGGGTTGCAAGAAATTATTTCGAGGAACTTAATAGTTTCCCTGTCAAATAAAAATAGATACCTACAATTCATACAATGTAATGTATGCCCAACAAAAAACTTACATAGGTACTCATATCCATTTTGGTTTTGGTAAAATGTTGTTGAGGATTTTGCAATAAACAATTCAAATAAAGAAAAATTATACATAAAATATAGTTATTTTTATTTCAGCTTATGTCTGGTTTAAGTGCGTATGCATGTTCAAATAGATACGTCATGGCATTGTTACTAAAACAAATGCTGTACGTATATAGTATATAGTTCTCTTACAACAACTTCGGTAATGCTTTCGTCATCAATCAATGACGTGTTTACAGTCTCAGCCAACCCGAGCAGGTATTTGATTTAGCCACGGTCGCTGGTTGGCTGCCGCTCACCCACCCGTGACGAAAGAATTACCGAATATGTTGTACGACGAGTATATACTTACTACTTACTATACATACTATACAACATACACTGATAGATAGTATTGTTATTTGTTGCACAGATTACCGAATATCTCAATATCAAAACTATAATCAAAGTAACAATGGACTGACGTATATGTTTGACCTAGCAGCAAGTACACAATTATATTTGTTCAAGTTTTTCCTTTTCCACCCTACAGATTATATTGTGCAAAAGATACGAATTGGTGAGAAAACTGCGGCCCGGCCTGAAACTGTCCGGCCCGGACCCGGCCCAACAAGTTTGTATTTGTATTTGTATTTATATTATATATATATTTATATATATTTATATTTGGTATTTATATTTATATATATATTTTATTTAAAAAACTACACTGCGGCCCGGCCTGAACCCGGTTCGATAGATGATGATTCTGGCCCGGCCCGAGAGTCGGCCAAAAGCCCTGCTCGTCCCAAAGTTAGCTCGAAAGTCCGGCCCGATAGTCAGCCCAAAGTCTGGTTCCTTCATGACTATTATCGTGAGGATTTTTAGACTCAGCAGGGCAAAGGGGCATCGTTTTAGACAGCAGATAGTATATCAGAGTATTTGAATTTCTCAGTTCTACGATTATGTTGGGATAAGGTTTCTGGGAATTGTTTACAGCAAAGTGTAAGTACCAATGCTATGTATGGCGTGTCGCGTGTTTAGATTGCTTCGTTCGTGCATTGTAATTGATATGAGATGCAAACCGACAATATGGGTTGCAGATAGGACCGCTGCTAAGATAATAACTGTAGGTGGCCCTTTAATTTTCTAAAAGCTATTTTTTGTAAATTAGGCCTATGGAGAAAATTATGAAATATTGATATCCAAGCCCGAAATGCTGGCCAAGAAAGCCAGAAGCCCGAAAGCCCGACCCGACCTGAAAGCCCGAAAGCCTGGCCTGGACTGAAAACCCGACTCGGCCCGAAAGACCGAAAGCCTGGCCCGGCCAGACTTTTCAATGCTTCGGCCCGAGCTCGAAGGTAGCTTAAAATAAAACGACCTGACCCCCCGGGTGCGGCCCGACTCTCAGGTCGGGCCAAGCTTTTGGGCTGTTCGGGCCAAAATTCCCATCTCTAATTGTTTGTGTATGCATTATCTTTTTGACGTTTTATTTCAATATATTAGGCTACGGGAAAAGCACGGTTGATGAGGCATTTAGCGAGTAAACTACGTTACCTGCATCAGAGTCGATAAAGAAGTTTCCAGTCCATAGGGAAAAATTCTTTATCGACGACTATGCCTGCATGCATGGTTCGAGCTCTGTCTTGGGCATGGATGTCACTCGGCTACATAAATCACCTATGTATATTTATTTATTTATTTATTTAATGACTATCCTATTCAGTTATAAAAACTGATTTACTCATTATAGCATCTTCACCACAATACGAAAAGTAAATCCCAAATATATTCTTGAGGATTATATGCACAGAAGCGGTCGAACAGAGATTCCCATCACTTTGAAATTTGGAACATCAATAAGCTGCTTATTGATGTGGGATGAATGCCATCAGTTTTGTAGCAACATTGGTAAACAAGTTACTTCATTGGTCAATTTGTCACTAATAATTTTTTTTGCTTGTGCAACAATCGAAATTGCTTATGCAAAACTGGGAAAAAAGTGTGCAAAAATATGACATGACTTACATTTCCAATTTTTAATTTCACCTTTAACTTTGCCCACCAAAAAAATGTCTAGAACTTTGTTGCTTTGCTTGTTTACAAATTGATATCAATTATAAAAAAATATTGTTAGATCTTGACATACTTCTAGGAATTTGTAGTAATTTTGGTCATAGACGTACGAAGAAGTATAGTACTAGTATCCGCACATCCACATAGTGAGAGCTATTTCCTCATAAATTACCGAAAAACTGGATTAGAGAGGAACATTAAAAGGGAAGATTTCAATAACCACAAAGAACATTATTATCTGTAACTGTGTTTATTACATTTTCACTGGGATACATTAATGACTGCATGTTTAGCATCCATTCAGTTAACCTTGTTAGGTTACCTATATAATATGTATAATTATATGAACTTTGATCAAAACAAAATTCGAAATTGTTTAGTACAATGTACAATACTGTACCTTTACATAAAGGTACTATACTTTAAATTCATTAACTTGGAATCAAATAATAACAATAAAAACAATTATTTTAGTTATTGAACAACAGCATAAGAAAGCTCGACTCTGACATGAAAATCATTTCAAATAAACTTGTACTTTATCAGAAACCAAAACTGTATAGTATTTGTCACTCACAGCAAATAAACCTGCCTTATGTTGTAAGTATTTATATTTTACAATACAGAAATATGTACCACTATGTACAACTTAACCAACTTATCAAGTAAGTTAATAAACAAGCCTTGGAGGCAGAAATGAAATGTTTGTTTTGACTGGATGTAATACAGCAAGTGGAGCCATTTCTTGTTCAATTAATTTCATTCAACTATAGGCACCTACCTTGTTAACCATTAATAGCTAACATCACTTTATTTGCATTACTTAAATGCAATCCCAGACAGATTCTACTGCAGTAGATAACAATAGTATTGTATTGATATTGGTAACAGTATTTACCCTATTACTATATTATAGCATACTGAGCACCATTTAAATGGCAAGACTTTTGAATCTATATCTCTCAAAGTGGTTATTTGTTTGAATGATTTTATTTTTTGCTTAACAATGCCCTCATTTGACAAGGCTATATTTATTTAAATTACAATGCATGCAATTACATAAAGGCATTTCTCTACATTGTATAATTCACCTACTGTAAATATCATTTGTACAGGTAGGCATTGTAAACATATGCAATTCAGTGCATAATCAAGACCAGTGGCTTGATATGTAAAATGCCTACTACCTATTTTGTTAGTGAAATGAGGCTGGACTTATTTGGCAGAGCAACTCCAGGTTAGCTTGGTTATGAGTGGCATATATATTTCTTAGTGTCAAGTCAGACGGGGCAAGGTTCCAAGTGTCGTGGGCTAAAATATACATCTGTCAAATATGAATCTGAATGCGTGTCACGTCTATTCAGACCATAATATATTTTAATAAATAATGCTATTTATTTAGACCTTATATAAGTAATTCACAATGTTATATAATTGTTCTGATTCTCAGATTTCGTACATATGGTGTATTAGTGTGTGGTTAAGCAAATAAAGAAAATATGTAGGTCTACCTTAAACATGGTTATAAATAATTAACATGATATCTAAAACCACTTGGTTACTCCTGCTGCAGCAGTCATCCAAATCAACAATGAGAATACATACTTGAAAACTTAAAATCCTCAATAGTAGCAATTGTGATAAAAAAATCCATTTGATTTATAGTAGATGACTAATTTTATTGGCAAGTTCAAATCACGCCATGACATTAATTGATCATAATCTGCATGGATCTATGTGAACTAAAGTTAACTTACAAAGGTAAGGTATACAAGCTCAGTTCAGTAACGGTACCGGTATAGCCAACAAACCATTGTCATTAACACCACAGTACAGTGTATAAATTAACAAGTTTTATTGCAGGATGTGCAAATAAAATATATAATGTTAATGTATGCTGCCAATCGCGACATCGCACTGATAATTCTTTAAGAAAAATAGGTACTTGAACAAGTCAAAATTCATTTCAACAATACACAGCAGATAGCATTTTCCACGGGTGTTACTGCATTTACTGAATAAGACAAAACATCACTTTTCCCACTGTAGGTACTCACAGTTCAATATACAACACAACACGTAGGCCAGTTCACACGCACATAGTCTTGTCTGAAACTTCCCACACTGAATAGACCTATCTATACACACGTAAGTCTATACACGAGCAGACGACAATTTACACAATGTTAGATTTCCCAGTAGCACCACTCATCATAACTTTGCACACAAAGTTGACAATCGCTGAGGCAGGCTGTTCTGGTTCCAGCTCTGCAAAGATGTGGCACTGGTTGTCTGTCTTGCTTGCGAGCTTACGAGCCACGAACCCAAACACACGGCTGAAACAATAACATTTTTTTAGTAAAATGTGTTTCTTATTAGTATACACATTACGGGAATAAGTAAACTCAGGGTATCACTACAAATAATAACTAGTGTTCCACAGTAGTACTAATAGAACACATTTAAACCTGATACTCACTTTGAGCTGATGGGCATTCCTGTCTCGTCACTTTTCTGACTCCAGCGATGGTCCTCTGGATCAAGGCCGCAATGTGAAATGGTGTTTGTCGGGTAGTGTCTTCGGAAGAACAGCTGGCGTTTGTTGTCGGTGAGTGTGATGCCCTGACCCGATACTTTGAAGTGAACCACAGTCGCGTAAGGCAGAGGACGAGTCAGGAACATTTCAGACACTGCCTTCTTGATTGCTTGCGGGCCTGAAAACAACACGAATAAAGCCTTTGTAGATGAAAACATATATATTATTTAAAATGACACACCATTCACAATTAATAAAATATTGAGCATGTAAGCCCGATTAAGTGATGTACATCTTTTCTGTGTTGATTTTAAAGGAATGAATGAGTGAAAAATAGATGTCTAAAAAACTTTCACATCAACAAATTTTATAGAGATGGTTTTAATCAACCAATACCAGTGGTATCAGCAGAATTGGTATCGGAACATGTTACCAATATGAATTTATTGTAGTATTAATAATTGTACCAACTCTTCTAAGTAAAAAAATTAACAAGTCTTTCCACAAGCACAGTTATCGGAGTAAAAGAACTTAATTGTAGCAAATAGGTATCGTTATTTGATTCCGTATCCGTAAATTCAGGCATCACTCAATACGTATGTAATGTGCACAAAATATCAATCACATCCTAAATGAAACCAACTTTATACAAAAACAATATTGCACAACAATATCATCCCAGCACAATAATCCAAATAGACCCAGAGTTTAAAGTGTGTACTGACCTGTGAGTGACTCCATGTCCGTGGTGTAAAGGTACAATACATTGCACGCAGCTCCTTGCGCTAACAGCAGTTGCGCGGTGCTCACTGTTCCGGGGCTCGCGTCAAGCCGAGAGGCGTCACTTTCCGGCAGTACGAGGCGGCAGGGTAGAGCCATCGGCATCAACGAGTGTTGGTACACTAGCGCCGACAGGGAACCTACAACACAAACAGGCACCACCCTTTTTAAGAAAATGACTTCATAAAGAAAAATGAATGATGGTTCCGGGTTCGTAGATTGTTAAGACATAGATATGTAGTTAAAAATATGACGAATGGACTTACATGGGTTAATAATAATCAACATTTAATTTTGCGAACTGAGGAATCATTATTTATTTTAATTAAAATAAAATAATAAATGTAAACTTTTTGCTGTGAATGAACCACATAATTTCTATTGTTTTTTGTATTTTATCAACACAAGTTGTCTGAGATGGCTGTTGTTTTGTTCTCTGCTGTAAAATATAATATTCACTATTTTATTTCAATAAAATAATTCAGAAAGTGAGTGTCTTCGGTTACATAACAACTACATTGTCCACATAAAAAATAATTGGTTGAGTAAAGGGCACCAAATTTCATTTGGGAATACACTTACTGAAGACAGGCTCGTTGCTGCATCCTTTGAGCTTGACACCCCTCGACGTTGGCTCGATGAGGAAGTGGCGCACCAGCTCACTGGAAGGGTCGCTTGCTTTTCCCTGCGTGCTCGGAGGTGGTGTCGCCACCTTCAGTGCCAACCCGAAGGCCCCCGGGAACGAGTTAGAGTCCCGCACCACAAACGTGCCTGGCTGTTGGTCTCTCAGCGTACTTATTGCTACGAGAGATCATATGGCACGTGTTAGCAATACTGTACTGCAGGGTTGCCACCAAGTAATTTTTTAAATCCTCTGAAGACACCAAAAAAATCCTCAAAAATCCTCCAAAACACATTTATTCTGCTGTAACTTAGCATATTATAAAGTGTGAAAGAATAAAAAAATTTTTAGGTTATGTTTATTTTTAGGTTATGCATTATGCCAGATGATCTTTAAGAATTTACCTCTCCATTATAACTTATATATAAATAAATAAATAATAAATTAATTTGTCTATATAGGCCTATATATATAAACAAGAAACCAGGCTAATAACAGTATAGACTCATATAAAAAGTCAGTCGTCACGTCACGGGCTCCTTGTTACCAACGAGGCACGGGCAACGCGCTCTATCGCACACTAAAAGAACACACACGTTCTGCAAAGTTGACGATAGAGGACGCTACTTACTACTAGACCAATCACAACGCTTTAGGTACCGCATTGGCTGTCTCCCACACAAGCTCCACCCTCTGCTTGCTAGTATAGCAAGACAACTTACAAAAACACAGTTGAAATCTCGATATTTCACACGTGTTTTGAGACATCGTGTCTATGCTGCGGGCTCAAGTGTAGATTGTCCAACTTTACAATTTTCAAATTATAGTAAATTTCACGGTTTTTACAATAATGGTAGAAAATCCGCCAATTTGGCCGTTAATCCTCATGTCCGCGAGGCACCCTAAAAATCCGCAAAAGAGGATAAATTCCGCAAAAACGGCAACCCTGCTGTACTGTACTAACTACTACTACTGGTCTTACAATCTCCTAACAGGAAAGTTATTTATAGCAATCCTATTTGGAGCATTTCAAGAGTTTTGATTGGTCGTTGCCATGGAGAAAACAAGCTATTCGACGAAAAAGTAGTTATTGGGACATTGTAAAAACCGGCCCTAAGACTGGACCTTATTATAAGCTGTAATAATGCGCATGTAGATTTTATTGTAGACATGTGAAACAGTCTATATCAAAATGACAAAAGAAGAGGTAATAGCGTTAGTAACGAATAAGAGATTTGTGACGACACAGGTCGGACGAACAAGGTAGTTTCATTGTTGTGTATTTCTTTGATTCGCGCACATTCAATGTTGTCCGAAACCAAACACTGTGGAGTGACAAGGCATTTTTGTATTCGAAACTAATAATGTAGTGATAGGTACCAGAGGATTGTAAAGCTCTCTTAGTTAGTTAAGAACTTAAGAGTGACACATGACAGAGAGCAACTAAAGTGACCAAAGAATTCAAAACCCATAAGAGATCACTTATCTATGCAAAATGCTAATAAATTGATTATCGATCACAATATTTTGTATCAATGTTTCTTCAAATCGTTACCTATCAATTTTTCACCACTCAGTATCAATTGCAATTCATTAATCGATTCACATTACTACTAGTTTTATGTTTATGACATCGGAAATACTGATTGTTTCATGGGGAATATGATTCATATAAAAATGCTCGGATAGTCCAACTAAAAAATTATTAAGGATCTCTTTCTCGTCCGTTGTCAACCTCAAAATCTTGAAGAACGAGATGTAAAAAAAATGTCTGCTCACCTTCCTCTCTGGAAATGGCCGGCTTGTACCAGAACCGAGAAGTGTCTCTGACGAACTTGACGTGGACCGGAGAGACTTCCTGCGGTGGTTCGCTGTTGGAGTGGATCGACGAGCGCCGTGAGTGACCGAAGTAGACGGTGGGCGAAGACTGGCCGTTCTGTGTCGGGGTGGGCGGACTCTTGGGGCTCTGCTGGGCGTAGCTCACGCCCACGCTCGTGCTTGGGTGGTCTGACAGCGGCGAGGGGGAGTGGTCCTTGCTGGGGGGGCCACATAGAGGCTCAGTACAAGACAATACACACAGACAGCAGTTAGTGATTCAATTCAATTCTTCTCCTACTACTGCGGAGGCGCACCTCACCAGTGGCAGAGCTTTCCCCCTCCCAACCACTTCCGGCCAGCCGTGCGTCAAGATTTATTAAAAGGGCATTGTGTCCTGAGATTAAAAGCCTCTTTCCCTCCCCTTAGTTAGTTAGTTAGTTAGTTAGTTTTTATTTCGTAATGCTGACCCCTCGCACAGTACTGTGTCTGTATTGCTAAATATTAGATGGACCTAGAATCATAAACTTGTGATCAGTCCCCAGAATCATAAACCTGTGATCAGTCCCATATCTCTGCTCTGGAAGAGAGGAACGTACTATTTGTAGTTCTTTATTTAAGAAGATTTTCATTTAATCTTAAATGTATTTTCAAATACAACAACACAATTAAAAAATACAATCAGTTTGTTAATTCTATAAACCAGCACTAAAAATCCAAAAATCCATCGATATTAATGGAAGACACAAAAACAAAACGAAAACAAGTGCCATAATAGAAGAATTCAAATGCTCATTTATCAAGATTGTAGTGCAAATGAACAAACCTGGGTGCCATCAAATTATTGTATTGCCATTATGTATTTAGTACTG
The DNA here is from genome assembly GCA_945910005.1 of Isoperla grammatica. Taxonomy (NCBI): domain Eukaryota; kingdom Metazoa; phylum Arthropoda; class Insecta; order Plecoptera; family Perlodidae; genus Isoperla; species Isoperla grammatica. The sequence goes on along the minus strand of OX246737.1, from coordinate 107,647,929 downwards.
TATTTACATTCATTCTACTTGCTAATAAGTAAGTGCGAGTGTTACAATGTTGGCTACTTGATGTTACAATGTAGCTACATTTATGTTAGTGCAGTTGGCGACAGTGGAACTTGACAGAGAATTAAAACATGGTGTCAGAAGTGTAGGCTCTCAATAAACTATCTCTTTATACGATCGTTTGCATTGGGAGATACAGCTAAGTAGAAAATACATATTCTATTTAATATTCTTTACATATTGAGCTATAAGGTTGTAACGGACGTTGCGCAGCTCATACAGAATTCAAGTGAAAAGAATTCTGGCACGCGACTTTTCTTCGCGCCTAGGCCTAGTGTTGCGTGTAATCGAGTGAAGTTGGCTACGAAACCTACAACCGTGTGAAGCTAGTTCCGCCCCGGCAACAGTGTGAAACCAGCTACGCGCGTATCAAGCTCGGTATCCATATCCAAACAGTACACAATGGCAGCCAACTTACCACCGCCAGCCAAGATGAACTTGGAAGACAGACATGCAATAGCTAGCAACTGGCGGATGTTCCGAAAAGAATGGGAAGATTATGAAGTGGCTAGTGAGATGGCAGGCAAGGATGAGAAGATTCGTGTTGCAACATTACGAATAATAATGGGACGTGAATGTGCTGCAATATTAGACAACCTAGATTTGCCACCTGCTCAGACAAAGAAAGTGACAACTATCCTTGATGCATTGCAACAAAATTTCGAACCACTCCGAAATATAATATATGAACGGTCGGTATTCTACTCATCCAAGCAATGTGTTGGGGAGAGTATGTCTCAATACGTGAACAAGCTGAGAAGGCTCGCAGCTTCCTGTGAGTTTACACCTCAACGAGTACTCGATGAAAATATCAGAGATAAGTTAGTACTGGGGGTTCTGGATAAAACTCTCAGAAAGCAGTTACTTAAAGACCCTAAGTTGACCCTGACAAGTGCAATTGAGATATGCAGAGCAGCCGAACAGATAGATCTAGAGATGGCAAACCTATCGGGCAATGACGACAGCCCTGGAGAACAGGTAAATTATGTGAACAAATCTAGGCCTATGACCAATGACAAGTCAACAGCAGACATTCCGGTCTTAAAGAAATGTAGGTTCTGTGGAGGCAAGCACAAGTGGGACAAGAATAAGTGTCCAGCTTATGGAAAGAAATGTGAAAATTGTGGAAGACAAAATCACTTTGCGAAGGTATGCCGTCAAAAGAACGTACACATAGTACAAGAAGCTCCTTCTCAAGACGAGTCTTCGAATGAAGAAATATTTTGACTAGGCCAAACACACCACATTGGGATGCTCGAGCACGATAAAAGACCCAAGCAATTGTTTTCGGAACTCTTCATGCGCAAAGACAACAAAAGTAAATACAAAAAAATAATTTGCCAACTTGATTGTGGAGCAACGTGTAATGTAATGAATTACTCCGACTACAAGGCTCTATGTAGCAACGAGAATCCCGAAATATCGGCAAACAATATAAAATTGCGGTTTTATAATGGCAACACAATGCCGACTTTGGGGCATGCCGATCTGTGGTGTGAGCACTCTAACAAAAAGTTCCAACTATGCTTCCAGATTATCGAAGGAAAAGATAAGCCACTAATCGGTGCTGAAAGCTGTATACAAATGAACTTAATAGAAGTAAAAGCCAAGCTGGTACAAAAAGCCCAGTTAGCGGTAAATCAAGTAAGTTTATCAGAAGAAAGCATTTTACGTGACTATAAGGACGTGTTCACAGGTTTGGGCTGTCTGGAAGGGGAACACCATATAGTCATAGATACGTCTGCCACCCCAGTTAAACACCATCCACGGAGAATACCAGCAGCTCTGAAGAAGGAGGTAAAAGAAAAAATAGATCAAATGACAAAAGCCGGAATACTAAGGAAAGTGACCAAACCATCGGAGTGGATCAGTAGCATGGTAATTGTCAAGACACCCAAGAAACTAAGAATTTGTTTAGATCCAAAAGACTTGAACAAGTGTATAAAAAGAGCACACTATCTCCTGCCAACAATAGAAGAGATTCTACCAGAGTTACATGCAGCTAAAGTCTTCAGTGTGTGTGATGCCAAAGATGGATATCTCCAGGTGAAGTTGGATGAGGCTAGCAGTGACCTCACAACATTTTGGACGCCATTTGGCAGATATAAATGGTTAAGATTGCCTTTTGGCATATCGTCTGCTCCTGAAGAGTATCAGCGTCGACTGCACGAGCTTTTAGAAGGATTACATGGGATAGAAGTGATAGCCGATGATATTCTAGTATTTGGATGTGGAAATACAAACGAAGAAGCCCTTAGAGACCATGATGAAAAGCTAATTCAGCTTCTACAACGGGCAAGACAAGTAGGATTGAAGCTAAACAAGGATAAATTAAAGCTTAGGCTGACGGAAGTACCTTACATTGGTCACCTACTCACTAACAAAGGCCTTAAAGCAGACCCTAAGAAAACAGAAGCAATTTCCAAAATGCCACGACCCACAAATCTAGCTGAAACACAAAGGGTAATAGGGTTTGTAAATTACTTAGCAAAATTCTTGCCACAACTGTCAGATGTATCTAAACCACTCAGGGACCTTATGAATGCAACAAGAATCGAAGAGGACAATTGGCAGTGGGACGATATCCATGAAGAGTCATTCCAAAACATCAAACGTCTCGCAGCAACTACGCCAGTTCTACTCTATTACAATGTGAATAAACCCGTAACTATACAATGCGATGCAAGTGATTATGGACTAGGGGCTACCCTTCTACAAGATAACCAACCGGTGGCGTACGCGTCTAAGGCTCTCACAAAAACTGAACGGAACTATGCGCAAATAGAGAAGGAGTGCTTAGCCATTGTATTTGCATGTGAGAGGTTCAATCAGTACCTTAGCGGAAGAGAAATCATTGATGTAGATTCGGACCACAAGCCTCTAGAAGTAATCTTCAAAAAAGCTATTTTAACCGCGCCTCGAAGATTACAGCGAATGTTGTTACGTCTACAACGGTTCAATCTAAATGTGAGATACAAAAAAGGCAAGGAAATGTATATAGCAGATTTATTGTCCAGGGCAGTAGATAAGACAGTCCCAACAGATGAGGCCATGAAGCAAACTCATGAAGAAGTGTACACGGTAGACAAAGAAGAAAGCATTTTTGAAGAGATTCGGAATATTGAGTTGTCAGCAGATGGACAAGTACAACCAGAACGAATGAAACGCATCCAACAAGCAACGTCAAGTGACAAAACTCTGCAAACGCTGACCACTGTGATAATGAATGGGTGGCCAGATCTGAAATCAGAGTGTGAAACAGGAATTCAAGAATATTGGAACTTTAGAGAGGAACTTTCTATTCAAAATGGAATAATCTTTAAAGGTGTGAAGATAGTGATACCTGTTGAAATGAGGCATGAGATGCTGACACGCCTACATGCTTCTCATCTTGGTGTAGAAGCAAGTCTAAGAAAAGCAAGAGAAGTCATCTACTGGCCACTTATGATGGAAGATATAAGAAATAAAGTTAATGGCTGTGCCATTTGTCAAGAAATGGCATCAAAGCAACAACGAGAGCCGATGCTTACACATCCAACTCCACAGCGACCCTGGGAACGTATTGCTCTGGACATCTTCACAGTGAACAATGTCGAGTATCTAGTCATTGTAGATTATTTCTCCGACTACTGGGAATTAGATAAGCTGACTAGCATATCCGCACAGTCAATAATCAAGATATGTAAGGTGCACTTTAGTACACATGGTATCCCAGACATAGTTGATACAGACAAAGGGACACAATTAGACTGCAGAGAGTTCAAAAAGTTTGCAGAAGTATGGGACTTCAGTCATTGTACATCATCACCATACTACCATCAGTCAAATGGCAAAGCAGAGTCCGCAGTAAAAATTGCGAAGAAGATGGTGAAGAGAACGGGTAAAGATGGATCAGACTTGCGTTTGGCAATCTTAGAGTGGCGAAACACTCCGTCTCAAGGTATGCAATCGAGCCCAGCTCAGCGTCTTCTATCACGAAGAACCAGAACATTACTGCCAGTCGCTACAAGTCTACTGCATCCAGTGGTGCAGAAGGAGGTTCCAGAAAAAATAAACGAAAAGAAGCAAAAGTACAAAATGCACTATGACAAAGCAAGCAAGTCGTTGCCACCTCTTAACTTTGGACAAAATATTCGCGTTCAACTCAACCCAGAGCGCCGAGCAGATCCTTGGCGTCCAGGCACAATAGCTACAAGTCTGGGGTCAAGGTCATACGTTGTAGATGTAGAGGGTCACCAATTCCGGCGAAATCGTCGCGACATTCGACCACGACATGAGCCCCAAGATAGGAGTTCCGAGTTGTTGCAGCCAGTACTCGAGGAGCAGCCCCAGGAGCATCAACCGGATGTCTCAATCAGTGCTGAACCTACAACATCTAGGGCAGTCATGGGGAGCACCACAAGGACAGGCCGCGTTATCGTCAAACCCGCTAGATATACAGTGTAGTGTGTGCACGAATGCTATAGTGAATTTAAGTTGATAATCATAACATTTTTACATCGTTTATATATTTGTTTGCTCTTCATGTGACTAAGTGTTAAAATATTATATAAAGCAAACATTATCAACAATCTTAAAGAAAGGGAAGATGTTACAATGTTGGCTACTTGATGTTACAATGTAGCTACATTTATGTTAGTGCAGTTGGCGACAGTGGAACTTGACAGAGAATTAAAACAGCGAGCGATGTTTAGGTGTCCAAAACAATCTTTGGGATTCCTGAGCCCAACTTATCAACACTGTGATCGTACGGGCTCAGCAATCATCATTCATCATTGACATAACCTAATAAGAATGATTCAGTGTCATAGAAATTCACTACATGCAGTGTCACAGAAAATGTGCAAGTACGTAGGCCTACTTAGTGCAAACGAAAACCACGTGTCGCAAATCACAACGCATCTTTACTATTTATACTACACCATGGCAATATTTGTTTGGGGAATTTAGTTCAGTTGGATTTGGTTTACAAGTGCAACCATATGAAGAATAATGGGAATCACAGTATCATTTGCTCAGTCTTACTTTCCAACATCCAACTCAATACCATCACCGTGCATCAATTCTCCAATATCACTGGAAATATTTTCAGCTTCTGAATCATTTGAATCACTTTATCTTACTTTCTTTGCATTAAGTATTATCAGTGGTGGGACCTGAGGGTCTGCGGTTCTGAGGCACATAGCCCCACAAATATTCCCCACGACACCACTCCATATAATAACTGATCATTGATAGTGATACGTGAAAATAGCATTTTCAATTGTCATTTTATAGCGTTTTGTAGCATCTATTTTTTTGCCAAGATTAAAAAACTTGAGAATGAAGTTATCTCAAATTTTTATTTTTAAATCATGTCATACTATTAAAATTAAAATCAACCAAATTGCTTTTATCATAAACAAAGTATAATTACTATGTTAAATATAATAAAATAGGAACAGAAAAACCTTAGTTTCTACTGAGAAATAGCGCTTTGTAGCATCTATACACAAAACGCTATTTTCACGTATCTCTAATCATTGATAAACACATTATCAATACCACGATTTTTTCCCTCCATAAGCGACCATGATTTTACAGATATTACTAAGTTTCATTGATCATAGTAATTAATAATTTACTTTATCAATCCCAAATTACAAGGAAGAACAAGTGATTCCTTGCAGCCCACGTGAACTGTAAAACATTTCATGCAAACTTTCGTTACATTACTTTGAGCATTTTGAAAAGTACATGACACTCATTAAGTATCATGTAAGTAGTCAATTTGTCTCCTAAGTACACCTACTCACTAAGTACTATATCTTATGAATTACATACATTTCTTAACACGCAAGTAAAGTACAGTATGTACAATTTAAGTAAGATCTTAGTTCCACAAGCATTAGCTACGTCTAGGCATCTCACTGTTTAAGAATGAAATATTATTGCTTTATAATGTGATGCTGGTGCAACATTTCAAAACTAAATAGGATTTGTACTACATGGTGTAACTCCTAATCTAACACACAACACAAACAGCAAAACATGTATGTAGTGCAATTTAAAGTCATTCCGCAAGACCATATCGTGCATATTTTAAACACATATTTACTATACCTAAACTCCGAAGAGTTTGAGGGCCACTTTCGCAGATATTTAAATGATGCTGCAGAGCTCAAACGTCTACCAAACCATAGAAAGAAAGGAAACAAAGAAAATATAAAAATTATACCATTCTAGTAATCACATAACAACAGAAAAAGAGCAGAAATAATAATTTAAAATAATTAAAATGCAAATTAACACAAATAATTAATAAAATGACATTCAATAATCGAGAGATAAAAAAACCATAGCATATAGTATGAGAAAGCCACAGCGTTAATTTGATGACTGTGTAGTGTATAACTGGGCATATCCAAGGTTATGGAAGTGAGTGAGTGAACCAAATGACTTGATTATGCATTTAGGAACTGGGCAGAAACAAATATTATAAAAATTATTTACATGTTATAGTGTAATTTTTATTTATTTTATTTATTGGTGGTCAGTTGTATTTTATACTTGCTTAGTGTAATAAATCAAGTACCAATTATTATGCCCTCTCAATTTAATTTAGTGAAATTATCTCATTCAGCAGAAAATGTGTACTGGTAACAAATTGTACCTTCATAAATAAATTTATTTGTCACTCGCTTTGTCCACTTGTCATAAATGTCAATCCTGTAAAGAGTATTAGTGCTACTATGTGGATGCACAGCTTTAGAAATTAGGTTCATAAAGTCACGTCCCGTCAACTTGCAAGGTGTTGTCGTCATGGATTATGTAATTGGAAACTCAAACTAACACATAGATAGCGCTGCTAAGCAATATGGGTTGGCAGTCACTCTGTGTGTTTGGAGCTGTGCTCTTTTCTGCCAACCCCCATTCACTTTTGTAGTAAATGGAAATGATTAATAAATAAATAAATAAATACCCTTATCTGCGCCATTGATGATTTAACAATAAAGCAACAATGAACAATTGACAGATAAACTCATCCTTATAGTAGTTTATTTTCTTGCCACCAGAATGCGTCTAGTCTATTTTGAGGGGCCAATAGTGAAGTGACCGTGTGACAACTACCAACCTAAATCTAGTTGCATCCCGTTCTCCTGCGTTGGGTATTGTAGTGATAATATCGCTCGCATGTTGTCAGACGTGGCGGGGTCGCATTCCATTCACGATTGGTGCAGTCAATACAGTGGACAATAACAATGCAGATATCGGGCAATCTCGAGTTGAATACCGTTGAAATTGACTGTGTGGAGCGACTTTCTCATCTCAGAATTTTAGGGGACACCTTGCTTCTTACGGCGTCGCCAGTATAGTTTTTACTTTTTATACATTCAGAAATTTTAATCAAATTTTGCCCCCTTGCTTCCTCTTGATCCAAATTCGGGGGTGTGAGCCCCCCTCGCCCCCCATAGTTCTACCGGATGTACTCACCGCTGAGTAGTCGGACTCTTGGGAGGAAGCCCCCCCGCCGCCTGCTCCAAGTGAGAGGACATACTGTTGTTGACGTACGGCGTGCGGGGGTGGACTGGGAACGCCGGAGTCTGAGGTCGCGGGCTACTCGACCGAGCGGGGCTACCAAGGTCGTCACTGGTCGACGTTGTCCGCCACGAAGAGAAACTCTCGTCGCGCAGCTGCGGAAACAAGATCTGATGAGATTCTCGCAAACAAATACACGGTATTTTAGTTATACATTACATGCCGGCCCACTTGCAAATTAGTCATAAAAAAGGAAATTCATTAGGGTATTTTGTCCAAGAAAGATATGATTTTTCACTTGGCATGAAGAATGGCACTTAAGATAGCTAAGATCATTCAAATTGCAATGCAGATAATTATGTAGTTTAATTACAGAATCAGTAAAATGCATAGGCTAGTATTTATGATTGCCCATTATGCTGAAGTCAAAGCTATGGATGGTGTGCACACCATTATAAAATTTATCACTACTTAGTTGTGCAGTATGATGCAGGCTTAGTAAGAAAATACATGTGTTAGTACAGGCACAGGCTATGCAAACTTTTGCATGTACATAACATTTTGGAGTCAAAATGTCACAGCAAAGCCCAGTAAAATGAAAAAGTTGTGTGAAACATTGAATGAGAATTATATTATTTCCTTTTACTGTACAAAGTAAAATGGCATAATATAAGCATGGTATAAGTATGGTTAAAAACGAACGGCGGTGCCATAAGAGATTTGAAGTAGGTTTTGCAATAAGCTTTTTTTAACATATTGAAGAAACATTGTTATTGAACTGTAAATAAATTGTTAGTTAATGATTGTGCTAAAAGTTTGCAACTTGTTAAATCAGTATTTAATTAGGTAAGTATTCAAATACAGAAATCATTTCAATTGTGTGCATAAGAAAAAAAAAACTAAAATATACACACAAATTACTTGAAATGCAGTTGCAGGCAAAACGCATAGCTGCTTTCTTAAGCAACTTGAGAAGTTTTCAGTTTCATAGCAAACGGAAATGTACCAATGAAGGCATTTAACAGTCTAGGGAACAATAGTATTTAAATACATATATAATACATTACTATATCACACAACTTACCAGTATAGAATATTATGTACAAATTATGAAAGATAAGAACACTATTTTGAGTACAGTACATAGTACAAGCCATTATAAAAGAAACAGCAGACATACTTTGCACAGCTTGTGAATAGTATCTTTGAAATGCAAAGCTTATTATATTTGTACAACATGTTAATTTGTAGAAGCAGAGCCAAAAGATTATCATAAGACTATCAGTATCATACAAGACAGTGATAACAGCAAACACAGCAATTGTTCTGCTTAGGAAGTTAAAATGCAAAGCTTATTATTTCTACAACTTATGTACATAATTATTATATCACAGGTGATTAATATGGCGAATACAGAGTATAGCACAAGAAATATTATAATGCAATTGTTATAGAATTAAGATTTCTTAGCTACTGTCAAAGAGGAAATTCTGAAAGCGTTAATTAAAATCACTTTTCATCGAGTCATATATTAACTGTAATAGTCAGCCATATTAACTCAATATAAAACACATTGTTTGAGCTGAAACTGCTCAACAAGATAAGTGTTCACTAAATAAGTTATCTGCATAGACTAAGCCTACTCATATTCACTAGCATGGGAGATAAAGCGCCTTGAAAGTTTGTAATTAAATGAGAGCTAAATGCTCCTTTTGTGAACTTGTATGCAATGTGAATAGAATCTTACGATCGGTTTGGAGTACACAGATTGAATTTGATTTGTATCGCTCGGAGTAGAATCAAAATGATGAGAAGTGTTCCCATCACACCACAGCAATACCTCATCCATTACAAATTCGAATACTTCTTCCGCGCGGAGATGTTTTCCACATGCCACTGTCTATTTGTCCATTGATACTTGAATATTTTGTTTTCTATCAAAATCGATGTCACAAATTATTTTCGTGTTTGGTGGGGGTGCCGGGTAAAATAAAATCTTAAATGAATAGTTTTGGTGTAGGCGCCAAGCCTAAAATAACTTCTCAGAATTTGACCACAGCGTGCGAAATCTTAGTTCAAAAGCAATTCCATTCCATGTATAGTACAAGACATTCAATTGATTTTTCTGCAAAGGTTGGTTAAAGTAGCAGGGAGGGAGCAACCAAGAGCTTCAATGAGGGAGACATGAGGTAATGCCTCCTCGTGCGGTTATGAAAGTTAGTGTTAAGATTAGCAAACATGCTCGCGTGACCCCTCCTTACAAACCTTGCAACCAACATCCACAGAAAAACATCCCCCGTGCGATGTGACATACCTGTGTCGGTTGCCATGCCATGTTAGTGCTACTAGAGGCGGCTAGAGATGCAATTAGACTGGCTAGTGCGTCCTGCTGATGGTTACTACCCACCCCTCCCCTCTGCGGTGTCACTTCCTCCACCGTTGTGAGAAGCCCAGACGAGTCTGGCTGGTCGGGCTTGAGCGCCAGGCCCATAGGATGCGCCACTGTCGCGGACTCTGGTGACGTGGGCGGGCTCTGCGCATAGGTTAGTCATGTTACCACCGTCTCGGCCTGCCCTGAACTATCGGGGTGGCGGTGTTTGTACATGTGTGCGTGACTTATTTGTATTATCTCATGGACTTGTGACAGTAGCTGCGTTTAACACGAACCTATAGCCCCAGCACCATTTTAGCACTTTGATTTGGACCAATAGACATGTTGATGATAGTTTATGATCCCAACCGCTAGGTCATAAGACACTGGTGCCTTTTCCACCTCTTATAACAGGCAGAACTACCTTGGATCTAATCTCCCCCTGTGTTCAACACGGGAGGATCCCGGAGAAAGGGACAAGTAATACGGAGAATCACCTTCGTTGGCATCTTGCGACAAGCAGCTTGGATATCCCGGTGTCCTCTCCTACGAGGGACGAGCCCGTAGGAAAGGGACAAGTGGAGGATCTCTCGTGTCCTGTCACGATGTGTTTACAATGTAGAGGTGCGAAAACGGTCACCAATGTCCGACACCGGAGATGAGAATATAGGGGGCGCGTCCCCCAATAACACAACTACTATCACAAGTCCACGTCATGCTATGTTCACACGTGAATAAAACTCCACACAAGTAACTAATGAATTAGTTTGACAGACAGGCTGGCACAAGACTCCTTACCGAATCAACGAACTTGCGGTTCTGCTCATGAGCTCTCTTGACTGCGACGAAGGGTCTCTCCCGGTCGAACTGGCTCTCCGACCTGTGTCGCCCCAGGGGACTCGTCCCGCTGCTCCCCGTGATGTACGAGTTGGGCTGATGGTGTCCGGTGGTGCTGTAGTTGCGTCGCGACGATGTCCTACTCGACATGGGCGAGGCCGGCGCCGACCCCAGGGTGTTGTGCTTGGTGGGGGAGGTGGTGGTGTTGATGTGGAGCGGCGTCGTAAAGTCCTCGTCGTCGTCGTCGTCGGCAAAGTGCGTCGTGTCGCTGGTGTAGCCGTCGCGGTGGCTCGCAGACGGGCGTAGCACACGGCTGTAGCTGTGCTGCTGCATTGTGCGTAGCTCTGTTATCAGGCGACGCTCCGTGGGGTAGCGATCGCTTATCAACTGGCCCTCGCGACGTTCGCGCAGCTTCTGTTGCTGCCGTTGGAGCCATGTTAGGTTGCTGCCACTTGTCACGCCGATGATGGTTCTATCAACAAAATACAAGGCTTTATTTAATATTCTGTTGTCTTTGTTTACATCGTAATCATCAATTTACCAACATTGTATTCACACTTGTATGAAATACATCTGTCCTAAGCGCGCTATTCAAAATTATAAATTCGTTAATTTGTAAAAGAATCTGGACAATGTGCAGTAATCTGCTTGCATCACAAAAAACCATCAAAATATGAAAATGAAATAAATAGTGAAATGTTATAAAACCGATTCCTATTATAACAGCTTTGAATACTCGTATTGTCATTGTTTGTACATATATACTTTTAGAATATTACCATTCCTCGAAACACAAGTCGGCAAAGCATAAGTCGGTTTTACTGGCTTCCAAAATCTATTTGATAGTTGTGTTTAAATTTGTCAAGCAATATTTCATAATAACCAATATAATAGGTTACAATTAAATACGGTAAATATCACAAAAATTTGTATTTTTGAATTTCACATAGCAACATTTGGTTATACCTCGTAATACATGCAGTTAGAGAGGTGCCCCACAGGGCCAATTCAACCTGGGGTTGCTCATTATTAGAAGCTGTCGCCTCCCCCCCCCCCCCCCCCCACCCTCCTCCTCCACCTCACTCGTTTTATCCGGCAATCATTCCTGTCATTGGGTCATTCCCCGAGCAATCGCTCAATTACGATATAGGATTGAATTAACACGACTCTTTTCGCGCAGTCACTTCCTCTTAATTAGGCTCCGGCTCCGGCATGCGCCCGTCCTTAATTGCCTCCGTCACCCAATCACGGGAGGGTCAATCCTTGACCTGTCGTGGGCGGAGCCGACAAATACCACCCCACCATTGTCTTACGGTTAATGGGCTTGATGGCCAGTGGGCTGGGTTTTATCGCCACTCAAACTGTGGGAATTGGAATTGTGTGAACAATAACGTAGGCCGGACTTTTGTAGGCATAGATAGATCCCCATCCTCTCAAACCACAATATAACAATGATTATTATATTAGCACCACCCCACGATAGATCTGGGCTCGCACGACCGGCACGACGCTAGCATCGACACCCCGGGGAAACTGCGTCTCATGCAGTCTCACGGGGAGAGCGAAACCTCCAACCCCGCGCAACACTCGATTTGTCAGGAGTTAAAATTGCTTTCTAATGATTCAAGCATGTCGCAAGACAAAAATATATCCCCCCCCCCCCCTCCATTATCTGTAGGGGGGTGGAAGCTCCAGAGAATTAAGTGCTCTTTCTTATGAATGTTGATTGGTTTCAATAAAATGTTCGTTTTTTAATTTACCACTATTATTAATTGTGAAAGTTTGAATCCCAGACACAACAACAAGTCTAAAGTGGTAATTAAAAACACAAAATAATTATTGAAACGCGCAGCGATATGCATAATAAAGAGCAGTCTTGTTCCATCGGGGTGGCCAACAGTTTTGAACATCAAAAAGCGCGTAATGCGCAGGAAAATATGACACTCAAGATACTATACTTGCACAACTGGTCTCGGACAAAAGGAAAGGACTTTAATGCAGTTACTGATAATTATAAAATTCTAACACATATTCATTTTGTTTTCGTGTACAGAGCGTAATGACGGGTGTTATTTGTATAATTGAGACACAAATTGAGTAGCCGACATGCGAAACATTTATACCTGGATATGTTTAGCTGTGTTGGAAGTATGACACAGTTTTTTAAATGCCATCAGTATAAGCAACCAAAAACTATCATAAGACAGATTTATTTCAGTTTACAAAAATAAAAATATATTATAGATTCTTAGAAACTACACTTGAAGTACATAATATTGATTATGTTTACTATACTATAATATCTCTTAGCATTTCCCTTTTAGCGCAAAAACGTAACGCGGCAAAAAAAAAAGGCTTACTTCTTGTGACGTCATTTTACGGTAAAGACAGACAGTTTGTGCATTGTTTGGCGTAGTGTTGTATTTTCTTTTTAAATTAATTAATAAAGGAAGTTATGTTATTCTCTCCTTTATATTATGTCCACATCGAATGGATTATGCTTTGAGATCAGCCAACTTAGGCAACTTGCAAAGTGTACAACAATACGCCTCAAGCCTCAAAACACATAATATTCGCTTTTTCTAACCACAAACCGCAATAGAGGTGCTATTACGATTACTTTCAAATAACGACCAGGTATCTTTCTCCAGCAAAGGAAGTACACAAGATTCCCGCTCGGAGTGCTGCTGTGATTTATCCAATCACCGTCCCCGCTAATGTGTCCTGAAACACGGCTGTGATTCACTGCATGACCAGTGAAGGCGCGGGGAGGGGAGGGGCGGGGAGGGGCGGGGCGGGGCGGGATCAGTGAACCACGTCATTTGGACAGACTACTGCATGCGCGAGATGCCACTTTTTGTCGACATGTCTGTGCGACACTCGACATGTCCGCGAGCACAGGTTGTCGGTTGTCGGTTGTCGGTAATCAACTGTAACTCATTTACGTGTAGGAATTAACGGGAACGAGAAGTCTCGCTATAAAAATCAACTTGTTTAACTATCACCACATTATATTGGAAAAAAATCGTCACTAATTTTTAGTTTCGAAAGAACTAAACATTGGATTAAAAAAGTTGGAATATTTTAATTCTTACGGTTGTATTGGTTTCCAAAGGACAACCGTATAATGATGGGAATATTTGAAATCTTGTTAATCCAGTTTTTAGTTCTTATACAACTAAATGTTGGCTAGTAACCACTTTTGTAATAGGCTAGTTGACTAATGATCAAATGCATACTGTAATCTCGAGCCACCCTCGGATAGAACTGAACGGCTCTGTGATTGGTGGTTGGGAAAGACTGGGACAAGAGTGATTTGAGGATGGCTTGAATCTTGGATGTAGGCAATTGCGAAATTACGGTTTTTTAATCATATCTCAATAGTAGGTACATTACACAGAACGGCGAAATTCAGGCTTTATTTGGGTTTGAAAGAACTGAAATATTTGTTACATTGTAAAAATCAGGGTTGGTATTTCAAATTTACTTTGAAATTAGTAAATTTAAAATAGCAACCACACTAATTATAATAGAATACACTAAGTATAAGACATTCTAGTTGCAAGCACTGATGGGCTTATGTTATATTACAATCGAATGAAACATTCGACTTGCTAACATGACGTAGCGAGGTCGCTATTCTCGCGCAGTGAGTCCATTCCAACCCGACATACAGACTGACTCGCGACACTGCTGGACCAGCGCCCGCCTGACTCACACGAGTATTCTAGGGTATTATGTGGGCCGACGCCGCTTTAATATTCATTCAAAATGTTAATTCTAACCGCGAATGAACTCAAACTTGACTAAAAAACCATTACGAACCATTGACAGCATCATGAGGTATTATTGAGCGTGGCAAGACCCGTTATACAACCACATCCAAACCATACGTGTAAAAAAAACATTGGAACGTTTTCCTTCGTTAACTTAGTTGTAACTTGTAATGGGTTCACCTTTCAGGTTTTGACAACATTTGAATTAATTCTTTTCAAACGAGTGTGAGTGGATATCGTGGAAGTGGAGGTCCGACTACACCGCTCAACCATATATCTAAGAACTGATAGATAGCTAAGTGTACCTACCTTCCCTACCCACCGTATAAAAACGGAAACCCACATACCCCACTACATAATATATGTACCCACCTAACCCTATTCACACAATACGAACCAACACCCACATGTATACTCAAGAATGCTTCACTAATCTTGACCTAGAACACCGCCTCCATCCTTATTTAAACGCCGAGATCCGGAGATGAAAATACTTTACGATTTGACACAGTTATTTGTAAATTGGCAAAGGATCAAACAAATTTGTTTAAAATTAAGTTTGAAAAATGCGATGTTTGAAAGCAAGCTGTTCGCTTTACACAGACGCCCACTTACAGGTCCAAACACTAACCTAACCCAAATTTGCATGACAGTATGGTAAACAGTAAACACACTATTCTTATTTCTCTCTGAGTTTGTACAGGCTTTGAGTAGGCCTACCCCACCATCGGACCTCGGCCGGGCGGACGGCAGGGATGGTAATTTACTGACGTGAATGAACGTGAAAAGGAATATACTTGAAAACCTAATTAACATTCAATCACTCCATTGTAAAATGCCACTCGTGATTAGAATTTTGAATCATAATTATGTCAATATTTGCTACATCACTTATAAAATAAAAAAAGCAACAATATGCAACACAACGGAATTAATTAATTATGTTTTTATGTCACCCTTTTCACGTTGATTCCGTTGATTTGTCACCCTCCCTACCGTTCGCCCTGCCGAAGACCGATGGTGGTCGTATACCCATGGACTTATAATAGTAACTGCGTTATACCTATTCGAGCCTAACTACCTATGAAACTTAGGGCGAATTCGAGAGTATTACACACTGAACACAGATGTGCGGCTCAAGAGGGCTCATCGTGACGACGACTGGGAACCCGGATCCGGCACGTAGCGTATTCCTGACGCGTAGAGACCAAAGCGTAGGTCCGATGCCATTGAACTGCGTGGGACTCGAACCCACAGCCACTTGCTGAAAGGTTAACAAGGTGGTTGTGCAGTCTTGGCAGTGGGCGTAGTATTGATGGTGTTATCGCATCAAGTAGGACCTACGATCTACTCTCGGACAAACGTGTACTTATAATTGCTTTACGATGCATCCTTTATACGTACGTGTTAAATAAACCAGTGTGCATGGTTTGCGGGCATAGCCCGTACGCGGTTACACCCACTCGGTACACTGGGTATGAGTTAGTGTTAGCGGGCACAACACAACTGCAATGCTGGCGATCTAATCAGCGGTGTTCGAACCCTCCAACACGCAATGAAGAACAATATCAAGCCAATACCAATGAACCATCGGACAGAAGCACATAGCTCAGTTGTAGGGGGGGGGGGGGGGGGGTCCCGCGTAATGCAATAAGGCTTACAACACTCCCGTACAGTTCTTCCACGCAACAGCACAAACGTGCGAATTTCTCAAAACTTTAAATAGTATACGATAGTTTCATTTTAGAAATAGGGAGCTTTTGTGACGTTCTAGTACTTGGACCATCAGCGCGCCTTCATTGGAGGTATCTCCTCGACAAGATGCAGTACAAACATGCACAAGGCATCCAAGCTTGACCTTGAAAAACTATAAGACACGAATGTTACGAAATTCTGTATTGTGTCGATATGTAAAGTAGACTTACAATAATTAATCAGGGGAAATTATAACAATCTGTTGATCCAACATCTTAAGAGAAAATATATCTCAAACGAGATTATTGGAAAAGTAGCATACAAAAAAACTTTAGCGAAGTTCAAACCAATTTTTAATTGTACCCGCCGGCGCCATCTTGAAGAAAACATAATTCATAATTAACAACATCGCAGTTTATCTATGGAGTACGGAAACGCGCTAACCTAAAGCATATGCAAAGCACAGGACAGCACAGCGCGCCTTATATACGTCAGATCGCAGATATTTATCTGGGAGGCTGTGGGCCGCAGTACAGCCGACACCCAATCACCGACCGCGTCTCTTATAAGGCATCGGGTACCCGAACAACAGGTCACGTTACCAAACACAACACACCGGGCAGCGATGCATCCACTTTGTGAAACACAATACAAGACAAGACGTCATCCAAGTGAATAGACACGGTCGAGTTGTGCAAGGATGCATGGCTGCAGTTTTAGGTTCCAGTGAGATCTACCCACACAGACGGCAACTAGCAACAACCCACGCACTTCACTTCGTTGCGTCATATTATATTATTCACGTGCGTTTGTAGTATTTATCAAGGAGAAACAATTAATGTGCGATCGATGTGTGTCTCATCCGACATAATGAATTGTACAAATCTAATTAAAACATATACCATAGAATTCCAAGACAATTACATAAATAAATAACACAAGTGGTATAATAACTTGAAAGGTGGCACAGTAATCACTCTTGGCAGAACGCATTGTTTAATGACAACATTACAAAATGATTAACATTAATTAAGCTTAGAGCAATAAATACGTACACGATTACTTTCCCTATAATGTGTAATTTAACTCCATGAAACCAACGAACATGTCAGATAATTCTTTATTTACGTGTATCTGTTAATGTTGTTTTAGCACAGCAATTTATTTCAAGGCCGAATTGTAAGGTCATTTAGTAATAACGATGTTGGTTGGCATTTAACTGTTGAGTCGCGTGGCCATTCGATCATGCGAATTAAGTCTGTCTACGTTACCCTGCAGAAATGTTCTGTCACAATGAAGGAGAACTGCAATTACAACAGCAACTGTCATTACCACAGCCGCCAATAAGAACCATGTTCGCACGCGATCCATCCTTATTAGGAATACCCAACACATGAAGAAAACAGAGCGGAGGTTTGAAGGTTTCTGAAATTATTCGAAAGTGGAAGCAAAGTTGTATGAAATGTGATGCAAACGCCATCAATAGACTTCGATTCTCTATACGCTGCACAATTCCAAAGACATATTTTAGATCCCTTGACAAAAAGAAAATCAAGAAAATGTGCAATCTGTTTTGTCCATAAATTTATATATATAGTCGTGCAACATTCCACAAGCTAATTTTAGATAACGTTTTTAAGATGCCAATAAAAACCGCCCAATGTTCAAAATATGAGTGAGGTAGCCACGTGCTCGCCCCACGTGGCTACCTGTGTCACGTGCCACGTGTACATGGCAGAGGTGCTTGTCCCGCAAGAGGACTTTCAATTATCATAACTACCGGTGTTTCCGCCTCCAGCGAGAGCGGTCCGTAAAAATAGACGAAGAACTGATAATTAATACGCATTGCAAAGGTCTAATTTATCGACATTGCATAAGGTATAATTTAGTTTTATTGCGGGCAGACTGTCTTGAGCTTGGCTCCGGGGCTTCTAATATGTGAATCGTTAATCAGGTCTGTTAATCTGGCGCCCTCAGCATTAATTATAGTCGTATCTTCGAGTGTGACTCGACTAGAGTTAGTGGCGTGGCATTGTAGCAGACATCTTTGTAGCTCAGGTTGCTCCTATTGTTACGCTAATCGTACGGTGGGTAGAAAACAGGGTTGTGCAATGTATGTTCAGATTGGCCAACGTGGGCCCTATGAGCATGAGCACAAAACGGCCTCAATCAACCCTCGATGGCCAACGGACACCATAATTTAAAATCGTGTTTTCCTATCAGTCGCGAATTGAGTATTTGCATTTGCGAGTGAAAGTCCAGCTATACATAAAAGCTTGAGAAATCACACAAGGCAATTTATTCATGCCGAAGATTAATTGCTTCGTTTATAGCCGCGTGCACTAAACGTTTATTATCATGGTTGCGGAATTAGAAATAGAAAACATGGGTTGAGTTGAGATAGTAATTCAAACAGAATGGTGATGGCAGACAAACATTGCAGACATCATCATGAGCTTGCATTCCCTCATGGAGACCAATTGAAAAATGTAGAAATGTTATACGCGTAGAACTGCCTCCTAGCTTATGAAGAGGAGGTTCATGTGTACGTGGATAGTGATGCACCCTATAGCAGGGACTCGTACGAAAAATGATTATTTTAATATTTAGGCCCGGTATTATGAACAGCTAATACGGAAGTTAATAGGAGATAATAATTAGCTATATTCTGATAGTTAGTTGCCATAGTGAAAACAAGTTATTCCTTATTAGCTACTAACTTTCATTAGCTAATACCGATAGAGGTGGCTCAGCGGTAAGACGCGATACACTAATTCGGAAGGTCGCCGGTTCGATTCCGGCCACCGGCAGTCCTGACTGAAGGTTTTTTACGAGGTTTTCCTCAGTCGTAAAAGCGAATGCTGGGATTGAGTCATACTATCAGCCCTCAGACATTCCTTCCCAACTGTCCAAACACCCTAATATACCTATAGTTAGTCACCTGAAGAGTGGCACATCAGGTAAAGCTAATGTGCACCCTATAACAGGGATTCGTACAAAAAAGTATTATTATTATTATTATTATTATTAGCTAATAGTTAAAATAAAATAGCTAAAACGTATTTTAGACTTTACAATACTTTACTGCAGAAATCAACAAACTGGACTCAATTCGCGCATCTTCCTAAGCCTGAATACCATCACTCTGGGTTGGTTGCCAATAAACCTCGCTGAATCACCCTATACGGCTTGCGTGCATTGTTGCGTTGCGTCCGACCTAACAAGTGCAACAGGTAAACTAAACGTATTACCCGCCACGATCGCCAGTGAATGGCTGTGGCTCGTTCCACATGTCGCGAGGCTAATGCAAATAACATGCTCACGTTTGTAGTGCGATGCTTTGAATGGGGGCTTTGATTCGAGTCTCGTGCCAGACCGCACCCGTCCTACCACTCCCATGAAGGCACCTCTGTACCGACGCCAGTAGACTTCAACGACGCAGTAACGACAACATAACAGTTATTGGCTACAGTAAATATAATTGTGCAATTTAATTTATCACTCCGATAATTTTCAAATTGAACTTTTTGAGAAACTATTAAACATGTGTACGTTAACATATTGTCGACAACATATAACAGTTATTGGCTATAGTAAATATAATTATTGCAATTAAATTTATCACTCTGATAATTTTCAAATTGAACTTTTTGAGAAACTATTAAACATGTGTACGTAAACATATTGTAGTAAAACGTACTTTGTACCCGCTTTGTACGCGCATATTTTGAGTGTTTATTTGCCTTCTAGCAAATAAAGGTGTGCGAATTCAAATTTAATCTGTAGGAAACTCGAAATTCACACTAATCATGCCCCTTCATATTTTTATTCTTATACTGAACATCATTTAATAATTATTCGTTGTGTTCTGTGTGCGCTTGTACCACAGTTACGTATCAATAATTTGAATTGTCGACCAAGAGAAGGATAATGATGATGACTATATAAAAGTATATCACAAAATACAAAACACTTGTAGTATTACCGGCCGCACACAAAATCAGTAACCATCTTTGAATGTACTTGTGGTGTACAGAAAAGAAACAAAAAGTATGTTTGAGACGCAATATCTGCTACCCTCTCGAAACAAACATTTATTTTCGATTAATATGTTTCAGCACCAGCCAGGCCAGGTTGCAATATCAGTTAGAACAAGGTTCATTTTGGCCAATCGTAACTAAAGGGCGCAAGTAATCCAAATCCCGCTGCCTGTTATTGACATGTCTCGGACCGCGGTCGCGGTCGCGGTCGCAGAAATGCGCTCAAGAAGTGCGACGAGCGTCGAATACTAAACCGACCCGTCGGGCCAGATGCGCGAGAGTGCGACTGCAGTGCCCTCTGCGGTCACCTGAGGTCACCATGCCTTCCAGCACTCACTAGCTGCACACGGTACGTGCATGGTGCACACTCACGACGACTATATAAATAAATAAAGTCGAAATTATAATGTATGTTCAGAATATGTCGGAATCACTGGCGTAACTATACAAAGTAGGGGTTTACCGGGGAATATTAATAACACACCCCCCCCCCCCTCACGGCACTTGTTCATCTGAAGCTCATGCAAATTGCGTTTCTCAGTATGATTTATTGTGTGATTCATGCGGTGAGCAATCTGCTTAGTACCAACACCTCCTTGGCGTCTCGTAATAACCGCAAATAACGTATGATTTTAAAATACCCAAGAAGTTAACCTGAGTATGAGTACAAATCAGTAGCTTTGTATACAAATGAAAATGCCCATAGAAACGTGAGACGAATCACATCTCGGGGGGGGGGGGGGGGGGGGGGGCGAGTGGTAGTGTATGACGTCAGCATTATAGGGGCACTTCCACCTGGCAATGGCCACATAACCTGAGACATTGATCCATGTACAAGAAATAACCATCTTGAGGTCGTTTCGGCTACTCTATAACCTTCGTCAGGGACGTGATTGTGCACAACATTGACACCGAGAATAAATGTGGCAACACTTTCTGTTAGTAACATAGGCTGCAATATGATTTGAGTCTTGGTGTAGTAAAGAAAACATGATTTGTGATTAGCTTGTGAAGAAGTTTCTCAATGATGCGGTATTTTATTGGGTTAGTGAATGGTTTGATGTCTAGATTCTTTTTTTCGTTATAAACCATCTGTAATACAATATGTAACAATATAAGAGATTTGCTTGACGTGTCCCAAAGACTATTGATAACTGTAAAAAAATACACTATTTACTATAATAATAATAATTACTATTATTATTATTTATTATTTTTATTACTATTATTATTATTATTATTATTATTATTATTATTATTATTATTATTATTATTATTATTATTATTATTATTATTTTATTGTTGCAATACATACAAACTCGGTCAAAACCGGCATAAACATGTTGTACGGACACAAATGTCAAGTATTTCCGTGTGTTTACCTTATAAAAATCTACTTAGAACTACTTAATATAACTTCTTCTTCTTCTTCTTCTTCTTCTTCTTCTTCTTCTTCTTCTTCTTCTTCTTCTTCTTCTTCTTCTTCTGCTTCTTCTTCTTCTGCTTCTCAAATGCCCACATTTGGCTATACTACTTAATATATCATTGTCCACATTATTTTTTCCAAACCGAACTGTGGATGCTATGTACGGTCGTGGCCGATTTGTACTCAATATTATTATTATTATTATTATTATTATTATTATTATTATTATTATTATTATTATTATTATTATTATTATTATTATTATTATTATTATTATTATTATTATTATTATTATTATTATTATTATTATTATTATTATTATTATTATTATTATTATTATACACAATCTTTTTTTATAATTTACATCTTGACCGACGAACAATAAACTGAATCCCATGTTTTTACTACTGGTGTTGTTGCAACCTCGCCCCACGTTTCGCCGGTCATATATTTACCTGGACACCCATTAGAGGTTTATACACAGATTAGTTGGCCGGAGCCTATTATTATGATACTGGTTTACAAGCGGATGTCGTCACGTGTGCATGCATGGGCAGTTGCGCACTTCATTCAAGACGAAAAGTTAATTGATACACAAGCCAGTGCTTTGCTCTGATTGCTGAGGACGTGGAGTATCCTTGTACTTATGACGAATAGAAGCTTCGGTGAAACAGCGAAAAATCGGGGGTATGTAAGGTACTCAACACACACGTGGAGCTCGTGAAAACGTATTTTAAAAAAATTGACACAATCCATACTTTGGAATTGAAAACAGATTCCTAGTCGTGGAGCATTATTGATTTAATTGTGTAAAATAACTCATAAAATGGCTGCACATAAGTAACGTTATGGCCTATGATTGGCAAAATAAGATAAATAGTAGCAATTTTGTGATTTATTCCAAACAAAAATACAGCTTGACAAGGGAAACAATTTGTTTAATTAAAGTCCCCCACTGCAAATCAGTTTAATTACTGAGTGGGTAGACTCTAAATGTGAATTTATTTATTTATTTAAACAAATTACCATAACAAAGTGCTCGCGTCGTTCTCCAAGCACATCGTAGAGTGAACTTGCACGATTTGTGGGTAAGCACGAGCACGCCAGTAATTATTATAGTTCATTGTTATCATCATTTTTAGCTAGAGCGTTTACGTTCATATAAGTTACCATCATTTCCGTGTCGTAGCGTTACGAACACTACGTCCTAGACTTGAGTGTTAAATACAGATAGGACCAATTATAAAATATTAAATTCCAAGATTTCAACGGTGACATCCCCCCCCCCCCCCCCCCCCCCAAAGAACGCCTCATATGTACGATCTAAATATTCATAGGTTGCACGTACGTCACATCTTTGCGCGTGGCGGCCACGTTTGTGATCAAACTTTGACGTTTCCACGGAGAAACAATTGAAGGCTGTTGTGGTAGAACACATAAATTATTAGTTCTTTAAAACTCAGCCTGTGTTTGAAATAACATTTTTATGCGTGGTAATTTTGTTATTGTTTTATTACTTATGTTTACTTTTTAAATTCTAAATTAAGCTTATTTATTAAATTTGGATAGTATTTTCAATGATCTAGGATAAGTCCTCATCAATTGTGTCGCAATCATGGCCGCTGTGACGTCACGTGGGAACTCTGAATACTGTTGTACATACGCAAAGCCCCATCTCAACAAGTAGCATCATTCACATTTAGCGCCTTGTAAACCATGTCTCACTAGGAACCATTCCTCTTCTCAAGTTTATTTTGTTTTGGAGGCGGCTCGATCTGCTTCTATTCTTGAACAGTTAACACTCTCATCAGATCAGAGAGGCTCATCTTCTTTCATATCCTTGCACAATGCACGGTGAGGTATTTTTAGGCTACGAAATGACTTGAAAGGAGTGTAAACGATGAAGCCACGGTGTTGGAAGACGAATCGCCCTAAACACTCCGCGGGCCCCTAAAAAAAACTATAATTTTGAACACGGACCCCCATATTACACAGACAAACAACGAAAAAATTTATTTTGTACGACGCCTCTAACGCCCTTTGGTTTGCAGTACCAGCAGTTTTCGTTCTTTTTTTCTTTTTTCAGGTCCTCTATTCTTTGACGAAAGAAATCTTCAGATTTGTCTTTGAAAGCAGTATGATTTGTCTCTAAATGCGTTAGCAAGAGTATGTAATAAAATTTAAATTTATAAACGCAAAAGGAAGGAAATTGGAAATGTTTGTACCGTTCGCGAACCACTTCGACACCACTCGCGGACGTCCCAGGTTAAGAACCGCTGCCCTAAAGCATGATAACATGGCCTAGGATTCATCTGGTTATGGACATCGTCCTGCTCGCTACACGACCTGTTATTCCAGTACTTTGTAGCAGAACTTCTAAGAAAGAAACTTCTCCAAATCCATTAACTACCAGTGAACTCTTGAAATGAAAGGTATGTACAGCAGTAGCATTAATAAAATATTCGAGCATCACCTACATCTAACAGACTAACCAATCCACTATATCACGGGTGAGAAGAGAATACATCAGATCCAAGGTATCTACTTCGGTTCGGTGTACACTCGTAAGAACTTTCAAGAGATTTAAAATGCTCATTTTGTTTCACTTTATCAACAAGTGGATTGGTTTCAAACTGCTCTCTGTTCCTTCCTCTTAGTCACCAGTATTCGCATTTCTCCATCCATAGTGCGATCCTCTCTCTCTAATATATTGTTATTTGCTCTTTCTCGAGCTTGCGCTTGAATTATATTCTGTAATGTAAGAATTAAAACTGCAGTTCGGAATCTGCAAGAGATGAGCCATAGTATAATGCTTTCATCACTTGCTTTTTTCAATCGCAAATTAATGTTTGAAGTTTTTTAAATGGTACTTTTTTCTTAAATCATGAAGACTATCATCTCGCTACGGTTTCGAAATAGCGCCTTGCACAGCGATGGTCTTCAAATTATCAGCTAAATGAGAATCAAAATGTCATAGGTATCGAAAAACAGTCGACGTCGACAAAAAAATGATCCAGCGATGCAGTTTTATAAGTATAATACCAGTAGCAACGTGAATAATCTAACGTTTAGCAGTAATGTTCAACCATCACTCATTCAGTTTATGCAATACCGTGAATTAGTGGCTGAGAGTAAAATACTCGTGATAAGTAGAAATATGCAAACGACAATCGAGACATAGGGAATGTGGATTTTCAAATAAGTGGGATTGCCGCCTGCACATGGAGTTGCGTGGCTGGATACTTTGCATAGCCCACAATGCACGTTAAGATTTACAATTTACATGAAGCCGTGATCGACACAGTTGGAACCGAGTCGATGTTTCCCACGTCACGCCGAGAAAACTCGCCCATGCACCGAGACTTCGCGGAAAACTCGACAAGTCACGTAACTGGAATCGTCTTTCACTGGACTTCCTATACTATACGACCCACTACGCAAACACCGAAGAGGGACATAGCGACATATTTTCATAACTATGGCGCGGAATGAGTTGACTACAGGAGGGGGGGGGGGGGGGGGGGGTAGGCTACCATTAATACTCATAGGTGCGATGTGTCACCGCTGGCGATAGCAACACACATATCTCGTATCTTACGTATTTTTATTGTGTTATTAATTGTAGGTTAAAACTGCATGCAACTTTATTATTGTTTTACAATTTATTTCAAACATGTTTAGGCACAAATTTGTATAAGTATGTTTGAAAGTAATTAAACGTACTTTCTACCTGCGGCTAAAAGCGCACTGAGAAGATTGGACTTATCTATGACGAACTTAGCTAGAAACTAACTGATTACGTGGGAGGTTTAATGGCGGAATTATAGAAGACCTCGTATTTTCCTTTCTTTTCCATACAGTTCTTGGAACCGCGCACAACTTCTGCTAGATGTGTACAGAACAACGTTGCTACGCCCACCAATACTTCATACGCAAAAGATACCTGAAGTGAAGTGGGTGGAACAGTTAAGCCTCCTATAAAAGGCGCACTGTCGATTTCTCTACAGTTCACAGCCAGAGAGACGTGAACTTCAGTAACCTGATAGAGAGTAGAGACATCAACGGATGAGTCCGGCAGACGGTTCGTGGGAAGGGCTACCGGGTAGTGGGGGCGGGGGCGGGGGTCACTCTTTGAGCGCCGTCTTTGGATGTTCCTATACAAGGTCGTTTACAACATTCAGCACTGAGGTATAGCGATAAGCCGATAACTTGAAACAAATAATAGTTTTTTTTGTTTTTTAAACATAAGATCATTAGTTGACATCCAGCGGTGTATTTGAAATTTGTTGTCGCAGAATTTTTTCAAGTTAGAGACATTCTAACTCTAAGTTATCTTAGCGATATCCCGTGAGATAACGTGTAATACTTATCCCAAAACAACAAAAAAGATACTTTCGTCACAGACGAGTGATTCGTGACCAATCAGCGAGTTCTAATTTTCAAATATGGGTCGCTGATTGGTCTGAACGTTCTCATCTAC
Source organism: Isoperla grammatica (assembly GCA_945910005.1). NCBI lineage: Eukaryota > Metazoa > Arthropoda > Insecta > Plecoptera > Perlodidae > Isoperla > Isoperla grammatica. The sequence goes on along the minus strand of OX246737.1, from coordinate 107,621,729 downwards.
TGTAATAGATTTGCATTTGCGAAAAGCTTTTAACAAAAGGAAATACGTACAATTTTGATGTTACTTCACAATTAAAAATTAAACGTAATTCATTTTCTAAACCGAAGACGATATAAATAGCGCGCGAAATGTCAATCTATTTTCTTTTATAACTAATCAATTGGTATATATATTCAAATTAATATACTCTTATCATTGGTTTATTACTGCAGAAAATCCGTCTCTGCAACTGGGACTTCCACATAAACTTGATTAATTGATTGATATTGGGGCTTAGGAGCCGTCTCAGTGTATAACATGCTACCAGTGCATACGTGAAGCAATTGTCATGTACAACAAGAACAGAGAAATTGCCAGCTCGGTATATTTACACACAACACACTCCCCCCCCCCCCCCCCGTCCTCGTCAACGTCCGCGGAACCGTCAAACCAAGCAAACTATTCATTACGGAGTTCCCTGCTATAGTTTCTTGTATTGACAACTCAAGGACTTAACTAATAAAAACACAAGTATCTACAGTAATTAGAAATGTTTGATGGCACGAGCATACGAATAAGAAAATGTGAAAGGTGTTGTGTTCGAGCTGGACATACTTCGCTAAGTGAATGGTGTTTGTATGTTTAGAGTCACAAAAAACTTGCCTACATTGAACATACATTCAAGACTATCTCATGGTATGTCCAGACAGTGTGAAAACGGCATTTGTCGAGATGTCCCGACAAGCAATAAGGCCTTGTCCAAACAGTGTGACAACAGCACTTATCAAGATGTCCCGGCAAGCAACAAAGCCTTGTCTAAACAGTGTGATCAAGATGAGTTAGAAGTGAGATAGCAGCTCTAGCGTCAATATTCGTCGAGTCATTCACGGGCCGAAAAAACGGTTACTAACGTGATTAGCAAATATAACAAGATCCTTTCATCCTCCGCCCAACGACGTCGAAGTGTACGGAGGAAGTTCCGTGATGACATTCCTCAACCATTCAGAGATTGATTACCCGGCCTTGACTACGCTTTGCATAACGCCCTGTGTTGTTATCATTTCTTTGCGGATTAATTGTTGACAAGAACCAAGATGGCCGCCTACTAAATACGCAATACAAGTAACAACACCATTGGAATGTTCTCTTCTCTGGACGGTACCTCAAGAAAGCAGTGACTCCTACAGATGCGGAGATGTAGGTTATATGAGCCAGCCGGCCGCGTCGATGTCTCCTTTTAATTGAATATCGACCCGATGATGAAAATTAATCGACTACGAATTAAGGCCCAATGAAAATTTTCCCACCAACGAGAAAGTTGGTCGTCGAACGTGGTTGATGGGTCATCGCGACGATATTAGCAGTATTGATTGAGTAGCAGATGGCCGCGTGAGTGAGACGGGAGTTATGGCCTAGTTCACAGGTAAGGTCACCAACCAACACCACAGAGTGATATTGTGCGGTTGGAATACCTTGGGTCAATTATTGCGAGACATTGCCCTTGGGACATCTCATTGGCTGACGTGTGTATATGCTGTGTTTACTGTAAGGTGTTCAATAAGCGCCACCTGCTCATCGTTTTACGATTAGGATTTGATAACTTCGGGTTTTCGAATTAATATTTTATGTTACTTTAATTCTGATTAGTGATAACCCTTATTTTAATTTGATTTTATGTCTTGTTGCCTGTTCTCATTCACTCCCTTCATCTAATTTAATCACCAATTTCGTTTATCGCGTATCATAATTTGTGTTCTCTTGTGCTGGTCAGGAAAAAAATTGAGAACGGGATATGGATTCAAAACAAGTATTGTATGGATTCAAATTTCAAAACCAGTATTGGGCAGGTCAGTCCGATAAAGATGAAAGACTATTATCAATATAAAAAACGCGCGATATTACCGTATTTGAATCATATTTCAATAATGCTATACACACACCGAAAAAGTGATGACAGGGATCAATTTGGAAGAAAAGAACACTGTTTGAAAACGTGTCATACAATCATTGTAATTAGTGTGGCTGTTATTGTTAGTTACTAAATTACAAAGCAAATTTAATATACCGACCGTAATAATTAAAATGTTAAAAATATAATTTTTTTACGTTTAGTATTTAGTTCATACGGACCAAAATTACGTCCGATTTTTACTATTACGATGTGGAGGATTATTGAATTTTTATTGGATTATTGACATACGACGATTTAAAAGCAGTAATTTCGCGCGGTTTTTATTCCTTCCGGAAACAGACAGCTTATGCAATAAACTGGTTCTTTCCAGCCACAACACTCACTTTTTTTTTTTAGATTTTTACACGTTAATTTAAAACAATGATTATAAAGTTGTGTTGAATATAATCGTATGAACGCGTTGCAGAGCAACAAATCATACATTTTGATTTGATTTGAATTATCCCATCCATAAGCCTCAATTGAGGCGGTTGTGACATCACAGGCGGACAAACAATGTGTTGCTAGGCAACTGCATCGCCGTATCGTTCTTTGATTGGTGCATATTCAATGTTTGTCCGAAACAAAACACGGCTACACGGCTATTTTTAGAATTGAGTCTTGTGCTATAGTGGGTACTCATCCCGTAATTTCGCCACTGTGTATAGCTGTATAGACAGCATAGCCAGTCTGGGGAACAACGCTTATGTGCATGCAGACTGCAGCAGACGATGTCAACCTAGCTAGCTTTAGCACTACTCTCAATATGACCCTGACCAAACCAACCAAAGACCAACAACTCGGTATATTATAACCGGTTCCAAAACCGGTAGGTCACAGGCGCGAAATATAATTTAACAAACACCTGCGAAATTTCAAAAAATGAAATTGTAAAGGTCAAGAAGCGTCAAGCTTAGTGCTTTGTAAAGTAATTTATCACTTAAAATGTTGGCAATTGAAAGACGTTGTCCGCATGAACGTTATCGTCACGATCAGGCTTGCACATCATATTAATATTCCATGCGCATTTCGAAATTCAACTTCCGGAAGTTGGGGTCCATTCATATGAAGTGAGAGTAACGCGGTTCCCATTCACCCTTATTCCTGCGGTACTCAAGTATTACATATCTCGCCAGTTTTACAAGACCAGATTAGATTCAACCCTTGACAGTCCGCCACCAGTGTTCCAAATTTGTTCTAAAATATAATGAACGAATGAATAAGAAACAGTAAAACCTGACTTGTGTCTCAAAATCTATCAAATTTGATAATGATTCATCAATTTGCCATACAATTTGGAGATTGCATTTATAAACCAATAATGAATGAGCACTGACGACGAAAGAATTACACTGATCAGTACCAACAGTAATAATGTAACTGAACAAACTACTCAACGGGATTCCTCATTCTTTATCCTTCTTCTTGGATTGGATTCTCGAACGCAAAAGTAAGAGCATAAAAAAAAAACGAAACAAAAACAAGTCGAAATGTCAAGTGAGTAGGCTACGTAAGTGTGTAACGTATAGGGGTAACTCACCCGTCGTGGAACTCTGGCGAGCGGGGCGAAGTGCTGCTGCTGCCATTCAGGTAGTCGCTCGTAGGGGAGGACAGCACCTCGCTGTCGATGAAGTCGAGGGGTGGCGACGTCAGGGGTGACACCGGTTGGAGCGTCTTCCTCGGCGACGTCTTGTAGCCGGACCCGTTCATGTTGGACGTCGTCGTCGTCGTGGTGGTCGTCCTCAGCACCTCGTTGCCGTCCTTGAAGCTCGCCCGGCGCACCAGGCTGGGGCTCGCCAACCCCGCGGGCATCTGCTTCAACATCGTGCCTTGCGGTTGGTGCTGGGGGGTGGACGACGCCGGTACCGCGCCGTACGTGAACGGCCGACTGTCCTGTCTCGCGTGGTAGGGGATGCTATCGGGATCGACCTCCGCGTCGATGAAGTTCACGTCCAAGTCGTCGAAGACTAAGCCAGCCCCCGTCGGAGCGCTGTCTGTCTGTGTCGTCGTCTTGCCGTAACCGTTGTTCAACTGTTTGTGGTGGTACGAACTGGTCGAGGCGGAGCGCGGCAGGCTGGCCGTGACGTCAGATGGCGGGTAGTACTGAAGGTCGCCTTGTTGTCGCGAAGACAGTGTACTGTAGTGGTGATGCCCATAAGGAGAGGTGGTGGCCGACGTCGGAGGGAGGTCGGGTATGTTCTCGACGGTCAACAACATGTCGTTCAACAGCTCGTCGAGCGCGCGGTGGTGCTCGGCGGGTGAGAGGGGGGCGGCCGCGTGGTGCCCGTTGCAGTGGGGCGACGACGACGACTCGTTGGAGGTGTTGACTTGTTTCTGGTGCGCCGCGAGGCCGTTGCCCGCCGACGAGATGCCCGAGTCCATGGAGGCGGTGTGCGAGCTGCCGATCGCGGGGGCGCCCGGGGGCGGCGCTTCTCTGGAGGCGGCGGCGGCGGCGGCAGCGGCGGCGGCACGCTGGGCCTCCAACTGTTCCTGCTTCTTGGAGATAGTCGCGTACAGGGAACCGTCTAGTGGGCCGTACGTGTGGTTCACTTCGGCGTCCTCACCATCTGCAAACATAACACGCGTTCATTAGGTTAGCGTTCAAGGTAACAAGCAACCTGATGCACTATTGCACATTGCAAACAACAAGTATGTGACTGACCCAAAAAAATTTTATGTGACAAGTGGAAAAATTAATTAATTGAAAAATATGTTTCTTAACATCACAAAACATATTAAACATTCGTTTCTCAAGGTCGTGGTCGACAAATAGGGTAAATCTGTCAATGGCTGGGATAAATTACCATTTGCCATTGTCACGTGCATCTCTGTGTGATGCCCAACGCGGGCTGTAGGCCTAGGTCACCGGTCACCAGCCCATGCTCGACATACTAATCGCAACATCACAGTCCCTTTCGAAAGGCATCCATGAAATGTACAAATAAGGTGGCTTTAACCCCATTAAGAGATAAACTGCCTCCATGCACCACCTACGTTCACTGACACGACGCACTGAAAGAGTTGGGCCCGGCAGGCGGCCCACGCAGGAGCAACAAGTAATCGACTCTGCAGATTCCTCTAGCCATGAAGCCCAGACTGAAGGCAGGTTCGCAACATCGCGCCGGGCCGAGTGTGGGCCGCGTTACGTCACACGGGTGGGGAAGGGGGGGGGGGGAGAGGGGAGGGGCAACACCTTGCCCTTGACGACCCTCACGGGTGCACCGTGCAGCGAGCAAGGACATCTCGTCCGATGGATAATTACGGTGCACAACCGCAGCATGTGGTTGACTGTCAACACATTTGCATAAGCGTTGTCACTCAATCTACTTGCAACTTGCATGAGACGAGTGTCTCCTACCTCAGTGCGTGGCCAGGTGTGCCTCCGCCTCCGCGCCATCACCACGGCAATCTATCTTTAGCCGTGCGTGCGTGTGCGTGTGCGTGCACACTGTCACCTACACACAACGTTTTGTAACCAACGTTCCGCCATTCCGGAAATGGGAGGAAATTATTTAAACACAAAAATGCATAAACAAACTATGTTACCGAAGAATTCCACGAATGCCAACATAAAAAGCGAACGAATACCCTCGCTGGATAGTCGTCGTCGTCACTTGACAAGAATGTCTATTAGCGCGTGTTCACGTTCTTAGAACGGCTCGGTGTTGTTATGTGTGGGGGCGAGGGTGTCGCAAGGCGGATCAACTATGAAACTAAGCCAAATCAAGTCACGTTTCTTTCTCTCCACGACTTATGCAAATAATAGTTCCACTTGGTGAGGACCGATTTCCACGTAACTCTCTTGCCTCTGTTATTTAATTGTACGAGCTGTGGTGGTTATTTTTAACACCGCTCACGCAAGGTCGAGAGGGTGAGACATGAAAGCGAGAGGAGACATCAAGCGTCTGTCGCACTCTTCTCATGCGAGGGACCTGTGATAGTATAATATCACAGCAGACTCGGAAGGACGCGGGTTCTGTTCCCGCGATCTCCGTTACTTTTTAAATTATACTACTTCGTTGCCACCTCACCGAATCGTCGTCGTATACTATCATCAATCACTACACAAAAAATAATGTTGCGTTTTTGCGACCCGTCCGTATGACCTTTATGGGTCTTGCAGTGCTTCAGTGCACGTTAATTTGTTATCTGTGGTGCAACGGTGCTTCGGTGTTCGGAGGTCTGTCCCCATCTTGATAATACCTGCTTTATCGACATTTGATGACACGAATCAAATGTACATATTCCAGATTTCCATTAAAATTAAAAGTACTGTTACAAATCGACCTGAGATGTGAATCTTTATTCGTAATATATTCAATGTTATTAGTTTATTCCAAAACAAGTATTATGTGTTTAAATTTTGAAATCACCATCATTTTGATTTTTGTACAAGTTGAACATAATATAGATGAGCCATCCGGGAAATAATGGAACACTTTCCCCGCCCCCAATGTGCTGTGTACTAAGGAGTCTTACCGTAAGCTGTGCGCACAACAGAATGCGCCGCGCGATCCAGCCAATTAACTATATCACACATTCATTTAGTTGCCAAAAAACAGCCACTATACCCACTCTCTGGCAGGTTGTCGCAAAGTTGCTTTGCTTTCTCCCGCTCAACACGCGAACATATGCGTGTCGATAAACAAACAACCTACTTGACTTATTTATTACGCAACTTTCTGCTAATAAGTTTCATTTATCAGTGTTCGTTACGACGAGGAAGTTGCCTACATTTCAGGAGCGACGGTCACAAGGGTATAATAACACGTGATGCTATACGGGAGGGCGCCAGTTAGCCAGTGTTCCTCAGGCTCAAAAGCCTTTGCATAGTTTCTTCCTAACTATCCCAATACACATTGCCTGAGGAGAGACGTATTCCATGCAATGACTAGAAGAACGTTGTTTGAAGCGTCAAAGAGATGTTAACTATTTACCTTGTTGCGCCTTGATTGTTCACTGTGAAACCTATAAACTAGGAAAACGCTCTGTTTGACGCGTTGATAAGCGAGCGCGTCAATATCTACGAACTTTCTGGCGAAAAGACTTCAATGCTAATACAAACAACAATTAACAACAATTCAAGAATGCGCATTGCAAAAATTGTTCTTATTTCCATGGCTATTATACTTTCCGACATTGTTGTATGCAGTGCAATGTGCGTTGCTAAGAATTTTCGTGGTCATGTTTTCAACACGGTCCGCCACCGTTACTAACACTTATTGACAGCAATAGAAATGTAATTTCTGCCTCTAATACGTATCGGATCGCGTTTACATTAGTATATTCGTGACCGGACAAAAATTTACTATACGATAGCCACCTCACATTTTGCTGTTACTGCGTTTTAGAAAAATATTTTCGAGTAACTTTCGTGTAACTTTGCCAATACTTATCAAATTGCCATTACATTAACATATTCGTAACCGGAAAAATCTGTAGAAAAATCTGGCTATCTCACATTTTACCGCCATTTTGTTTCAGAAAAATATTTTGCAGTAACTATGGTGTAACTTTTCGAACGATTTTGCCTCAAAACTATACACCTTCAATCCACATCGAGGCTTGTGGATGGTCCAAATTTCAAGTTGATCGGACTTTCCGTTCGACCGCTATCGACGGACATAAAAAAAAAAAAAAAAAAACAAACAAAAAAAAAAACAGAATGAAGTGCCATAAGAGTCAAGTGGAAACGCTCGCTTCGCTCGCTTAATAAACATCAAGCAGACAACGACCTTCACAACCGCTTTTCAACAAATACCACCAGTCTGTTTACTTTACTTGACAATACTCTCGCCTCTACAATAATGGCCACCGTACATTTTCATCTAACTCTAATACAACTCAAAGCCGATCCGTGATGAGCAAACCAAGGCGACCATTTACATTCATCAATATTTGAGTTGATGCTTATTTTAAAGTTACTATTTACGTTATTAACCATAATGACATTGACAACTTTCCGCGTATCCATTTATGTTGTACCTACCAAATACAAAAAATTCCCTAACACAAAATTTTAACTATCATCGCATCTTATTTAGACTACTCTACACGCACTACACTATTAATTAGAAATTCAGTAGTGAAAATTGAAAAAAACGATTGATTTAATTTTTCACTTTCATTGTTCAATTTAAATAGTTCTCTTCTGAGAGGTATGGCATAAACCCATCTAATTCTAATTCCTTGGGACTAACAATCATCACTAAACGCCATAAACTATTTTATTGTGATCGGTTTCCAGCTGATTGAATGCGCGACATTCATCAATGTTTGTGAACTTCAAAAGAGTTGCACCGGCCACAGCATCTGCTCAGTGTAATGGACAAGACATAGGGGCGGGAAGACGCTTTCCTCAATGAACATAACAAGAACAATCATCAAAAACACACGGAGCCATAAACTTAACTAGCGTAATTAAAGTAGAAACTCCCTTTAGCAATAAATAAACGTTCAGTCATTATCGCATCCAGTTGGAGTGAGTCTAATAATAATAATAGCCAAACACGCCATGCACGCTGGTTAGTATTTTTAGTGTGGTGACGCGAACAGAACTATAGGCCTACGTTGCACTCCATGCAGTTTACAAGCGCCGCTCAAAGGCATGACGTTTGACCTGCAAAGAGTGCTAAAAGTCCCGCGAATAGATGCAACATGCACGTCATGCCGTGCACATGAATTCACCGTTCAAAAGCACAAGACTCAATTCCCAAAATAGCCGTGTTGCCGTGTTTTGTTTCGGACAAATATCGAACATGCACCAATCAAAGAAAGATACAACAATACAGTTGCCTAGCAACACATTGTTTGTCCGCCTGTGATGTCACAACCACCTTTTTCAGAATTGATCTAGGACCCTTAGATAGAACTAATCACGGCCCTCTAGGTCTTTAATGACAACAATGCACAACAGTGAAAATACACCTTAACATAACTATCAAGGACTCTAAGATAGAGCAAATCACGAATTTGTAGATCAATTCTGAAAATCATCCATTACTCCAACAAACACCACATTGTAGAATAATGATGTTTGAACTTTACGTCCCCTAGCAACAATGAGGCTGTCTCTCAACAGCTGTCCAAACAACAATGATCAACAATGAATTAGTGCATGACGACTAAAGAAGGTGACAGTAGCTCTGTGATTGGCTGGCAGTGAGTTAGGCAAGAATTTCGGCTAAATATTAAGTAAGATACTAACAATTGTTTTCACCATAGCAAACAGGCTTCCCATTGGTTGTTGCCGTGGTGAAAAACACGTTAGTATATATCATTCTAAATATTTATCCGAAGTTGATAATACCGAGCCTAGTATTTATTCCATACTTGGGAGCTTTGAGATATGCCCTTGTAAGTGCACTGTGTGGTATGTGGTATAGGCCTATGTATGTGACATCTATGTCCAAGACTTGGATTCTAATCTGGAACGCAGGAATCGCAGTTGACTGTAGTAACGAGCGCCCACTGGCTACTACGGCGCTCACACACTGCCTAGTATAGTAAATAAAAGTACGTGTAGAACACTGAGCTACCCTACTATTCTTTATAAAGGACAGTTATGTACATTGTAAATTAAACATCAGAAACTAGTTCAGGCGAATTTTTTACTTTGGTTATAGCTACATAAATCACATCAAAGAAAAATAGAAGGTCGCACACGTTCAGTTGTTTAGTCTGCTTCTAAAACCTCAACAAACTTGTGAAACGACTTTGTTGAATAACAAGATATGTGAATTACTTCCTATGGAAGATTGAATGTACACAAACAAAGTTAAAAGGTAATTCAATGTAGAGGTGGATGCAAATAGTTGATTCTACTCAAGTATAAATAAAATATCATAAATACATTTGTATTTTACACTCCACAGTCGACCCACAAAGTTATAACAACTGATTTTCAGTGGCGGACATTTATACAATTTATTATGTGCTTCGTTGCTATGACGGCTCCAAAGTCACCGTTTACGAGTACACTTGTATTAATACCGACAGATTAAAGTAAAGTTCCATATTAAAAAAAAAAATGGTCCCGGGAATTGAACCCTGGGAGTTCCACATTGGAAATTCCATTAGACCAACGTTGGCAACTGAGCAAGAGCGGTGAGAAACCTTCGCTCCAGTATTAGACTATTAGTCCATCAAGTGGTTGAAGTGAAGTGTACAGACGAGCACTTGATCGGAAACCACCCTGAAACTTGAACCGCGCGCCGCGTGCGAGCTGCTCCGAGCCCCACCCCCGCCCACCCCGCTCCACTTCCGCTAGACATGCAGACGGGCAACAGTCAGGCGCGGCGTCCTTTGACCAACCGCGCTATCAATAACAGCTCTCGGCAGATCAGACATTCACAATTAAAACATTCAGCTTGCAAAACAATTTGCTCAACACATGTTCTATAAAATGTGGCGATTAAAATGAGTCGACGACGGACACTTAGGCTACGCTTCGGTACCGGAACGCAGTCTACTCCTACGTATACTCATACACGTGGTCAGACGGTTACTTTACGCTGTTGAAGATGATGTTGATGACGATGATCATCATCATTATCATCACCATCTTCAGCCGCGTAAAGTTAGCGCGAAAAAGAAAGAACAGTGACCACTTCACCCGCACTACCCATGTAGTCGCACACATAATTTGTAACAATTCTGTACGTTTTTCTGGCAAGCACTGCGAAGGTTATCTGGTCATGCTGCAATTCAATTGCCCGTAGTGTTTCTCAAACTGTGAGACAATAAACAAATACAAGCTACAAGGTTCCAACTGATCCTATTTAAAAAAAAATTAATTTTGTTTTTTCACGACAAAATGGTTAACTTGAAATTTACAATTTGCCGTAGCACTACAATGAGTTTACGTATTACGTTCCACGATAATTACCCCACTATATACCCCACTATAAACGATGAATACGAGCATATAACATACACTTGACGTTGGCTGTTACATTTCATGTTTTGCTATTTTATTGGATAAAATAAGAATAATTTATAAACATTGGTGAGACAGCAGTTAGGTTACAGCAGTGAGGTAACGTACACAAGTTTGAGACAAGCACTGAATTCTATCGGCTTCCACATCATGCAGTGACGTCACGCCCTCTTTCCATCCCCCACTCGAATTAACGAATGACAAAACTCTACGCGAATTTCCTCGTGATTATATTGTAATTCTAATGGTATTGGTGCGAGATAGTTTAAAAACAGGTAATGTCAATAGAGGAGAGCCATGCACAGACTTACATGATGGGTCGCCTCCGTAGTGTCGCGATGCTTCGCCTCAACTGAGGGCGCCGCGCACCTCAGGAGGACGGAAATACCCTCACTCGACGGAAATAGAACCACGCGCGCAGGCCACGAGGGGAGACGCAGCTACACCGGGCCTAGAGTCGAACCCTCGGCCTTCTATTACTACAGCCATCTGACTTGCTGCACGCGCGCAGGCCACGAGGGGAGACGCAGCTACACCGGGCCTAGAGTCGAACCCTCGCCCTTCTATTACTACAGCCATCTGACTTGCTGTACGCGCGCAGGCCACGAGGGGAGACGCAGCTACGCGCTACACCGGGCCTAGAGTCGAACCCTCGCCCTTCTATTACTACAGCCATCTGACTTGCTGTACGCGCGCAGGCCACGAGGGGAGACGCAGCTACGCGCTACACCGGGCCTAGAGTCGAACCCTCGTCCTTCTATTACTACAGCCATCTGACTTGCTGTACAGGCCACGAGGGGAGACGCAGCTACACCGGGCCTAGAGTCGAACCCTCGCCCTTCTACTACTACAGCCATCTGACTTGCTGTACGCGCGCAGGCCACGAGGGGAGACGCAGCTACGCCGGGCCTAGAGTCGAACCCTCGCCCTTCTATTACTACAGCCATCTGACTTGCTGCACGCGCGCAGGCCACGAGGGGAGACGCAGCTACACCGGGCCTAGAGTCGAACCCTCGCCCTTCTATTACTACAGCCATCTGACTTGCTGTACGCGCGCAGGCCACGAGGGGAGACGCAGCTACGCCGGGCCTAGAGTCGAACCCTCGCCCTTCTATTACTACAGCCATCTGACTTGCTGCACGCGCGCAGGCCACGAGGGGAGACGCAGCTACACCGGGCCTAGAGTCGAACCCTCGCCCTTCTATTACTACAGCCATCTGACTTGCTGTACAGGCCACGAGGGGAGACGCAGATACACCGGGCCTAGAGTCGAACCCTCGCCCTTCTATTACTACAGCCATCTGACTTGCTGTACAGGCCACGAGGGGAGACGCAGCTACACCGGGCCTAGAGTCGAACCCTCGCCCTTCTATTACTACAGCCATCTGACTTGCTGTACGCGCGCAGGCCACGAGGGGAGACGCAGCTACACCGGGCCTAGAGTCGAACCCTCGCCCTTCTATTACTACAGCCATCTGACTTGCTGCACGCGCGCAGGCCACGAGGGGAGACGCAGCTACACCGGGCCTAGAGTCGAACCCTCGCCCTTCTATTACTACAGCCATCTGACTTGCTGTACGCGCGCAGGCCACGAGGGGAGACGCAGCTACACCGGGCCTAGAGTCGAACCCTCGCCCTTCTATTACTACAGCCATCTGACTTGCTGTACGCGCGCAGGCCACGAGGGGAGACGAGGCTACGCGCTACACCGGGCCTAGAGTCGAACCCTCGCCCTTCTATTACTACAGCCATCTGACTTGCTGTACGCGCGCAGGCCACGAGGGGAGACGAGGCTACGCGCTACACCGGGCCTAGAGTCGAACCCTCGCCCTTCTATTACTACAGCCATCTGACTTGCTGCACGCGCGCAGGCCACGAGGGGAGACGCAGCTACACCAGGCCTAGAGTCGAACCCTCGTCCTTCTATTACTACAGCCATCTGACTTGCTGCACGCGCGCAGGCCACGAGGGGAGACGCAGCTACACCGGGCCTAGAGTCGAACCCTCGCCCTTCTATTACTACAGCCATCTGACTTGCTGCACGCGCGCAGGCCACGAGGGGAGACGCAGCTACACCGGGCCTAGAGTCGAACCCTCGCCCTTCTATTACTACAGCCATCTGACTTGCTGCACGCGCGCAGGCCACGAGGGGAGACGCAGCTACACCGGGCCTAGAGTCGAACCCTCGCCCTTCTATATTACTACAGCCATCTGACTTGCTGTACGCGCGCAGACCACGAGGGGAGACGCAGCTACACCGGGCCTAGAGTCGAACCCTCGCCCTTCTATTACTACAGCCATCTGACTTGCTGTACGCGCGCAGGCCACGAGGGGAGACGCAGCTACACCGGGCCTAGAGTCGAACCCTCGCCCTTCTATTACTACAGCCATCTGACTTGCTGTACGCGCGCAGGCCACGAGGGGAGACGCAGCTACGCGCTACACCGGGCCTAGAGTCGAACCCTCGCCCTTCTATTACTACAGCCATCTGACTTGCTGTACGCGCGCAGGCCACGAGGGGAGCCGAGGCTATACGCGCTACACCGGGCCTAGAGTCGAACCCTCGCCCTTCTATTACTACAGCCATCTGACTTGCTGTACAGGCCACGAGGGGAGACGCAGCTACGCGCTACACCGGGCCTAGAGTCGAACCCTCGTCCTTCTATTACTACAGCCATCTGACTTGCTGTACGCGCGCACGCCACGAGGGGAGACGAGGCTATACGCGCTACACCGGGCCTAGAGTCGAACCCTCGCCCTTCTATTACTATGGCAAGAGCCCACCTGACTTGTTGCAGCTGGACATACGCCCTTTCTACTCTGCGTGCCCACCTAAGAAGCACCCTGCCAATCACTAACCTCAAAGGGAGGCGATGGTATTGTGGAGATCATGAATGTCAATCATCCCCATGCATTATTCAACAAAGCACTCACCTTCTCAGCCGGTACCCATAGCTACAAATCGCATGGACCTTTTAGCCTTTAGCGCAACGGAAATGTGACAACCACCAGGGGAAGGTCCCCTTTTTGTAACTGTGTGTCCATCCCGTTGACTGCCCCTTGAGATTTTAGACAATATTGACATTTACAGCTGTCATCAAAGGAGGCGACGGCTAAGTCTCTCTTTCTGTGTAGTGATTGGCAGGGTGCTTCTTAGGTTGGCACGCAGAGTACACGCGCGCAGGCCACGACGGGAGACACCGCTACGCGCTAAACTGGGCCTAGAGTCGAACCCTCGTCCTTCTATTACTACAGCCACCTGACTTGCTTTAGTCCGGCTGTGTAAGCAAATTGAAGTTACTTTTCTATTGTTACTCGGAAGATAAGGGGACGTTAGACGAACTCGAGGAATATTATGACACCTCGTCCTCGTCAGGTATTCGAACCCACGACCTTCGAACCCCAACCATATGAGCCGCAACCGTCCTTAATCCTTGTCTTATTGCAAATATTGCAGCCCATTAGCACAATAATTGCATGCATTTATAAGTAAAACGACCACGCCATTTACGTACAAGAAAACAACTATTCTTCTTCGGCACAGCCTGCAAGTATCGCGTCAATGCATCATTCGTGTGTGTTGTGGGTTTAATGTGGGCATTGCACAACGCAATGCACGTGTGGTGTACATAGCTTGCGTGATATGGCTAGCTAAACACTGGAGAAGTATATGTGGCTCGTGGGTCATCGGTTTGATTCCTGCTTCGAGTCAACTTTAAGTTTGGAGTTTACAAACTTATGAAAGTTAGTCATCGGTTCCCTCTAATTATGAACAAAAGTGTTATCTTCCATTAGCCAAACCTTACGTTAAGTTGTAAGTTAGCGGTTAAGTTTATTTATCGTGAATGAGCCATAACACCCGAACTTTCTGCCATCTGAGTCATCTCTATACCTATCAAACAAACCTAACCCAACCGAACCTAGTTGTGCGGCTCATTTTGATATTGAGGGTATTTGAACAGGGTCACAACTTGCTAATAGGGATAGGCAAATACGTTTAATAGACTAAACGTTTAACCGTTTTTGAAACTCGCGTTTAAACGTTTTATTCGCTCCATCCCCTGCCACGAGATGAATAAAATGACCTTTGCAGTAAATTACCGAAAAGTTCCTAAACATTGGGTAAAATTACAATTTGTAGCTAGAAAAAACTATAATAGTAGACTAGTACTGCAGTACGCTCCGTTGTAAAATATTTGTTTCATATCTTATACAAACACTTCTGTACAGACGTTTAAACGAGGCGTAAAAAGTACAAACGTTTAAAGCTACTCCCACGTTTAAACGTTTAAACGTCCCATCCCTACTTGCTAAGGTAGGAGATGATCAGAGTTGAGTTGGTGAGGGGGGAGATGATGCTCCCGTTAAGTCCCAGGTTCTATTCCCGGCAGAGTATCGGTCTCCGAAGTAGCTGATTGCACCGCCACCATTAGCTCATATCGACAATATCGTAACGAGCGTACGGAAGAAAAAGCGATATTTTGGAATGGTCTGTTCCACCGTTACTACTCAGTGCGTATCGTAGTCCATCAAGTTCTCCTACCCAGTGGAAAACGTATTTATTGATGCGTCCTAACTCATAGGGGCACGTTTTCGCCACTATTTAGGGCAGCGCTTTCTATGTGGTGTTAAATACTGATATAAAAATCTATCTATTCATCCAGTGTATTTGTATACAAGTATGTAAATAAATGAGCACGGTGGCTTTGGCTCTGCTGTGGTAATTGCAAGGAAGCAATTGACAAATAATTGGTACTGACGAGAAACTGAGATGAAGGAAAGAAACCTCAGTAATCTTTGGATAAAACACACATTTATATAATATAAAAGATAATTATAATTATGTAGAGAGAGATTGAGGTTCGGAAGGTTGAGACGTGACTTGAGCAAAGATTATGAAAGGATTCCCTTAACTATCTTTATAATCTTTGGATTGACTGAGGATTTCTGACTGAAAGGATATGAAAAGCGAGGGAAAACCGTCGGTCGAGGCAATCATTTGAGAAGTGAATATCCCTTACATGATGTATTATTATTATTATTGATGTTATCGTTGGGAAGAGCGTCAACTCCCACCTTCTTGCAGATGAAGCAATAAGATTGGCGACAGTGACATAGTAAAATCGCTTCGGACGCGATAACGTTAAAATGCCTTCCACCAAGGTAATGCCCATAAAAGGTTACGGGCCGTGTTGATTAAACTGCCAACAACAAAATGATGCAATTTGACCAACACATCGTATATGTTTTGGTGCTGTAAGTTTGGCGCAATTCCCGTGAGGAACGCCCAACCTCCGAACTGACGAATGATCTCAGAAACGCTCCTCTCAACCCCACTCAACTAGCAAATGTCTTCCGAAATGTCGCGATCAAGTCCCACTAAATAAACAAGGCAGATACGACCTTGAATGAGATTGAGTTTGTGTATCTATTGTGATACCCACTCAGTCATATTTCAGACGGAAGCGTTATGCAATGTATGGTTGTCCTCCTCGTTGATTACGGCGCAAAAGATGATATTTAAACTTTAAACCACTTATAATAAACATAATCCAGTTAAAAGTAATTTCCAAACATTTAAATATCCCATTCCAATCTCAGGAATGACCCACTACCACTATGCTAGACACAATCATCTTAATTTGATACAACTCCTGATGGGACATAACGTGGTTACAGAAACTTCGTATGGAGAGCGCGATTGTAGCCTACCCTACCGCTTCCATAAAGAACATCGGCCATCGAGGCCTTTGCAATCAACAATACAACTCCAAGTTTTCTACTTTGTTTTGTAAACTACAATTGGACATTTCTTTATATTTCAACTCACACATTACACTTGTGTTGCGCAAAACCAATACACATTGCAATAACTAATAAGAGGTGGTTCAGCGGTAAACCGCGATAGTCTAGTTGCAGTTGGAGAGTTAGCCGGTTTCACACGGATTACTGGCGATCCTCAACCGTTTTCCCAGAAGTTTTACCTATCTATAGTCACTCTGAGATTGGGTCAGTGGCGTAGCTAGAAATCCACGGGCCTCCGGGCTACAGCGAGCTGGCGGGCCCCTGTCATTGACGCCTACAATCTGCATGTTATTTACTATTAGGCAATTATTTTAAAATTTTAGTATTATTGACACCGAGTCTTGGTACTCACCATTCGCCATTGGATTCGACAACATTGTCACTAGCACTACCGGTATCACACGACGCAGTGTAGCTTTTGAGTAAAAAGCTAGTTATTTTAGGAATTTTTCGTTGTTTTTCTAGTTCCTCGGTTTTCTTCTTACGCTTTTTAATCCCGCTTAAATGTTTTTATGAGGACATTATTAAAATAGAAAATCAGAGCTTTTGCGACGACCGTGACTTTTAGCAAGAGATAATCGCAAACTGACTAAAAGTGTGGACATGTCGTATTCTAAAGGGGTTGGAGGGTGGTGACTGCAGCTGTGCAGAGTTGTGAACAAAAGGTTTTCTGAGAAATGACAAATGAGGCACATTCTATCAACAGGGCGATGGCTAGGGCCCCGTGGGGTAGGGGCAAAGTAAAGATAACTCGCATACAGATTTTCACGATTTGTGTGCAACTTATACTTCAACAATTGTTTTAAACAATTACTTGTTTTGTATTTTTTTACTCAGTATCCAGGGCCCGGTTCCGGACCGTCCTGATACTCAGGTCTTTTGAACTCAAGCTTGTCTCAAAACCGGGCCCCTCTAGACCCCGGGCCCCCGGGCTTCGCCCGGGCTTCCCCCCCTATTCCTACGCCACTGGATTGGGTCCTATCAGATATTTCCTTCGATCCTTCCCAACTCATTCATTCATTCATCATTCGGCATTCTGGGATTGGGCCTTCGGTAACTCCTTCCCAATAGTTGGTCACCTAAAGAGACGGCACATTATGTAAAGCAGTAAAGCTGCTGTGCACCTTATGGTAGGGATAGGATTCTTATGAACAATTGTTGCTATTATGCACATGCAGCCTCTAATGCACTAAACCAGTATTACCATCACTTTGTTCCCATAACGTTGCAAAGTGTACACCAGGTGTAAAAGTGTGAGTGTGAGGTAGGTCTGTGTGGTGATTACACAACACATGTCCGGAGGCGTCTCTGAAGACATGCGATGCTGCGCTTTGGGCGATGTAGTACATCTACATCACGCTGGGACTCAACATGGGTGATCCAGCTACATTGCATTAGTTAGCGTGAACCATTAGTGCAACGGTAATTACTGGAACTATAATATGCACTGCGAATGTAATACGTAGAATAGAATAGGGCATCCGTGATTACGCCGCCCTTATTCAAAGGAAACCAAGCAGTGTTGCCAAACAATTGCAAGTCTTCACCGAAGCTCGGTTTAGCACACACAATGAATTGTTTGTTATATTTATTTACTTATAATTATTTATTTATTAACGAGCTAAGCCTGAAGATTTTCTCAGAGCAAAGAAAACAGGATGGTCGCTCGTCCATATGTACTTTGTCATGTACGTGTTACAAGTTATACACTGTTTCATGTCCCTCCCATGTTGTGTTGACGGTTGTACCATCCTGTCTTCACATTCGGCTACGATATAAGAATTAATCCCGGTACAAATCTTATCACCGTTCGTGCCCATCCAACGATACCGGAAAAAGAGTAGAGTATTTATCTATAACGACGTACTCCCCCCAAACAATATGAATATAATATGAACACAACCGAGAAAGTTATTTTAATTTATCATAACCAATTTGCCTAACTGCGAAATACATATTTGTTTATTTAAATTTAATGTAGGCCTACATCGTATTCGGTTACAAAGCTAACTGGAGAAAGGTGAGCGAGCAACATGGCTCACAGTGAGTATAATGAAGTGTCCAGTACAATAAACATCTCGGCTCCCACTCTCACCGCTGTCTCACATCATTCAGGAACCAACGCTATTATTAGGCCTATAGCGAATTGCTCTTAATGAGTGCGATAATCAGCTGATTCAATTCGTTCGATCACTTCCACTCTTGGTCCGAAACTCAATGTAACGACTAACGACCGCGTAAGTGGTAATCCCACTCTGCTCGGCATTGAAGGCCCCGGTCCACCTCAAGGTCTGTGTAGGCTGGAAGCTGATGCAGCTATGGGAGGTGAGATCCTCTCACTCGCTGCGTTATTAATTCGATTATCTCGACGCATCTGAGCTAATCGATAGTCAAGGTGGTGCCCGTTTGGCGCCCAACGGCTTGAGTGGTGGGTCAAGAGACTTACCAGTGATCGTGCCCAAAATAATATGAGACCTGAGAAGCAAAACATTGAAACCCTTTAGGTAGGCTTGTGCGAGTAGTGATTTTTCAGTTAAAATCGAATCGTTTTATGTAGCGAGCAGTAGCAAGGAAAATGAAATGCGTTGAAAAACAATAGCATTTTATAGTTATTTCGGCTACTGGTGCCCAGTAGGCCTTTATGAACCCTGTAATAAAATATCCTTGCAGTTTTTCTAAACAGAATAAAGCGCTACTTGGGGAGTGCCCAAATATTGACCACTATAGCACCAATGGCCAAGGAAAACAATGTCTAGTGTATTCTGATACTAACACATAGCGCCATTACATACAAGCAAATGTAAGTATTTGATAAACAAAAAACAACAATGGCAATTGATAGCTAAACTTCTTTTCATAATAGTTTCTTTTCTAGCCACTAGAAAGCATCTAGTCTAGTTTGAGTGGTCCTGCTCCACAGAACTTCGGCGACAAGCAAGTAGGTGCAAATCACGTACATAGTAACTGTTTGCATTAAACGCATGTATAATACATAGTACATCTTATTCTAGTACCTATGTATGTAGAATGTAGACCTACAGTGCACACCCGTGCATACATATGAGCCACACGTGTGAATCAATACAATAATTACCTATACAAGGTCAATCAAACTACTCAGTTGTAATTTATATCAATACAATCTCTCGATCGTAAATTACAAAATGCTTTGTATTTCTAAACCGGCTATTGTTATACTAATGAGTGTTAATGTGGAACGTCGCCGCTGTCTCCGGCGATCAAGATCGATGGCAACAGTGATCTACTACTGCCAGCTGTCAACAGGTGAATCCCCCATACCGGCCCGGAGTCGATCAGAGCAGATACCTGCAAGTGTCGGTACACGCCGGCGCGCCATATAAGACCTGGCAGCGGAGATTCCGCCCAAGCGATTTATTTGCATACCTGATTCGGATGGTGTTACCTTTTATTAGACTTACTCAGGCAGGCCAGAAGTGGGCGTGGAACAATATCCTTGCAGCAGAACCGCAACACCGCCCCGGGCAAATGAGAAGATGAGGACGCACGCAGACAACCCTCCATTAGCGAGCTCTGCATGCTCTAATCATATGGTAATCAATTATCAAATGGCAGTCTTACCGCGTCATCAACGAGTATTTCAAAAGAAAAACAAAACCACGATTTTAAACAACGATTCAAGAAGCATAAGAACAAACAGTGTTTTGGTACTCTACTATAGCTCGTAACTCCGTAAGATAAAATTAACGTTATTTTTATTACACTGAACCAATGGGTTACACGTTGTCGGCCCCTTCGTCGTCTCTTACGACAGGCAGAGCTGCTATATGACATCATGCTCGTTACATTGAGGTCCATACAAAGACTAAGTACCTAAATATTAAAAGTATGTAGTCAAGTAAGTTGCTATATCAAGTATCAAGTGCTCAGTTACTATTATAAGTCCATGGTGCTATAGTGGTCAAGTCAATACATAGTTTGGGCCACGGACAGAATCAGTTCCGCTATACCAGCAGTTATATGACCTTGTTGAATACGTCGTTAGACGACAAATATATTTAACCAATGTGAAAAGACATAGCAGGAACTAAAGCTCAACTTTGAACGGGTTTCGCTGCGACTTTGCAATACTCGACGGCCAATGTTTTTCAACTAAGCATACTATTTAAATAACCTTGCCCGACAGGAATGTATCAAGACTTAGCAATCGATGTGTTGTAAAATAATACATGTATAAACATAACGAGGCGGCTGTCTTGTATTGTAACTAATCACGATCGGCCATGTTCGTCCAATTAGATAGTTGAAATGAACATCTGAGAAGACGTATCCTATCTGCAACTCCATGCAGAAACTTTCTAACAATCATTCAAGTTGTTAATGTTATGCTAATCTTGTAAGCGTCTCGTCCGGACATTCGTGGCGACTATTGTAGTTTAACGACGTACTTAACGACGACGCAAAGTTACCCCAGGCGTAGACGACAAGAACTGCATGTACAGCTCGTAAAATGGTCGACAGCTCGACAGAAAATCCAGTTTGATTTCCTCCTCAGTTTTACCTCGAAGGCAGAAATTCGTAAACACCGAGTATAATCGAAGTCGAGCACGGTGGTCCATCGTACATGACCGCCGGCCAATGCACTTAGATACTTTTACCAAAGACATAAAACGTCATAAAAATGTGAAAGGTTTATATCACGTCAAGTCCTAGCGAAGCAGTTTAGCAAATTATTATTTTATACGTTAATTTGTTTCTACTGCAACTTAGATGATTTGGGGTTGTTGTATACATTGCTTAATTTATGGACCCACTAAATAAAAACAAATGAGTATGTTCAACAAAACGTATTTAGATGGTCATTTTGGGACTTGTATTTGAAATTACTACATTTTGTTGAGTCTTCCACGTTTCTAAAAATGTTCCAGCGTACGTATTGCTATAGTTATAAGTTTATAACTACTTTTGTTTGTTGCTGTTGAATTGTTAGGTTCTTTGGTTTAACGTTAGTAAGGTATTCGGTTTAACAATCTTCTGTTATAACGCAGTCTTGTTGTTTCACTCGTTTTTCTGTCCACTTGTTTTATACTACTGCCTATGCTAGCAACACACGTGGCTCTAAAGGATATGATATTTTCACAAATTTTCAAACTTCATTTTGTACTGCTACTACTATTCTCTATTATATTGGTATTCTCTTTAGTTGTCTTTGGCAGTGTGTTGTAGATTTTAAGACCTTCTACAAACAGAGACTTCTGGTTCGCCTCATCTACAATCACGGCGTTTGTTTCAGTTCAGTACTTTCGAAATTATTGGGTAAAAAGTAGCTAAACACACATCCTCGACTTCAACATTAATTTAAGGTAAGAATCCCTTACCTGACTGGTCTTAGGGTACATCTCAAACAAACCACACCAAGTGTCGTATACCTTCTTGACAAGTGAAGGCGTTAACTCTTACAACAGTGAATTATCACTCTGCAGAGTGGTAATTCACTGTTGTATGTAACATGCAGTTACTGCATGTTCATCTAATCACTCTCTTCTACTTTCTAGAGTGTTTCTCTGACTCTTCATTTCAATTAGACAACAGGGTTGGGTCCAAACTTGCAATCCCACAAAAAGGCATCGAAGATAGCTATATTGTGAATTGTGATGACAAACCAAACCATGGTCCAAAATGAGTTTGAAAGCTAATTAAAGCTGCCTCATATCCAGCCGGTATACTAAATTGTCGGTGCGATACTGGAGCGCGATATCAGGACTGGAGGACCGAGGAGTGATCTAGTTTATACTCCAGGTCTTCGACCCCAACACGAAGCGCTATTAGGAACCCGTAGAACGTGTCTTCCTTTATCCAAACACAACACCGTGCACCATATTATTCAAAGCGTTCTGAGCGTCGCATCTGATTGGTTGCCCTGGGTTACGTATGTCACTGTCAACAATGTGAAACCGAACAAATCTGTCTAATCCCTCGTGGTGTTCACTTCAGATGTTGCGATTTATTAAGTAAAAGAAAAAAAAATAGATATGCAAATCAGAATGGTACATCTCGACCTAGCCGTATGGTTAGGAGAAATAAAAAAGTTCAAGGTTGTGGTTGTGCACGAATTGGTAATGAGTCTGCGAGCTCCAGGGCTTGGATGCTGTAGGGCCGTACTCCACGCCCGGGTTGCTGAACACGACCGTATTCCACGACCAGATTGCAACGCATACTCCACGACCATGTTGCAACGGAAGGCCGTACTTCACGCCCGACCAAGACACCGAGGGCAACTGATCTGGACCATAGTCACGTGATGAACTTTAAGGCCGTATTCCACGTCCGGGTTGCGACGGAAGGCCGTACTCCACGCCCGCACTAAGACAGCGAGGGACTGGAGTACGGTGTTGCGAGGACCGGGCATGCAACTGATCTGCAGGGTCTGAATGGGCGACGATAAGTTTATCACTGGTTTTGGTCGTTACTGAAAGCGAATAGAAGGCGGTGATTGGGTCATCGCGTTCTTGAAAGGACCGAAACCGGTGATAAACTTACCGTCACCCATTCAGCATCGCCCTGCTGGACCACAACCACGTGAGCCGTAGGGCCGTATTCCACGACCATGCTGCAACGGAGAGCCGTACTCCACGCCCGCATCCAAGACAGAGAGGGAGTGGAGTACGGTGGACCGCGTTACGTGAATCTCTCATAACTCATAAGTAGGGCTAGGATGTTCAGGACCTTTCAAAGTGAGAAAAAGGCAGGCAAATAGTACCTTTAAAACAGCAAAAAAGGACCTAAAAAGGACCTATTGAATTTAATCGAATTCTATTGGTTTCATTACTTTCAGTATTGTTTTATTAAATTAATTGTTACACCAATATATTTTCGTGGAGAGGGGAGGCTCCAGACATCGGCTGGCTCATCTCATCTCTGACTCATCGTTACAGTATTCGACAACAAACAAATCATTGCGTATATGCTTGGCCCGATGATGTGGCAAGCTCGACACTGCACTCGCACGTTTTGCATCGTTTAAGCAAATTATATCAAAATAGGAAAATAGTCTCTTAAAAATGCCCAAAAAGGACCTTTTATCATGAAATGATGTAAATAGGCATTTTAAGGCAAAATAAAATGCATATTTTTGGCATCCCTAACACTTGAAACACACTTTAAACTATTTTCCAGGCAAATATTTACCAATAGAAAAAAGGAGATGTCCTGAACATCCTAGCCCTACTCATAAGCAATTACTTAAAACACCGGCGCTCTGCGCAAGGCCGGCTCACTGTAGATCTAATCACTTGACGTGTAAGACAACGTGTATTATTAATAGGACCAGCATCCGTCAGTGAAGGAAAACTATCCGCATATGTTGAGTCAGGCCGTACTGTGCATGTGAGAGTGCGAAATGAGCGCTGCAAACAATCTGTCAGAGGGAACGAAGGACGATTCGCTTTGTTTACATCAAACTCATAATCAAATAAATAACATGTGGTTTTTGTATTTGTGTTATCGTTTCAAAGCACTGGCTATTCCAAGAGGTTGGGGCGGGGTACTAAAATACACATTACAAGTATGACGGCCGGGCCAAACCACGTACGAACGCTGTTCATGCAGGCGAGTGAATTAGTGCAAGTCACTTTTTTGTTCAACTCTCACACGCATTTACAGTTGTTTGACGCATGACGCACGTGGACAACGCACGTGGATTAGCCATGTCTGTGTTCGGTGTTCATCGTCCACCAATCCCATACACTGGCGGCCACACGTTGACGTTCACAAGTCGATCAAAATTATGTACCAAGATTTGATAGTTTTTGTTGAAAAAAAGATCATCTGATTGAATAATCGCAAGTTTTGGCAACAGTAAAACCTTGAAATGTGCTCGTCAGGTGTGCTAGCGCGAATTCAACTGACAGGTAAAAATGCACGGGCTGGGCGGGGGGGGGGGGGGGAGGGGGGGCGGACGGTGCATTATCCGACTCCCCGCCATAAAATAAAAGATGGCGACAAACGTGTGGAGAAAGTTCCCTGTTCGTGAGAACGAGAACCCCTTTAGTTCCCTCTCGCCGTGTTCCTGACCGGAAGGAAGTGTCTGTGTAGATCCAATGGGTTCCAGACACCAGAACGTCTTCCGGGCCGGGTAGCCAAGTTGAGCTGTAAGCCGCTAACACCTCAAGTGTTTCGGATGAAAGCAGCTGTCTCGTCTGTACGGTGATGCCGCCGATAACTAACGGCGTCTGTCTTGCCGACCGCGCTGAGTCACAATATTATGTACTTCGACCTTGACGGCTGTCACTGCACTTTTACGAGTGCAGCAGCTTTGTGTGACGTCACATCGTGGCTAGATCCTGTTCTAGCATCTCAGGTGCTCTACTCTTTGTAGTAACAGACAATGGAAGACAAATATTCTTGAAACTTTCGAGTGTCCAGAAAAAACAACTTCATATTCAAATTTTAAAAGAAATTCCTGATTGTATTATTGTCGATGAGAAGGTCAAACCAAAAATGTGAAAGCGTACAAGATTTCTTTGTAAGCGGTGAAGAGGGTGGGGGGAGGGATATTATTCCCCCTCATCCTAGGAATATGGTAAGAGGTAGTTTGGAGATTAGAAAATTATTAAGAAATTAACGTGATACTATAGCTATAGAGAGGGGGGGGGGGGGGCGCGGCCGCGGACGGTGCATTATCCGACTCCGCGTCATAAAATAAAAGATGGTTTATTGCATTGTCTCCGAATTAGGCATCTACTCTCAAAACAACGTAACCACACGCACGTTGTTCTGATTTTGTTTTGTTTTGGGAGTCAAATTGGTGCATGTTTCGTCGATTAGCAAAGCGAAAAAAGGGCAAGTAAATCAACATCAGCTCTCTCTCTCATAACACACAAGACTGCTCTCTTCTTAGCATGACGGGCGTTCTATTCCAGGGCATGGGCGCCACTGAATTGTTGCTACGGCGGGCGGCCGCTCCGTTTGTTTCGGTCTAATATTAAACTTGGCACTCGACTATTCTGTTATGGCGACACCTTGAACACAAGTTTGTGTCAAACAATTTGTCTGCCAAAACAAAAGCTTCTGTCTGTCTAATTATTCAACCTTGAACATCTATAAGGATGATTCATTACGAATCTAGTGCATCGTGTAGACCACCGTAGTATTGTGGGGGGGGGGGGGGGGCTGTGTGCGTACTGAAACACCTTATGCAGCGTAATCCGATTTAAATTTCAAATTGTTGTATTCATACAATTGTGTTGAAAGGTAGGCCTAATACACAACATACACTAGTTGTACTGACACACAATGATATAGGTCTACTTGGCATAACATTACTTTTCCTGTGGCATATTTTTGATACCACTGAACGAAATCACTACAAGGAAAGCGCCACGCAGGTGCAGTATGTTTTGTTTTCATTTAAAATGACGATCTCGATCACACCGCGAAACATATCATTTATCCATAAAATGACGAATTCTCCACGAATATAAATAAATTTAATTTATATTCCTGTAAAGAAAGAGTTGCGAAAAACATTGTGACATAATCGAGCAATGAATGAGCTTTCTCCAACGGGTCAGAATGCAAGATATTCCATATTTACATTTATTTGCATATTCTACTATACCTAAACGTGACTGAATGTTAAATATATCTATATAACACAGTATTGAGATTTGCATGGATTACGCAAAATTAATTGAAAACAAAGTTAGAGATTGTAAGAGAAGGCGCTTCGGATTCTACAGGGGCATCCCTTCTTTGCGACATGGGGACGGATTGTACTTTACTTTAGGCCTTAGGGGTTGAGACCAACTGGGGAGCATCTACAGGGGCATCCAGGCATCCCTTCTTTGCGACATGGGGACGGATTGTACTTTACTTTAGGCCTTAGGGGTTGAGACCAACTGGGGAGCATCTACAGGGGCATCCGGGCATCCCTTCTTTGCGACATGGGGACGGATTGTACTTTACTTTAGGCCTTAGGGGTTGAGACCAACTGGGGAGCATCTACAGGGGCATCCAGGCATCCCTTCTTTGCGACATGGGGACGGATTGTACTTTACTTTAGGCCTTAGGGGTTGAGACCAACTGGGGAGCATCTACAGGGGCATCCGGGCATCCCTTCTTTGCGACATGGGGACGGATTGTACTTTACTTTAGGCCTTAGGGGTTGAGACCAACTGGGGAGCATCTACAGGGGCATCCAGGCATCCCTTCTTTGCGACATGGGGACGGATTGTACTTTACTTTAGGCCTTAGGGGTTGAGACCAACTGGGGAGCATCTACAGGGGCATCCAGGCATCCCTTCTTTGCGACATGGGGACGGATTGTACTTTACTTTAGGCCTTAGGGGCTGAGACCAACTGGGGAGCATCTACAGGGGCATCCGGGCATCCCTTCTTTGCGACATGGGGACGGATTGCACTTTAGGTAGGCCTTAGGGGTTGAGCTTGAGACCAAAGGCGGTCTATGTAATCAAAAAATGGCAACACGTGAAAGTGGTTTTGGCACTATGGCCAATGATTTAGAACTGTATCGAGTATGGCGATGGTATGAGTTTCAGTCGCCCCGACTCGAGGGGACATCTTAAGAGTTGCCCGGGCGTCCAAATTATCGACAGTTGTTGTTGGCTGCTGTCAGGCCCGCTGGCAGCTATTCGCGACGACTTAGGCAATACCTCTTGGTTGAATGGTGGGCGTAGGCGTCAGCGTCGCCGACCGTCGCCTTCAGAGGATCACGAGTATAGAGTCAAATCCAAATACCCCAATTTAGTTTATGTTCATTATATTGTTGACACTGATTGGATAGAAGCCAACCGAAGTTTTTAGATGGTGAAGCAAAAAATCATTTTAAAAATACTTTTAGTTTTAAATGGTATGGTATGGTTTGGTGGGACAAAGAAGACTGAATATTCACGAAGAAAGTTTACCTATGTAGATTACTGTAATCAATCTATGTTCTATTCGAAATGAATTTAATCACTAACATTATGTTTGAATGATAATTACAATGACATGAAAATATCACTACAATTATATAAATACAATGAAAACAGCTCAATTACAATGTTATTATCAGACTAGCTGAAAGCTCACAGATTCTGTGCCTGTTTGTCATGCCTACAGTGCTGGCAATGGTCAGCGTTATCTTCATTGTGTCCATATACAAACATGCTTTAGTTCTTTATTTTAACATTTCTCAATTATTACCTTCTCTATTCACTTGCCAATTGCAAAGGAGATCCATACATTAAATTGAAAGGTGAGCTTGGTACATAGTGACCTTGAATATGTAAGGGAACCCCCTTGCTCCAACCCCCTACAGCAACCATGAATGAAGATTAGCGTAGAAGCGTAATTAAATGTTAATAAATTGAACGTTTCTTCTAAATTCTAAAAAGTCTACAGCATGTAGTCCGCAAGATGCGCATTGCTGCGTGGAATCAAATAGGAAATACAGATAAAAGCAGGGTCTGAGACATAAATTTGTATTGGCTCTGATTCCGAATCCGGTCTTCAACAAACACGAATTGACATTTTCGGTTCTGTGTTTGGATCCCGTAGAAAATAAAACTCAGTTATGGTCCCAACCAAAAAATAATAAAGGTCTCCGTTTCTGTCTGATATGAAGGTCTTCACTGCTTATCACAAACACAATTCCACGTTTGTTTACTCTTCAATATCTTAGCTCTTATAAGTGTTTCCAACTTTTATTTTGACTGTTAAATTGAAGGGAATATACTATAACATTTCAATAAAGGATACCCTACTTTGTTTTAACAAGTTCATTGATAACACAAACTTTTTATTATTGGTGAAATCCATTGATTTCTGGAACAAAGTACGTACTGTAAAGTATGCTTTGATTTGCTAGAATAATTATTTCAGTTATAAGTATATATAGAGATAGGTATTACAAGATCTGTGGTTTATGCTTTTCGCCCCTTTTAGTAAGATCAGTGTCAAGAATCTTACACTTTTGACAGAAATGATAAGAAATTGTGACTGAAGTTTGGGCACCACTAGTATATAGTGTCTCTAGACATGAGTGAAGATATTTAGTATTCTTATAATTCTGCTCTCTTTTGTATTCATTATAATTACATCACCTCTCCAATTCTTGGCTGTGCTTCTAAAGAAGTTATTTTTGAGCAAGTGATTAAATTAAACGAGCAAGTAAAAAATGATATTGGCCCATCTCTACCGTTATAACCTGCTTATATTGCATTGTGCAAAAACAAATATTATTACCATTACAAGAAATGAGTAAAGGGAGCAGAAGGCACCCAAGTTGCTATCATAGACTAAGTTATCATTATTTATTGCTTTCATATCAATTTTGGTGACACTGAAATCCAAAGCAAACATTTACAACTGTTGGCAACATGCAGGGATACAGTACCCATCTTTATGTCAATAATAAATTATGTTTTGTCACGTTACGAATCATCAGATGTATCACCGTCAATAGTTCCTACCTTAAGTTGTATTGGGAGTTCAATGCTATGTCCCACTCCCAGCAATGGAACTGATTTGAATTTGGTACGATTTTTCCATGACAAATAGGTCGTTTCAGTTACTGTTGGATTCAACAAAGTAATATCTAATCGAAGAATAATCCTTGTTCCAAGACAAATTTGGGCTCTACCTACAGTCCAATTACTACTTCGATCATCTCCATCGAACACACATTGACTGATTTATACACGCAACATAAATTAATTTTGAAGAACTTACGAAGAATATCTGATCATAATGTATATATTTAGTTACATAATCTAATTTTGAAAATGTGTTTAATTCATTATCTTGCTACGAGTGATTTATAACAGAAGCCAGACATGTAAAATAGCTATCTTCTAGCTGCTGATAATAGTCCGAGGGATTATTAATAGAATATGTCATCACTTGTTTACTGTCTGTGTATCATAAATTGATGGGTTAAGACTGATTCATAAGGAGAAAAAATTATCATTAATTTATAATTATTATCTATTACTGTCCATGTGGTTTATCCCTGCAGACCTGTATACTTAATTTCACTTTATGAATTGAAAGAAAAATGGGAACTTATATGAAATATACAACCCAAAATAAGGCATTTGAAAGTTCCAAACACACAATAAGTTCCACTTATAGTTTGCTAGCAACACGCTTGCAAGTTAACCATATGCGAAGAATACAAATAAACACATACATAATATGGTCCTCACTCTAAACACAGTTCTACTTAGCAAAGCTCAGCCCCAACTCAGATTTACAAATGATCTAGCACTCAAGGGCAAATGTGTAATGAAACAACACGTCTTGTTTGGCTGGTGGTGAAGAGATGGTGAAATACGTATTGTAATTAGTCTTTTTATTTCATTTCCAGTGAAGAGATGTGATTTTTGTTAAGAAACTTCCATTATATAATATATTATATAAAGGTCAAAATAGTAGTGACAAGATGCCCAGCCTGTGACTTTACCACTGCAACCACACCTATCAGAGGTTTTGAAATCAAGTCAGATGAATTATGAATGATTTAGTTGGATTGGAACTCATATGACCGGTCATGAGTAAGAAAAACCAACCACAGTGATAAAGTACCGACAAATTTTAATTTCACTCAAATATTTTCTATTTACTTCTATAAGAATGTACGCAACAAGAAGTCAGTAGAATTGATAATAATATAAAGAAACGGAATAGAGAAGCACGCTTGACATTGGTAATTTTTTAATTTCCCCCCATAAGGTTTTAGAACACAATTGAGGGCCAACATCTTGCAATCTATCATTAAAGCGTTGCTACAGAAATACTTTACTATGGACGGTATCTACTACCAATATTGTCTAGGTGTTTAGAAAAATACCCTACTATAAGTACGATAGACAGCAAATGATAATCGATATTGATATAATCGTGTGATATGCACTATTTAACATTACAATAATTGATAATACAGCTGTTCAAATATTGTCAAATGGTTTGTTTTTTAAAAAAGGATATTCGTAATGCATTATTTCATTCTTCTCGGGCATGTGTAATTTGTAATGTTGAAATACTCAAAGATACCGCCAAAATACTGGGCCTTGGGCCTCTCAACAGTGTCATGTGAGATGGGCCCAGAAATGTTGCTACAGTGTATCGATGGGCGCTCGGTTAGGCGACGTAATCACAGAATCAGTAAAACATTGCTTCATGTTTGTAGCTTTATTATCGTTCAATATATCTGATAGTGATCGATAATGCAGTCATCTCTTCAATCATTGATAATTCTTATTTTTTACTGTGCACTCCTACTCTGCAAAATTCAATTCACTGTGCACTCCAACTGTGTCTCTTTAATGATATTAGTATCTAGAACCAACTGACAAATTTCAATACTCGCTGTTATATTGACATGCTTATGAGTGCATGTACTGCGAAATGCTAATAGAAAGAAAGAAAGAAAGAACATAACGGATCCGTACACGCATCGTAGAATGGAAACGCTCGGTGAAATCGAGTGAGTTACTCACCGAGAGTGTCTTCAGTGTCGGTGTCTCCGTCCACCGGTGACTCGGCAAGACTCAGGTTCTCGTAGCTGTCCCAGCGGGTGACCGGGTCGTCAGAGTTGTCAACGGGGACGGCGGGGGTGGGCGCGGGGGACGGAAGTCTCACTTCCGGCGTGGGGGAGAAGTGGAGCTCCACGGCACCATCCAACGGGAACCTCAGATCTGGAGAGCAGGGAATCAAACCTTTACCATGTGACACAAACCATCTTCCTTGTCAGTACCACAGATAATACATCATAATACATGGTTATCTGTGTCACCACTTCAATAAGCAAAAATGTGGTTAAAATAGAGGATATCTCTAAAAGTGCACATTTTCTATACCAAGGTGTACATACACTCCCTGGTACTTCTGGTAAATAAAGACAAATTATTAACTATATATACCCAGAAGGTACTATACATTTCTAGAAAGGCTAAAGAGGGTATGGGCATGCCCATAACCCTACACCTGCCTTTCATGGGACAGGGAAATAACAATAAAATTGAAATTAAAATTTCTAGAAGAGAATCCTTTTTTATTAAAAGATTAAATTGAATCATGCAAAAATGAAAATCCCTAACTTGTTGTACAATCCAGTTGGTGTATTGTACAATAATAAACAGCAACTTAGTTTAATAAAATTTCTTGTAAAAGGGATTTGAATATAAAGTAGTAGTAATGTATAAAGTAGTGAATGTACATATGAGGTTATGAAGAAGAGTCGACAATATTCTTTTAAAGGGTATTATAATGCATTAGGTATGTGGACGCAATAAAAATCTTGCATCGATTTATATTCCAATTAAATGCATCGCTATGCTCCCATCACATTACAGCATTTTATAAAGAGACTCTTTGGACTAAAGTAAGCTCTTACATTCTAGAATTCACAATGGATTACCATTACCTAATATTAAACTCATACTAAGTCCAATTCTCTCAGGTTTGAGATGAAACCAAGACCAGTGATGTGCACACATATGGGATAGAGGGCATTACACACATTAGAAAGTGTGACAAATTGCACAAGAGTAGGGAATATGACAACCCGGCACCCCCACCAAGGTACAATTACATTACTTTGTAATAATATTAGAATTGCTATTTAGGGGGAACCATTCCTGGTATATGGGTGGCATGGACACGGTACTTCGCACAAGTGTGTGAAGTAAGAATAACATAAGATGCATTTGTTTTTCGTATGGCGCGATAATGTTAAATTCTATATTTTAAGTTGGATTTCTCGAATTTCGTTTTCTCTACGTAGAGGTTCAGTTACTCTGTATTTAAATAACAACAAAGTTCAAATTTTAGCTCAGCAACAACACGGAAAGCACTTTAATTCACAAAATTAACCAAGAAAAGGTCCTTATTCTCCATATAGGCCTAAACCTAGAAAATTGACAACACAGATGTACGAACAGATAACATTCTAGTCTCCCATGAGATAACTGATATTTGTTAAGTTGTGAATTAGTTGTAGCTTTAAACGAAACCTTAAACTACTTGATACTATTTGTATTGTAAATTAATACAAGCCCACATGGAACACAGGACAGGCAGCCCGAGAGTGATTTGGGAAGCCACCGGCTGCCATTAATTTTGAGCCCTGGTCACCTCTTGGACCAAACTACAGCTCTAAAACTATATCTCATCAACTCAGCGTTATAAGGTAAGTGTTTTAGGTCCCACTTCTCCAACTTCGTTAAGAGCGAAGGATACCTCTACGTCAAAAACCACAGAAAATTTTCATTTTTTAATCATATCTCAAGATTGAAACACAAAATCGAAAATCTGAGACACCATAGCACTGTGGTATGGTTAGCCCTAAAGACTGAATAATAAATGTATTTAACGTTATAATCAGTATGACTGTGATATCGATTTCCTTAAATTACTAAGGAAATCGTTATCACAGTCATACTGATTATAACGTTAAATACATTTATTATTCAGTCTTTAGGGCTAACCATACCACAGTGCTATGGTGTCTCAGATTTTCGATTTTGTGTTTCAATCTTGAGATATAATTAAAAAATGAAAATTTTCTGCGGTTTTTGACGTAGAGGTATCCTTCGCTCTTAAGCTCTGATTTAACAAGCTCGGTTTGGTTACCATGGTTTCAACAAACACTACATTCAAAATGTATAGAGTCGCCATGTTTGTTCATAGAGAAACTCCGAATACTGGCTAATCAGAGTTTAAAAAGTTGGTGAAACCGGCTCTTAGAAAGA
The DNA here is from genome assembly GCA_945910005.1 of Isoperla grammatica. Taxonomy (NCBI): domain Eukaryota; kingdom Metazoa; phylum Arthropoda; class Insecta; order Plecoptera; family Perlodidae; genus Isoperla; species Isoperla grammatica. The sequence continues at coordinate 107,588,323 of OX246737.1, read as the reverse complement.
TAGGAAAAGTTATGATACAAAGGTTGTGAGGTGAGGTAAAGCACTGACCATTGCAGGCAGAGTCCAGCTGCTGCCTAGTGAAGCTGAGTGTGTAGTCGGACACAGCACACGTGTGGAACTGACAGGCGAATATGAGCTCTCTCTGCGGCCTGTCCACCATCCCACCCCCGCTCATCCCACTCAGAGGGGTGGTGCTCCGCGTGGGTGACTCCTGGGGTGGCGGCGGCCGGTACCTGAAAAGGTGGGAAAAAGCGTTTAAAATCCTTAACGTTTCCACTCAGTTAAAAATGACGTTTACACACAAGAAAAGTTTTTTTGTTTGCTGTTGCTGTTTGTTTTGCTACGGTGTGCGTTTTCCTGCAATGTGCGAGTTGTAGCACTACCAAAAGAAGTCTCTATGAGTCTGAGATGCACAGTGTTGCATATTAGTAGAACAGCTATACTTGAGTCAGCCTGGCCAAGATCCAAAATTTGGTTAATATTGTCACAAAAAATATTATAATTAGAAAAAATCAAAAACTTTTAAAATAATGTGATTTCAAATGTGGGTTTTATTACAAATCCAAAACTTGCCAAAAATTGTCAATTTTGTCAGAAAAAAAAAATTTTATTATTAGAAAAAAAAATCAATTTTTTTTAACAATGATGCAAACATACATTTCCTGAAATAGTTAAATCATGGTCCAATGGGCTGGTACCTGTGGTAGCACTTGACAAGTATGTCCCCTCTGAGTTGTAAGCCTCGCCGCTGTCTCTCGGCCGCCACGTTCACCGTGAACTGTCTTGTGCCCCCGGCAACGCAGTGAACGCCCGACGTGTACACGGGGACCAGGCCCTCGTACACCTTGAGGAACGCCCGGCAGCCCCCGGACGGCTCGGACGCACTGGACGTCTCGAAGGCCGGGGCGCCCAGTACCGTCACGTGGGTCAGGTACAGCGGGGCTGAGTTTATGCGGATGCTCGCAGACAGGAGGCCGGAGAAGTATTCCACGTACCTGAAACACACATTAGGCACCGGTAATAGTACTCACAAAATGTGTACCTTATAAAAATGACAAATACAGAGTTTACAGGCACGTAAAAACAACGTTTTGTGCTATGGATGATAAATATACGAATAAAATGTTATATTTGGAAATGCTACAAAGCGTTATTTTATAGTAAAATCAAGGTGTGCTTAGCTCCATTTAATGGAAGTCATACTGTTTGTGACAACATTTCAATGCTATTAGCTTTAATTCAGTCTCCACACAGTCCTTTTAAATTACAGCCCCTTACAGTGACAGGATTTCGATCACTGGTTAATTAGTGTATTTTAGTTGAGTAACCCATAATCATTTAAAAAATGAATACGGTACACATAAACATTGTCTCATGATTGCAGCCCAAATAAATTCAAGAAAAAAAACGAATTATTACTATATGTGTTAAAAGGCTAAAATACAAGAAATTGTCCATTGATTTTATTCTTGGGCCATACAAATACAATGCGTGGATGTGATCTCATTCCGGCTACGACTTTCAACAGTGAAATACACAAAATATCACACGATAGAGTGAATGCAGAGAAACACTCATTGAGTCTGTGCATTGCTCAAGCACCACTTCTATTTGCAACGGCGACCGCAGCGCCCCCTCACCCCCTAGCAAAGTGGAAGGTTGACAAACCTCTTGTGTGAGGGTTGCTCCACATCGCCGACCTTGTCGTCCAAGAACCGGCGCATGGCAAACCGGTCAAGCGCTTGGTCAGCGCTCCCGCAGATACTGGAGTAGTGCATATAGGCAGAGATGACCACCCCAATACGGTCCTTGCTACCCCTGCAACAAACACAAGCAGTGTGCGTTACACCACGTGCACTATCTACACTCAGCAGATACTGGAGTAGTGCATGTAGGCTGAGATGACCACCCCAATACGGTCCTTGCTACCCCTGCAACAAACACAAGCAGTGCGTGTTACACTACGTGCACTATCTACACTCAGCAGATACTGGAGTAGTGCATGTAGGCTGAGATGACCACCCCAATACGGTCCTTGCTACCCCTGCAACAAACACAAGCAGTGCGCGTTACACCACATGCACTATCTACACTCAGTCAATACTGAATAAATACATATATGTAAACTTTTAAGCATTCATGTAAGATCACAACCCTCGCTATACATGCAAACAATGTCACACACCCAGCGAACACTTTCTACGAGCTGGTCACAAGATTCTTAGAGATATTCAGATGAATTACATACATCATACAGGTTTGTTTCAAAGTTCTCATTGCAAAGGTATGACGTCAGAAACACGAAGACACGTTCTGTTTTTAGACGTGTTTTCGTCAATCAAAAGTAGAAAGAAGCCAAGGTAGAGTAACGATGTATTGTACTGCGCTCTGGTGGAGGTGCCGGGTTGGAGCGGGTAGTGCATAACCACAGATCATATATTATTACACTAAGAGGTGAATTCCTTATCTTGGCATAGCGCTAGAGTCAAGATAGGGATATTGAAAGAAGTTTGTGTCTATACTGTTATACGAGTAAATTCAGATAGTCATCAAAATGCTAAACAAATTTTGAAATGGCACAAATAGGCCTATTTTTAAGATGTCACACGGAGTCAGTTTTTTCAATATTCGTTTCTTTTGACAACAATAAAAATGTTACAAAATTCCGTAACACTGAACACGAGACTTTTATCTTTCAAGCAAAAAATACATTGAAGAACTTTCTGCAACTATCGACTATGTTGCTCAACTATTGGCTTCTATAATGGTCAACATGTTTTCAAAATGCTCAGTCATGCATAGGCTATTTACATTGTCCGTTCATTTATTTATCGAGTGTTGTCTACCGTCAATGCGTCTGCAATGTCGTACGGTTGTCGACAATAATTGTCTCTATTTTGTTGGGTGATGGGCGGACGAAAGATGATTTCTACAAACGTTGACTTGTCGTCAACGCCCGACATGCTATATATGGCAGTGTTGTTTGTTCAAAATTAAGGGAATATCAATTGCTTTCAGTGGTACATGTGCACATGTTCAGTTCAGCTCGGCAAGGTTGAAGAAAAGAAGCTAGCTACTGCCCTGCTACCGCTACACGGTGGCAGCTCATGCTACACCCATAAAAGCAGAGAGGAGACTCAACTCAGAGATCACCTCAGATCAGAGATCACGGTTATGAACGGCACCAGGCAGACACGGGCGTCTTAACACGACGGTGAAGAAGCTAGCTACTGCCCTGCTACCGCTACACGGTGGCAACTCATGCTACACCCAGGAAGCAGAGAGGAGACTCAACTCAGAAATCCCCTCAGATCAGAGATCACGGTTATGATCGGCACCAGGCAGACACGGGCGTCTTAACACGACGGTAAAGAAGCTAGCTACTGCCCTGCTACCGCTACACGGTGGCAACTCATGCTACACCCAGGAAGCAGAGAGGAGACTCAACTCAGAAATCCCCTCAGATCAGAGATCACGGTTATGATCGGCACCAGGCAGACACGGGCGGAGGAGTCTTAACACGAAGAACACAACCTCCACCAATATAATATTATAATTTATTTTTTACGTTTTAATATAACGAGCTCATTGTTTGTTTTGTTTATTGTGAAATCTGTTATTATGAATATGCTAATTTATAATTTAAAAAAAAAAAATACTCCCACACTAGCATATTCTGTGCGATGGGAATAGTTCAAATTAGAATTACCTGAAGGGAACCTCTTTATAGGTGACTAACAAGACGTGAAGACTACTTTGATTTTCCGGAAGAAATTCCCGATGGATTAATGGATTTGTTCTCCATCATTTATTCCCATAAGTGACTGACGAAAACCTTGTAAAACACCGAACTGCCGGTGATGGCTATCGTACCGACAACCTCCCGCAATAGAATCGCGCGTTCTACCACTAAAAGCCACCCCTACAGATGTAATGTTGCTTTTATATGCGTTAATAAACCCGCCACTAATTGTACGAGAACAATGTCGAGCAAATCATGTATTTGCAGTGATTTACCTCCCGCCTTGAGCTATGCGTGTGCGTGTGTGCGTGCAAGGGACTACACGCCAATTAACGAGCAACACGCCCCAGATAACCACACCAACAAATGCCGGCGCCTGTGAGGTGTGGGTGCACGTGTAGTGTTACGGGTCACGTGTGCTCTTGACCCGACCGACCGTGCAGCTGCGAGCGTTCTCCGCCAGATGGTGCCACGTGCTACGCGTGCGCGCGCTATTTTAGCCATCACAGCTTCCGGTTCGCGCCATGCGAGGTTATGTAGACATAACAACATGGTGGTTATTGTTTAGGTTTGGTGGTGATGTGTGATTATTATTAGAACAAGGACCTAGAGTCTAACTTGCTATATATGGTGGACTGGACGCTGAAGTGAACGAGACCATTCTGTAAAAATACTTGTCAAACTAATTTAGCGAATATTCCGTAAAGTTTGTCGAAATAAAAACATAGTGTGTGGACAAAAGGGGGCAAGTTATTAGTGCAGCTGTTCAGACATTCTAATACATGGTTTGGTAGGTGGTGTTTAGGTGACTGAACGTCCCGGTCTCCTGTATAGTTGATCTAGTTCAGTATTGAACGGGAAAACGACTCGTATCAAGTAAAACAATGTGTAACAATATTCTAATATACCTCTGGCTCTACGTCAAAAACCACAGACAATTTTAATATTCACATGGTTATTTTGATTATTAAATCGATAATTAATAATAAAATTAATTTGAAATAAAAACCACGCTGATTATAATGTAAGACACATTTAGAGGATTCACGCAATATGTGGGGCTTACCAAACCACAGTGCGTTTTTGATTCAGATTTTCAATTTCGAAGTCCATTCTTGAGATATATTTTAAAATGAAAATTTTGTGCGGTGTTTGACGAAAAAACTAATTACGCTCACGAACGTTCGCAGGTACACCTAAAATTCGTCATAATTCACAGAATTATACCACATAAAATGGTATTTTGTTGTGGGGAGGAATATGTGCATCCACGAAGACGCGCTATAACAGTTCGCAACAGTATTACCCACAAGTGTGTTACCTGTTTAAAATATAAAGTTGTGAGATAAACATCGCGACACCTTCAACATGAACCCAACCCCTTAAATCACATCCTAATGTCGTGCATGATATCGCCTCCTCCCATGACAATAGCTCTGTCAGGACTGCGCGCGACGAGACATGCTCGTCGCGACCCCCCCTGACGCTTCCCAGATCCGTGTGACCATTGTACACCACCTCATGAGCCGATTAGGTATAACACAGTGTAATGATCCAGGCACGATTATACAATACGTAGAATAGCACAGCACGTTTGGCGCCAGGCAATGTTTGAATTGAACCTCGGCTTATACTCGCACGGGGCAAGCAACTTCCAGGGGCTTAAAACTACTGACAACTGTGCATTTGTCAACTAACGTTTTAATATATTTGTTATAAAAATAACATTTACGTCATCAGCGTATATTCTGAACTACAAGCACAAACAAAGATTTAAACCTTTCAAAAGTGGGCAGAGACCTATCCATGAACTTACACAATTTCCAATAACCCACCTCCCCCCCCCCCCCCTGTGGGGCCGCGTATGTTGAGTAGAGGTCAAATCCTTCGACCCCCCCACCCCCGTTGGGTTCCCTGCAGGTTGTGCTAAACATTATGGGGGCCCGTAATGTGTTAGTTTTACAGCATCAAGTGTATTGGATCATCACCTATACCCGCATACACCCAAGTTTATGTTACACGTTGCGAGGTTAAATAAGGTTATACGGAGAAGAGACGTGTTGTATAACCCCCCCCCCCTCTCCCCCCCCCCCCCCTCCCCACACAGGGCTCTTCGAAGTCCGCTTCGCAAAATGTAACGTAATCTTAGGCCCAGTATTACGACGGACCGCCAAATCATTTTAGCGGGGGTTATTTGTTTTCTCCATGGAAACAACACTTCTGTTTGGAGGTTCTATGGAGATAACAAGTTAGTCCCGGACTACATATATAGAGGGCCGTCATAATATGGGCTTTAGGTCCGAATTCAACAAACTTTTTTATCGGCCGAGTTACTAATCTCGGGTTGGTTACCATGGTTTCAACAAACATTACATACAAAATGCATGGTGGATTTTACCGGGCGCCATTTTTCATCTCCGATTAATAGAAAATCGCCGGATTAAAGTTTGGTGAAACTGGCCCTTAGTAAAACAATATATTCTATAAGTAAATATATCACATTGCACCGGCAATGTTTGGCGACATGGCCGTAGAAAAATGAACGGATTGATCACATACCACTTCTCTGCACCTGCTTCTTGAATGAAGCTACACTAAACAAACTCTCCAACGAGATCACTCACATTATATTGTTTTCCGATCAATATTTCTAAGCGACTGCGGATACGTCAATGACGACTGCAGTAGTAGCGAAAAATTATGGTGTTTACATCCATTACAAAATACGAGAGGAGGCTTAGAGGTTAATTTAGTCCATGCCATAAGAGGGATTCGAACCTACGTCCCTTAGTTGGGCATACACCTTGCCGTTATGACGGGGCACTGCCGCGCAAGATGGTTACATCGATATAGGTTAGGGATATAGGTTAGGGATAGGATAGGAACACGAGTCCCCTCATGTTATGAGTATGACTATCTCCTCCCATGAACCATGTATAATACATGACGCATAAGTGGTGAGGCGAAAGTATACATGTAAGTGTAACAGATCATAAAATTTGTATATTCTAAACTGTCCACCTAATCTATTATTAGAATCGATTTTCACCAGTCTAGTACACTCTATTGTGCTAGGACAGCTACACATTCACATGTAATATAAACTCCAGTTACTATCAAGAAACTAATCACTACATCGGCTTGTCTTCGACGAATCAAATCGGGATTGTAAATAGGATCAACGAACGATACACACGATAAACGTATAACTGAGTTTTGTGTCAGCCTGTACAATGGTTCTTCTGTGTCTAACTAGATAGCTAACCCAAAGAACCATAAAGAAATAAAAAATTAAGTAAATAAATTGGAATTTATTGTCTACTCATTCTGTTACAAAAAATAACTTTCTGTGTGGGACAGTAGTCAATTTATTATTGTGGTTATTGTGGTTCTTTGATATGACAGCACCAAGTCATCGTTTGCATTTGTAGACACCAAGAACATTCATTACATCAAGTTTCAAGCTTAAAAACCTGGATGAATAGGGAATTAAAACGACCATCTGCTTTGGTAGCAGGGATAAAACCGATACGAGCCACACACACGCCGACGCGGGAATACATTTTTTTCGTAGGAATACCTGTTATGGTGCACACCAGGTTTACCCGATGTGTAACTAACCAGGGCCCGGATTCACAAGAAGTCCTAAGTCTTTTTTGGGTCTTAACTCTAAGACCGGCCTAACTTTGAACCTCTTGTGAATCTATAGTCCCATGTCTTAAAGCATTGTACAACATATTATTGGATGGTTCGTTGCGTCTTTGTTCCGACCAGGAATTACTAACTTCTTCATGGGACATGGGCCTGGATTCACAAGTGGTTCAAAGTTAGGCCGGTCTTTGAGTTAAGACCAAAAAGAGTTAGGTCCTCTTCCTCTTGTAAATCTGGGCCCAGGTATGTTAGGGTGTTTCGATATTCATCGTCAAGGAGGGCTGTTAGTATGATTACGACTCGATCCCAGCATTCGTATTTACGACTGAGGCAAACCTCGGAAAAACCTTCAGTCTGGATTGCCGGTGGCCGAAATCGAACTGATGACCCCCCGAACTAGTCTCGCGTCCTACCGCTGAGCCACCTCTACCACTCCACACGTCGCTTGGTTTTCACCTCTACGTAGACGGGAGTCGAACCCAACCACAACCCGCTTATAGGCATCAGTTCTGTGACTGCCTGTACCGCACATCTGACTAGCCAGGAGTCGAACCCAACCACAACACGCTTGATACTACTTCTGTCCCTGTCTGTACCGCACATCTGACTAGCCAGGAGTCGAACCCAACCACAACACGCTTGATACTACTTCTGTGCCTGCCTGTACCGCACATCTGACTAGCCAGGAGTCGAACCCAACCACAACACGCTTGATACTACTTCTGTCCCTGTCTGTACCGCACATCTGACTAGCCAGGAGTCGAACCCAACCACAACACGCTTGATACTACTTCTGTGCCTGCCTGTACCGCACATCTGACTAGCCAGGAGTCGAACCCAACCACAACCTGGTTGATACTACTTCTGTGACTGCCTGTACCGCACATCTGACTAGCCAGGAGTCGAACCCAACCACAACACGCTTGATACTACTTCTGTCCCTGTCTGTACCGCACATCTGACTAGCCAGGAGTCGAACCCAACCACAACCTGCTTGATACTACTTCTGGGACTGCCTGTACCGCACATCTGACTAGCCAGGAGTCGAACCCAACCACAACCTGCTTGATACTACTTCTGTGACTACCTGTACCGCACATCTGACTAGCCAGGAGTCGAACCCAACACAACCTGCTTGATACTACTTCTGTGACTGCCTGTACCGCACATCCGACTAGCGAGGAGTCGAACCCAACCACAACCTGCTTGATACTACTTCTGTGACTACCTGTACCGCACATCCGACTAGCCAGGAGTCGAACCCAACACAACCTGCTTGATACTACTTCTGTGTCTGCCTGTACCGCACATCTGACTAGCCAGGAGTCGAACCCAACCACAACCTGCTTGATACTACTTCTGTGACTGTCTGTACCGCACATATGACTAGCCAGGAGTCGAACCCAACCACAACCTGCTTGATACTACTTCTGTGACTGCCTGTACCGCACATCTGACTAGCCAGGAGTCGAACCCAACCACAACCTGCTTGATACTACTTCTGTGCCTGCCTGTACCGCGCATCTGACTAGCCAGGAGTCAAACCCAACCACAACCTGCTTGATACTACTTCTGTGACTGCCTGTACCGCACATCTGACTAGCCAGGAGTCGAACCCAACCACAACACGCTTGATACTACTTCTGTCCCTGTCTGTACCGCACATCTGACTAGCCAGGAGTCAAACCCAACACAACCTGCTTGATACTACTTCTGTGACTGCCTGTACCGCACATCCGACTAGCGAGGAGTCGAACCCAACACAACCTGCTTGATACTACTTCTGTGTCTGCCTGTACCGCACATCCGACTAGCCAGGAGTCGAACCCAACACAACCTGCTTGATACTACTTCTGTGTCTGCCTGTACCGCACATCTGACTAGCCAGGAGTCGAACCCAACCACAACCTGCTTGATACTACTTCTGTGACTGTCTGTACCGCACATATGACTAGCCAGGAGTCGAACCCAACCACAACCTGCTTGATACTACTTCTGTGACTGCCTGTACCGCACATCTGACTAGCCAGGAGTCGAACCCAACCACAACCTGCTTGATACTACTTCTGTGCCTGCCTGTACCGCGCATCTGACTAGCCAGGAGTCAAACCCAACCACAACCTGCTTGATACTACTTCTGTGACTGCCTGTACCGCACATCTGACTAGCCAGGAGTCGAACCCAACCACAACCTGCTTGATACTACTTCTGTGCCTGCCTGTACCGCACATCTGACTAGCCAGGAGTCGAATCCAACCACAACCTGCTTGATACTACTTATGTGACTGCCTGTACCGCACATCTGACTAGCCAGGAGTCGAACCCAACCACAACCTGCTTGATACTACTTCTGTGACTGTCTGTAACGCACATCTGATTAGCCAGGAGTCGAACCCAACCACAACCTGCTTGATACTACTTCTGTGACTGCCTGTACCGCACATCTGACTAGCCAGGAGTCGAACCTAACCACAACCTGCTTGATACTACTTCTGTGACTGCCTGTACCGCACATCTGACTAGCCAGAAGTCGAACCCAACCACAACCTGCTTGATACTACTTCTGGGACTGCCTGTACCGCACATCTGACTAGCCAGGAGTCGAATCCTACCCCAACCTGCTTGATACTACTTCTGTGACTGCCTGTACCGCACATCTGACTAGCCAGGAGTCGAACCCAACACAACCTGCTTGATACTACTTCTGTGACTGCCTGTACCGCACATCTGACTAGCCAGCAGTCGAACTCAACTACACCTGCAGGGCGATTCTCTAAGATGCGCGGTAAATACTAAACTTACCACACGATAAGCTACCGCGCGATTCCCAACTACCATTTCATAACGTTCGATAACCGTATCGAAAGGACGTAGCCGTTGCAGCAGAGCAGCGCCTGTTGTATATTAGTTTGTGGATGTTTTCGAGATGGCTGGGTACACTATAGAAAGTTCACCAATCACAACGCGTGAATAAATGGAACGTTTGCCATTGGGTGCGTTTGATTTCCGGACACCTTCTGCACTTTTTTCACTTGTTGCAGCATTAGGGTTCGTTTGATTTACCGGCACCTTTTGTACTTCATGCCATGTATCCCATGAAATAACATGGAATGAGTGCAAAGAGTATAAAAGGTGTAGCAAATCAAACGAACCTAGTGTTTGAACTTAGAAGTAGGCCTAGGGTTCTAGGCCTACCCTGCGTGCCGTGACGGCACGGCCAAACTACGAAAGTAGGGTTATGATACAAAATTACTTCTAGACTTTTGTTACATAACTACAAATTATATTTCCTTACTCACACACATATTTTTAAATATAAATATCGTATATTTGTACCGATACACACAACAAATTTCTATAATCAATTAGTTCAAATGCTGAAGTGAACATGAGACGGCTTGAAAAGTCCGCCATGTTTTCTTATCGCACGTCTAAAGGCAGGGTTTTGGAGCGCGCTACTTTTAACGTAGGTGGTAACGATCTTTGTCGATAAAACACGGTAGAGAATCGCTAACTCAATGCGGTAAGGCTCGTAACGTCGAAAACGGGCGTTCAATTTACCATGGACCTTAGAGAATCGCCCTGCTGGTTGATACTACTTATGTGGCTGCCTGTACCGCACATCTGACTAGCCAGGAGTCGAGCTCAACTACACCTGGTTGATACTACTTCTGTGTCTGCCTGTACCGCACATCTGACTAGCCAAGAGTCAAACCCAACACAACCTGCTCGATACTACTTCTGTGTCTGCCTGTACCGCACATCTGACTAGCCAAGAGTCAAACCCAACACAACCTGCTCGATACTACTTATGTGGCTGCCTGTACCGCACATCTGACTAGCCAGGAGTCGAGCCCAACCACAACCTGCTTGATACTACTTCTGTGCCTGCCTGTACCGCACATCTGACTAGCCAGGAGTCGAACCCAACCACAACCTGCTTGATACTACTTCTGTGCCTGCCTGTACCGCACATCTGACTAGCCAGGAGTCGAGCCCAACCACAACCTGCTTGATACTACTTCTGTGCCTGCCTGTACCGCACATCTGACTAGCCAGGAGTCGAACCCAACCACAACCTGCTTGATACTACTTCTGTGACTGCCTGTACCGCACATCTGACTAGCCAGGAGTCGAACCCAACACAACCTGCTTGATACTTCTTCTGTGTCTGCCTGTACCGCACATCTGACTAGCCAGGAGTCCTGCTTGATACTACTTCTGTGTCAGCCTGTACAGAACCCGGCTGTCCACAGCCCACGGCAACAACATCAGACAAGCGAATTTGTTAATTAAATTAATCGTTCGACCAGCTCGGAACAATAGCAACACTTGCACAGCCCAACGGAGTCGAGGAACTCAGTCTCACCCTTGAACTTGGAATCAATTTCGCCTTTTTCAGACACACACACAACACTTGCCGGATGTCAATCTGACAGCGCCGCTGATGAGCAATGATTTATTATTCATATCGAAAGGCACTCCTTAATCAATCAAATCAAATCAAATCAAAACAACCTTCTGCGCTGCGCAGTACAGGTGCATAGATCAAAACGAGCTGTAAACGGTAGGCCCGAGTTGCTTGCTTATAACCTCGCACCAAACATAACCTAAACGTGCATAGCAATGAGTGCTTGTGCAACTAGTCCCAGCGAGTGAATCAATCCTGACAGCCAGACAGGCTTTAGCTGTATTATTCAACTTATGGGAATCTAAACCCGTAACTAACGCTACAAAAGCACAGGAATATGATTTTTGGGATTTGCTTATTTACCCTTATAAAAACAATGACAACATTTTGTAAAATTAATGCACTGTATGTAACTCATTGTTTTGTAGTGAATTGAAAGTCTATATTTCACCACTCGCTACTGATTAAAGATTGCACCGTTTGTCTAAATTCACCTCTAATGCCACATTTGTTTGTATATAACGTGGGTAAGACTGTACGAACAATGAAACTATTAGAGGAGCGTTGTATCTATCATGCATGGCAGATACTACAGTTCCATCAGCCTTGGCAAGCACAGTATAGATGAATGAAGTCGGATCCTATATTGTAAAAGCTAGAAGCGGCCATAAAAAGAAGGTTTACAGAAATCTCGAACACATTCTCCTTCGGAAGCCTACGGAAGCAACTGAAATGTTAACACTGGTGAGGGTGAATGTTTTCTAGATGCCGTTTGAGTGGGTTGGAAAGAGCATGGGCCGAGAGAGAACAACAGATCGAGTCTCCTGGGGCCGGATTCACAAGAGGTCTTAACTTAGGACCGGTCCTAAGGTTGGAATTCATAGTCGGCCCCTACACCTAGGGGCGCCCATTGTTACCACGGTAACAGTTGTTTCCATGTTATTTCCCATAAACAAAACAAATCCATAGCAACAATGGGTGCCCCTAGGTGTAGGGGCCGACTATGAATTCCAACCTTAGGTTGGAATTCATAGTCGGCCCCTACACCTAGGGGCGCCCATTGTTACCACGGTAACAGTTGTTTCCATGTTATTTCCCATAAACAAAACAAATCCATAGCAACAATGGGTGCCCCTAGGTGTAGGGGCCGACTATGAATTCCAACCTTAGTCCTGCTGTACCGTATGTGCTATTATAAATCCATGGCAGGCCTACTACACGGCCCAATTGATAGCTACTTTCGTGGAAATCACAGTGAACTTAAAATATTGCAAGGCGGTGTTTTAAACGTGTGGTGTTTTGTTTTCTAAAACCTACACATTCTAAAAACAGAGAAATTTGTATGTCAAGGTAAGTAAACAATATTTATTTATGTTCACACTTCGAAGTCATAGACGTAATGCCACCATCTTTGAAGAAAGATAAGACCAACTCAGACTGGGCCCAAATGTTTGTCTCAAATGTTTGTTATTTACTAGGGTTTCTTAGCGACGTCGAGTCGAGGCTATGTGGAGGTTCGTATCAGCCAAAAGTTAGGCCAGGCCTAAGTTAAGACCTCTTGTGAATCCGGCCCCTGTTTTCCAATGCTGATTTCACTGTAGATGTCGCTCACTTGGTGGATGGATGCTTTGACAAGTGAGTTCAATTCCCAGACGGGGTTGGTTACAATTTTCATTGAGAACTGTCTTGTTGTTAGTTGTGTCATCATGGTCGTAGATGACTAAACAGAGCCAATCAGCGAGTGGCTTTTCCAATGCTGACATTTGGTTGGCCAATGCCTCTATGACGTCAGCATCCACAAGGTTGCAGCTCTAGGGGCGGGGCGAAGAACACAGCGTTGCCAAGTTACCTGGAGTGAATGACTGCTATGTGGTGGAAGCAGCTCTAGGGGCGGGGCGAGGTGAGGGGGAACACAGCGTTGCCAAGTTACCTGGAGTGAATGACTGCTATGTGGTGGGAGCAGCTCTAGGGGCGGGGCGAGGTGAGGGGGAACACAGCGTTGCCAAGTTACCTGGAGTGAATGACTGCTATGTGGTGGGAGTCCCCGTTCAACCAGGAGTCGATGTCCTTGCAGATGGTGCACAGCCTCTCTAGGGGTGGGGCGAGGTCGGGGGGCCATCCCAGCTCAATCACTCTCTCATGCTGGATACGCGCGGCCCGTCGCGGTTCTGACAAGTTGAACACCTGTTGGACACAATGACAAGTACTGTGTAGTAACACTGCTGGGTACTATACGAACAGCGAACGGAGTATCTTTCTTTTTGAGAGTTTTTTTATTTTTTGACCGATTTTAATGTTTTAACTTTCTACTCTCTTCTTTTGTTTTCTGACGTTTACTTGCTTTGTGACATTATATTTTCTGATTCCATAGATGTTTTAGACTTCCGATCTTTAAAATATTTTCAAGGGTAGTAGTACCAATTTGGTATTTTCTCCTGCCTTTTTTATTTATTATGATTGCCATTGCATACATTTTGGCATACACATATTTACCACTGTTTCAGCCGTGAACGTGAATATCATCTTCTCGTTAATCCCTGGACGAAAACGCCTCAGTCAAGCTCAAGAACAGCAAGGAAAAGTCGAGTCGAATGACAGTCGGTAATTTTGCCAAAATAGATTAAAATTCATTCACCGACTAAGACAATTACGCTCAACTTATCTTGAAGTTCATAACTAAATTAATTAGCGAACATGAATCCTTGCTTTTTACTATCTCAGGTATTAAAAATATAACCTACTTAAAGAGTTTATCAGATAAATCTGACACTTGGCCATTAATATTCTGATATTATCAAACAAACGTAAGCGTTACCGAGAATCCTGTTTAATAACATCAACTTTCGTCACCTCTGCAATCATATTTACAAACAATTCCAGGGAATATAATTACATATTATACACGCAGAAAGCTATAAAATTATTATTACTATTTAACGACGTACTAAGTCAAACAAGGTGAAAACCTTTGCGCCTTCTATCTTATAGCACTATGGCAGAGCTACACAGAGCTACAATGAGCTACACTGAGCTACACTGAGCTACCCTGAGCTTCACGATGACAAGTATCAGTTTATTACACATGGAAATCTATTCTGGGCAGCCGTATAGGTGACTGCATCGTTGTCTACAACACAACGAAATGTCCGTACTTTCACTTAAATTTAATGTGCATGAATGAGAAAAATATAATAGTAGAAAGAGAACGATACGTTTTTGAAAATATTAAACAAACAGGACATTTTTGTTCAGCTTGTGTTTAAAATAGACAAATTAGAAAAAGACAATTATGCTAAAAGATACGTCGAAATCGAATTCTTCGAGACCGTATAAGACCGCATCCTATTTGCTATTTGCTATTATATTTTTCTTATTTATTATTTTTGTTATTCAAATAAAATAAGAAGTTTTGAGCCCCCCCCCCCCCCCCCCACACACACACACTGAAAGCGTCCCGAGTTTGTTCCCGATGTATGAATATGCAGCCTTACCATATAGTTGTCGCCGTGCTTGGTATGCAGCATATTTGCGGCCTGCTGCTGCACCTGACGGTACGCCACTGGTCCGACATCACCGGGGACCCAGAGAGCGATGATCCTCTCTGTGACGTAGCTAAGGTCCATGGCGTCGGCACCACGTGACCGCGGGGACTTGGGTCCCTGCGTGGAGCGAGGCTGTGACGTCAGCGTCGGCTGCAAGGCGGACAAAACACACGTTGTAACTATACTGCATGGTACTCCTGTGACGTAGCTAAGGTCCCTGGCGTCGGCACCACGTGACCGCGGGGACTTGGGTCCCTGCGTGGAGCGAGGCTGTGACGTCAGCGTCGGCACCACGTGACCGCGGGGACTTGGGTCCCTGCGTGGAGCGAGGCTGTGACGTCAGCGTCGGCTGCAAGGCGGACAAAACACACGTTGTAACTATACTGCATGGTACTCCTGTGACGTAGCTCAGGTCCCTGGCGTCGGCACCACGTGACCGCGGGGACTTGGGTCCCTGCGTGGAGCGAGGCTGTGACGTCAGCGTCGGCACCACGTGACCGCGGGGACTTGGGTCCCTGCGTGGAGCGAGGCTGTGACGTCAGCGTCGGCTGCAAGGCGGACAAAACACACGTTGTAACTATACTGCATGGTACCCCTGTGACGTAGCTCGGGTCCCTGGCGTCGGCACCACGTGACCGCGGGGACTTGGGTCCCTGCGTGGAGCGAGGCTGTGACGTCAGCGTCGGCTGCAAGGCGGACAAAACACACGTTGTAACTACTGCATGGTACTCCTGTGACGTAGCTCGGGTCCCTGGCGTCGGCACCACGTGACCGCGGGGACTTGGGTCCCTGCGTGGAGCGAGGCTGTGACGTCAGCGTCGGCTGCAAGGCGGACAAAACACACGTTGTAACTACTGCATGGTACTCCTGTGACGTAGCTCGGGTCCCTGGCGTCGGCACCACATGACCGCGGGGACTTGGGTCCCTGCGTGGAGCGAGGCTGTGACGTCAGCGTCGGCTGCAAGGCGGACAAAACATACGTTGTAACTATACTGCATGGTACTCCTGTGACGTAGCTCGGGTCCCTGGCGTCGGCACCCAAGACCGCGGGGACTTGGGTCCCTGTGTGGAGCGAGGCTGTGACGTCAGCGTCGGCTGCAAGGCGGACAAAACACACGTTGTAACTACTGCATGGTACTCCTGTGACGTAGCTAAGGTCCCTGGCGTCGGCACCACGTGACCGCGGGGACTTGGGTCCCTGCGTGGAGCGAGGCTGTGACGTCAGCGTCGGCTGCAAGGCGGACAAAACACACGTTGTAACTATACCGCATGGTACTCCTGTGACGTAGCTAAGGTCCATGGCGTCGGCACCACGTGACCGCGGGGACTTGGGTCCCTGCGTGGAGCGAGGCTGTGACGTCAGCGTCGGCTGCAAGGCGGACAAAACACACGTTGTAACTATACTGCATGGTACCCTTGTGACGTAGCTAAGGTCCATGGCGTCGGCACCACGTGACCGCGGGGACTTGGGTCCCTGCGTGGAGCGAGGCTGTGACGTCAGCGTCGGCTGCAAGGCGGACAAAACACACGTTGTAACTACCGCATGGTACTCCTGTGACGTAGCTAAGGTCCATGGCGTCGGCACCCAAGACCGCGGGGACTTGGGTCCCTGCGTGGAGCGAGGCTGTGACGTCAGCGTCGGCTGCAAGGCGGACAAAACACACGTTGTAACTACTGCATGGTACCCCTGTGACGTAGCTAAGGTCCCTGGCGTCGGCACCACGTGACCGCGGGGAATTGGGTCCCTGCGTGGAGCGAGGCTGTGACGTCAGCGTCGGCTGCAAGGCGGACAAAACACACGTTGTAACTACTGCATGGTACTCCTGTGACGTAGCTCGGGTCCCTGGCGTCGGCACCACGTGACCGCGGGGACTTGGGTCCCTGCGTGGAGCGAGGCTGTGACGTCAGCGTCGGCTGCAAGGCGGACAAAACACACGTTGTAACTATACTGCATGGTACCCCTGTGACGTAGCTAAGGTCCCTGGCGTCGGCACCACGTGACCGCGGGGAATTGGGTCCCTGCGTGGAGCGAGGCTGTGACGTGAGCGTCGGCTGCAAGGCGGACAAAACACACGTTGTAACTATACCGCATGGTACCCCTGTGACGTAGCTAAGGTCCCTGGCGTCGGCACCACGTGACCGCGGGGACTTGGGTCCCTGCGTGGAGCGAGGCTGTGACGTCAGCGTCGGCTGCAAGGCGGACAAAACACACGTTGTAACTATACCGCATGGTACTCCTGTGACGTAGCTAAGGTCCATGGCGTCGGCACCACGTGACCGCGGGGACTTGGGTCCCTGCGTGGAGCGAGGCTGTGACGTCAGCGTCGGCTGCAAGGCGGACAAAACACACGTTGTAACTATACCGCATGGTACTCCTGTGACGTAGCTAAGGTCCCTGGCGTCGGCACCACGTGACCGCGGGGACTTGGGTCCCTGCGTGGAGCGAGGCTGTGACGTCAGCGTCGGCTGCAAGGCGGACAAAACACACGTTGTAACTATACCGCATGGTACTCCTGTGACGTAGCTAAGGTCCATGGCGTCGGCACCACGTGACCGCGGGGACTTGGGTCCCTGCGTGGAGCGAGGCTGTGACGTCAGCGTCGGCTGCAAGGCGGACAAAACACACGTTGTAACTATACTGCATGGTACCCTTGTGACGTAGCTAAGGTCCATGGCGTCGGCACCACGTGACCGCGGGGACTTGGGTCCCTGCGTGGAGCGAGGCTGTGACGTCAGCGTCGGCTGCAAGGCGGACAAAACACACGTTGTAACTACCGCATGGTACTCCTGTGACGTAGCTAAGGTCCATGGCGTCGGCACCCAAGACCGCGGGGACTTGGGTCCCTGCGTGGAGCGAGGCTGTGACGTCAGCGTCGGCTGCAAGGCGGACAAAACACACGTTGTAACTATACTGCATGGTACCCCTGTGACGTAGCTCGGGTCCCTGGCGTCGGCACCACGTGACCGCGGGGACTTGGGTCCCTGCGTGGAGCGAGGCTGTGACGTCAGCGTCGGCTGCAAGGCGGACAAAACACACGTTGTAACTACTGCATGGTACCCCTGTGACGTAGCTAAGGTCCCTGGCGTCGGCACCACGTGACCGCGGGGACTTGGGTCCCTGCGTGGAGCGAGGCTGTGACGTCAGCGTCGGCTGCAAGGCGGACAAAACACACGTTGTAACTATACTGCATGGTACTTCTGTGACGCTCAGGTCCCTGGCGTCGGCACCACGTGACCGCGGGGACTTGGGTCCCTGCGTGGAGCGAGGCTGTGACGTCAGCGTCGGCTGCAAGGCGGACAAAACACACGTTGTAACTATACTGCATGGTACTCCTGTGACGTAGCTCGGGTCCCTGGCGTCGGCACCACGTGACCGCGGGGACTTGGGTCCCTGCGTGGAGCGAGAGCGAATTTTCTGATTTAAATTACTAATTTATAATACTCTACTAATATGTTAAATAAAGTATAGTTCCTACATATTTCAGTGTTATCGTCTTGCGCGAAATTCACGGCGCTGTAAAAGGGAAATCCATTGCTGTTTTATAAGAAGATGATACAACTTCGAGGATTTCCTCAGTCATAAGACGAACGTTCTTTGAAAGCCCAAATCCAATGCACCTATTAGGTAAATGAACACATCTGTACCAAGAGTGTAGTATTATTATAGCTAAATTATCCTAGAAGGTGATGACTGATGAAAGTATTAACGTCAGATATTTTATACAGCGGATAAGCGTCGGTTTAGATGAACGAATGTGGGACGAAGTAAGAGGCGGTTTGCGCGCCAAGTATAGTGGACATCCTCATCAACTCCGCCGCAAAGCCGCAGACATGTCTGCTTTGTACGGAGACCGTAACTATCTGGCGGCCGGTCGCGGTGGCTCATACGAGGCTGGTCCGCGGTATGGGACTTATTAAAGGCCCACTAAACCTTCACATTTCGTTTAAAACGTGTAATTGTAAGCCTAATCTGTAACGGTTAGTGCATGTGTCAAGTTGCCTAGTGTATCAGGGCTCTTGCAATCCAAGAAAAAGTGTTTCGCCCCAGGCGTTGTGACGTCGACCAAACTACGCGCTACTCGCTGCATATGGAGCATCCTCTGTGTTTCGAGGCCCGCGCAAATATATCTCGTCGTCCAGACCCACCTAATTCAATTGAGCACTAATCGAACATACCACTGAATTCGTCTTACTTCGGTCTACACGATGAATGTTTAAACAACCTTCTACCATTTATGCAACTTATTCTATAAAATGTTAAACATGAAGCAATTACCACATAATTTAGATTGAAACACAACTAATTTCAAGCAAATGTAATGAGGAGCTCGCTTTAAAAATCAGAATTCCAACCAGCCTATCATGTTAACTGATATGTCAGGATATTATAAGCAGAAAACCAGCAAGAAATTGATGAAAATTTAGCTGATTATCGTATGTATATAATAATGCGTGTTGTCCGTTCACTGCCGCGGAGTACAACTCGGTGAGCGCGGGCAAAGCCGCATGGCCTGTCAAGCTTTTAATAGCTTGGCTGAAAACATCAACGCATTTGTACATTGTACAAAATAAAATGTTTCAACTATAAACTTATTAGTTGTATGTCTCAATCTATTGCTATCGATACTTTAATACAAAAAAAATACAAAAAAGCGCATAAAATAACTTAGAATAACTGAACAAACTATATTTTGAATTTGAAATACAAAATAATACTACAGTTACTAAGAAGATACAAAACAGCTTGAACCTGATATTATTAATATAAGTATTGCGGTTATCAAGATTTGTAATGTTAGTTTCCGGCAATTTTTAGTTACAGAATTTCCATTGATGCCAATAATAAAATAAAGTCGATATATATTAATAATAATGTAATGTAATAATGAAAGTAATAATACCACCAATAATAACAATAATAATAATTGTGATGATGCAAACACGAATAATATGTAAATCACGCACACGCACACAACCAAACCATGACACACACGACTATTGTAGTTTTGACGTGTTCATTAGGCCTATGTAATATATTTGTATCAGTTATTATTATTATTTCCAGGCCTGACTGGTAGAAATCCCACTCACTCATTGATATATGACTATACAACGCAAGACAAAATCAATACAATGTTTTTATTGTCGATAGTAAAGACTAGTAGTTTGACTGATCTCGATCTACGCAGCTCACTCGATATATTCGCGGACGTATCAGGCAATAGGCCGCTACACGCGTTGTTATATACACACGATAATCGGCCAAATGTTCATCAATTTCTTGCTGGTTTTCTGCTTGTAATATCCTGACATATCAGTTAACATGATAGGTTGGTTGGAATTCTGATTTTTAAAGCGAGCTCCTCATTACATTAGCTTGAAATTGGTTGTGTTTCCAACTAAATTATGTGGTAATTGCTTCATGTTTAACATTTTATAGAATAAGTTGCATAAATGGTAGAAGGTTGTTTAAACATTGATCGTGTAGACCGAAGTAAGACGAATTCAGTGGTGTGTCCGATTTGTGCTCAATTGAATTAGGTGGGTCTGGACGACGAGATATATTTGCGCGGGCCTCGAAACACAGAGGATGCTCCATATGCAGCGAGTAGCGCGTAGTTTGGTCGACGTCACAACGCCTGGGGCGAAACACTTTTTCTTGGATTGCAAGAGCCCTGATACACTAGGCAACTTGACACATGCACTAACCGTTACAGATTAGGCTTACAATTACACGTTTTAAACGAAATGTGAGGGTTTAGTGGGCCTTTAAGGGTTGCAACTATTTCGCCCATAGCATCCTCTGCCTCGAACTATCGACGTCTGCGCATGTGTCATAAGCTTATAGTATTTATAAATACGATAGAAGATGCTAAAATGAAGTTCAACCAATAAGTAAACCCATCGCTGCCTGCCATTGACACACTGATGCATGTTTGATTGTTGTTTGTACTCGTAGTGTGATTATTAAATTGTTTTCTCAAATTTGTTCGTTTCCGGAGTACTATGAAAAAGTAAAACGAAGTATGAAGATATAGAGTATAGCTGTGGTAAAGCAGCCAATTTGAAAATTTCAACGTCAACGTGAATTTGAAAACCAAAGAATCTTTATTAAAAGTATGTGGAACACAAACGTTTTTATTTTTGTTGTAAATGTATGTAAAATACCCTTTTCCTACTCAAAGAGTGATAGCATACAAAATTAAATATCACAAAAATCATATCGATTTCACTAATATGTTGGACCATATTGGGTTATTTTGAAATGTCCGGGTTGGTTCTTGCTATAGTGCTGCAATCTTGGGTCAACTATTTTTAGCTATTAGCTTCCACGATACCCACTATAAGCCTTAAATTTCTCCTCAACGCAGGTTTGTAAAAAAAAGAAGAATTCCTGGCCGACGATGATATAACGAAAGGGGAAATCTTCTAAACACACCACTTTTCTTCCTCATATGTGTGTGGTTTGACATGTGATGTTTGGTTAGCGGCTTACACAAGAAAACATGTTGACTTGCTCATCTGTGCAAAAACCCGACTGTGATAGCTTTCATGGTTCATCTAACACTGCAAGGTTTTCTGTAAAACGCCAATGACATCAGAAGTCAGGAGTGCAGTCATCAATAAAATTATAGAGACACGTCCGATAGTGGCTGAGCTGAGAGTGAGATGCATCAATCAATCATCTTGGCAAACAGAAGATTGTCAACCTACCACCACAAAGTGTTGCTTTATGCAAAACAGAACCAGATGACACGTTCAATCCACACCGTTGTAATGAAACATCTTTCCTGTCGCACCTTGTTCACACAAGACAGCATTGAAATGTGCGAAATGAACGTTAATCAACATGCAACGGTTATTCTTCACAATACTATTCTTTCGTTTGTCTGTTCTTGGCTATCTTTATAAATACATTCACATGATTTGTGTGTGGTGTATTTATCATTAGCGGTTTCCTTGTATATTCTATATTGTATTCTTACATTTATCGTATTCCATTGAAAATCAGTTTCATAATTGAATAGTTCAATGCCAGTTATTTTATTTATTACTGAGGAAAATGCATACAAACGAACATATTGCAAAACGAATATCAACTCGCCAAGTCGTTTATTCTGCTCTACCTATGAATGCCACTCTACTCAGAATTTTAATGCGAGTGCCATCCTAAAGAACGATTCATCGAAGAACGAGAAGAATGATCCTCTACTAGTGCAAATATAATTACGCTGAATTCCCATTATATTTTATTTTTTTATTTATAGACCTATTTTCTTTTATATTGTAATTTTTTTATATTTTATTTTTGACTACCGTACTAAAAAGTAAAGGCCTACTTATTAGGAATTGAATCGATATATATTTTATATTTTTCTTAAACCAATGTACAGGACGAGCTAAAAGCCTCGTCTGTGCATTATCAAGAACATGGCTGAATGCTGATGTAGTCATCCAGTTGGCTCCCGGGAACCACACAGGAACCACTACACGGACTTGGGTCTTGGTTGGTTGAAGCAAAAATGATCCAGGCCATTTTGGATTTGACCTCGGACAAATTGCAACATTAGTGTTTTTGGTGTCACTTTCTTCAGAAAAACATCCTCTTTAACATAGTCAAAATCCGCAAAAATCCGACGACTAGGATTTTTTTTATCGAGCTTTAATTAAAATTAAAATTATAATTACACTTCAAAATTTTAAATGTACCCAAACTAGTCGAGTTTGGATTCAAATGAATGCTTATTGCTGCAGGTTGACATTTATGATGATTATCGACTTCATTGTATCACACAGGGGTCATAAGAGGTCATTTATAAGTTACAAATTATTAATAAGATCCTACTAGGAATACATTTTAAATTGTTAAATTTAGGTAACGACGTATTAATTTAAAAAAAAGTTTTTGTCCGTATTATTAATGATTCCCTCCTTACACGATAGGTAGATAGATGGATAGATATTTTTATTCCCCACAATAAACTGTGCATGACAACATTAAAATATTAATTAATAAAGTTACAATATTTGACAAGTTTGTGTACCACCGGGCATTATCTGGAGCTGATGCTAATCATACAAGTATAATTTTCCCTTCTTTATAACCTATTTATGTTGAATAGGATTCAGGTCTACTCCTTTCCACGCATTTATTTGATTGTGCACGCTTACGCTGTGGTGCCAATTTAACAGCTCCTGAAGTTGGTGGACGCGGTTCAGCCCTAACAAACGTGTTCCTGACGCAGTCTTTCCCGTAAACCCATCGGTAGCGGAGATTTTCAAGGTTTCCAGTTTTCTTTCCGCCATACATGCTTACCACTCACTGCCTTCTTCCCCCCTAGGGTTGGCTACATAGCTCATACATAAAACAGATTAAATACCATGTTCTTCAGCTTTGGTTGCTCATAAATCTTTGAAACAAAACCCGAGGATTAATTTAGATTATGTCGTCACCGATCTTCATGCGAACCATATCCAAAAAAGTATTTCCTTTTAAAAGTGACCTTTGACACATTTTCTCCTGTCATGAATTAATCAAGTATGGGCAACCGTGTACGAACACTGTTACTTTCGTCCACGTTGACACTAACATCTGCTACTTGGCCCGTTTTTAAGCTTCATAGGGATAAGTATCTTTGAATGGATCCATGTGATTAAAGAAACAAAGGATTGTTATGTTATCTTTTCGTCTCTTTCTTGTCTCTCATTCGATGAGTCAATGTGTTGCTCATTTGTCTTATATGATATCCGAGTGTTTTTTTGCATATCTCTGTTTACATCAGTGCATTTAGGCATTACCTACACAGGGACTGTTACCTTATCGTGGCAGGCAGATGTGTGTGCTTTGTTAATCCCGAGACCTATACCGGCGGAAGCATATGCTTCTGGTAGGACCACCCTAGCCGAACAGATCGAGGAGGAGAAGCCAGACGAAATGTAGTCCACACCTTCCCTTTTTATCATCGCCCTCCTACTGTCCCTTTCCTCCACATCTTCCTCTTCATATTTCACCCACTTATCGTCTCCGTTAGCCAAGTTGCAAAAATATGAGACGTAAAACCCAAATATCATCATCATTTAGGCACTGGTGAGAGAGACTCAAACTGATTGATGAAGTTTGATTGTTGATGTTGAAGTCATACCTCGACCTTCTCTAAATAAAAACTCTGTACATCACTTATAAGATCAACTGAGCGACCTGCGCAGTATTGATCAGATATTTGGACCACATGCGAGTCATCCTGAAAGACTTGGCATCTATCAGGATGATCCTTTTCGAGTTTGTTAATCACTTTAAGATATAATCGCGCCCTTCTTATGTAAGCGTGCCTACTTGCTGCTTCAAGATAAGGTAACATTTCTGAAACAGTTTGCAGAAACAGCATCCTGTTTTCCGTCTGTTCAGATTTAATACATTTTTTTATTGTTTACCATGTCCATGAATTAGAACCATTCATTGATGTTTGGGCTTTACGTCCATTTGTTTGCAAAAATAGAATAACAAGTTACAAGCCTGTTGATTTTGTAAAGGTTCTTAAAATTTTGCAATAATCTTTTGTACCTACAACAGACGCAGCTCGTTCCAAAAATCCTTCGAATATTACACCCAGCTCGTTGAGATCTACAATCGTCAACCTCCATGCTATCTACACTGTGGGTTTATTGTATGGTGGGCTGTTATATTGAATATCTTTGCAAATAGAACACCATTGCGATTTTGACTGATTAAGCACCAACCACAGATGATCTTATGAAAGTTATACGGTGTTGTAAAACTGATTGCCAGACTCAAAAAAGAGCTGTCATTAGTAGGGAATGAATTGCTCGTCTGCCTGCAAGGAATGCAATGGAATGAGCTATACCAATTCACATTTACCTCTGTTAACCACAGTGACCGCGATATGAGCACGTAACTTGATAAGAGATCGTTGTAGTTTCAAATTATAATTCATCTAACTACTCTGGAAAATAGCTTTATGAAAACATACTCTTAAATATTGATATTGATGTGGTCTATACATGTTTAGGTCATAAGAGGGGTACTTATCGTGAAAGGAGAGAATCATCGATGATATTCAGATAAATACATATTTGAAAATTGATATGCCGTTATATTAATTTAATTATTTAAAATGAATTTTTTGTAACATATAATTAATAATTTTTGACTCATTGTTGACCTCTTGTGACGCCTGTGTGATAAAATGAAGTCGATAATCATCATAAATGTCAACCTGCAGCAATAAGCATTCATTTGAATCCAAACTCGACTAGTTTGGGTACATTTAAAATTTTGAAGTGAAATTATAATTTTAATTTTAATTAAAGCTCCATAAAAAAATCCTAGTCGTCGGATTTTTGCGGATTTTGAGTATGTTAAATAAGATGTTTTTCTGAAGAAAATGATACCAAAAACACTAATGTTGCAATTTGTCCGAGGTTTGGTCCAATTTTCATGTAAATGGCCTGGATCAAAAGAACACACTGCTATACTGTGCCAAGAGTTGCACTTGCACTTGCACTTGCACTTGCATTTGCACTTGTACTTGCACTTGTACTTGTAGTTGTACTTGTCCTTGCACTTGCAATGCAACCGACCACATACTATTGATTCTTGGAATATTCTCGTTGGATCGATTAATATATGGGTTGTTTTTGTTTGACTTCCTATTTTTTTGTTCTAATTCTTCCTCTGCTCTCTATTTTCATTTCATATTAATTTACTTTTCTTTGTTTCCGTTCTCTTTTTCAATTTCCCCACTCTTAATTTTTAATGTTTCCTGTTTTTCGCCGCTGTAATACTACTTTGTTTCTGTAACCCTCACTTCTTCCTGTCACACATTATATATGCTTATTATATGACATTCTCTCTTACTCGTTTCATTTATGTTCATTATAATCTTTGCTATGGGTTTGTTAACGTATTTTATCATAGTAGTTTGGTAACGTTATTGACTGTTACAGTATAAAAAATATAATTATGTATAGCCCTATATTGATCCCATTTACAAATTATTTTGATTACTAAACATGACAGATTGCATAATTCGTACTTGCGAAGTTGCAAACAGACACACTCAGGAAATAATTAAAAACAACACAGAATCGATAGAACTTAAAACGTCTTCCATATTGTATTGCTTGTTGGGGTAGTGAGTGGCTAAGTACCTTATTCCATCCCTCGGATGATCCCAGTTAGGGTTTTAAAATTTCCTGAAATTTTTTGCTTGGGAAAAAAACCCGGTTTTTTTTAGTTTTTTTCCAAAAAACACGGGAAATTTTGGGAAAATTTCGTTATTCACCTAAAATGTGTAATATGTAAATTCCTTGTGGTGAGAAATGTGACCGACGTCTAATCTAATGTAAAGCTGTAATGAAGTACCAGGAAGAAAGGTAATGGAGACTATTTACTGCCACATAGACATAGACTGGCCACATAGACAAAGCTCTATGCCACCAAAAAAAATCACAAATTGTAGGTTCTGTAGCTGCTAATGATGATGATGATTTTCAACTTCTTGAAGATTTAGATGCCAATAACGAAGTGAGTGAACAATACGAAGTGTCCGACTCCGACTCAGACAACATCATAGGGCCCAGTACCACTGAGTATACAATTGATCACTATAGGAGGACCAGGATCAGGAATGAGTTAGGCCTAACTTGGAGAGAGACAGATTGTGATGAGAATGAGATGATGACTGATGAGTAGAGATCCTTGTAAATGGTTTTATTTTTTAGCATATTTCGTTTTATTAAATCCAAATTTCGCTGTTGAGCAGTAATTTCAGCTTTTGGGCGGTGTTTCAATTTTAATTTACCAAATCTAATTTGTATCTAGTATTTTAACGTATGTGGCATGCCTACATTGTCGCGAAAGAAAAGAAGAAAAAAAAGAAATCTGTCGCTACGAATGCGCAATGCAGTCGACGCACAAGCTACGAGAAAAATCTGTTGCGAGCCGGTTTAGCAGGGGTGGAAGGGTCACTGCAGTCACTGCAGAAAATGTTGAAAATTACGTTTTTGACAGAAATTCGGCGATTTCGCGTCAATTCAACAGCTTCAGTCTTTTTCGTTTTTATAACAGTAAACTTATGCTATTTCGCGTATACACAGGATTTCGTTTTATTTCGCGATTCAAAAAGACTATTTTTGGACTCACAACAGACTGTCATGCCAACATATTTCAATTGCTGCACGTTTCAAGTGATTTCGCGCTATCGCGCATTGCAAAATACAAGGATCTCTACTGATGAGTATAGGCCTATACACAAACTCGTGTTTGAGGACTAGGCTGAAGCTTTATTTTTCTAACGTTTTTATTTAAAAAATGTTAATTCATAATCTTTAATCCATAATCATTCATTGTTCATTAGTAGTAAGGATTTAGGATTATGATTAGTATCTCTATTCTTACTGTCTTGCATTGTTTGTATTTGTAACAACGTTAAAAGTTTAAATTGGTTATTTGTAGTAGTACTTTAGGGCTATTTTCAATTTTTCCCAAAAAACCCTACTTTTCCAGAGCATCGGGAAAAAACCAAAAAACCCGGGTTTTTTTCCGAAAAAAACCCGGTTTTTTTCCACCATTTAAAACCCTAAATTCCTAGTATGTTCCCCTTATAATCTACATATCTATAGGACGATGAAGCATACCATACTTATTAGAGAGCTTTCATAAAGCCTATACTAGAAAAGCAAATGATAAATAATTACGCGAGATAAAGTCAAATCGCTTTCAATAAATATGCATTCATTTGACGGGAAAACTAATTGGCTAATATCATTTCGACCTTCTCTGATTGGCCTTGAGCTGACGCTGAATGATAATGCCAGTTGGGCATTAATCAATCCATTGTATCGCTGCGCTCATTACGGTAAAAGCCTCGACTACATTAACGCTAATTAGCGCCTAACGATGGAAGAAGGGGAACACAACACGCCATATTAAACCCTCACTTCGGTGTTCACTCGATAATGTTGATGTTAAGCAATTCTGATTTTACAAGCTACAAAATG
Source organism: Isoperla grammatica (assembly GCA_945910005.1). Classification (NCBI taxonomy): domain Eukaryota; kingdom Metazoa; phylum Arthropoda; class Insecta; order Plecoptera; family Perlodidae; genus Isoperla; species Isoperla grammatica. The sequence goes on along the minus strand of OX246737.1, from coordinate 107,559,957 downwards.
TACGACCAATTACATTTAATCAGCTATTAAAAACCTTTTAAAATACATAGTTTTATTGTTTTACTTTTAGGATATTGTGTAACTTATTAAACAAGGCGAGTTGCTCCGTCAGCTGTTCTTATATACGGGTCAGCCAGGTCGCCCGCTCGAGCTCAGAAGTCATTAGATCACTGCCACACACTTGATAAGAGATCCTTGTGTTGTGTGCACCGCAATTAGATGTAAATAAACATGTAATTGTATTGAATTGAAAGGCTAACTAGTGAGTGAGTTAAAAGGCATGAGGTCACACGTTGTAGGATGGATATCTGGCAAGCTCGCAAATCTTTCGTCACTTTAAGCCTACTCTACTGTCGAACTACAGTTCTATCAGTCTTGGAAACCACAGTAGATGAATGAAGTCGGACCCTATTATAACGCTAAACTTTGTCCGAGGCAAAACTGAGAACGCCGCAGGGCATTTTTTTTTAACTTAATTTATTTAATAAGTTGTTTGTACAGCCAGAGTGCGACCCCAGTTTTCTAGAAATTGTTGGGTCCGAACTGTCAAAAAGTAATCAAATGTAATCATTTGTTTGTTGTGTGGACGCCTATTATTTGACTATATGTTGGGTTTCCAAGAAATGTGCGCATGGTTGAACGACTTTTATGGTTTCCAGTAATGAATTCGGGGATTTCGCCCCATGTTTGTGCTAGTCAGGTAGTAGGGGTGTACATCATTTGGGAAATGCCAATACCGACGAAAGATCGACTGATTTTCTTGTTCTCAACTAAGCCACGGACCAACTGTAGAAGCGGCCATAAAAAGAAGGTTTACAGAAATCTCGAAAACATTCGTCTACGGAGGTCGAAGTGCGGTCAATTACAGAGCAACTGAAATGTTACAATGGTGAGAGTCAATGTTTTCTAGATGCCTTTTGAGTGGGGTGGAAAGAACATGGGCCGAGAGGGAACAACAGATCGAGGCTCCATTCATGTACTATATTTTCCAAGGTTAATTCCACTGTAGGTGTTCCAATGTTGTCAGTTTCTACGACTCGGTCATTCTCAGTACCTCATTAGGACTCGTATAGTCATTACCTTACACAGGATTACTAGAAAAAGGTGAAGCCGTAAAAATCCCGCATTACAATTTCTAAAAAATTATTTGTCTACTCTATCTGCAGGGTACATTATTGCATAACTCGGAAAACTTGTTTGTCTTGGTTTTAAAACTCTTATCCCCCCATGTTTATACTTGTTATAGCCTGAGGTGTGAGATACAGATAATCGTTTCAACAAAATACAAAGCAAGCATTCAATGATATCTACGACACAAAAGCAGCTCTTTCATAAATAAATAAATGTATATCACATTCGATATATTTATCTTATTTCTAGAGGTAGTGCAAAATGGTGATAACGAAATTCACAAATTTTTTTTTGTGTCCGTTTTATTGCCGAAAATTTAATATTGTCGACGGATTACATCATTTAGAGATGAAAAAACCACGTCGAATTTCGCGAAATCTCACGTATAGGCCTATAGCGCGAAATCGCAAACGAATTGTATGAAACTGGTCAATACGCGAATAAACTAGCGAAATTGAACCTTTTAGTGCGTGCTTTATTCTTTTTGTGGCAAAAAAAAACGGAAAGCAGTTTAAAAAATGTAAAGTTGGCACCGAAAATCGGAATAAAATAAAATAAATAACATTAGTTCATAACTCCAAACTACCCCCCCCCCCCCCCCCCTCTCCACACACATTTTAATTAACACGTTTAGTGCTATTTTTGAAAATGTTTTTGAAATCGCGAAAAACGCGATATTTGGGGTTTTTAAGACGAAATTTTGATTTTCATATCACAATTTCTTGCTACCTCTACATTTATATTTTACCAGTGGATATACAATAATGTGATATTTGAACATTTTTATCCCGATGATTAGTGTAGGATAGAAGATCATTTAGCGGGATTCAATTCCAAATCCGTTGGTTCCATGCTGCTTGGACCGGCGCCTCAAACGCAGACATTCAATATATTGTTTAACTAAACGTAACATCAATACTTTGCCGTTACAGGTGAACAAATGTGCACTTGCGACAAGGCGGCTTCCCCTTCCCAAGTCCGCCACGGTAGTCGTCGTACCCAACAGAACGATGAGCTGACAGTCATGGGCAAAATAGATCAACCGTCATCGAGCATAATTTAGATTAGGTTCACATTTGTTATCACGTCGGGGAATCGAACCCTTAACCTCCTCAAAAACCTCGGAAACGAAACAGACAAATAAATTTCAAAATTGCATGGGTTTGAATGGCATCAAGCTTTGTACTTGTTCTTCTGAATGTAATATGCATTTGGCTATGCTCTTAGTTTACTCCTGTTACTCTCAATTAATAACACAAAGAAATAGATAAAAAAGAAGAATTTGGTTAAGTCCAATTGATTAAAATTATCTTTTCAAGGGCGAGAGATACGACGAAGTTATTTTTACACCTCATTTTGTGATTGTTTGGTTGGTTGATTATTTTTTTAGTGTTGACACGTTTTATATTAAGGCTGGTCCACACAGATTTTAAAGACATAATGCATAAGGTTTTAAGACGTTGTTTTAAAACAACAATGAAAACAACGTCTTAAAACTAAAACTTTGTGTGAACGCCAGTACGTGTTTCCTATGATCCAACTTTACGACTACGCGTTAAACCTTAAATCGTATGCCTTAAAAATCTGTGTGGACCAGCCTTTACACGTTCAAGAATTTGATTTAAAATACCAAGAAGCTTGGATTTTTTTTCTTAGTTTGACGCTCCCCTCCATCGCTATGACTGTGATCTGTGACCCCCCCCCCCCCCTTACCCGCGTGACAGCCTGACTAAATCATCATATTTATTTATTCATATAAGATCATATTATATTATTTGCAATCAGTCATACGCTGGGCGGTCATCATCTAACTAGGGGGTGGGTGGAGCTTCAAACCATGTGAAAATAAAAAATATCTGCACTCTACTCAAAATAACCCAGAAACCGTTTGAATTTGTTGTTTACCCGAACCGTAACAGGATACTTGAGAAGACCCGAAACAAAACCCGACACATTTGCTAAACTATACCTTAGATCCAAAAGCAAATATTTCACGTTCAACACTTTGCTAAGGCTAAGTTTATCACTTAGAATTATAAATTATACAGAAAAACTAAATACATACGCGATAAGAATGATAAGTGTGAAAATGCAAAACGTTTTATCACAACCAGACAGAGTTTTGGCATAGTGTGCGCATCTTGGCGCCACCGACACCCACGCTCATACGCGACACCCACGCTCATACGTGACCTACTCCACATAAAGGCTGGTCCACACAGATTTTTAAGACAAATTGCATAAGGTTTTAAGATGTTGTTTTAAAAACAACAATGAAAACAACGTCTTAAAACTAAAACTTTGTGTGAACGCCAGTACGTGTTTCCTATGATCCAACTTTACGACTACGCGTCAAACCTTAAATCGTATGTCTTAAAAATCTGTGTGGACCAGCCCTGAGAACTCACCTGCAAAGACAGGCACGGCCTCCGTGATCACTGGATACCTACAGACTGACGTTGTCATATCACGTAGGTACTATTATAAATCCATGGTTATATCATCCACACTGACTGGATGTCGCCGGATTCATAATCGATTGACCTTGGATTGTGATGAATCGTATCGCATCGATACTTTTGGGCCAAAAAACATAAATAGGCCCTACGAGAAAACGGCGCGACAGTATGTGTATCCGTGTTACAAAACATATTTGTTGTTGAGGGTATAATAATACGATTTTTTCGTAGGAATCCCTGTTATAGGGTGCACACCAGCTTTACCTGATGTGCCCCTCTTCAGGTGACTAACTAGGTTATTAGGGTGTTTGGATAGCTGGGAAGGAATGTCCGAGGGCTGATAGTATGACTCAGTCCCACCATTCGCCTTTACGACTGAGGAAAACCTCGGAAAAAACCTTCAGTCAGAACTGCCGGTGGCCGGAATCGAACCGGCGACCTCCTGAAATAGAGTCTCGTGTCTTACCGATGAGCCACCTCTATCGGTGTTGAGGGTAGTATAGCTTAACAAGGTAAAATATCGACACTAGGTTCTAGCTTCTTCCTTCGTGCCATGGATCAAAAACGAGATTGTACAAAGCGTCTTTCTGATGAATTCGAACATTTTGAATGTTGACGTGTGATTTATTAGGTTCTTTCTCACACGAACGAGATGCCATTCATTCTAAAATATAATAAAAATACGTTAACGGTGATCGGAACTGAAACTGAGTTAATCTAATCTAATCTAATCTATTCACAATTTCTTTAGAATCTTAACTTAGAGACGGTGAGTCTCGGCCTTCACAAACACCACGCCTGTTGTAATAACGACTAGCTAAGTACTGGTACACCAAGCCGACGCCTCGCGACCTTGAGATTATTGTGCATCAAAACAAACTCTTGATCTTGTTTTACAGCTGGCTAAACCTCGTCATACTGGATATTCACTTCACATATTAGGTAAACCGTGGAGTAGCCCATGGCTCGTCTGGTATTACCATCGGATACCGAGCCAGACTAGTGGCGAACTAAGTGGGGGGGGGGGGAAGAGAACCAGACCCCCCCCACCCCCCAAGAATCACGATAAATTACATTGCCCTTATCTAGTCCATGCTTACTTTATCTACCCATATAGCCAATGAAGTTTTAGAAAATTAGAAATACATGTTTTCCAGAATGCCAATCAAATTTCTCGAAAGTAATTTTCTCGTAATTGTAAAGAATCGTGAAGATCGACAGATTCGCAGAATATTCCAGCTCTATAGCAGCTGGGGCTAGGTCCCAGACCATTCTTTTCATATTTAGCTCGGTAAGTAGTAAGTACCCATACACCTGGCACTGCCCTATTGTCAGCACAGGATACCACCCATGCACCTCCCAATACCGTTACCAACTCTCCCACATAACCCGATAGCGAGAGACGGTGGGTAGGCCCTCTGACGTTGTGGGGCCATTACGTGATCGGTTTATTGATACACTTGTCACGGCTCTAGTCAAAGCCCACTGCTTTTTGCAACTCGCCGAATATTCGAAACATTGGCACACATTTTAAACGGCATTTCAATCTTGTTCACAAAAAACCTATTTTACAATTAAGCGCATTATACAAATAAATTATACGAACAATTAGGTTAAGTTCGTGGGACGATTCAGTAGCATGCAATCACTTTATTTATAGCCACGGTAGGGTGGGTCTTTGCGCCCTGCCACAGCTGCTGAATTATTGGGACACAAGAATAAAATAACCATAGAACCTATTTGCTAGATGAAGATTTAGCTTTAGCTAGACATACTCATTACACACTGACTGACCTTTTAGGCACTTAAAATAACGGACACATCTCCGTCGTTATCACCACAAACAACACTCGCGCACAATAGGCCTAAATGAATGCACACGACACGCCTACACGGTAATTGTCGATGACGTCACCTATGGTGTTTGTCCGTCAGCGCCAAATGACCTCAGTCAGCTAGCTACAAGACCGCGCACCACACTGCACCCACTGCAACTGACCACTGTACTCGTCTGACATCCAACCGGCCGTGCCGTGAGTGCATGACTAACCTGGGCGACCACCAAGCGCACCTACCTACCTCCTCGATATAGACGAACGCAATTCGCACCGCTGTCGAGTCATGAAGTAGAAATAAAATCGCAGCATCTTCGTCGAAGAGATAACAAAGTTCCAGCTAAAAATACGAGCGGGCGGATGGGCGGGGGGACCCCGTTGGCTCTTGGCTGGCCTTCAGATGGCGGCATTGTGTTCATAGCTCGTTTACATACATTACGCACTATTGTTTTAGTACGACGGCAGCGCACGGTACTCGGGCTGAAGGGTTGCGGGTTCGATCCGACCGCGATAACTAATATGCTCCTGATTTGTTGCCTAGAGAGCCTGAGGAAACCTTTGATGTATAAACAAGAAATAAATAATCGCTATACCTGGTTTGCTGGTTATATATTATTTAGAAATCCAAGGGGGTTATCAATTCGACCGTTTTGTGTACACACCGATTTTTTATTTCGTGATATTTTTTGTTGATTTTTGTAAAGGTTGGTCCACACAGATTTTTAAGACATACGATTTAAGGTTTAACGCGTAGTCGTAAAGTTGGATCATAGGAAACACGTACTGGCGTTCACACAAAGTTTTAGTTTTAAGACGTTGTTTTCATTGTTGTTTTTAAAACAACGTCTTAAAACCTTATGCATTATGTATTCAAAATCTGTGTGGACCAGCCTTTAGATTTTTCCAGATTTTAGTGTCCACCTGATTTTTTTTATTTTAAAAAAATTGTTTCGATTTAATGAAGTTTTGTTATTTTTTACGTTTTTATTTGTTATTTTTGGTATTTTCTATTTTATTTTGTAATTTGTTACTGTTTTTATTTTTATTTTATTTTACTAACGTGTACGCGAGTGTATTTTTAGCATGAATCGGGGATGCAATACAACGGTATTTATCTTCATGTATGATTCAGTACTAGAATTTGTATATAAGGAAAACCTCCGGAAAAACCTTCTCTCAGTATTGCAAGTGGTCGGGTCGAACCGGCGACCTCCAGAACTAGAGCATCGCGTGCTACCGTTGTCCACTCTTCGGGTGAGATGGTTGCAGTGCGTTTGAGCCGTCATAGCAACGACTACGTTATGCAGGATATATCCTACACTGAAAATCAGTTCTTGTAACTTGAGTGGGTCGACAATAAATACAATTAGATTCGAATTCTCAGTGTAATGATATAATCTGGCCTATTGCTTGACCAAAGTACCAGGGTGTCTACTACACCATGAGTATTGGACTGCTGGGGTTGTTTAGATACTTCGTAGGACAACAAAGTACCGTTCAGCAATAACGTATTTGTAAGTAAGCCTCGACTCGACTAATAGGCGAACATCATCTCACTGCACAATGTGGTCAATAATTATTGTATCCAGTATCCACAACGAAGTTTGGATAAGGAAATAGAGTTTCCTATCACTAAAACTGAAGGGGGCGGGGGGGGGGGGGGGGGTCTTCAAAATGAAACTGTGGCAAACTACTTTAAATCATATCATACAACAAATTTCTACCCAAAAAATATGCGTACATGCGACATACAGGTTTCAGGTTAAGTTTTGTAAATATGACTGAACCACAGAAATTGATCGCAAGGCTAATCCGCGGTATTGAAAAAATGTCCTTGAGATGCGTCGGAAATTAGCCGGGGGGGGGGGGGGGAGTGTTGAAAGTTCTGATAAAGTGAGTCTATCCATCAAAGGGAACCGTGAGATTACAGTATTTGAACATCGTTCAATTTCTTATTTATATTTTTCTCTTTTTCATGTCAATTTTGTTTGTGTACGATCCCACATTCGTTCCTATCAATAGTCACAGCAGCCAAAAGAGTACAGTGATACTCTAAATGTGTGTTTATGTACACAACTTATGAGCGAAGGGTACCTCTACGTTAAAAATCGCACACAATTTTAATTTTAAAATTATATCTCAAGAATGGACTTGGAAATCAAAAATCTGAATCAACAGCGCACTGTGGTTTGGTAAGCCCTACATACTGAACGCTCTAACATTATAATCAGAATGGCTTTATTAGGTTTTAATTTGTTTTTAATTTCATTACTAATAATCGATTTAACAATTAAAATAACTACGCTAATGGTTATAATATTTCATTCAGTCTGTAGGGTTTAAAAAAACACAGAGCGCTGTTGTATCAAGATTTTCGATTTCGAGTTGCATTCTTGAGATATAATTAAAAAATAAAAATTCCTGCGGTTTTTTGACGTAGAAGTAGCCTTCGCTCTTAAAACATGTGTTAGTATTTCCTGGTTGTAAGAGGGCTGTATAGTAAACTGAACACGTAGTACAACAGTAGCACACCATCGAAGGCCCGGCCCTTTCACATAACATGCAAAACACATTTGCTGAGTGATACCAACACCGAGAAGTAAACACCAAGCAGCGTGAGACAGAAAACATAACTCCATATAACCATACGTCGAGTATGAGAAGTACAAGTCGTAAGTGGAACTTAAAATTTATGGCCAGGTAAGAACTAGTTAGTAATTAATTTACATAATACAAATGCTCTCTACTAATGAAGGTCACTAATAGGCACTCAGTCACAAAGTGGTTTACTATAACACTCTTGGCATTGACTGTACTCACAGCTGCGCTACAACATAACAGAGTTTATTGACGCAGATGGGACTGTTATAACATTGCAGCGTGCTAATATTTGCGCATCACATTCACATTGGGGGGGGGGGGGGGGGGGGGGGCTCAATTAGCTTCCCACAAACAAGTGACTGTCTGAGCAATCAAACCACGTTGCCAAATATTGTGCTAGGCTGAAAGACACTCTCTCATGTGTTCATGATTGTAATAACGACGAGTGTCCCACGGACGTTAATAATGGAAACACAACTTGGGCAAATATGGTAATCCAATAGAAATACTTATATAACTGGCCGGTACACAAGGTCCGGACCACACAGAGAGATTGAGTCGTGTGGGCCGGGCGCACACTCGGGGGGGGGGGGGGGGGGGGGGGTAAACGCAGTAGCAGACGAGGTAGCCAGTGTGCATGGCTAGGATCGCGGATAACAATTGATTGTAAAATGCTGGTACAGCAAGCTATGATATATCTTGAAGAATGAGATGGTGTCTTGTGAAAGACGCCATCTTGAAAAATGTCAACCTCACACAATCTTTTCGAGGAAGAATGTGTAGTGAGAGAGGTATCAGTATATAAGACAAAGCGATTAACCCCGTATGACAATAAGATGGGCTACGAGAGTATGAATGCCATTCTACACTTGGCCCAAGATTACCTCACATGCGAGGCACTCGTAACCAACCAGCGAATCGCCCGAGAACACCCGCGCCAATACCGATCGCTGATTGGCTACGATCCCTTCGCCTGCGACGAAAGCATATGTAAGGTAGTCTTGGGACAGCTACGTTGTGTGAAAATCTAGGCAAATGGCTGATATTGATGGGATTTTTTTCAGAATCTGTATAGTATAAAGGTCTAGAATACGTTTGATCATAAATTACTAATAATACTACATCGCATTGAAAATAAATTAAACTTACTCATTTTAAAACTGTTACCGATATTTAAATGTTGTATGCAGTCTTGAAACTAGTAGAAATTAATAAAAATATCGGTGTATAGATTAAAACTGATCCGTTTATTGATAACCTTGAAAAAGTGTTTGTGTCGCTATCACCCAAATACCAAATAAGTATCGCGAGTTATATCATTCCAGGTAGAACCACTAAAATAAAATGTGACATCTTTGAAACATAATAGCCTACATTTATTTGAGCAAAGGAAATTACCAATGTAACTCCGCCATCTTGACAAAATAGATGTATGTGTGTTTAGTGTAAATACTACACTTCCGGCACCGGAAACCACTGAATATTTGAATGAAGATAGGTAATCTGTAACGACTCTGGTGGCCTTTATGTTCGTCCCCTATGATAACCGTTAACACATCACACTGACCACGCTTTGTATTATAAACATCAGTAAGGATAACGATGTGATCCAGTGATGGAACAAAATATGTAACGTATAGATTTAGAGATACTGAGTGACACCTCATGCATTATGGTGGCAAGAATATAAACTAATATGAGGAGGAGAGGCCGTTAATTGTTAATTGTTGTTTAATTGTTAAGTCGTCAGTTGGATGGGCTATAAGGAGGTTGCCTCGAAACGTTAATGATGTGTTAGCAAATTGGTGTTAGTATCGATAGTGGTACCATTTTGGTGGCAAGCATACGATTGAATGTGTGAGCGAGACGACGACACGTGAATGTTATGATCATACACTCCTAAACAAGTCGAACTATCACTCCAGTTGCATATATACAAAATGAACATCAACACAATATCGTCACAGTATAAGTTTAAGATTAAATTACGTGATTATGTATGAATAATACAAAAAATTGTTTTCGACATAATGACATAATATACCGACACAAAATGGCGGTATTCAATTTGTGTGTGGTGGACTAACGGCATGTACGCTCGTGGTATGACCAATGCATAACGTATTGGGCGTACGAACAACCCTTAATTATTTATGCAAGACATCTGCGTAATGCGGATGAATAATACGCCATCATTTACCATGTTGTTCTATCCTGCTCAGCTTTCAGAGTTCACGCTTTGTTTGCGTAAAACGAATTAAGTCGTACAATTATATTTCCTATTGTGGGGAGCAATAATTATTCCCCTTTTACTACAATAACAATGAGCGTGAATTTGCCTTTTAACTCCATTAATCGCGGTCGCATGCACTAAACAAGGGTAAGATGACGTGACTGCATCTCGACAAAGACTTTAGTGTTTATCGTGAGTTAACACCTCAGCACTTAGCATTGTTGGCCGAACAATGACGCCTCCTGCCGTGTACTGCCTGAACGACAGTGTGCAGTACAGTTGGCGCATACGCCCAAATCATAAATCACAAACCTGCACAAAGCCGAACATGAAAAAGTATTGGTAAGCTTGAAATTATCTCTGTCTCCATTATTTATTGTTTAACGACGTACTCAACAGCGAGGTAATAAGACGTCGGCCCTTTTGTTGCATCTTATGACAGGCAGAGCTACCCCATGGGTCTATTCTTTCCCCGGGACAAACGAGGGACGGTGGGAGTTCACGTACAAAGGCGACCAGCAGTGCAATCTCTCGTAGTATACAGATCATTATTATTAACACCCGCGTTAAGTTACCTTGCACATTACGTAGAAAGAAAAATGTTGTTACGATGAGGGTATTTATAATAACAATAAGTTTTCGTAGGAATCCTTGCTATTTAGTGTGCACACCTGCAGCTTCGCCTGATGTTAGGGCGTTTGGATAGTTGCGAATGAATGTCTGAGGACTGTTAGTAGGACTCAACTCAGCATTCGCCTTTACGACCGAGGAAACCCTCGGAAAAAAACTTCAGTCAGGATTGCCACGTGGCCGGAATCGAAACGGCGACCTCCCAAGTTAGAGGCTCGCGCGTTACCGCTGAGCCACTTCTATCGGTATTTGAAATAAATAAAATAGGTATATTTGAAGGCCCCTGGTTTACCTTCTGAAGTCGGGGTTACCGCTGAGCCACTTCTATCGGTATTTGAAATAAATAAAATAGGTATATTTGAAGGCCCCTGGTTTACCTTCTGAAGTATATTTTACTAGTAACGTTTTTCTGTCTCTTACATCGGCATGAATAAGAAAATAAAATGTGAATAAGAGTCCATAAATAGGGATGTGATGAGTAAAAATATGCACTGTAGCTTTCTTTGCGGTCACCCGTCATCAAACCCCATGCGACCAATTTATAATTTTAGTGAGTGTTACACTGTACAAAATGGGGTACTTAAAAAATTGGACGATGTTTCTATGCCCGCGACTGTACACTACATCACCGTTTATAATAATTATCGCAGGCAAATTCTTTGTTCAGCAAGTCGTTCGTAAATTAATTTTTTGCCATTCATGTTCACTAAAATTAAACGAGCCCTAGAAGAATGGAGTTCGGTAATTAGCGAAACGGCAGTTTGCAGCGAGTGCCTGTCGTCGTTCAGTAATCGCTCGTGAGGGGCGCGTCAGTCTGTCACCGCCGCACAACGCACAGCGGCGGTGGACGTCGAAACGTATTTAGAAGGCTCCATTCATACCGGTGTAGCTTTATCAATCACATTGGGCGGGGTAAGACCCACTGAACGCATGCATACTACATGCATGCTGGCCGTCTTGTTCGGTTGAAAACACTTGTATTGGTCCCGTGCGTTGAATCTCACCACGTACGAAGAGAAATGCCTGTGCGTAGCTAACTGGCTGGTGTTAGATGCAGTTACTTGCGTCAAAACATTTGCCATTCCTTTTCGAGTCGATAAGTACATCAAGCTGTGTTTCGGTACAACATACTCATCGCGTTCCATAACATGTGTTTTAAACTTGCCTTGGCTCGGTCTCATCAAATAAAAAGCTGACCATATGGTCGAACGTAATTGATTTCAACAGAATTCTCTCATTTGAAAGAGGAATCTATACTCTGACGCGATGCCCAAATGCAGACAGCACTCCAGGCACGTAGACCGGAGGAATTCCATGCACACGCCCGCCATTCGGGTAGACGTGGCTTGTGACGTCAGCTGGTGCCCTAAGGTGGTTGACTCTCACAGCCATTCGGGCACACGTGACTTGTGACGTCAGCTGGTGCCCTACGGTGGTTGACCACGTGGCGTCGTGGTGTTGGCGTTCTATTGCAGAATCTCACTAATCCTACATCTCAGCCGTAAGTCCAACCCTCCAAACATTGATTAAATCCAAATATCTGGACATCTGCACGCTGTGAGACCTATATGGACGACTTAGCGGTCAGGTTTTAGGACACTGACGAATTGGATGTGGGGGGGGGGGGGGGGGGTCGAAGACGCGGCCGTGTACGCAATGCAATATTTCCTGAAAATTTTAAATGCAACACCAAAAGTTCATCTGAACTGAAACTCCAACTCAATTAGTATAGGGAGTAACGCCCGTGTTTTTCTGTGATATTCTCAACAAGAAACCTAACCAACATGTTGCCTATACTCGTTGAATTAAGTTTATATCATATCCATTAAAACTATGTGTCAGATACCTCTACGGACTGCATGTTTAATCCATGGGACAACGCACAACAGGTATATCGCATTATCTCACCCACGCATGAATACGAGATTTCCTAAAGTGAGTGAAATTATGATCATAATCGCTAAAATCGGTGCTACACACACGCGTCGAAATCACATAAATTGAGGGTTGTAAAGACATCTTCTTCATCATCAGCTCTTCCCGTTAGAACCTGTAGCGTAGCCCTTGAGCGTACTTCGGGATTCCTATAAATCCCATGAAAACTATAGAGGTGGCTCAGCGGTAAGACGCGAGACTCTAATTCGAGAGGTCGCCGGTTCGATTCCGGCCACCGGAAGTCCTGACTGAAGGTCTTTTCCCGAGGTTTTCATCAGTCGTAAAGGCGAATGCTGGACTAACAGCCCTCGGACATTCCTTCCCAACTATCCAAACACCCCAATAACCTAGTTAGTCACCTGAAGAGGGGCACATTAGGTAAAGCTGGTCTGCACCCTACAACGAGTATTCCTACGAAAAAATTAATTATTATATACCACTAGGGGAGCCGATAGTGACTTATGGCCCAGGACTTGCGTATTGCATAGTTCAAACTAACATGAACCACGGCCAGACGACCCGAGCGCGGGTAACGAGGCGACGAGTGAGATAGAATGTGACGTCACTCGTGGCGACGAGTGAGATAGAATGACGTCACATGTGTTATAACCTCGTGTAATGCAACAACACGGATTCCCCAGTGTGTAACTCGATTTCAGAGGACCGCCCTTTCGATTCCCGAGCCGTAAAACCGCACACGATCCCAGGTTCGGCGACATTTACCACGTAGTTGTATGGAACGCATTCACGTAAGGTCACGGCGCACCACATAGACAGTAATAATTATAGAGAGGAAAGTGGTCTCAAAGATTATAAAACACACATACGACCTAAATACATCTTCCCACATGCAAACATGTAAGAGTACCAACAGCAATTATTACTTACGTAACTGGGTAATTTGATCTTTACGCTTACCTGTTTGATTTTCGATGGATGTTTTGTCGGAGTTTCGTAGCCATGCTGTAAAGAAAAGAAGCACAGTATTAATATTGTGTTATTACAAACAGAAGCAAATGCAATATTCTCCTAGAAGATCGAGTCATGGCAGCACATAGCACTGTCATTTCTATAGACTAGTGGCGTATCCAAGGTGGAGAGAGGGTTCGCAAAGGAAAAATGGAAATTACTGTTTAACTTTCAATAAAAACAGCATTTTTGTATTAAATACTAAGGACAAATTAGTTTCGTTCAAAATACACGCAGAAACTTAGTCATTTTGTTTCAGTTGGTCGCTATAAAACGTGGCACAGATTTGCATCAAAATAACGTTGACGAGAAATCCCCACCTATGTTTCGGTTCCGTTCTCTATTCATAGTTCCCACGTGACGTCACAGCGGCCATGATTGTGACACAATTGATAAGGACCAATCCAAGATCATTGGCAAATACTATTCAAATTTAATAAATAAGTCTAATTTAGAACTTAAAAAAAAACATAAGAATAACAAAATTAAAAATTACCTCACATAATAATTTTATTTAAAAAACAAGCTGAATTTTAAAGAACTAAGGATTTCTGTGTTCTACCACAACAGGCTTCAATTGTTTCTCCATGGCAACGTCAAAGTTTGATCACAAATGTGGCCGCCACGCGCAAATATGTGACGTACGTGCAACCTATGAATAATATGGGTTGAACCCCCCCCCCCCCCCCCACCCCTTTCTCAATTCCTGCATACGCCACTGCATACGCCACCAGAAGTTCCATTATTTGGCATTTCTTACGCCTTCCATAAACCATACGTCTTTTCTTACTCTTACACCAAAAATTAATTGCGTACACCTTAACCCATACAACTGATTGGGAATGGTGCTTTAACTAACTATAGAGACACGCCCATTGGCTACCAACAAAATATAAACTGTTTGGTTTCGTTTGTTTACCGAAAATAAAGGTATGAAGGGTATGAATGCCATTTCACAACGAAATCAACATCGTAGGACATACACAAAATTAAAGATAGTAGTATCATCTGTTCAGTGTTATCAAAGCTTAATTGGCAGCTGTTGGCAAACCTTTTCCTATATGAGAAAAGGTTTTTATATTACATTATAATTTATAATGCAGGTAAATTAAATCTGATCCACTTTCTGGGGACCAAAGCCAAAAGTAAAAGCTTAATTTCCATTTGTAGTCAACTTGTAACCAAAACCAATATCACGTTTTGCATTTGGATTACATTTTTGTTTGGCACTTAGAACGTACAAAGGCCCCTATGCATGATCGGCATGGGAGTTCGACGAGCTACCTACAGGGGATTTGTATACCTTGGTAAGGACCTGGCTCGTGTTTGGTTCGTCTATACTGTGAAAACACATGCATAGATGTAAATTTTACGCGGCAACAATTCGAGGTTACTTTTTCAATAGTTCTTTAAAAAAATCGTTAAACAGTCGTTAAAAATTGCAATACCAACCCAATAACGCTTTTCTTTAAACAGTCTTTACTATGCTTTGTAAAACACAAACAGAGCGGTTATTTGTTTCGAAAAATGAAACACGTTTTTTTCACTCACTGAACACACTTATATTTGGGAGGAACATTAACACACATTGATCGCACAGGTTGGCAATACCATATTTAACGACCCGAATGTTTTAACCAGTAACTGAAAAACCGGGCCTTAATACAACAATCTAATTAAAACCAGGCGTACTTAAAACATTTCTACAAGCCGGCCCGAAGCCATACAACTCTGAAGCTCTGAAATGCATTGCTATTTCGAACGCCGTGTGTAAACATGTATTCTTTAAAAACTTTCTAACATATGCCGATGTCAAGTAATAAATAATAGTTTGGTTTACAGTGCGTACAATTTTCTCTTCGGAAACTTCGTAAATTATGAGATATTTGTTTTAAAAAACTATATATTTAAATGACCTTCTTAGATGAGACATTTCCCTGCGAGTTTCAATAGCAACTAATTATGAAACGATTCTGCAATAATTGTTAACATTACATGGTCGGTACTTAGTCGTATTTGTGATCGGTACTATGTAGTCTAATAAATCAGGGACACAAACTTGTACCATACCAATTTAAACTTATAATCTAGTTTCTCTTGAATCTTGTAAAAGTTTCAATCGCAATTACGAAACGTGCAGAACTAATCAATTACTATAGATAACATGCATCAAATCTGTAACACAAATCTGTCGGATTTTAATATTATAATTCGACAAAAATGGAGAATAATACACTGAAAGGTGAGTTATTTCCAGGGTCACAGCCAGTTAGCTGGGGGTGGGGGGGGACATAGTGACGTAATGCTTCACCTGCTCCTGCAGATGCAACGCGACATGCCACACAGTGAACGCAATACGATGCAGCATCACTTGTAGGTCAGCGCCGCTCGCACCCACATCGTTCACATTGTTGTTGTTGTTGTTATCGTCGTCGTCGTTGTAGTTGTTGTTGTTGTCGTTGACGGCGCAACGGTTGATGTTGTGGTCCTGTTTGTAGCCGTTTGTCTTCTGACGCTTCGTAAGATAGTAGATGTACTGATCCCTATTGGGCATCATTTTGACGGCAACTTATCGAACTGTTTAAAAATTCACTATACTAACGAACTATAACACAGTTCACTGAAATAACCAGCGGGAAGTCACTTTTATTGTCATATAAGTATCGATTATTGCTTGCGGATAACGATTAAACACGTTCGAATTATCAACGTTTCGGCAATTAGCAACAGCCTATTAGAGATTGTAACAAATAATTGTATTAACACACAAAAACGAAATTATTTAATTCACTAAAATATTTCAACGGGAAAAAACAACAGATCATCATTTATGTTTGTGTTCTTGTGTTATAACATGATACCCTACAAAGTAACACACCCGAGCAGAGGAAAGGAGAGCACACTAGTGAGACAAACAGCTGATTCACACATTGAATTCACATGTCACTTGGTCGCACAGTCGTTGCGCTTATAAAGGTTAGGTTGCGCCTGTATGGAAGAACGCGCACAAACGCAATGCGTCGTCTACGCCCACGCCTCAAAACAACCACTGAAGCACGGAGCACTGAGGAACCGAACCGATCCTCGCAAAACAACCGGTAGTTTCAGTGGTTTAGCGGGTCGGTAGGTGGGCACGGCTATTACGTAAGCTTGCCGGGTGTACGGCGCACCCTTTTGGCCGGACTCTGCAGGGCTACTGCGTCTGTGGAGCTGCGACGCGATGCTGTGTTGCGTTGCTATGGTTACCACCTTCTCTTTGATCCTTCGGTCACAGAGACTTGCTGAATACTGCAAGGCTTGCTTGCCTTGCCTTGCCTGCTGACACATTTCTCAGGGAAAGAAAGCCAGCCTCCAAGCCCATCTCATAAAAAACTTTAAAGAGTCAACAAAAAGTATTTTTGAGATCAAATCTGGCACGAAGCACGAAGATGAGTCGGCCTCTGCTGATTATTTTGATGCGCTGGTTGGGACTAAAGACAAGGCCCTCTGTTTAATATATAGTCAGTACACAGTTATACTCGTTAACCACGTATCGAAACTTGCGATGCACATTTTGCAACGTTAATTTTAAGTACACTTTTCTTCAAATAATACATAATAGCACAAAATCCATTTTTCTATACCCCACTGTTTTTTTTTTTTTTTTTTTTTTAATTATGATTTCTTTATCAGTTAGTAGTTACAAAATACATGTTTCAAGTATTGAAATAATAGTATACAACCAATTCAATTCAATTCAATTTTTATTCAATAATTCCACATGATACATAACAGAATGGTTATTGGATCCCAGATCCAAATCCATTAATTTTTATCCCCCACTGGTATTTTTCTTTTTAAATTATGATTCCTATATCAGGCGTTCTGCATGGATTGTAATGAATAGTTCTCACAGCGTACACTATAAGAAGAACACGCTATCTCAAACACTGGCACTCGCAGCACAGCACAGCACTGAATGCCGAAATGAAGGTATGAATTAATGAGCGAGCAACAAGAAACTTCATCAAAACGAAAACGCCCCCTTTGCAAAGCTACTTCAATTGGTTTCAAGCAGACAAATACACTCGAAATTGAAACTATTATTTTGGGGGGCGTAGCCTGTCAACGCAGCGAGCTATTGAGAACCCGGCGCTTTCAGCCTTCAGTACGGCACTGTTGTGTCACCGCTCAGCGGGTTACGCCTTTAAACATGGCAACTTCGCACATCGTTATCCAGGAGAAAGAAACGTGCGAATATATTTTGCTTTGCCATTATCAAAAAGATCGTTTAATCGATTAGGTACTTCTTTTCTTCTTAAATATATTTTGTTTTTATAGATCTTTTCCCCTTTTCAAATTCTCTTATAGCTTTTCTTCTTTCATTAGCTCTGTTATTTTTGTGTTGTTATCTTACACTTTCTTTTTACACTGCTGTGCATTTCAAATGTAATTTTTTCTTATATTATTTTACTAAACTAAAATTTATAAAACTACTTTTTTGTGAACTGTTGTGTCCTCTTTTCAATAGTGGTTTGTTTCGTTTAGTTATCGTTAATATTTTATGATGTTCCTATTATTAATTGTGCAGTTGTATTTTGGAAGAAACCATTTTATTTTTATCGAAATGTTTCAGTATTGTATAGATAGCAAACAATCAACGCTCTTGAACATTTTTCAGTACTCAATTTTGTTAAAACTATATTTTACAGCCAATCCAATTTCCAATTTGGTGTGGTTTACTACGCTAACATCATTCTCTGCTCTAGCTGTAGTCTGTACTATGCATACTCGCGAATGTTAGTACAGAGTTTAAAAACATTGTAATCTTTTCATTTAGAGTCACGAACACGAAAATCGTTCCGGTTGCCAACTAAAAAAAAAAAAAAGCACATAAATTACAGCACAGATTCTATGTTTCAATGCTACCAGTTATTTTTACATCAACTACATACTTTGCGTATTAACATGGCCTGATTGTCATAATCGGATATGAAATTATATAGTTCGGAACGTTAAATTATTTAAAGACGCGCAGTGTTCGCTACTCGTGAGCACGACTGTACATTAAAACACACAATGCACCATAAATTGAGCATCACATAACAGTATCGTGGAACCTCCCTAACCTATAACCCCACCCGCCCATCCCTTTTGGTTCGTGAGACAGACCTGGCTACATAGATGTATCCGTTATGCGGGTGGTAAAGGACATCACTGACCGCAATCTGTTCTTATTGTTGTTATTCTTTATGGCGACATTTCAGGGGAATTAATGTTTTGTAAACCTTTCTACATGTTTAAATTTTCATAAAAAAATTAAGACGAAAAAATAATATTTAGTTTTTAAGCGAGCGAAGCGAGCGTTTCCACTTGACTCTTATGGCACTTCATTCTGTTTTTTTGTTTTTTTTTTTTTTTTTTTTTTTGTTTTTATGTCCGTCGATAGCGGTCGAACGGAAAGTCAGATCAACTTGAAATTTGGACCATCCACAAGCCTCGATGTGGATTGAAGGTGTATAGTTTTGAGGCAAAATCGTTTGAAAAGTTACAAAGTTACACCATAGTTACTGCCAAATTTTTTTCTAAAACAAAATGGCGGCAAAATGTGAGATAGCCATATTTTTGTAAAGCTTTTTCCGATCACGAATATGTTCATGTTATGGCGATCTGATAAATATTGGCAAAGTTACACAAAAGTTACTCGAAAATATATTTCTGAAACACAGTTACGGCAAAATGTGAGGTGGCTATTTTATAGTAAATTTTTGTCCGGTCACGAATATACTAATGTAAACGCGATTTGATACATATTAGAGGCAGAAATTACATTTCTGTTGCTGTCAATAACTGTTAGTAACGGTGGCGGACCGCGGCGAAAACATGACAGCGAAAATTCTTAGCAACGCACATTGCACTGCATCTAACAATGTCGGGAAGTATAATAGCTATGGAAATTAGAAAAATTTTTGCAATGCGCATTCTTGAATTGTTGTTAATTGTTGTTTGTATTAGCATTGAATTCTTTTCGCCAGAAAGTTCGTAGATATTGACGCGCTCGCTTATCAACGCGTCAAACAGAGCGTTTTCCTAGTTAGTTTCCAACAATGTAAATTTCCATTGTTGAAACTTCGTATCACTAAATAAATGTAAACGACTTCCACAATTTGACGTTTTAATTAAGCGAGCGAAGCGAGCGTTTCCACTTGACTCTTATGGCACTTCATTCTGTTTTTTTTTTGTTTGTTTGTTTGTTTGTTTGTTTGTTTGTTTTTTTTTTTTTTTTGTTTTTATGTCCGTCGATAGCGGTCGAACGGAAAGTCCGATCAACTTGAAATTTGAACCATCCACAAGCCTTGATGTGGATTGAAGGTGTATAGTTTTGAGGCGAAATCGTTTGAAAAGTTACAAAGTTACACCATAGTTACTGCAAAATATTTTTCTGAAACAAAATGGCGGCAAAATGTGAGATAGCCAGATTTTTCTACAGATTTTTCCGGTCACGAATATGTTAATGTAATGGCGATCTGATAAGTATTGGCAAAGTTACACGAAAGTTACTCGAAAATAATTTTCTAAAACGCAGTAACGGCAAAATGTGAGGTGGCTATCTTATAGTAAATTTTTGTCCGGTCACGAATATACTAATGTAAACGCGATCCGATACGTATTAGAGGCAGAAATTACATTTCTATTGCTGTCAATAAGTGTTAGTAACGGTGGCGGACCGTGTTGAAAACATGACCACGAAAATTCTTAGCAACGCACATTGCACTGCATACAACAATGTCGGAAAGTATAATAGCCATGGAAATAAGAACAATTTTTGCAATGCGCATTCTTGAATTGTTGTTAATTGTTGTTCGTATTAGCATTGAAAACTTTTCGCCAGAAAGTTCGTAGATATTGACGCGCTCGCTTATCAACGCGTCAAACAGAGCGTTTTCCTAGTTATTATAACATTAAATGTATCCATATACAATCTACACCCAGGACTGTGTAGGTGACAGATTAATTTTGTTTTTCTGGATCAATGTAAATAATAAAGAATAAAACAACATTATTGCCACAATAAACATTATTATAGTGACACATTGTTATCACTTCATCCACGACTATCGTTGCCAATGTTTCTTTCTACGCCAAAGTCCCTCCCAGTCGGTCGCTGGCAACTCGTGTCTACAACACACTTCACACAATGATATGCGAGTTTGCCCTCACAAGTTGATACGACCAGACTATGGGCCAACCGTTTTTCGATTAATTTATTCTTGGACCTGTGCTTGTTTGTGTTTGGTTTGCGTCCAATTGGATTGGACTTGCCTTTGAGAGCAGCTGAGAATAGTCGGTCGAGAACAGCGTAGAATCGATAGGACACACATCCACTTGGTCACTCGGACCCGACTACTTGAGATGCTATTTGCACGCGGAGCTAATGACACCTTCGGGTTTTGAATAGTAATAGAGCACGGTTGAATGAAACTATGCGGAAATCCATTGAAAAATCAACTTGAAGGTTTTACTTTATTTAAAGAAACCTTCTTGATGGATTTAAATAACATTTCGTACATTATTAGCAACATATTGAGAAATAATATACACAAATTCTAAGGTTGTAACTTGGGAACCGCCATCTTGTGAAAAAATCATATGTTTATTATAAAGGTATTCTTTCTTGTAAGAGTAATATGATATGCAAATGATGTTTTATTTAGACAGCTCTTCTTTTAGTTTCAAAAAGGGTATATTTTAATGCATTTTAGAATGTTCTTTTTATGATAAGTATATACAAAACATTTTAACTGGCTACACGCATCTTCACATTATAAAGCCTCACTCAGGAAGTGATAGAATTGGAAGTATGGAACAGACAAATGAACAACACATATTATTTTGAATGTTCCACAGTTCTTTCCGCTTTTCTGGAAATTTTCCGTCACACAACAAACTTATTGACGTAGACACAAAGTAACAGAGTGTAGACAATGCCAGTTATATATCGATACAACAAAGTGGAAACTACTCCGAAGCAAAGTTAGACTCTGCCAAGAAACTTAATTTGGACAGTAACAACAAATCTCTCACGGAGACGAGTTAGCAAACTTCGGCCACGGTTCTTCTACGTCATCCACACACAACCCAGCAACCCGACCACTCAAAACAACTAGTTCATACTTTTCACTTTGCGGCGTCACACGCAGGTCCTAGGTTCACGAGACAGTGCACACAGATCTGGTTAACCATAGGTTGATGAACTACAAGGGGCTCAAATTAACACAATTAATATTACTTTATTCTTCTAATGCTAGTGGCTATACGGTCATCATATCGCAGACAAAGTTGACTTATATCCACCCTCGTATGTATATATGCTATAAGGAGACAGATTTGAGACCATTGATGGTTCAAACGGTGGTTGGGGTACACCAGGATAAAAAGTTTCGCTACATAAACCGCGAGAAATTAACGCGCAGTAACTTGAGAACGCTATATGCACAATACTAAAAAAGTGATAAATGCGCGAAATGTGGTTTCGTAAGAACAAAAAACTAGATTTAAAAAATAAAAAATATTTAAATAATTACGGTTATTATTGGTAAAGTAAAATAATTAACAATGAATTGCTAATTACTTGGTAACAACAAAAATATTATAGTTCTGACGAAACCACAAATTGCGTATTTATCACTTTATCGTGTAGCGTTCAAAGATATTACTAAAGAAAATTTAATTTCGGGCGGTTTTTATAGTGAGATCACCTTTCTCCTTAACTCTACAGGGTCTATTCTATATACGTTATCGATTTATTCAAATCAAACTAAGCGAAGACGAAAAGTAAGAACCGGCATTATGTTAAATTTCAAATCTATATCTACAGTCAATGCAAATTGTGTGGAAAATGTGAAACCGGCAGTGTACCAAATAGGCGAGGCAATTTGTTATAAATTTGTAAAACTTGGCCATATTTTGAAGTAATTACCTGGAAATGAAATATCCCGCTTGAGGTGGTCGTTTTAAAGCGTTCTGTCGCAGTAAAATATCCATTTATGACAATGTAATAGATTACCGGAGAAAAACCTGAGTCCCCCTTTAAAACCAGAAGTGACGTAATTAGATGGCATCTTGAGCCACACAGACGACTACGGTCATATAAAATGAATTCCTACCTTATCTTGTCTGAGACTGAAACTACGAAAGATAAAAATTAGCTTTAAATACTTACTTATAAAAAATTATCCCAGTTTTAATTCAAAGATTGATACAATGTCTACACTTTACATATTATAAACACACACAAAACAGGGAGGAAGGTGAATTGAAACAAAAAACACGTTCGATAACAGGAGAATAAAAACATTGGGAAATTGCATGCATTATACATTAATGCGGTGTTCTATAATTCGCCAGAATGTGTTCGCAAAGCAAGCAATATCGTAGTGCTGTGCTCGTGGTTTCAGTACAAGAGAAGACGTCCATCGAACGAGCGACCAATGAAGATGTTTCTACGACCATTTGTTTCCACAACGATTCTCCTGTCGCTCAGCAGACCGACCAGTCGAGACATGTTATACGCGTAACGCGTGTGAGAATGTGCACGAAACATTTTTTTTATACGAATAAATAAAAAAAATATTTAAAAAATTGGTTTTCCACTTGAGAAAGGTGTTCACTGTGTATAGGTCTTAAATTATTAAGCCATCTTCCTGAATATCTTCGCAACACCTCATCTGCCACCTTACTACGTTCACGCTTAAAAATGGTTTTAACTCGGCACTGTTTATGAGTGGACTGATTTCTTTTACATTGTGTTTTAAATTTGTTCTGTTTTTAATTTCATATTTGTTATGTATTACTTTTTACTAAGTTTGTTTTTGACAATGCAATGTATAGGTGCTTTGCACTACCCACATATATCTACGTATACTGTATTTACAAATAAATAATTTAAAAAAAAACTCAGTAAAACTCACCCACTTACCCACTCAGTAAGACCACTGGTTTTTCTACACCGGACTATTTTTGTGTATAGAGAGCTGATATTACAACTTCTTTCAGAGAAGCCTTGATTTATTTTTTTAAGTTTGAAACATGGAACAATGTTGCGCATAATACGAAGTATGAATATCATATTGTATTATAATCCAAGAGCGGACGAACTTCTCATTACACGAACAATCACGAGCTCAAAAGCTGGCAATACAAAACGTTGCAGAAAAAAGCGAACCCTATAACAAGAGGGGTTTAAAATCACCATAATAGCTCAAGACAGCACCTAGGGGTAGAAAGTATCATACAACATTCAACATACACAAAATTCACATTTGCTACTCATATGAATCACTGTCGCAGTCTCATAACAATAATTATATTATATTCATCTAACTATACTTTTACTATAATGAACAAAAATAATAAATAATTGTTTTTGTTTGCGCAAGTTCCGCTAAACGCTAGAGTGGGACAGAACTCACCCCATCACTGAATGTAACAAATCTCTTCATGACGTATCTCTACCTCACAACTATCACTTCTCGCGCGCTCTACCTTCTTCACAACACTCGTGCAACCTGGCACCTCCACCAAACATCGAGCCTGTGCGTACCTGACATTAAACCAAGCGTCGGCATCGGACATAATTGGTATAATCATTCAGTTAGATATCAGACTAGATTCATCTGCGCCGTCGCATATGCGCTCTGAAGTGCAAACGGTGCAGAACCAACGCGAATGCAACGGGGGGGGGGGGGGGAGAGGGGGTACGAGTCAAAAAGCAGTAAACGCTCCAAAAGCAAAAGCATCGTTTCCCGGATGTGTCTCACTAAAAGGTTACCTATTCCCCACGACGAAGGAAGCGAACATGGTGATATTAAATTAATCAAGTACGGCAAATTATCCACAGAGGGCGTGTATATATACGAGGTTCAGACAATCCCCGAGAGAGCGCGGGAAATGTCAGTTGAGTTCGTCTTGACTTGTCTCGTCTACAAATAGCTTCGCGTATACTAGACAGCGGCTTGCTGTAACATCACCGTTTATTGTTGGGAAGGGCGTCAGAGAATATGGTTTTACAACAGATCTATAACTAATTACGGTATAAATAAGGGAGACGTCACTCACTCATGACTCAACGTTATTGATGTGCTATCATGATCTTGAGGAGCGTGCATACTGCTTTCAGATTATGACATCAAGATACTCCTAGAAGTGAAGCTCTACCCCTGGTTATGTGACCACCGCCCAGCATAACAAATATGACTGATAATAAATAATATAATATGAAATGAATAAATATGATATGATTTTCGGGTTGTCACGGAGGTAAGGGGGGGGGGGGGGGGGGGACTAAGAAAATCTCAAGTCTACAAGCAATGCACCGTCTGAGGTTCGTGCCCTGAATCCCTGCGTACGCTTTAGTCGGATTTAGTCAGATTTGTCTGGAACCCAACAACGTCGAGTTTATTTAGATTTGGAATAAATTAAATTTATTTTCTACTCGTTCATTATGTTCTTCAAACTTCATTTTCCAAAGTGTTTTCGTCTATCGAAACAATGTATACTCTTTTCTAAACTTTTCCGAACAAAAATAACGCGCTAACAAGTTCTACGAAAAGGTTGCGAATCGTGATTAGCTAGCTCTCCCATGGGCAATCAAGAAATCGCCAAAAGCTAAGACTGAGTTCGCCTTTGCACTTTCTCCATCCCCCCCCCCCCCCCCCCCTAAATCCGCACTATGCAACGATCACAAACTACATCTCCGCTCTACAGATCACAATTCACTTGGCGGGACACCCCACCGCTCTTAGTTTATAATGTCTGTATGTGGTGTGGGCCAATGTACGATGCATGTACCTTCAATCAATACCTTCAATTGTAAACGTATTAGCATGTACTAGTGCTGGTAATAGCGTATAGGATAGATAGTCAGCCCTTCATAGGTCATAGTTAATTATTTCATAGTTAAGTTTTGAGAAAATATCCTAATTTTAACTTTAATTATTACAAAATACCATTTAAACCTAATGAACACATTATGATAGGTACAAAGTTATTCCCGTTCATTCGGGGGGCAAGAGGCAAGCACTAGTGAGTATACTATAGCCCCAACGTAAGTATTCGCACACCGATCTCAGATCGTCGTATAAGCACGAGAATAGTTACGTTGGCCAACTTTAGCAGTTGACTGTCCATTTATGATTGCACTTTGTACCAAGTCATTTGTTAACCTATTTACTTATCAAACGTGCATTACAATCAACCAATATCCGCAGTCGTTATCTACAGTGGCGTGTCTATACAATGAATGTATAAGTAACCGAACTAGGTTTTTTCCGACTTTTTTCCTCATTGGATAAATGTCAGTTTGGGTTTTTATACACAATGTATGTAATTTGTTGTATTGCTCATAATTTAAATAAATTGTTCTTCCATCAATGTATAAGTTACGTGTAAACATACTAGACGGGTCTTGTAATGATTAATTGAGATTAGGCGTTTGTAAGGATAAGGCAAACCACGGTTCCTGTGTTCCAGGTTCGAATCACGGCTGTGACATGGATGTCATACGGCGCTATATGTCATTTTCACATCACCAGATAATAGTCTAGAATCTAGATAACACCGTTGTCTAAATGAAGGACGAAATATCACAAGCAAAGCATAATATATCACTCAAGATCTGCATGTTGTGGTATTACCGCACTCAATCTTCAAGGAAGCCGCAAAGACTTTGGACTTGACCTCTAATCTGAAAGATTGATAGGTTATTAGCAAACTGCAAATAGTCTTTCTCGTGATACGATCAAAGCGATATGTTTCATGATAGTGTAGTGTGCTGCATCATGTTATTGATGATACTCTCCTCGTGGTGACCGGTGCCCGAAAAGAGGGCTCTCGTGTAACTCCTTTGTCATTCATCTCACGTTGTCTTCATTATTTTTCTCTTCATACTGTCTCAGTCCTGCTTCATACTTGCCGGTTTATTGGAATATCTTTACGCATAGCCCATCATTACTAATACCCACGCAACCTCACCCCCAAGCCCCTACAGCTACAATGAAGTTACCGCTAAAAATTGTTACTGGGCCTATTTTGAGAAGTTGGCACGCCTGGCCAGGGTAAATTTAATAATTTGTTAATTATGGCACTCAAACTCAAAAAGATTCGCTGACCTACATCTTGCCTTGTATTTCGAATTTTCATTTGAACAACGAATTTATATCGAAATTTACACGGTCATCACTGTATATGTGTTTGTTACCGTCCTATATGTTGAGGTAAAGAAGACACAAGCTCTGACCTAACACCTCGTTGCTCGGAGGTGACCTAATGGATTGTTTCCGCTCCATCGATCGCTACATACTTTGATCGGCTGATCTGGCAACACTGCCTGCCACATGCACAGCCTGCTAACGAGAAGGGCGTGGATGCACCGCAACGCAACCTGGCAACAGCGCCGGCCACATGCACAGCCTGCTAACGAGAAGGGCGTGGATGCAACGCACCGCAACGCAACCTGGCAACAGCGCCGGTCACATGCACAGCCTGCTAACGAGAAGGGCGTGGATGCACCGCAACGCAACCTGGCAACAGCGCCGGTCACATGCACAGCCTGCTAACGAGAAGGGCGTGGATGCACCGCAACGCAACCTGGCAACAGCGCCGGTCACATGCACAGCCTGCTAACGAGAAGGGCGTGGATGCACCGCAACGCAACCTGGCAACAGCGCCGGTCACATGCACAGCCTGCTAACGAGAAGGGCGTGGATGCACCGCAACGCAACCTGGCAACAGCGCCTGCCACATGCACAGCCTGCTAACGAGAAGGGCGTGGATGCACCGCAACGCAACCTGGCAACAGCGCCTGCCACATGCACAGCCTGCTAACGAGAAGGGCGTGGATGCACCGCAACGCAACCTGGCAACAGCGCCTGCCACATGCACAGCCTGCTAACGAGAAGGGCGTGGATGCACCGCAACGCAACCTGGCAACAACGCCGGTCACATGCACAGCCTGCTAACGAGAAGGGCGTGGATGCACCGCAACGCAACCTGGCAACAGCGCCTGCCACATGCACAGCCTGCTAACGAGAAGGGCGTGGATGCACCGCAACGCAACCTGGCAACAACGCCTGCCACATGCACAGCCTGCTAACGAGAAGGGCGTGGATGCACCGCAACGCAACCTGGCAACAACGCGGTCACATGCACAGCCTGCTAACGAGAAGGGCGTGGATGCACCGCAACGCAACCTGGCAACAACGCGGTCACATGCACAGCCTGCTAACGAGAAGGGCGTGGATGCACCGCAACGCAACCTGGCAACAACGCGGTCACATGCACAGCCTGCTAACGAGAAGGGCGTGGATGCACCGCAACGCAACCTGGCAACAACGCCGGTCACATGCACAGCCTGCTAACGAGAAGGGCGTGGATGCACCGCAACGCAACCCGGCAACAGCGCCGGCCACATGCACAGCCTGCTAACGAGAAGGGCGTGGATGCACCGCAACGCAACCTGGCAACAACGCCGGTCACATGCACAGCCTGCTAACGAGAAGGGCGTGGATGCACCGCAACGCAACCTGGCAACAGCGCCGGTCACATGCACAGCCTGCTAACGAGAAGGGCGTGGATGCAACGCAACGCAACCTGGCAACAGCGCCGGCCACATGCACAGCCTGCTAACGAGAAGGGCGTGGATGCAACGCAACGCAACCTGGCAACAGCGCCGGCCACATGCACAGCCTGCTAACGAGAAGGGCGTGGATGCAACGCAACGCAACCTGGCAACAACGCCGGTCACATGCACAGCCTGCTAACGAGAAGGGCGTGGATGCAACGCAACGCAACCTGGCAACAGCGCCGGCCACATGCACAGCCTGCTAACGAGAAGGGCGTGGATGCACCGCAACGCAACCCGGCAACAGCGCGGCCACATGCACAGCCTGCTAACGAGAAGGGCGTGGATGCACCGCAACGCAACCTGGCAACAGCGCCTGCCACATGCACAGCCTGCTAACGAGAAGGGCGTGGATGCACCGCAACGCAACCTGGCAACAGCGCCGGTCACATGCACAGCCTGCTAACGAGAAGGGCGTGGATGCACCGCAACGCAACCTGGCAACAGCGCCGGTCACATGCACAGCCTGCTAACGAGAAGGGCGTGGATGCACCGCAACGCAACCTGGCAACAGCGCCGGTCACATGCACAGCCTGCTAACGAGAAGGGTGTGGATGCACCGCAACGCAACCTGGCAACAGCGCCGGCCACATGCACAGCCTGCTAACGAGAAGGGCGTGGATGCACCGCAACGCAACCTGGCAACAACGCCTGTCACATCCACAGCCTGCTAACGAGAAGGGCGTGGATGCACCGCAACGCAACCTGGCAACAGCGCCTGCCACATGCACAGCCTGCTAACGAGAAGGGCGTGGATGCAACGCAACGCAACCTGGCAACAACGCCGGCCACATGCACAGCCTGCTAACGAGAAGGGCGTGGATGCACCGCAACGCAACCTGGCAACAGCGCCGGCCACATGCACAGCCTGCTAACGAGAAGGGCGTGGATGCACCGCAACGCAACCTGGCAACAGCGCGGTCATATGCACAGCCCGCTAACGAGAAGGGCGTGGATGCACCGCAACGCAACCTGGCAACAACGCCGGCCACATGCACAGCCTGCTAACGAGAAGGGCGTGGATGCACCGCAACGCAACCTGGCAACAGCGCCGGTCACATGCACAGCCTGCTAACGAGAAGGGCGTGGGTGCACCGCAACGCAACCTGGCAACAGCGCCTGCCACATGCACAGCCTGCTAACGAGAAGGGCGTGGATGCACCGCAACGCAACCTGGCAACAGCGCCGGCCACATGCACAGCCTGCTAACGAGAAGGGCGTGGATGCACCGCAACGCAACCTGGCAACAGCGCCTGCTACATGCACAGCCTGCTAACGAGAAGGGCGTGGATGCACCGCAACGCAACCTGGCAACAACGCCTGCCACATGCACAGCCTGCTAACGAGAAGGGCGTGGATGCACCGCAACGCAACCTGGCAACAGCGCCGGCCACATGCACAGCCTGCTAACGAGAAGGGCGTGGATGCACCGCAACGCAACCTGGCAACAGCGCCGGTCACATGCACAGCCTGCTAACGAGAAGGGCGTGGATGCACCGCAACGCAACCTGGCAACAACGCCTGTCACATCCACAGCCTGCTAACGAGAAGGGCGTGGATGCACCGCAACGCAACCTGGCAACAGCGCCGGTCACATGCACAGCCTGCTAACGAGAAGGGCGTGGATGCACCGCAACGCAACCTGGCAACAACGCGGTCACATGCACAGCCTGCTAACGAGAAGGGCGTGGATGCAACGCAACGCAACCTGGCAACAGCGCCGGCCACATGCACAGCCTGCTAACGAGAAGGGCGTGGATGCACCGCAACGCAACCTGGCAACAGCGCCTGCCATATGCACAGCCTGCTAACGAGAAGGGCGTGGATGCACCGCAACGCAACCTGGCAACAACGCCGGTCACATGCACAGCCTGCTAACGAGAAGGGCGTGGATGCACCGCAACGCAACCTGGCAACAGCGCCGGCCACATGCACAGCCTGCTAACGAGAAGGGCGTGGATGCACCGCAACGCAACCTGGCAACACTGCCGGCCACATGCACAGCCTGCTAACGAGAAGGGCGTGGATGCACCGCAACGCAACCTGGCAACAGCGCCTGCCACATGCACAGCCTGCTAACGAGAAGGGCGTGGATGCACCGCAACGCAACCTGGCAACAGCGCCGGCCACATGCACAGCCTGCTAACGAGAAGGGCGTGGATGCACCGCAACGCAACCTGGCAACAGCGCCTGCCACATGCACAGCCTGCTAACGAGAAGGGCGTGGATGCACCGCAACGCAACCTGGCAACAGCGCGGTCACATGCACAGCCTGCTAACGAGAAGGGCGTGGATGCACCGCAACGCAACCTGGCAACAACGCCTGCCACATGCACAGCCTGCTAACGAGAAGGGCGTGGATACACCGCAACGCAACCTGGCAACAGCGCCTGCCACATGCACAGCCTGCTAACGAGAAGGGCGTGGATGCACCGCAACGCAACCTGGCAACAGCGCGGTCACATGCACAGCCTGCTAACGAGAAGGGCGTGGATGCACCGCAACGCAACCTGGCAACAACGCGGTCACATGCACAGCCTGCTAACGAGAAGGGCGTGGATGCACCGCAACGCAACCTGGCAACAGCGCCTGCCACATGCACAGCCTGCTAACGAGAAGGGCGTGGATGCACCGCAACGCAACCTGGCAACAGCGCCGGCCACATGCACAGCCTGCTAACGAGAAGGGCGTGGATGCACCGCAACGCAACCTGGCAACAACGCGGTCACATGCACAGCCTGCTAACGAGAAGGGCGTGGATGCACCGCAACGCAACCTGGCAACAGCGCCGGCCACATGCACAGCCTGCTAACGAGAAGGGCGTGGATGCACCGCAACGCAACCTGGCAACAACGCCTGCCACATGCACAGCCTGCTAACGAGAAGGGCGTGGGTGCACCGCAACGCAACCTGGCAACAGCGCCGGTCACATGCACAGCCTGCTAACGAGAAGGGCGTGGATGCACCGCAACGCAACCTGGCAACAGCGCCTGCCACTTGCACAGCCTGCTAACGAGAAGGGCGTGGGTGCACCGCAACGCAACCCGGCAACAACGCGGTCACATGCACAGCCTGCTAACGAGAAGGGCGTGGATGCACCGCAACGCAACCTGGCAACAACGCCGGTCACATGCACAGCCTGCTAACGAGAAGGGCGTGGATGCACCGCAACGCAACCTGGCAACAGCGCCGGCCACATGCACAGCCTGCTAACGAGAAGGGCGTGGATGCACCGCAACGCAACCTGGCAACAGCGCCGGTCACATGCACAGCCTGCTAACGAGAAGGGCGTGGATGCACCGCAACGCAACCTGGCAACAGCGCCTGTCACATGCACAGCCTGCTAACGAGAAGGGCGTGGATGCACCGCAACGCAACCTGGCAACAGCGCCTGTCACATGCACAGCCTGCTAACGAGAAGGGCGTGGATGCACCGCAACGCAACCTGGCAACAGCGCCGGTCACATGCACAGCCTGCTAACGAGAAGGGCGTGGATGCACCGCAACGCAACCTGGCAACAGCGCCGGTCACATGCACAGCCTGCTAACGAGAAGGGCGTGGATGCACCGCAACGCAACCTGGCAACAGCGCCGGTCACATGCACAGCCTGCTAACGAGAAGGGCGTGGATGCACCGCAACGCAACCTGGCAACAGCGCCGGTCATATGCACAGCCTGCTAACGAGAAGGGCGTGGATGCACCGCAACGCAACCTGGCAACAGCGCCGGTCACATGCACAGCCTGCTAACGAGAAGGGCGTGGATGCACCGCAACGCAACCTGGCAACAGCGCCGGTCATATGCACAGCCTGCTAACGAGAAGGGCGTGGATGCACCGCAACGCAACCTGGCAACAGCGCCTGCCACATGCACAGCCTGCTAACGAGAAGGGCGTGGATGCACCGCAACGCAACCTGGCAACAACGCCTGTCACATCCACAGCCTGCTAACGAGAAGGGCGTGGATGCACCGCAACGCAACCTGGCAACAGCGCGGTCATATGCACAGCCCGCTAACGAGAAGGGCGTGGATGCACCGCAACGCAACCTGGCAACAGCGCGGTCATATGCACAGCCCGCTAACGAGAAGGGCGTGGATGCACCGCAACGCAACCTGGCAACAACGCCGGCCACATGCACAGCCTGCTAACGAGAAGGGCGTGGATGCACCGCAACGCAACCTGGCAACAGCGCGGTCATATGCACAGCCCGCTAACGAGAAGGGCGTGGATGCAACGCAACGCAACCTGGCAACAACGCCTGCCACATGCACAGCCCGCTAACGAGAAGGGCGTGGATGCACCGCAACGCAACCTGGCAACAGCGCCGGTCACATGCACAGCCTGCTAACAAGAAGGGCGTGGATGCACCGCAACGCAACCTGGCAACAGCGCCGGTCACATGCACAGCCTGCTAACAAGAAGGGCGTGGATGCACCGCAACGCAACCTGGCAACAGCGCGGTCACATGCACAGCCTGCTAACGAGAAGGGCGTGGATGCACCGCAACGCAACCTGGCAACAACGCCTGCCACATGCACAGCCCGCTAACGAGAAGGGCGTGGATGCACCGCAACGCAACCTGGCAACAGCGCGGTCATATGCACAGCCCGCTAACGAGAAGGGCGTGGATGCAACGCAACGCAACCTGGCAACAACGCCGGTCACATGCACAGCCTGCTAACAAGAAGGGCGTGGATGCACCGCAACGCAACCTGGCAACAGCGCCGGTCACATGCACAGCCTGCTAACGAGAAGGGTGTGGATGCACCGCAACGCAACCTGGCAACAGCGCCGGCCACATGCACAGCCTGCTAACGAGAAGGGCGTGGATGCACCGCAACGCAACCTGGCAACAACGCCTGTCACATCCACAGCCTGCTAACGAGAAGGGCGTGGATGCACCGCAACGCAACCTGGCAACAGCGCGGTCATATGCACAGCCCGCTAACGAGAAGGGCGTGGATGCACCGCAACGCAACCTGGCAACAACGCCGGCCACATGCACAGCCTGCTAACGAGAAGGGCGTGGATGCACCGCAACGCAACCTGGCAACAGCGCCGGTCACATGCACAGCCTGCTAACGAGAAGGGCGTGGATGCACCGCAACGCAACCTGGCAACAGCGCCGGCCACATGCACAGCCTGCTAACGAGAAGGGCGTGGATGCACCGCAACGCAACCTGGCAACAACGCCTGCCACATGCACAGCCCGCTAACGAGAAGGGCGTGGATGCAACGCAACGCAACCTGGCAACAACGCCTGCCACATGCACAGCCTGCTAACGAGAAGGGCGTGGATGCACCGCAACGCAACCTGGCAACAACGCCTGCCACATGCACAGCCTGCTAACGAGAAGGGCGTGGATGCACCGCAACGCAACCTGGCAACAACGCGGTCACATGCACAGCCTGCTAACGAGAAGGGCGTGGATGCACCGCAACGCAACCTGGCAACAGCGCCGGTCACATGCACAGCCTGCTAACGAGAAGGGCGTGGATGCACCGCAACGCAACCTGGCAACAACGCGGCCACATGCACAGCCTGCTAACGAGAAGGGCGTGGATGCACCGCAACGCAACCTGGCAACAGCGCCTGCCACATGCACAGCCTGCTAACGAGAAGGGCGTGGATGCACCGCAACGCAACCTGGCAACAACGCCGGTCACATGCACAGCCTGCTAACGAGAAGGGCGTGGATGCACCGCAACGCAACCTGGCAACAGCGCCGGTCACATGCACAGCCTGCTAACGAGAAGGGCGTGGATGCACCGCAACGCAACCTGGCAACACGGCCGGTCACATGCACAGCCTGCTAACGAGAAGGGCGTGGATGCACCGCAACGCAACCTGGCAACAGCGCCTGCCACATGCACAGCCTGCTAACGAGAAGGGCGTGGATGCACCGCAACGCAACCTGGCAACAACGCGGTCACATGCACAGCCTGCTAACGAGAAGGGCGTGGATGCACCGCAACGCAACCTGGCAACAACGCGGTCACATGCACAGCCTGCTAACGAGAAGGGCGTGGATGCACCGCAACGCAACCTGGCAACAGCGCCGGTCACATGCACAGCCTGCTAACGAGAAGGGCGTGGATGCACCGCAACGCAACCTGGCAACAGCGCCGGTCACATGCACAGCCTGCTAACGAGAAGGGCGTGGATGCACCGCAACGCAACCTGGCAACAACGCCGGCCACATGCACAGCCTGCTAACGAGAAGGGCGTGGATGCACCGCAACGCAACCTGGCAACAACGCGGTCACATGCACAGCCTGCTAACGAGAAGGGCGTGGATGCACCGCAACGCAACCCGGCAACAACGCCTGCCACATGCACAGCCTGCTAACGAGAAGGGCGTGGATGCACCGCAACGCAACCTGGCAACAGCGCCGGTCACATGCACAGCCTGCTAACGAGAAGGGCGTGGATGCACCGCAACGCAACCTGGCAACAGCGCCTGCCACATGCACAGCCTGCTAACGAGAAGGGTGTGGATGCACCGCAACGCAACCTGGCAACAGCGCCTGCCA
Source organism: Isoperla grammatica (assembly GCA_945910005.1). Lineage (NCBI taxonomy): Eukaryota > Metazoa > Arthropoda > Insecta > Plecoptera > Perlodidae > Isoperla > Isoperla grammatica. The sequence goes on along the minus strand of OX246737.1, from coordinate 107,524,970 downwards.
CATGCACAGCCTGCTAACGAGAAGGGCGTGGATGCACCGCAACGCAACCTGGCAACAGCGCCTGCCACATGCACAGCCTGCTAACGAGAAGGGTGTGGATGCACCGCAACGCAACCTGGCAACAGCGCCTGCCACATGCACAGCCTGCTAACGAGAAGGGTGTGGATGCACCGCAACGCAACGCAACCTGGCAACAGCGCCTGCCACATGCACAGCCTGCTAACGAGAAGGGCGTGGATGCACCGCAACGCAACCTGGCAACAGCGCCGGTCACATGCACAGCCTGCTAACGAGAAGGGCGTGGGTGCACCGCAACGCAACCTGGCAACAGCGCCGGTCACATGCACAGCCTGCTAACGAGAAGGGCGTGGATGCAACGCAACGCAACGCAACCTGGCAACAACGCGGTCACATGCACAGCCTGCTAACGAGAAGGGCGTGGATGCACCGCAACGCAACCTGGCAACAGCGCCGGTCACATGCACAGCCTGCTAACGAGAAGGGCGTGGATGCACCGCAACGCAACCTGGCAACAGCGCCTGCCACATGCACAGCCTGCTAACGAGAAGGGCGTGGATGCACCGCAACGCAACCTGGCAACAACGCGGTCACATGCACAGCCTGCTAACGAGAAGGGCGTGGATGCACCGCAACGCAACCTGGCAACAACGCCGGCCACATGCACAGCCTGCTAACGAGAAGGGCGTGGATGCACCGCAACGCAACGCAACCTGGCAACAGCGCCGGTCACATGCACAGCCTGCTAACGAGAAGGGCGTGGATGCAACGCAACGCAACCTGGCAACAGCGCCGGTCACATGCACAGCCTGCTAACGAGAAGGGCGTGGATGCACCGCAACGCAACCTGGCAACAGCGCCTGCCACATGCACAGCCTGCTAACGAGAAGGGCGTGGATGCACCGCAACGCAACCTGGCAACAGCGCCTGCCACATGCACAGCCTGCTAACGAGAAGGGCGTGGATGCACCGCAACGCAACCTGGCAACAGCGCCGGTCACATGCACAGCCTGCTAACGAGAAGGGCGTGGATGCACCGCAACGCAACCTGGCAACAGCGCCGGTCACTTGCACAGCCTGCTAACGAGAAGGGCGTGGGTGCACCGCAACGCAACCTGGCAACAGCGCCGGCCACATGCACAGCCTGCTAACGAGAAGGGCGTGGATGCACCGCAACGCAACCTGGCAACAGCGCCTGCCACATGCACAGCCTGCTAACGAGAAGGGCGTGGATGCACCGCAACGCAACCTGGCAACAGCGCGGTCACATGCACAGCCTGCTAACGAGAAGGGCGTGGATGCACCGCAACGCAACCTGGCAACAACGCGGTCACATGCACAGCCTGCTAACGAGAAGGGCGTGGATGCACCGCAACGCAACCTGGCAACAACGCGGTCACATGCACAGCCTGCTAACGAGAAGGGCGTGGATGCACCGCAACGCAACCTGGCAACAGCGCCGGTCACATGCACAGCCTGCTAACGAGAAGGGCGTGGATGCACCGCAACGCAACCTGGCAACAGCGCCGGTCACATGCACAGCCTGCTAACGAGAAGGGCGTGGATGCAACGCAACGCAACCTGGCAACAGCGCCTGCCACATGCACAGCCTGCTAACGAGAAGGGCGTGGATGCACCGCAACGCAACCTGGCAACAGCGCGGTCACATGCACAGCCTGCTAACGAGAAGGGCGTGGATGCACCGCAACGCAACCTGGCAACAGCGCCGGTCACATGCACAGCCTGCTAACGAGAAGGGCGTGGATGCACCGCAACGCAACCTGGCAACAGCGCCGGTCACATGCACAGCCTGCTAACGAGAAGGGCGTGGATGCACCGCAACGCAACGCAACCTGGCAACAGCGCCGGTCACATGCACAGCCTGCTAACGAGAAGGGCGTGGATGCACCGCAACGCAACCTGGCAACAGCGCGGTCACATGCACAGCCTGCTAACGAGAAGGGCGTGGATGCACCGCAACGCAACCTGGCAACAGCGCCGGTCACATGCACAGCCTGCTAACGAGAAGGGCGTGGATGCACCGCAACGCAACCTGGCAACAACGCGGTCACATGCACAGCCTGCTAACGAGAAGGGCGTGGGTGCACCGCAACGCAACCTGGCAACAACGCGGCCACATGCACAGCCTGCTAACGAGAAGGGCGTGGATGCACCGCACCGCAACCTGGCAACACTGCCTGCCACATGCACAGCCTGCTAACGAGAAGGGCGTGGATGCACCGCAACGCAACGCAACCTGGCAACAGCGCCTGCCACATGCACAGCCTGCTAACGAGAAGGGCGTGGATGCACCGCAACGCAACCTGGCAACAGCGCGGTCACATGCACAGCCTGCTAACGAGAAGGGCGTGGATGCACCGCAACGCAACCTGGCAACAGCGCCGGTCACATGCACAGCCTGCTAACGAGAAGGGCGTGGATGCACCGCAACGCAACCTGGCAACAGCGCCTGCCACATGCACAGCCTGCTAACGAGAAGGGCGTGGATGCACCGCAACGCAACCTGGCAACAACGCGGCCACATGCACAGCCTGCTAACGAGAGGGGCGTGGATGCAACGCAACGCAACCTGGCAACAGCGCCGGTCACATGCACAGCCTGCTAACGAGAAGGGCGTGGATGCAACGCAACGCAACCTGGCAACAGCGCCGGTCACATGCACAGCCTGCTAACGAGAAGGGCGTGGATGCAACGCAACGCAACCTGGCAACAGCGCCGGTCACATGCACAGCCTGCTAACGAGAGGGGCGTGGATGCACCGCAACGCAACCTGGCAACAACGCCGGTCACATGCACAGCCTGCTAACGAGAAGGGCGTGGATGCAACGCAACGCAACCTGGCAACAGCGCCGGTCACATGCACAGCCTGCTAACGAGAAGGGCGTGGATGCAACGCAACGCAACCTGGCAACAGCGCCGGTCACATGCACAGCCTGCTAACGAGAAGGGCGTGGATGCAACGCAACGCAACCTGGCAACAGCGCCGGTCACATGCACAGCCTGCTAACGAGAAGGGCGTGGATGCACTGCAACGCAACCTGGCAACAGCGCCGGCCACATGCACAGCCTGCTAACGAGAAGGGCGTGGATGCACCGCAACGCAACCTGGCAACAACGCGGCCACATGCACAGCCTGCTAACGAGAAGGGCGTGGATGCACCGCAACGCAACCTGGCAACAGCGCCGGTCACATGCACAGCCTGCTAACGAGAAGGGCGTGGATGCACCGCAACGCAACCCGGCAACAGCGCCGGTCACATGCACAGCCTGCTAACGAGAAGGGCGTGGATGCACCGCAACGCAACCTGGCAACAACGCCGGTCACATGCACAGCCTGCTAACGAGAAGGGCGTGGATGCACCGCAACGCAACCTGGCAACAACGCCGGTCACATGCACAGCCTGCTAACGAGAAGGGCGTGGATGCACCGCAACGCAACCCGGCAACAGCGCCGGTCACATGCACAGCCTGCTAACGAGAAGGGCGTGGATGCACCGCAACGCAACCTGGCAACAGCGCCGGTCACATGCACAGCCTGCTAACGAGAAGGGCGTGGATGCACCGCAACGCAACGCAACCTGGCAACAGCGCCTGCCACATGCACAGCCTGCTAACGAGAAGGGCGTGGATGCACCGCAACGCAACCTGGCAACAGCGCCTGCCACATGCACAGCCTGCTAACGAGAAGGGCGTGGATGCACCGCAACGCAACCTGGCAACAGCGCCTGCCATATGCACAGCCTGCTAACGAGAAGGGCGTGGATGCACCGCAACGCAACCTGGCAACAGCGCCTGCCACATGCACAGCCTGCTAACGAGAAGGGCGTGGATGCACCGCAACGCAACCTGGCAACAGCGCGGTCACATGCACAGCCTGCTAACGAGAAGGGCGTGGATGCACCGCAACGCAACCTGGCAACAGCGCCTGCCACATGCACAGCCTGCTAACGAGAAGGGCGTGGATGCACCGCAACGCAACCTGGCAACAGCGCCGGTCACATGCACAGCCTGCTAACGAGAAGGGCGTGGATGCACCGCAACGCAACCTGGCAACAGCGCCGGTCACATGCACAGCCTGCTAACGAGAAGGGCGTGGATGCACCGCAACGCAACGCAACCTGGCAACAACGCGGCCACATGCACAGCCTGCTAACGAGAAGGGCGTGGATGCACCGCAACGCAACCTGGCAACAGCGCCTGCCACATGCACAGCCTGCTAACGAGAAGGGCGTGGATGCACCGCAACGCAACGCAACCTGGCAACAGCGCCGGCCACATGCACAGCCTGCTAACGAGAAGGGCGTGGATGCACCGCAACGCAACGCAACCTGGCAACAACGCGGCCACATGCACAGCCTGCTAACGAGAAGGGCGTGGATGCACCGCAACGCAACCTGGCAACAGCGCCTGCCACATGCACAGCCTGCTAACGAGAAGGGCGTGGATGCACCGCAACGCAACCTGGCAACAGCGCCGGCCACATGCACAGCCTGCTAACGAGAAGGGCGTGGATGCACCGCAACGCAACCTGGCAACAACGCCGGTCACATGCACAGCCTGCTAACGAGAAGGGCGTGGATGCAACGCAACGCAACCTGGCAACAGCGCCGGTCCCATGCACAGCCTGCTAACGAGAAGGGCGTGGATGCACCGCAACGCAACCTGGCAACAACGCGGCCACATGCACAGCCTGCTAACGAGAAGGGCGTGGATGCACCGCAACGCAACCTGGCAACAGCGCCGGTCACATGCACAGCCTGCTAACGAGAAGGGCGTGGATGCACCGCAACGCAACCTGGCAACAGCGCCGGTCACATGCACAGCCTGCTAACGAGAAGGGCGTGGATGCACCGCAACGCAACCTGGCAACAACGCGGCCACATGCACAGCCTGCTAACGAGAAGGGCGTGGATGCACCGCAACGCAACCTGGCAACAGCGCCGGTCACATGCACAGCCTGCTAACGAGAAGGGCGTGGATGCACCGCAACGCAACCTGGCAACAGCGCCGGTCACATGCACAGCCTGCTAACGAGAAGGGCGTGGATGCACCGCAACGCAACCTGGCAACAGCGCCGGTCACATGCACAGCCTGCTAACGAGAAGGGCGTGGATGCACCGCAACGCAACCTGGCAACAGCGCCGGTCACATGCACAGCCTGCTAACGAGAAGGGCGTGGATGCACCGCAACGCAACGCAACCTGGCAACAACGCGGCCACATGCACAGCCTGCTAACGAGAAGGGCGTGGATGCACCGCAACGCAACCTGGCAACAGCGCCTGCCACATGCACAGCCTGCTAACGAGAAGGGCGTGGATGCACCGCAACGCAACCTGGCAACAGCGCCGGCCACATGCACAGCCTGCTAACGAGAAGGGCGTGGATGCACCGCAACGCAACGCAACCTGGCAACAGCGCCGGTCACATGCACAGCCTGCTAACGAGAAGGGCGTGGATGCACCGCAACGCAACGCAACCTGGCAACAACGCGGCCACATGCACAGCCTGCTAACGAGAAGGGCGTGGATGCACCGCAACGCAACCTGGCAACAGCGCCGGTCACATGCACAGCCTGCTAACGAGAAGGGCGTGGATGCACCGCAACGCAACCTGGCAACAGCGCCGGTCACATGCACAGCCTGCTAACGAGAAGGGCGTGGATGCACCGCAACGCAACCTGGCAACAGCGCCTGCCACATGCACAGCCTGCTAACGAGAAGGGCGTGGATGCACCGCAACGCAACCTGGCAACACTGCCGGCCACATGCACAGCCTGCTAACGAGAAGGGCGTGGATGCAACGCAACGCAACCTGGCAACAACGCCGGTCACATGCACAGCCTGCTAACGAGAAGGGCGTGGATGCACCGCAACGCAACCTGGCAACACTGCCGGCCACATGCACAGCCTGCTAACGAGAAGGGCGTGGATGCACCGCAACGCAACCTGGCAACAACGCCGGTCACATGCACAGCCTGCTAACGAGAAGGGCGTGGATGCACCGCAACGCAACCTGGCAACAACGCCTGCCACATGCACAGCCTGCTAACGAGAAGGGCGTGGATGCACCGCAACGCAACCTGGCAACAGCGCCTGCCACATGCACAGCCTGCTAACGAGAAGGGCGTGGATGCACCGCAACGCAACCTGGCAACAGCGCCGGTCACATGCACAGCCTGCTAACGAGAAGGGCGTGGATGCACCGCAACGCAACCTGGCAACAGCGCGGCCACATGCACAGCCTGCTAACGAGAAGGGCGTGGATGCACCGCAACGCAACCTGGCAACAGCGCCGGCCACATGCACAGCCTGCTAACGAGAAGGGCGTGGATGCACCGCAACGCAACCTGGCAACAGCGCGGTCACATGCACAGCCTGCTAACGAGAAGGGCGTGGATGCACCGCAACGCAACGCAACCTGGCAACAACGCGGCCACATGCACAGCCTGCTAACGAGAAGGGCGTGGATGCACCGCAACGCAACCTGGCAACAGCGCCGGTCACATGCACAGCCTGCTAACGAGAAGGGCGTGGATGCACCGCAACGCAACCTGGCAACAGCGCCGGTCACATGCACAGCCTGCTAACGAGAAGGGCGTGGATGCACCGCAACGCAACCTGGCAACAGCGCCTGCCACATGCACAGCCTGCTAACGAGAAGGGCGTGGATGCACCGCAACGCAACCTGGCAACACTGCCGGCCACATGCACAGCCTGCTAACGAGAAGGGCGTGGATGCAACGCAACGCAACCTGGCAACAACGCCGGTCACATGCACAGCCTGCTAACGAGAAGGGCGTGGATGCACCGCAACGCAACCTGGCAACACTGCCGGCCACATGCACAGCCTGCTAACGAGAAGGGCGTGGATGCACCGCAACGCAACCTGGCAACAACGCCGGTCACATGCACAGCCTGCTAACGAGAAGGGCGTGGATGCACCGCAACGCAACCTGGCAACAACGCCTGCCACATGCACAGCCTGCTAACGAGAAGGGCGTGGATGCACCGCAACGCAACCTGGCAACAGCGCCTGCCACATGCACAGCCTGCTAACGAGAAGGGCGTGGATGCACCGCAACGCAACCTGGCAACAGCGCCGGTCACATGCACAGCCTGCTAACGAGAAGGGCGTGGATGCACCGCAACGCAACCTGGCAACAGCGCGGCCACATGCACAGCCTGCTAACGAGAAGGGCGTGGATGCACCGCAACGCAACCTGGCAACAGCGCCGGCCACATGCACAGCCTGCTAACGAGAAGGGCGTGGATGCACCGCAACGCAACCTGGCAACAGCGCGGTCACATGCACAGCCTGCTAACGAGAAGGGCGTGGGTGCACCGCAACGCAACCTGGCAACAGCGCCTGCCACATGCACAGCCTGCTAACGAGAAGGGCGTGGATGCACCGCAACGCAACCCGGCAACAGCGCCGGTCACATGCACAGCCTGCTAACGAGAAGGGCGTGGATGCACCGCAACGCAACCTGGCAACAGCGCCTGCCACATGCACAGCCTGCTAACGAGAAGGGCGTGGATGCACCGCAACGCAACCTGGCAACAGCGCGGTCACATGCACAGCCTGCTAACGAGAAGGGCGTGGATGCAACGCAACGCAACCTGGCAACAGCGCCTGCCACATGCACAGCCTGCTAACGAGAAGGGCGTGGATGCAACGCAACGCAACCTGGCAACAGCGCCGGCCACATGCACAGCCTGCTAACGAGAAGGGCGTGGGTGCACCGCAACGCAACGCAACCTGGCAACAGCGCCGGCCACATGCACAGCCTGCTAACGAGAAGGGCGTGGATGCACCGCAACGCAACCTGGCAACAGCGCCTGCCACATGCACAGCCTGCTAACGAGAAGGGCGTGGATGCACCGCAACGCAACGCAACCTGGCAACAGCGCCGGCCACATGCACAGCCTGCTAACGAGAAGGGCGTGGATGCACCGCAACGCAACCTGGCAACAGCGCCGGTCACTTGCACAGCCTGCTAACGAGAAGGGCGTGGGTGCACCGCAACGCAACGCAACCTGGCAACAGCGCCGGCCACATGCACAGCCTGCTAACGAGAAGGGCGTGGATGCACCGCAACGCAACCTGGCAACAGCGCCGGTCACTTGCACAGCCTGCTAACGAGAAGGGCGTGGATGCACCGCAACGCAACGCAACCTGGCAACAGCGCCGGCCACATGCACAGCCTGCTAACGAGAAGGGCGTGGATGCACCGCAACGCAACCTGGCAACAGCGCCGGTCACTTGCACAGCCTGCTAACGAGAAGGGCGTGGATGCACCGCAACGCAACGCAACCTGGCAACAGCGCCGGCCACATGCACAGCCTGCTAACGAGAAGGGCGTGGATGCACCGCAACGCAACCTGGCAACAGCGCCTGCCACATGCACAGCCTGCTAACGAGAAGGGCGTGGATGCACCGCAACGCAACCCGGCAACAGCGCCGGTCACATGCACAGCCTGCTAACGAGAAGGGCGTGGATGCACCGCAACGCAACCTGGCAACAGCGCCGGTCACTTGCACAGCCTGCTAACGAGAAGGGCGTGGATGCACCGCAACGCAACGCAACCTGGCAACAGCGCCGGTCACATGCACAGCCTGCTAACGAGAAGGGCGTGGATGCACCGCAACGCAACCTGGCAACAGCGCGGCCACATGCACAGCCTGCTAACGAGAAGGGCGTGGATGCACCGCAACGCAACCTGGCAACAGCGCCTGCCACATGCACAGCCTGCTAACGAGAAGGGCGTGGATGCAACGCAACGCAACCTGGCAACAGCGCCTGCCACATGCACAGCCTGCTAACGAGAAGGGCGTGGATGCACCGCAACGCAACCTGGCAACAGCGCCTGCCACATGCACAGCCTGCTAACGAGAAGGGCGTGGATGCACCGCAACGCAACGCAACCTGGCAACAGCGCCGGTCACATGCACAGCCTGCTAACGAGAAGGGCGTGGATGCACCGCAACGCAACCTGGCAACAGCGCCGGTCACATGCACAGCCTGCTAACGAGAAGGGCGTGGATGCACCGCAACGCAACCTGGCAACAGCGCCGGCCACATGCACAGCCTGCTAACGAGAAGGGCGTGGATGCACCGCAACGCAACCTGGCAACAGCGCCTGCCACATGCACAGCCTGCTAACGAGAAGGGCGTGGATGCACCGCAACGCAACCCGGCAACAACGCCGGTCACATGCACAGCCTGCTAACGAGAAGGGCGTGGATGCACCGCAACGCAACCTGGCAACAGCGCGGCCACATGCACAGCCTGCTAACGAGAAGGGCGTGGATGCACCGCAACGCAACGCAACCTGGCAACAGCGCCGGTCACATGCACAGCCTGCTAACGAGAAGGGCGTGGATGCACCGCAACGCAACCTGGCAACAGCGCCTGCCACATGCACAGCCTGCTAACGAGAAGGGCGTGGATGCACCGCAACGCAACCTGGCAACAACGCCGGCCACATGCACAGCCTGCTAACGAGAAGGGCGTGGATGCACCGCAACGCAACCTGGCAACAGCGCCGGTCACATGCACAGCCTGCTAACGAGAAGGGCGTGGATGCACCGCAACGCAACCTGGCAACAGCGCCGGTCACATGCACAGCCTGCTAACGAGAAGGGCGTGGATGCACCGCAACGCAACGCAACCTGGCAACAGCGCCGGCCACATGCACAGCCTGCTAACGAGAAGGGCGTGGATGCACCGCAACGCAACCTGGCAACAGCGCCTGCCACATGCACAGCCTGCTAACGAGAAGGGCGTGGATGCACCGCAACGCAACCTGGCAACAGCGCCTGCCACATGCACAGCCTGCTAACGAGAAGGGCGTGGATGCACCGCAACGCAACCTGGCAACAGCGCCGGTCACATGCACAGCCTGCTAACGAGAAGGGCGTGGATGCACCGCAACGCAACCTGGCAACAGCGCCTGCCACATGCACAGCCTGCTAACGAGAAGGGCGTGGATGCACCGCAACGCAACCTGGCAACAGCGCGGTCACATGCACAGCCCGCTAACGAGAAGGGCGTGGATGCACCGCAACGCAACCTGGCAACAGCGCCGGTCACATGCACAGCCTGCTAACGAGAAGGGCGTGGATGCACCGCAACGCAACCTGGCAACAACGCCGGTCACATGCACAGCCTGCTAACGAGAAGGGCGTGGATGCACCGCAACGCAACCTGGCAACAGCGCCGGTCACATGCACAGCCTGCTAACGAGAAGGGCGTGGATGCACCGCAACGCAACCTGGCAACAACGCCGGTCACATGCACAGCCTGCTAACGAGAAGGGCGTGGATGCAACGCAACGCAACCTGGCAACAGCGCCGGTCACTTGCACAGCCTGCTAACGAGAAGGGCGTGGATGCACCGCAACGCAACCTGGCAACAGCGCCTGCCACATGCACAGCCTGCTAACGAGAAGGGCGTGGATGCACCGCAACGCAACCTGGCAACAGCGCCGGTCACATGCACAGCCTGCTAACGAGAAGGGCGTGGATGCACCGCAACGCAACCTGGCAACAGCGCCTGCCACATGCACAGCCTGCTAACGAGAAGGGCGTGGATGCACCGCAACGCAACGCAACCTGGCAACAGCGCCGGTCACATGCACAGCCTGCTAACGAGAAGGGCGTGGATGCACCGCAACGCAACCTGGCAACAACGCGGTCACATGCACAGCCTGCTAACGAGAAGGGCGTGGATGCACCGCAACGCAACCTGGCAACAGCGCCGGTCACATGCACAGCCTGCTAACGAGAAGGGCGTGGATGCACCGCAACGCAACCTGGCAACAGCGCGGCCACATGCACAGCCTGCTAACGAGAAGGGCGTGGATGCACCGCAACGCAACCTGGCAACAGCGCGGCCACATGCACAGCCTGCTAACGAGAAGGGCGTGGATGCACCGCAACGCAACCTGGCAACAACGCGGCCACATGCACAGCCTGCTAACGAGAAGGGCGTGGATGCACCGCAACGCAACCTGGCAACAGCGCCGGTCACATGCACAGCCTGCTAACGAGAAGGGCGTGGATGCACCGCAACGCAACCTGGCAACAACGCGGCCACATGCACAGCCTGCTAACGAGAAGGGCGTGGATGCAACGCAACGCAACCTGGCAACAGCGCCGGTCACATGCACAGCCTGCTAACGAGAAGGGCGTGGATGCACCGCAACGCAACCTGGCAACAGCGCCTGCCACATGCACAGCCTGCTAACGAGAAGGGCGTGGATGCACCGCAACGCAACCCGGCAACAACGCGGTCACATGCACAGCCTGCTAACGAGAAGGGCGTGGATGCACCGCAACGCAACCTGGCAACAGCGCCTGCCACATGCACAGCCTGCTAACGAGAAGGGCGTGGATGCACCGCAACGCAACCTGGCAACAGCGCCGGCCACATGCACAGCCTGCTAACGAGAAGGGCGTGGATGCACCGCAACGCAACCTGGCAACAGCGCCGGTCACATGCACAGCCTGCTAACGAGAAGGGCGTGGATGCACCGCAACGCAACCTGGCAACAGCGCCTGCCACATGCACAGCCTGCTAACGAGAAGGGCGTGGATGCACCGCAACGCTACCTGGCAACAGCGCCGGTCACATGCACAGCCTGCTAACGAGAAGGGCGTGGATGCAACGCAACGCAACCTGGCAACAGCGCCTGTCACATGCACAGCCTGCTAACGAGAAGGGCGTGGATGCAACCCAACGCAACCTGGCAACAGCGCCGGCCACATGCACAGCCTGCTAACGAGAAGGGCGTGGATGCACCGCAACGCAACCTGGCAACAGCGCCGGTCACATGCACAGCCTGCTAACGAGAAGGGCGTGGATGCACCGCAACGCAACCTGGCAACAGCGCCTGCCACATGCACAGCCTGCTAACGAGAAGGGCGTGGATGCACCGCAACGCAACCTGGCAACAGCGCCGGCCACATGCACAGCCTGCTAACGAGAAGGGCGTGGATGCACCGCAACGCAACCTGGCAACAGCGCCGGTCACATGCACAGCCTGCTAACGAGAAGGGCGTGGATGCAACGCAACGCAACCTGGCAACAGCGCCGGTCACATGCACAGCCTGCTAACGAGAAGGGCGTGGATGCACCGCAACGCAACCTGGCAACAGCGCCGGTCACATGCACAGCCTGCTAACGAGAAGGGCGTGGATGCACCGCAACGCAACCTGGCAACAGCGCCGGTCACATGCACAGCCTGCTAACGAGAAGGGCGTGGATGCACCGCAACGCAACCTGGCAACAGCGCCTGCCACATGCACAGCCTGCTAACGAGAAGGGCGTGGATGCAACGCAACGCAACCTGGCAACAGCGCCGGTCACATGCACAGCCTGCTAACGAGAAGGGCGTGGATGCACCGCAACGCAACCCGGCAACAACGCCTGTCACATGCACAGCCTGCTAACGAGAAGGGCGTGGATGCACCGCAACGCAACCCGGCAACAACGCCTGTCACATGCACAGCCTGCTAACGAGAAGGGCGTGGATGCAACGCAACGCAACCCCACAAACAGACATTCTAACCTAGAAACCCACAGAACAATATCAAATTCCCTAATCTCCCTTAATTGAGCCACTTAAATATTACGTAAGCACTTAGCGTGGCCAAGCGGTTTCATTAGCGACACTTAGAGGAGTCCAACAAGGTCCTATGAATTGATGTGCGTGGGCAACTGAACAAGCGTCACACCCTCCAGGCTGTCCGCAACTACAGTCTACTCGATGGATGTTGGGCATGGAAACAACTTAAGAAACACTTGCAAATAAACAAACATATAAAACAAAGTCCAAATCCAATGAATTAGTATATGTAAATTAACGTCGTCAAGTAAGCCTAATGTAATCTCCTCATTTACATCAAAGTCGATAAATAAGTTTTCTCTAGAACTTTTTTATCGACTCTGTTAACATCGAATTTGTAGACGTTATGTTAATTAGGTATTGGCAATCCATGCGTAAATGAATTCATATGTCAAACAAATTTATATATATGAATTTTCGTAAAACTATACAACCTCTAGATATACACAGTCTATTTTAGAAGTGATTTTAAAGCAGGCTGTCTTCTCTAGTTCATATAAATTCTTGAACTTTAGACAATGATAGTTAGTGTCAAGACAATTTTTCAAGATGCCTGTTTTAACCGGGTAGGCAATGCATTGAGTTACGATCGACACATACATTCAATTAATCTTGTTTCATCTCCACCTCCCCCTCCCCCCACCCTCACAAACTAACTAATATATACCTTCTGTTGATACATACTTTTGCGTTGGAGCTTGGCACTCGATACCTATTCGCCTGCAAAATGTCGACTAGGCAAACTGGGCGTCACGCATTCAAGCAAGTTATGCTGCAATGCACATTGCAATTACTAATCCACAGATTAGATGGTGCGACAAGTCTTCATAAAAGATGGCGCTGCATGCGAGATTAGTTGGCCGAACACCCGCAAGAGCTCGCGATTGCAACGTGACGATAATAAAAAAAAAAAAAGATCGGATCGTATTGAGTGTCATAAATACTAATCGGGGATAGGAATTAGCATGCGATGCAATGCAATGATATGATAATATGCACACACGTTGCATCAAGTGGTTTATCACGGACACGTTTGCAGAACGATCAGGCACGTCAAATAAGAATAACCGCTGTTGGATGTGGTAGATATGTGAACAGCCAATCAAACATGCATAAAGAAGCGCTAAAAGCTTTTACAAGAGCACAGAAACCGAACGATAATTCAATTCCGTAACATGGCGCAAGTCTGTATAAATCATTACTGAGATAGCTTTGCTGTTCTGTTCTCCGCTAATAACAGAACATTATCGAAAGACAGTAAAGATAATGAAAGAAAAACGCATACAAGTAGTAATTTACAACGAGGAAGTTCAAGTGTGCAACAATCGATGAACAAACTTACGACACACTGAACATCGGGAATGCATACAATATGTAGTTGCGAAAACATAATGCAAAAACAACGATAGAGGCTAAAAAAAGACGCATACAAATTATTACAATAGGTATAAATACTGACAAACTACTTAATGTATTACGTAGTTGCGAAAACATTATGCAAAAACAACGATAAAAACTAAAGAAATACGCTTACAAATTATTACAATAGGTAAATACCTACAAAGTACTTAATGCATTATACATCGTAATAATCTATGTAATTATAAAAAACTTATGAGAAAACATATGTCTGAAGGATTTCTAATTGTAGAGGTCTAACGCTCAACATGCAGTATATTGCGCAAGAGCTAGTGGAATGCACGTCGTTACCATAATATACACATTCATTTCATTAATAACAATAAGTAAAATTGCTGCTGCGTTTCAGTGATGTTATACAGCAGTATGTGTACTGTATGGACACTTGCACGTCAGCGCGCATCTGTTCCGCTTCCCGCCCAGTTGTCAATGGACAACTCGCATGACGTATACATCTGTTCCGCTTCCCGCCCAGTGGTCAATGGACAACTCGCATGACGTCACTACAAAAACACTACCGGGAAACTAGAAATTGTCCGGATGCTCTGCAGTTTTTTTCTTTATTGTTTGGCATTTTTTGCATTAATTATTGTTGCAGAAATTAGTTTTTCGCGTTTGTTACAGTCAAGTTCATGAATCAGTTTCGAGTAGCTATACTATACAAGACAAGGTCTATAGTCGTCGTACAACAACTTGGGTAATGCTTCCGTCACGGGTGGGTGAACGGCAGCCAACTAGCGGCCGTGGCTAATTCAAATACCTGCTCAGGTTGGCCGAGACTGTAAACACGTCATTGATTGACGACGAAAGCGTTCCCGTAGTTGCTGTAAGACTACTTCAACACCTTTCTAAGTTTCTACTATACTTCCCACATGCCCGTTCGTAAATACTGCGTGGGCATGAGAGGCGAGCCCATCAAAACACGGGTATCTCCCAAGTAATAGTGAGCTTGCATAGCCGCGGAAATCCGCAAGACATTAGCGAGTAGCAGATAAATAATATATAAACGTTAAATTGTTGAGGTTGCGGGTCCGTTGTGGGCGGAAGCGGGTGCGGGGTGGGAGTAGTGATGTGTGAAATTACCAGGTAGTTTATGATTTACCCAATTGCTCGGTAGTTTTCGTAGAATTTAAGCTCGCGGTAATTGAAAATAATAGAACATGAGCTTCTGCTTGCGTGACATGCAGGGTGTACGTAAAACCTGTGCACAATTACTCAAGGTGGAGCTTTGCTATAAAACAATGTCAATACTCAATACAGCTGCCAATTTATCAAACATTGCTAAAAGAACAAAAACGCAAATCTCCAAGATATTTTCTCAACTGTGTATTGTAATTTACGCTAATTTACATTTTTAATTACACAGTAAATTTCCTTCATTCTCGCTACCCCATGATCTAACAATATTTCTCGCATGACTTCTCCCGAGTCCCGACCTACCCAGGAATGGTGCCCGATGACGCGTGTCCGAATTCCTCTTTATCATTGCTAACTCTAGGTCTAAGTCTAAATTTTACGTCATCAATCATCGGTGACGTATGAAGTACTGTCCGAAATCGTTAAGTCTAGGTCTAAATCGAAGTTTAGACCTAGTAATCGAAAGTGCACGCTCGTTATAAGTCTAAATAATGGCGGACGAAAAAAAGCAGTTGCGAGAAGACGAGGATGGAAAATTGAAATGTAAGTTAAGTATATTGTTAGTATTATTGTATCCTCTAGTATTATTTTATAATGTAAACAGTGATAGGCCCACTCTAGAGGCTAAAACCTGCATCAATACTGGAAAATGAATACTTTTACATTTCCTAACCTCCAAAGGCGTCGGTACAATCCGCGGATTGACCCGTCGAGAAGGCTGTGAACCAATGCCTCAACTCTAGGTCAAATTTCTCGCAATAGGTGGCTCTACAATAGATTTAGTACTGTCTGAAATCTACTAAGAATTAGAATTAGAACATGCTAAATAATTTAAACCTAGACTTAGACCTAGACTTAGACTTAGACCTTAGACTTTTAATTCGGACACGTCCTTAGAATGGATGTTTCGCAGCGGGATTAGTTCCCGCGTATTCCGCAAGGCCACTTGCCGCTTATTTGCACAACGGACACACTACCGCGGAATTCTGCGTGTGTATTGCGTAGGCTGTGGAATGTGGACCCATCACAGCTCTCCAACACTGTTTACACAACAACATCGCTGACCGCAGCGGTGGCTCAGTGACACCACGGGGGACCCTGATGTGAGAGGTGCCGGGTTCGAACCCTTCCCCTACTAATGAACCCTTAGTAATGATACCAATCTTGACCTGCCCTAGTGTAATACTCTTAGTTTGCCTAAATCGGGACAGTAATATTAGTTAGTTAAACTACAACAGCTGAACATTTCAGTTTATTGACGAGTCATTTCTGGGCCAGATAATAATGTGTCGAATTTGACTAAAACCTTGTCATTCAATTGCTTGTCATTTTGTGTTGTGTTGTCATTAGCACAGATTACCAAACGCTCTCACACTAAAAATCACTCCTTGTATTGTATGTAATGTATTGAATGAGTTGCCACCAAGACAGTTTAGTAACTAGGATTCAATATGCAAATTGAGAACCCAAGCTCAAAGTTTGGCCATGCGGGAATCGCCAACTTACACACGGAACAATGATAAGCCCAAAAGTAATATCAATGACCTGAAAACAACATTGGCTTCCTAAATGGGTTCGTTACCTTGTTTCTTAGTGCTTTCATAATATAGTATTAGGCTTCAGTCGCAATCTAGAACAATGCATACAATGTAATGACCTTATATTTATTTACTACAACGTGCATGTTTCTGATGCACGTTTGTGTTGCACTCGAAAACAAACACAGCACGATATTGTGTTATTCTTCTTCCGAGAGATGGCCGTGTGTAAGTCTGATGGTTTGACATTGATTCATGGGACAAAGAAGCGAAAATGATCCATAACTGTGACCACTTTTATTTTTTAGTAGTAATACTTGATATGAATTGTTCATTTTTTTGCGATAAGAAGCACATGTGACAAACTTTTGACGTATGACGTGTTAGTTTAGTTTAATTGTAGTGTTTAGTGTTTAGAAGGCTCTTCGCGGCACAAGATTTCCTAGGATTATGTTTGCTAGCGTCGACGCCGTTTTTTTCAAGAGACTTAAAAATTTTTGTCTTTACTTATGTGGTGACAAGAATAAACAATTAATAATAAATAATAATGATTTACTCTGTCTCTCAAATTAATGTATAAATCTTTTTTTAGAACAGGCTGGGCCATACATACCATTGTCTACAACCACGATATTATAAGATGATAATTGGTATCACAAAAGTTGAGGGTAATTAATTCGTTTTTGGGTAAGTAATACGATAATTTTAAAAACGGTCGGTGTGACCCATAGCGTCTATCTTGAGCGCAACATTGAAGCTGATTCTCGTAACATGTTCCTGTGTGCATTGGGCCTACCATTACTGAGACATGATGTCATTCCTTGTTATTTTGTTCCTGTTTACTTGTAAACGTTGGCCAGTGTGAAAACTGTTGCGGCGCGAAGCAAATAGTTGGCAACTGATTTTCGATTGCTATTATTAATATTTATATCGTTTTAACTTTTATCTCTACTTAATCATTCTATTTTTTTAAATTTATTCATCTGATTTTACTTGCAGTAAAATTCGTTTTTTCCTACCCTAAAGGTTTGGGCTGTAGCATCGTGCCTGGCCTACGCTGAGTAGCCTACCAGGCCATGTGACTTACAACATACACTTGTCATATTGTGTAGAGTGTAAATGCTTTGGTTGTACTGTTTTATTTGATGTGTTGCGATTTTATTGCATTAAACAAAAATAATTTAGAACAATTGGTAAAGCGCAGTACTTGTTAGATTATATAAGTGAAGCTTGTCAACAAAAATTTGAGAGGAACACTGATTTATTTGGCTATCGTTCTTAAAACACACAATGGTAGAGGTTACCAGTCCCCATGTAGCTACTAATGTTATTGTTTTCTGCATTGATGTAGGTAAGTGTCGTGTGGAAACTGCAGAGTGCTGCAGAGTCGGTCTGATTATGTTGATAAGGAAGGTGTCAGTTTGATCGATCTTACCACGCTACTGGCGCCCGCGGCGGCGACGCTTGGAAACGTATGTAGACGCTGGCGCTGCCATTGGCGGTGGATCTCCAGCGAAGTGTCCCCAAACCTTGGGTAACCATCCTGCATCAAAACATCCACATTGTGCTGAGCAACATTGTATTCATGGGGCGAAGCTGCCTATCACATACAGTACGAAGGTTCCGTTGGCGCTCTTCAAATGCAAATTCCCGCTCAAAACTGTGAGCTGTAATCCCTATCATTGCGCGAATGAATGTTTTTTAGTGACATCTAAAAAAAGCTAAAGTATTATTGAAAACTTAATTTATGAAGATATAATTTCTCAAACACTAAAAACGTGATGAAGACCTACAAATATTGCACTACTTCTGTACAGCTGATATTTTGCGGAATTAAAACATTTTTAATCATCCGTTATCAAAATATCAGACGTAACGAAACGATTACGATTTTTGAAAATTTTCAGTCCAGTTTATAGCCATTACGAAAAATAGATGGGCTATTGATTTTTCAATACTGTTCAGCGTTGTCAAGATGTTAAAGTCGATCGATGATAACTGCACATGTAATATAAATCATTCAAATTGTATGTACTGCAAGTTGAGATTAAGCTTGTGAATATTATAGAAAAAAATATGCACCTACCGCTATTAGTTGTTTATTTATTGAGTGTTGAAATGCGTTGGAATTCCCTATGTTATACATTGTAACTGAACAAAAACCTACACTTTCAATCGTATAACTTTGCGTAGCACCTTCAAACAGTAATATTGTAACACATTTTCGTCCTAAATGTAGATAACTTCATGACTAACATAAATACGTTTGAAAAAGATGGTCGAACGCGATCCTTTTTCGAGATATTCGCGTTGGTGTGTCAATTTTACGTCAAATCTACTCAAATTAGAAACTATAAATATACTTTATTATTAAAAAAAATATATATAATTTAAAGAAGTTCAGTATTAAATGCTACTTACATGTAATAATTCTTGAAATTCATAATTTAGAATAAAAAAAGTATTTTTTCATGTCCATTTAATTTGAATGGTTTAGTTGTTGTATTGAATGGGTATTCATATTGTGACTACCTCGCCGCCTAAACAGCTGACAATCGTCACAGTATCTTGTCCTGTCTTGCCTGACCAAACACTCAAAATGATGATTAATGGTCGCATCGATATGCAAAGTGATTAGTGTTATGTTAAGTGTTCGTTTACAACTAACTTCAGAGAGATAACAGATGTCGAGGTAATTGACAGGTAGATGTGTGTGTTCCGACTTCAAGAAGATAGAAACCATCAAATCGTTGACGAAGTAGCGTGAATTAATTATTATTATTTATTTTATTATTATTTTGATTATTATTATTATTATTATTACTATTATTATTATTATTATTATTATTATTATTATTTTTATTATAACTATTATTATTTTTATTATAACTATTATTATTTTTATTATTATTATTATTATTATTATTATTATTATTATTATTATTATTATTATTATTAATTATTAATTATTATTATTATTATTTGTTGTTGAACGAAATGCACGGTACTCGACAACTATGAACTATGATCGTATGACGGCGGGTTGAATGAATGAGTGAATGCATCATCGAGGGTAATGAAATGGTATGCTCATTACTTGCATTTCACATGTTGCACATGGCACACAGCCAACTACTACACTGTAAATCGAACCAGTTGTGAGGCTTGGTGACGTGGAAACGTAATTAGATGATTTTCAGAATTTGATTTAGAGGGCCGTATACCTAAAGGTCCTAGATCAATTCTGAAAATCATCTTTTGGCCAGATCAAGAAATTATTGGTTAGGGTAGGTTTAATGTATAGTTTAATTTTGTTAATCGTTGGCAAAGTTAGGTTAGGAGGTTAGGTTGGGTTAGGTTTCGTTATGTTTTGTTTTTGTTGTGTTTTTTCTATCAGGTAATTTCATACACCGAAGTATCGTCCTTTGAATGGCAAAAATAGGTCACATTCACATCACATGTTCAGAACGAGCTAGTTGTAAGTACTACGTCGTGAACTGCAAATAACGCAACCATACTGGATTATACGCACATACAAAGAGTATCAAGAGCGATCGCGAGTGCGATTAGTTCTCTTGAATCAAAACAGATGTCGCTAGTGTAGCATCGCGCGCGCTCAAGAAGTCTCGCGCATGCGCCGTCGCGCTTGGCTAGTCAACTCAAAACAACATCTTGTTTACGCTCACTCACCCCAGCGGATACAATTTTTTTCTATCTAAAAAACTGAACCGCGCCGGAAGTAAAGTAATGTATGGCGAGTAAATAGCGGTGGCGCCAAAGCACCTTGAGCATTTTAATACACGCATAAGTTTCCCATAGACTGAGAAGAACCAAGCAGGCACGCATGGCCACACTACAGTCCACAGCGACACAATTGACGAGTGGTGATAGGCGGAGCTTGCGCAGAGCACTGTGTCACGTGACTAGCAGTTGGGAAAAGTCCCTACTGTCCGGACGGATTCACGCAAAACACATCCACACTTATCTCGTGCTAGCTGGTATAATATTCATTTTTAAGATATAACCTGGAAAACATATTTAGTTCACATACCAGTGGTCAATATAAAGGTTATTTCAAAATTATAGACGAAATAGTTAACTGGTTAGAACAATTCACGCACTTAAGAGGATTAAATGAGCAAGGTGTGTTTTGTTTTTTCAACTTCAATTGGCGAAAAACTTATGATCGGTTTTTGACGAGAGTTTCTTTAGCATGTGTTCCAATAATGTGAGACAGTAAACAAATAAACTTTCTTGATAGAAAATGCCTAGAACGAAAATTCATAGCATGCACTAATATGCAAGGTGCTCAGTTTCACGGTCAAAATCGCTACTTTTGAGGCCCAACCGCTACACCCTGCATATTATTGCATGCTATGAATTTTCGTTCTGAGCAATTTCTATCTGGAAAGTTTATTTGTTTATTGTCTCAGATTATTGGAACACATGCTAAAGAAACTCTCGTCAAAATCCGATCATAAGTTTTTCGCCAATTGAAGTTGAAAAAACAAAACACGCGTTGCTAATTTTATCCTCTTGATGCGCGAATTGTTATAACAAGTTATCTACTGGGTCTATAATTTTGAAATAACCTTTATATTGACCACTGGTATGTGAACTAATTACGCTTTCCTATAGGTTATACCTGAAAGTGAATATTATACCAGCTAGAACGAGATAAGTGTCGTACATTAAGCGCGTGAAAGCGTAACAGTTAGCGGATTTGTCCCAACTATGGGCGCCACGTTCCTTCGTGACGTCAGGGGGCGGGTAAATCACTACTCGTCAATTCATAGGTTGCACGTACGTCACATCTTTGCGCGTAGCGGCCACATTTGTGATCAAACTTTGACGTTGCCATGGAGAAACAATTGAAGGCTGTTGTGGTAGAACACAGAAATGTTTAGTTCTTTAAAATTCAGCGTGTTTAAAAAAAAACACAATTGGTATGTGTCGTAATTTATTTTTTTATTACTTACGTTTACTTTTTAAATTCTAAAAGGCTTATTTATCGAATTTGATTAATATTTGGCAATGATGTTGAATTGGTCCTCATCAATTGTGTCGCAATCATGGCCGCTGTGACGTCACGTGGGAACTATGAATTGGTCGGTAGGGACGGCTCATTAGTAGCACACGCGACAACCCTGACTGAGGTGTTGGCGTGCTTTTCCCCAGTCACAAGGCCAAGCTACCGTTGAATTGAGCACAAAAAGTAAAACAAACTGAAAACAACATTTTTACTGTGGAGTGTATATTCGTATGAATTTCGTAACATAATGCATCAATCTTGTGTACACGCACTGGCATACAAAGATAGTAAGGGGCGGGCAAAAACGAATTTGCAATAATAATGCGTTTACAATGTGCACTAGTGATGTTGGTCTCAATCCAACGTATGAATCAATATGACACGCACGTATAAGTGATCAACAACAAGCAATTACCATATCGGACAACAAGTGCGAGAAGTAGATTGAGTTAAGAAGTTTTCTGTCCAGTCCGTGAATTATGTCAGTGAGACAGTGACTGTATCGTTTATTTCTTTATTTAATGTTAAATTATTTTTTACTAACGAATTTACTGCCCAGTTTTTACGAAACAAAACGGTAAATCATAAACATGGTTTTATATTGCTTAAAAAGGAAATATCACCCAGAATATTTACAAACAACAATTAATGTTCATCTCATTTCGTAACTAATCTATTGATCCTCGATCGTGCGTTATATAGGTGATCGGTCAAACCACAGCCCGCATACGCTGAGCGGTCAACTCAACCCATTACTTACGGCACAGCTGTGGCTCACCACAAAAACCTAGAACGTTTTTAAATTGCTTCAGATTGTTTGCATTACCGAGTCAGTGGGCCGCCTAGCCGCAGCGCTATCTACCGAGTGGAAAACATCAACTGTTGCAGTGGTTATCTACCATGGTAGTAGTAGTAAAACAATACGAATAACAAGATTCTCTAAACTGATAACGAGTCCCTGGTGTTTCGCACGATTAACTTCTCCCGCTGCGCAATTTACCGTGTTTGTAAATAAAAGTGCATGCATATAAATAATAATGATTGTGACACTGACATGCCTATTATGTTCGCACCTGCGCGTGGCGGTGCAGGCGGCTTACTAATTGTGTGTAGAATCTCTGATAGGCAGAGCCATGGCCGATTTAACTGCATTGCCATATCTATAATTACATACGTAACGTGTGAGAGGCCCATCCACGGGTTAGATGTTCACGAGTTATTAGCAGCAAAACGGTTTACTAAGGAAACTCTCTGTACGTGTGACGCGTTGGTAAGCGAGCACGTCTACGAACATTCTGCCCAAAAGTTCTCAAAGTAACCGCCATTGGCCAATATAATAATGTGCATAGAATTCGACTTGTAATTATCATAGTTACTTCACTTTTGATAGCAACAGAAATGTAATTTCTACCTCCAATACATCATCGAATCGCGTTTAAAGTTTTGTTTAAGTTTGGTTTCAGTTTTAAAGTTTAAAGTTACATATTTAACGATGGGATGGGACGGACATTTACCATAAAATGACCATGTTACACTCAAATGTATCGTGTAACTGACCGATTTTGTCACATAACAATAATGAGATTTAATCCACAACGAAGCTTGTGGATGGTCCAAATTTCAACTTGATCGGACTCTCCGTTCGACCACTATCGCGAGACATAAAAAAAAAGAGTGACGAGAACTATTATGTAATAATTGTAATTGAATTGAGAGTTTGACGCATGCTGCAAGTTCAGTTCTCTTTGGAAGAGCTCGTTATTGTGGCGGTTGGTGAAGGAATCAGCTGCTGTCGTCATCGGCCTCACTGCTGCACATATTTCATTATTGATGATTCTTAAATCGCCATAAACTCTCTTCAATTAGCACAGAATAACAAGTGGAATAAAAGAGCCGCCAACAACAGGACATACGTCAAGGAAGCTGACAGACAGAAGAAAGTGTGCCATTCAATTCAATGTGTACTGTACAGTGTACAGCGATCATGTTATGCAGTTTTTTCCGAACCGACGTCTACCTTTGGCCGCAAGGGTTTATTCCTGCATCCAACGGAGACACTCCAGGGGACGTTATTGTGGCATTTGAAGCCATCACAGCTACAAATACGAGCTCATCAAAAGTATATGGAATCTCTCCGTTGAAAATCAGTTCATACAACTGAGTGGACAGCAAGTAACTATTATAATTACTAAATTACTATTCAATTAATTAATTTATTGTTGTCATTACACAAGCAGAAATACGTGCCCCTAAATGAAAATTGATGACTCATCAGTTCTTACTAAACGAAATACGAGCTGATTGGTTGAAAGTGGTGGGGGTATGGATGTCATGTCATGTCGTGTCCCGAACACACAAGACGGTCACATAGTTTCTGTCACCTCGAGTATAGCCCGAGAGGACACGCAAATGAAGCACGTTCTCTGCCGTCACAGGATTGCCAATGATTGTATATTTTATTGCAATGAGCCCAAAAAGTCGCGACTTCCCCTCCGCAATCATCGCTTCGTCACGGTACGTCACCCCCCCCCCCCCCCCCCTCAACGGCGACCGTGCATAGCACAGGTGTGACCCCAGTGCGACTTACTGTTCCGGCAAGCGTGAAACAGCGTACACTTTGTTGCTGCGATACTTATCTAACCAAATTGGGCTGGTCGCAATAGCATAGCTCCAAGCTGTACTGCACACAACAACAGATGTGTTGATATAAAATAGTTGTTCAATAATCCTTGAATAATTTCTATGGCGGGAAACAAAATGCACAATTTGAGACAGAAAACGTTTCATAATATGTGCAAAGTTAAAAGTGAGTAAACTTGATGAATTTGCCTGGAGGCATGGACAGTTACGAGTAGATAGTAGTTTTTCAATTGGATTATAAGACGGATAATAACTATTTATGCTAGAAATCGAAACACAAATTACAAACAAGTTCTTTACTGGGTATAAGATATATTTGTGTGTTAGTATTGTAACACCTATGATTACAGTTTCTTGTAGTAGAAACAAAACTCAAGTACGACATGAACTCGTACAAACAATAATGCGTATGGTATATGGTATTATATGGTATAATGTATGGTATTAATTCAATTAATTGTAACCTACAAATTACTTGGTTGTTGGGGTTTCATGATCCGTGTACCAAGGACTACTCGAAAAACCCGACGTTTTGGCTAAATAGCACCAGCCATTATCGAGAACATTAAAAACGGGGCAACCCCCAAAAAGTACACATTCAATCCTGTTCAAATAAACTAAAAACAAAATTCAAACAAAACAACAGCTAAATGGCACCAAATCAAGTGATGGCAATGGAACAATAATCCGTGCACAAGGTGCCAAACGTCGTATATTGGATATGGATACAATTACAAATGTTTAACATTTACAAGTTAATTGAAGTTATTGTTTAGATAATTCCCTGACCAAGCAACCTATATAAACCTGCGTATGACAGTTAGCTCAGCGTTATTACTTCTAGCCTAAAGCTAAAACCCCGCGAGCCGCGAGGAAACGACAAACGTTGATTGGCTTCGCTCGTTCGTTCGAAGCGACCGCGTTCCCGACTCCAAAACTAATGAGATTCTGTAAACAAATTCATGCACGTTGGCAGATTCCAGTCTGACATTGGGAATGTTTTAAGCTCTCTGGAAAAGCGATCTACACCTCGCATTCACTCCAAGATATAAATAAAGCTAAAAGGGTTTGGCCTAAAAAAAAACTGTTCCAAGTTTATTCAGGGGCTGTTGGTTGGTTTATTCCTGTCCGGCGCTGACACAGCTATACGTTTAATATTGGAGCTAATATTAGCAACTTTCGTGCCATATACAAACATACACGGTGGGAACTTTGCGCACCGAGAAATGGTGTTATATCGCCCGGCCTACGGGTGTTTGCCAGCCTTGCACCGCGATCACTGCCGGTAACTGCCTAACCCGCCACGATACACAAAAACAAGTGACATCCGTCGTGGCCGACGAGCCGAGAATAATCTTGACATTGCGATAAAAAATTTAAATGTGCTTTCAGAAATGCTGGAATGGAAACGAATGTCGACATCCATAGGGGTTGTGTTGTGCCTTCACCTTTGCTGACGTCATACACGAATAGAATGAGATCTTGGCCAATCAGCGGGTCGCTACTCAACAGAGCAGCGTGGGTATTTCAAATACCAATAGCTGATTGGCCAATTATAATCATCTCATCTGTGAAGCTAGCATCAGTAAAGACAGAACGGAACCCTTACAGACGCTTCGCACCCATCGTACATTTCGTCTGTCTACGTGTCCAGCCAGTTTTTTTCTGACATCTTGTTTATCTACTGATAATCTACATATTTAAGTATTTTAACGAGAAGTGTCTCAGACTGAGTTGGCGCAGGGTCTCTTTGATAGAGTAATAAAACTGTGGTCAATCTGCATTCCTCCTCCTCTACTCGACCGAGCCTGAGACTAAATATTTCATATTCACACAATAAATTAATGACTAAAGTATCTTAAAAATGTAATCTTTAGAGCAACACATTATTTTAAATAATGTTACAAGTCTTAACGAAAAGCCGCAGTAAAAACGTACATAATTCGTTGAAATATGGCGCTTTATTTTTTAAACTGGCTACTTGAGTTCCACCTTTACATTTATGTTGCACAATTCGTGATGCTGTTCTATGTTGCTTCGAATCGCTTTCGATCTACTGTTTTCAATTATTCGCCACGGTTTGGTATGTCAAAGAAGTTACAAATAATATGCAACATACAAACCATCAGTGTCAATGAGAAAGATATGAGAAACAAACACATAAACAGAAACAAGAAAACGTAGACATACAATGCGATCGATGAAATCCAACATTACTGTACTGTAGGTGGGGTGTAAGCAATACATCTACACTCAACATTCCACTTACTCACTGGCCACTGCTGTTAGCCCGTTCCCCAGCACCTATCCTGTTACGACACCCGTTGGTGACCTTAGACTAACCCTCGGACACTGCTCAAATAAAGGCGCGCAGCTGTAATTATATGTCAACAAAGCTATCAAATTTTAAAAAAAAATACTATGAATCCATTCCCTCTCACTAGTCAACAACCGGTAAAGGGGGACTGCTCGGTAACAAAAACGAGTACTGGCGATGGAGACTCCATGCACAGCGGGATCTCACGTCTACTCCTTGATTACCCACACTTCACACTTTGATGGACTCTTTTGTTGTAGCTACGCCAATATCAATGACGATGACATGTAATTCAACAGGACGTTGTCAAAGATTGAAAAACGTTAACAAGATCGTAATCTGAACTGAAGCCAGTCAAGTCGGCATGCATAGGTGTCAGCTGTCATCAATGTAGAGAAGTGACCATGGGAGGTCAATGCATGTCAGACTTGCAAGGTTATAAGTCCGAACTGAGACACTCTATGCCCCCTGCAATAAGCTAGAGTGCGCCACTGTACTACGCACCTACAAGCCAGTCAAGTCGGCATGCATAGGTGTCAGCTGTCATCAATGTAGAGAAGTGACCAGGAAGGTCAATGCATGTCAGACTTGCAAGGTTATAAGTCCGAACTGAGACAATCTATGCCCCCCTGCAATAAGCTAGAGTGCGCCACTGTACTACGCACCTACAAGCCAGTCAAGTCGGCATGCATAGGTGTCAGCTGTCATCAATGTAGAGAAGTGACCATGGGAGGTCAATGCATGTCAGACTTGCAAGGTTATAAGTCCGAACTGAGACACTCTATGCCCCCCTGCAGTAAGCTAGAGTGCGCCACTGTACTACGCACCTACAAGCCAGTCAAGTCGGCATGCATAGGTGTCAGCTGTCATCAATGCAGAGAAGTGACCAGGGAGGTCAATGCAAGTCAGACTTGCAAGGTTATAAGTCCGAACTGAGACAATCTATGCCCCCCTGCACCCCCCTGCAATAAGCCAGAGTACGCCACTGTACTACGCACCTACAAGCCAGTCAAGTCGGCATGCATAGGTGTCACCTGTCATCAATGCAGAGAAGTGACCAGGGAGGTCAATGCAAGTCAGACTCGCAAGGTTATAAGTCTGAACTGAGACACGCTATGCCCCCCTGCAATAAGCTAGAGTGCGCCACTGTACTACGCACACAACAGCCGTTATGACAGCCTGCCATCCATATTGTTTGCCTTATCATCATATCTATCCTCATCCACGCAACCATTTTCTCCTACAATGAAATACAAATTATATACTAGCCCCAACGTAAGTATTCGTATACTGACGTCAGATCCTTATTTATACGGCCCCTTTCATGGGCGCTAATTCAAAGGAAATCAACAGATTCTTGGCGTTATTTTACACATTCGTGAATGCAGTATTCCGCTGAGTAGAGAGCACTTGGCCACGCCCACTGTTCCCGGTAACCAACGAAAGGACATGTTTCAATTAGATGGTAGGAACTAAAGAAGTAGGAAATTAAGTTGGCACCATTCGACTCGGTTATGTGGTAAGCATGTAATACTTACGTCGGGGCAACTTTATACACATGTTGTAGCGGCTACTCAACTCGGCTGGTCTGTTTCAAGTATGGACATATAGAATTGAGTATTCCCGATTTTAGCAAATTCGTTTAAAATTGCATTGATAGTGAAAGACGATACCATACATGATTTAATTAATAACCATAAACTAGCAATATTATAGCCATCCGTAAGTAAATAACGTCTTATTTTCGACATTGTCAATGCTGTCATCATAACAATAATAGAATATTTCCAAGACATATTATTCACGATTTCATAACTAATTGACACATCCACGAAACTATTCGTGTAAATAACTTTAGAAAATACGCTGCGTTGTCGAAATTGGACTGATCCAAGTCACCATCGACGGAACTAGAACCATCAACACTATTAAAGCTGAAAGATGGCGGATATTCGCATGGCAGTGAAGTGAAGGTACCGGATCCGAACCCGCCCTAGTGCGTCGCAACCAATAGCCGCCTCTACAAATATGTGCATAGTTAATAGTTCACAACATAACATGTTATAAATTTGTTTCGTGGAACTCTGAGATTAATAGTTGTGTACTACAATACGTGCTACACTTAAGCTGCGTACACACGGCGGATTTTGGCCTCACGACGATCTCAAGGCGGTCGGACGGATGGACTGATCGGATGAAAATTGGATGGAAATCTCTCGTGTGTACAGACACTGGCGGTCTTGAGGCGATCGTACGACGATCCGTTCCAATCTCTGCCTGGTCAGTATTTTTAGCTGCGTACACACGGCGGATTTTGGCCTCACGACGCCGCCGGGACGGTCGTACGACCGCCTTGAGATCGTCGTAAGGCCAAAATCCGCCGTGTGTACGCAGCTTTAGATGACGCCGCAAAACAGGTTCAGACAGATGACTGAACGATTTGCTTAGTTTTGTCCGTGTAAGAAACGCCTGCTCACATTGAAGTAGTATGATTGAATTAAGCAAGAAGTTGAGCGCATCCGAACCATTGTCTGAACCAAAGAAGCGGAAGCGAAGCGTAGTACACGAAAAGTGACTATCTTTTTAGTATCGCCATTTTCTGTAACGAACATGACCGTTTATGTTTTGTGAACATACGCCAGATTCCGAGGATGTTTCTCTTGCTTTATCAATTAGTTCAATTACTGCTTCGAGTTCTAGAACCGAGTTACAAACCTCGACTTTGTTTTTTTTAGTATACATCTAATGTGATTTGTTGTTGATAAGTTAAAAATAGAAATCATGTTCACGCTTACATGAGTGTTCCTTGTTCACATTCGAGATTATTCGGTATTCAAATTGTTTTGTTTTTTTTATTCAATAGTTCATTCCCACCTTAACCAAAGTAGATACATGACTTTGAAATACAACTTCCATGCATACTATTTCAGACCTCATAATGTAGTTAAGATCGTTGAGTGACAGTCAAGACTGATGAGGCGACAGCGGATCTCAGCATATGGAAAATAATTGTATTAAGTTTGCTGGCTAGTAAAAATAGAACAATCAAAAATTCTAGCTCATGCGGCCAAGACAGAAATAGTTACACAAACAATCTGACAATCATTTGAAATAGAGACGAAATAAAACCTGTGTTGAAATGAACCAGTTGTATCGAGGAAGTAAAAAACAAACAAAAAAAGCAAAAAAAACATACCTCGAGAAATATTTATTCATAAATTATATGTCATTGCTCATTGAAGGTCATTCATTCAGAAAAAGCTCACTCACATCATTAGAGTGGCGCAGCCGACGTTCTACACAGCCCTTAGCGCGCGGGGTTAGAGTACCCTAGTGAGTACCCTACTGACCTGTACCCTAGTACCCTAGAACCTACCCTAGTACCCTACTGAGAGTACCCTACTGACACAATAACAAGAACAAATTTGAAGTACATGAATGTATTTATTTATACACACTCACTCATTTATTTTACTATTTAACTTGAGCCGTTCTTTTGAATGAAGAACAATTAATATATGACTATGAGTGGAAAAGTATATCCAAAAAATTGGTTCCCTGTTGGAATAATTTTATATGTATTTACTTGTATTTTAGTTGTGATAACTGTGACTAAACAGATAAATATAATAATTGTGTTTATTTTCATTTCTGGAGGATGAACTGACTATTAGACAAACAAAATAGGTAACATAACGACTGCTCGCAACTTTTAGTACAAATTCATATTTTATTTCAACAATATAGCTTTGAGTTGCTGTTTTTGACGTACTCGACAGCTAGATCATTTGACGTAACGACAGCGTAACGACAACAAAACATGTTACCTGTTGACATCACTGACAGCTCAATGTATTGTAAATATGCATGGAAGCATACATAACTATGTAATACACAATACAGATCCTGAACCATATTTGTTTATTACAATGTATGCCATATGACTGCATGGTCTTTTGTAGGCGCTGTCAGGGCTTCTCAAACTATGGGTCGCGACCCCAGCGGAATCGCGAGGAATTTAATGGGTCGCGAGCTTGAGAAAAATGGAAGTTAAGGTGTATATAGAATCGAACATTTTTTAAGAAAATGTATAAATGTATGTAGATAAGTTGAAAAAGAGACTCAGCGGGAACTTCCTTACTCTTGCATTCGCTTGTATGACTGTCAAGACAGAGCGAAGCGAATCGCTTCCAATATCGACTGACAAACGACAGTCTATTTCAGTGTACAAACTACGCAAATAAGGTCCGATATAAGACGGGGTCGCGAGATTTTCCACTTAGAAATTTGGGGTCGCGGGCAAAAAAGTTTGAGAAGTCCTGGGCTAAGTCCTTTCATGATGCTGGGTTGCGAGGGTTTGCACTGTGCATCCAGGCTAATCGCGAAGACAGTCACGATGCGATATCACGAGTATCACTCGACCTCTGTGTTGGGATAATCACATTCCGGTTGGTGTGATTGTGATGTTATGAATACTCGACGAACAGTCAATGCGATGAATCAGCGAGCGCGTGATTGCGTGATTGCGATGAACCAACTTTTTGTTATGGTGTTTGCAGTTTGATTCACACTACTAATATTTGACAAAATAAACGTATGGGATAATAATCATTTTTCGTAAGAAGCCCTCTTATAAGGTGCACCCCAGCTTTACCTGTTGTGCCCTTCTACAGGTGACTAACTATAGGTATGTTAGGGTGTTTGGATAGTTGGGAAAGAATGTCCGAGGGTTGATAGTATGACTCAACACCTGCATTCGCTTTACGACTAAAAAAAACCTCTGAAACATCTTCACAGGATTGACGGCCGCCGGAATCGAACCGGCGACCTCCCGCATTAGAGCCTCGCGTCTTACCTCTAAGCCATGCCTGTGTGGGTTGAAAGCAGATGAGCGGTGAGTGGTGTAAGTAGAGACAAACCGTCGTTTAGCAAATTAGACGAAGCCTTCCCTCAATGTAAATGACAATGACATGCACTAATGATCTATTTTCGCTAATGACCCTTCTACACTCTCGGCGTGATGACAGCGGGTACAGTAAATTACGCCATGATTATCGTTATGGACGTCATACTGCTGATTGAAGCGTCAAGTATTTCCACGTCGTTCCAGGCCTACGCCAGACGTTAGTAAAATAATTTTGTGTTGTTTGATGACCCATTTTTGGGGTTTTGGTGATGTATTTTACAAGATTCGCAACATAACCTTAAATTCCCGAATTCATATAGAGTACAAATACTTGTGGTTGTATTTTAGTTAGGAAATTTGATTTGGGTTAGTAGGCCTATACTACAGGTCTGAGGTCTATACTACAGACTACAGACTACAGTAAATAGTAATTCGGCCTTGATTAATAAGTTTTCCCTTTACACTGGTAGTTCACGAGACTAGTTTAATTATCAAGTTTAGAAAAGGTATACCGGTGTAACAGAATATCTTTACCTTTGGAATATTATTACTCAGATATGCGTTACACATTGCGAAGCGAACTTCAGAAGAAAACATGGGGTCTCAAAATAACCTTAACCTAACCTAACCTAACGTAACCTAACTTATCCTAACCTAACCGAACCTAATGTAAATGTAATGTAACCCAATATAACCTTAGTATAACCAAAGATTACAAACTAGTTTGTAAATTTTGGTATAACGTAGTTTAACCTTTTCTTTGTTCGCAACGTGTAACGGCTGCTTGAGTCAGCGCGGGTATTAGTAATGATGTGCTATGCGTAAAGATGAGGCCTTTGGGCGGCGTGATTGAAATAATTATTGAATTAATGAATTTTAATTAATAGCAAATTGTTATTGAAAAAATTAATTATTCCGTTGTGCCAAATGCATGTGTACTTCCAGGAAATTAGAAAAGTAGGATTAATTTTCCAAAACAGCATTGGGGTTAGCGAAAATGTATCAATCCTATACTGCCATAATAATCTCATTTGAACTTTTGAAGGTAGCGTAGGTATTAACGCCCGCTGAAGGTAATCATACTTTCTCACTTGCAAGTATACACGCACAGTTGGCGCTAAGTAACTAAATAACTTCCAACGCCAACCATACCATCTGACTATATCGTATTAGTTACAAGTACAACTTATGAAAGACAGGTAGAAATGTTGGCATTCGTAGGGATAAAGCAAATTATGTCCGCTTCGTTTAGTTCTAATCGACATTGTGATGTAGGCTACAATCGTTATCAATCCATAGTATCATAGAAGTTATCATAGGGTAACACAGTGATACAAGTGAAGATAGCGCATGTGATGGCCGGCAATAATCTACTCATCGATCATAGTATTTCCTCATTAAGACAAATGAAGTATGATGCCCATCAAAGTGTTATGAATTGCGATTACTAAACTTCAATACCCCAGTTAAGTGTACTCGTTTGAGACAACCGAAGAGACAACGATAGAGGAAAAGAAACAGTCACAGATCTATAAATGATAACATTTTGATCGTCTCCCCTTTGATCCCGCTATCACCGTCTAATCGCTCGTGTGGGATCGCTTCAATGGAAACCCACAAAAAACACTACTAATTTAATAAGAGATAATGACGAGTTGATGAAAATATATCTTTATGGTGCGTTACAACGAATTGATATGAAATATTGATGGGAAAATAAGAAGTTAGAGACTGTGGTAGGTATAACATCGTCGACAGGACCGTAGATTATAGATACGAGGAGAGATGTTATGTTATAGAATAACTATTTTTATACTTTCAGAAAGAAAACATCTAGACAAGGACTGGAAGATATAACAGAAGATAATCCGGGACAGAAGCAACCATTTCATTTTTCATTTTTATACTTCGGCACACTAAAACGTGAGGACTCACTGTTGGTTAAAATATGAGAATTTTCTATTTGTCTGTGCATGTGGAGCCCGACTCTAAAGAAACCAAGTTAATGAGCCTATCACTATGATTCAAATAAAACAGCTGTAGATGAGGTATTTGCTGTTGGTTGTACAGTGTACACCGTCATTATCGTTGCACCTGTGTGGCTGTGTTGCTATCTTACTTAGCAGCCATCACCCTCATAATAACAACATTCGAGCTACACATCTAATCCCAAACTGTTGTAACTACGCCGCCATAATCAACTATATCTACATGTCAAAGTTGAAATAACCCTAATTTTCAATTTGTTACCTAAATAAACCCTCTCAACAAAGGGAGACCTTGATTCTGAAATTACATTAATAACAGGGTATTAGAGTTTGATGCAGTTTGGGTGGCCTCAGCGCCCTCGGCGGTCATAATGAAGACGGTTCAACCGAGACTGACTGACTGACTGATGGAGCTGTGACGTCACAAGGTGTGTATGTCCACACTTGACACTCCATTAGAGGACCCCACCCCGCCCAACCCTTTTAGCTGTGATCACCAAGACTTGGGGCGTCACCTGGCGCGCTCGGTCGCTGGCTGTCGCGTCTTCGCGAGGCTTATCGAGACGACCAAGCAATATGCAGCACGGTGCTATCCCATCATGGCATTTACAAGCTTTTCTTAATTCAACTATGCAGTTATTGCAGAGAGATAGACCCAATATTAAAAAACGCTCGAAATTAACGCTACATAATATTGAAAAAGGTATTAATAACACAAAATATGTCCATGGTTTCGGGACAACAAGAAATTAAATAAATTGCCAAACTAATTTTATAAATTCTAATAAATTATCAAAATAAAATACGTAATGACTAATGAATACATGGAGGTTTTAGATTACTTTTTTAAGAACACTATAATATTCCCATGATATTTTTTTTTAAACGTTAATTTAGTTCATTTTCTCTCTTACAAACACAAATTCGTAGATGAAAATTATATAATTTCTGAAATGCTGCCAATCGTAGAAGGAAATGTACAGACTCAGACTCTGCATTTTAATGGGCACGAATCCACGTAGCCATATCATTCATAACTATACACGAACTTAACATCGATTCTCCAACGTTTACGAGCAAACACCAACAAGTGAACACCAGTAGCTCCACAAGTTACGAGCCCTTCTATAACCATTCTAGTCATCTACCCATCCAGTAGAGAATCAGGTTTAGAATCTGGATTTACAAATATGACGTGTACCTCCAAAGTTGTCTTATTACGCAAATCTTAGTGATAAAAATCTGTGCTGTGTTGTTCTACTACCTACTACCTTCTACCTTCACCTTCTACCTTCTACGTTCATGAGTTTCATGAAGTTAAAATATAGTAAATTACTAATAGTAACAATAAAACGTATTCTAATTAATTAATTTGTGAATGTGTAGTAATTGGTAAGACCCAGCGATGATTTACCTTCCTAGAATTTGCTTAGCTAAAGCAACGATTTACGATCTTTGTGCATCTATGCGTCCAGAGGCCGTATGCAGAATCAATAGTGTCAAGTTATGTAAAGGATTTATTGCTATGGAATTGTTTTATTATATGCTATTTTCCATAAGAAGAACAAAATCCATAGCAACCATAAACAAATGACATACTTGACTGTGTATTCCGCCCTAAATCGCCACACATACATAACATGCATAATCACGTGCCGAGTGGGTCCTTGATAGTTGCCTCCAATGCAGTCACTCAGTCACAATTGTTGGGCGTTGAGATTGCGTCCTGTGCTGCTACGTGTCTCACGCGATGACGGAACTCCGTGAACCACTGAGCATCTATCTTCATTACAGAGCGAGCTAAGTGGGCCTGAGGTAAAGCGTTTACCCATTGGTGGTTGGTTTACCTATTGCATTCGGTGCAAAAATTGTTATAGCGAAAGTGTCTTACGAAACTTTGAGCTCGTTTTGAGAAAGATTCGTTTGTCTTTTCACCTAAATCCATCTCGTTACCAAATGTGTTGTCCAAATTCTCAATTAAATTTTCTTTTCATCCACAAAGTACAAGCATGATATTAAACATTTCCGAGGAGAACGAACTAAATAAGCATATCGACAGTCGACACTAATTGTTTCTGCTCAACGGGTGCAAAATTATGTATTTTTTTGTGAATCGCAATGAAAAATGATTTTTAAAATGTTCATATCACAGAAATATGATTGAAACCTATACCAGATTTACTGCAATCCCTGGAATGTGGTATTTCTTTCTACTTGGCCCGCACTGCCACCCATTTACACAGGCTAGAGTCGATACTCACCGCAGTGCGTGTCAATGTCATGTGTGAACTGTGAACACTAATTCAGTGACGCTAACTCGCATTCACAATCAATACATAATAAAAAAACACAATAGGCGAGCTACGATATGGCTTCTTCATTACAATATGGCTGAAGTATAGGTGTAGTTCGCACAAAAACATGCCCACTGCTGTGTGCGGATGGGAAAATATGCTCATACGTCATTCTTTGAATGATTCATAAGGCAAACATTACGTACGGCCTTTTTATGCAGCACTATTTGCATGTGTGTCGTTGCATAGAAAGTAGCGATAGAAATGAACTACTGCACAGTGTACAAAAATCTACAAGTGTTAAATTAGCTATACTTCTTAGACAGTCTACCGTCCTTGGGAGAGAATGGACTTACGGGAACTCCAAGATGTTGGGTTTGTTATTTCTCTTGGGGGTGCTGTGTGGTGGCCCCCCCCCCCCCCCCCTCGAGTGTCCCACAACCCGAGAATCCCTCTGCTCGGCGTTATTCCAGTAGGGCGCTATTCAGCGTCCCCGTACTGGGACATTCGTGAAGGGGACACTTCAAAAGCCCCGTTCTCTTTATTTTTATATAGTGGTTCTACAGCAACTTTGTGAATGCTGACGTCATAAATGAGTGAATCGGAGCCAACCAGCGGGTGGCTTTTCTCAATGCTGAAATTTGGTTGGCCAAGCCTCACTCACCTATGACGTCAGCATCCACAAGGTTGATGTGGAATGACTTTACTTCCTTACTACTTATCGGGTATAGGTTATCGTTGCATATAATGAATTTACTATGAGACTTCTTTCAAAAACGTGTGTATCGTGGAAAACTACCTACAACGAAATATTTAGTTGAAATTTGAAAACAACAATAATTGTACATCACTAAATCCCGCCTGCACCGAACTAAAAAATAATTGACCAATACAAACTAATTGGGCTACAGTTCTACATACTTATTATTTTAGTAGGATGAACCGCGGGAACAATTACAACGCAGATCCCGGTTTGTCGTACAATATGAGATAGAGTGATGATCCACAGTCCAGTTTTTTTAAGAATTCTAGTTTTTTCACATTGTTAATTTATTGGTATTGACTAAATTTAACCCTGAATGATGGTTATACCATCACAGTTCACAGTATATGCGATATTGACGGTGGCACAACCACTACTTATTATAACAATCATTGCCTGCTGTGTGGACGGCAAGGGGGAGGGGGAAACGCATTTTATGAAACGGTTTAAACGGTTTGGTGGATAATTAACCGGTTTCACTTACTATTACCAAAGAACTTATAAATGTTCTCACAGTATATTGATTTCTAATTGGCTTAAAATGCTCCAACTGCACACCTGGGCTGTCAAGACATAAGTGATGCACTGTCCGCCGTGGTATATAATGGTTACGACTTACGTTACGACGTAGGCCCTAAGTTGCAGTATCACGAACCTGCCATCAGCCAATGATCCAATTTCTTCCTTGGATTAATCGGAGCGTTCAGTATCAGCTACGGACTTATTTATAGGGCAAGTATTGAACAATAACCGTGAAAACGCTGATGTTATGCTCGGCGGGCAGTAAACGAACCAGCGGACACGGTCGAGCGGTAACTTGCCCACACAAGAATGTAGCATCCGACATGGGCGGGGGACATGAGTATTATTGACAGTTCAATCTGTTCAGTCCAGGCGTTGGCATAATGAAGAAACTTTAGATGGCCTGGCCTCCAAACTGTCGATCGCGAAGCCCTTTAAATATATCACTCCTTGCTTGCGAGCCCATTATTAGATTTGGTCACTTATATGTGGGCGAAGGAATGGAATTGATTGTATAGGAACGCATAGAATTCAGTATTCACAGTAAGGAAGTGTGGCTGGAACGGTCAGAAACGTCGTTCCGGCACTTCTTTATGACCCGGAACGACGTTCCAGCCACAAACCACAATACTAGTATCTAACTTAAATTAAATAAAAGTTCAAATATAGAATCATGAAAAAATGTTAAAAAATGTTAAATGTTAAAATGTTGTTTAATGTTAAAATGTTAAATGTTGTTATGTGTTTTGTGAGTAAATATTCTCGGGTAAAATAAGACAATGGTGCGGCAAAGAGATACATTATACATGACTACCGACCAGGATAAGTGAACGTATTTCGTTGGTTGTCATTCGTTCTGACATCGTACACAACCAAGTACAAAACAAAGCTCAATAACTACCAAATAACAACAAATGATCATAAACTTGTACTGTATGCAATTTGAAAAACCGCTAGAATGAAAAACACGTTTGAATAAAATTGTTTCCTACCAACGAATCGGACAAAATGTTTTGGATACCCCTTGTTCTTAGTTCTACAAAAATGGTGTAACTGTAGCAAGTACTTGCAACGACAACGTCGCAAATAGTAATTAATGTCACTTCACTCTCGTTAACGTCAATCTTCGTACTTGTATCGTTTTATTTTTGGTGACAATTAAAAATTATTTCAAAGACATGCATTGCATTAACGATTCGCTTTCCCTTTCAATTTCAACACAAAATATGTTCGTACACACACGATGTTTAACTTTAGCAGAATTGCACGTTAGTAAATATAGTAATAAAACCTGTTTACACGGAAGCTTGAGGCTGGTCGAGACAAAACAAAAACACCAAAGACACTTTTGAACGAGACCAATTACTTCATTCATGTACACGAGATTTCATAAACTACCGCGTCCAACTCAAACTCCCCCCCCCCCCCCCCCCTCCACAAAGCTGCTCGTCCGACGAACCATGTTGACATTGCGATCCGATTGAAGATATAAGAAAGTGATCAAGACGTCAACAAACAAGTACTGGTTTTAAGTTATTTCTTACATTCTTGACATTGCTGCGTCAGGAAGTAGTTAACGAACAACTGCATTTTTCTATCACGAGTAAACGATTTACATAACGACAACCGTGCCACCATGAAGTATCGCTTTCTTTCACAATTCACGGTCATCTAAGGACAATATTATGTTGGCACTAATGCTGGGTACAGAGATTCTATACCCTTATAAGTTACTTGGCATAACACAAACAAACGATAACAAACGTGGCAAGGATTTTAGAAAAAATTAGGAAAAACGGTGAAAGATGTAAAAAATAGTAAACATTTTAAATCTAAATTTTTCCCTAGTTATAATATTTATCGATCCTGCAAAAAGCTTTTATTAACTTATTTTTGTCATTAAAACTTGAACATGGAAAAACGGTTAAAGAAAAGTAATGGCAAATCAATACCATGGAACGGACAGCTATGAAACTAGGACAAATTGTTCTAGGCGTGACATGATAACAAGCTACGTTGACAGGGTTGCTCAACGTGTAAACCCACAAACAATTCTTCATTCTCACACATACACTCACAACACACGCACACGCACACACACACACTCTCACGCACACACTCAGCACACGCACACGCACACTCTCACGCACACGCGCACACACACACTCACGCACACGCACACGCACACATTTACTCACTTGTCCACGTTTTATTTACTATGTGTTTTTGTATCTTATTTTGTTCAATGACTGTTTTCTTTCTATCATGTTCTGTAGTCTAGTAGGTATATATTATATCACACTTGTGGGGTTCGTCCCCGTTGTTGATAAATACACAATAATAATAATAATAATAATAATAATAAAGAGCCAGCGTACCTCGAAGAGAAAACGCTAGACGTTCCCGCCTCCCACGATATCCCAACCTGGTTCCGCCACTGGCTGCTAATGCAATCAATGCTTTAATAAGAACTTTTCCTTTGACGTTAATAATGGCTGCGTATATATAATTCACTTGCATTATGCATAATATTATCATATCATTACAACAGCACGTAGGGTATCATGAAGCACTTTATTAATCGTTAATATGTACTGCTCAGCCCCACACATGCACACCACACGCAAGGCTGCATGCACGCAAATGAGGCTTGACATAACACACACATATAGCTAAGAACAAGACTTGGGTTCGAATCCCAGGATAGCAGAATTATTACGAGGACTTGTCAATTAATGGGATGTTTTGTCGTGTCGGTAATGAGTTATTCTTGCTCGACGTTCCGAAAAATGCACCAACGTGGGCAGCGAAACGTCGGGTACGAACTCCTCACCGACCGAGGGAGATTAACCACTGTAAATTACTGTGATCTACGTACGGGTCTGAAAGCCACCAACACATCTTCAGTGCCTTCAGTATGAGCCGTTGAAAAAAAAAAAAAAAATAATAACAACAATTATCAATAATATGTCAAGCATATACAATATACATTACTTTAAAACGTGGTAGTATTGAAGTGAAACAATTCTATTACTATTTTGAGATCGTATTTCATCATAAAATATCATGTTTGGTATCAGCTTCATCGTTACCTAGACTCCAAGTAAAAAAAACCCATCAAACCCATTAGGAGAAAAGAAAACCTAAAATGATGCACTATCTGTGTTGAGTGCTGCTCCTTTACCGTACATTCAGACCTACGTCTAATTGCTCGCGCTTGTTTGTACAATGAGTCGACATCCCAAGTTTAACATCTAATTAGGCCTCAGCTGACACTAATTACGCTACATTTTATGCTTCCTCTCAGTCAACAACCGTAATCATCGATTCTTGTTTACATTGTCTCCAGTGTAGGATGGGGTACAATGTAGGTTGTCACCTGCGCCAGTATATTACATCACGTTGATGGATGAGCCTTTCTTATACTTTACTATACATAATAGAGTACATTATTTATTGACTATTGTTATTCAATTTGTTCACGTACAGAGAAAGAAAAAAGATTGTCAAGATTCGTTGAAGCGTGAAAGCGTTAATAATTTTTAACAAGGCGGCAGCGTAACAACCAAGAACTCGTTGGAAGCCGAAGAACAATGGAGGATCAAACGCGCCGCCACAAAGCAGCGTCACATCGCATGTGTGCTTCACCCCTTTCAGAGGATCTACTTTATGCACCCCTGGCACTAATATACGTCAAAAGACGCAAAAAATGTTCATATTTTAATTATATCTCAAAGAATGAATCTCGAAATCGAAAATGTGAGTAATCGGCAGCTGTGGTTTGATAAGCCCTACAGACTGCATGATAAATGTGCTCAATCAGTATGACCGTGCATGATACTTAATGAAATAGAAATCACAGTCATACTGTTTATAATGCTAAATACATTTACCATTCGGTTTGTAGGGCTTGCCAAACCACAGCACAATAATTACTCATATTTTCGATTTCAAGGTGCATTCTTGAGATGATTAAAAAATGAAAATTGTCTGCGGTTTTTGACGAAAAGGTACCCTTCGCTCTTACAATGTCCCAATAA
Organism: Isoperla grammatica; assembly: GCA_945910005.1. Lineage (NCBI taxonomy): Eukaryota > Metazoa > Arthropoda > Insecta > Plecoptera > Perlodidae > Isoperla > Isoperla grammatica. Next base: position 107,483,705 of record OX246737.1, on the reverse strand, counting down.
CTACTTATTCGTCGAATAGCTTGTTTTCTCCATGGCAACCACCAATCAAGACCCAATTAAAATCCTTCAAATAGCACCCTAAGACGACAATGATAGTGTACAAACGGGGTCTGCCTTTTTATTTTAGACAACCCCTATTCTGGTTACGTACACAGTTGTCCTGGACACGGCAATGATGAGCTCTGCGTACACTCGAGGTCCACTAAATCTCCGCTAGGAGCGCGTAGAGAGGTCGACGAACCTTCGCAAAGGGCCAGACGCACAGTGGAGTGGTTTATGGTTTGCTATAGAGTTTGTTTTTCTTATTGAAAACAGCATCTAATTAAACAATTCCATAGAAACCATAAACAATTCCTAAAGTTAGCTTTCCTGTGCATCTGGCCCGAGGTACTAGGGGAGCACTTATTAATAATTAAGATCAGCAATACAAAATAAACTATGATGATTTTGGATTACCTATGTATCATAAAACGACAATTTGAACATATTTATGGTGGCTAATCTACAATTATGTTGACTATTTACGACCGCAGGGCTATTAATATATTATATATATTTTCTCCACAATTATGTTTTGCAGTATAGTAAAATCAAATGCCACCCAGATTCAGCAAGAGGTTCCTGTAAAACGGCAAAAGTAGGTATCCTACTTACTATAAATCAGACATTATTAAAATAAGAACATTTACAAATGTTTGTTGCAAGCAGCAATTGTAGCAATAAAAGCTGAAACTTTATTGGTATAACTATAGTCGGCGCCGTGACTGTTGCAGCACGACATCGTTGCAGTCAAGACACGAATAGCGGTCAAGTGCGAAACAGTCTCCTCAGATGAAGGTCCTCATAAACCATGTAGTGCAATGTAACCTATACATGATCAGGCTCTTTGTGTGTTCTCATTCAACGGATGCGATTTCCGCCAACAGAAATTCTGCCACTACGCGAAGATTCGGAGTCTTGAATTGTATGGGCCTTGGACAATTCTTCCCAACCACACAAATAATTACATATAAGAACGCAACCTAAAACAGGTATTTCTAAAATAAAGGCATGTGTTTACTCTATACTAGACAGCAGGCCGGTAGAGGTGCTTCAGGGGTACCCCACGATGAGACTTACTTACTGAGAGGTCGCGAGTTCAAGCCTCAACTCCTGACCGAAGGTTATTTACTACATTATATTTTTCAATCGGCAGGCGAATGTTGGGTTCGAGTCGTAAACGAAAATAAAATCACACCAAGCATATTATACGTGTCTGAGACAAATGCACAAGTTAAATATCCCACACTTTCTTTGGAAAAATCCGGCCACATGGAGTTGTGTACTCTGCATGTGCCCAGTACTAAACAATCGTAATAAGAGATAATCGCTTTCGGCTAAGTTAGAAGGAAGGATGTAACTTAAAATAACGTATCCCCACGAACGCGAACCGGCGTTACCGTCCAAGCCAAGCATAGCTAATTGATATTAGTTTTGGGAGTTTCCCCACCAAGGAACGGCGGTCAAAGTCAAACATTAGTTTGTAAATTTATGCTGTAACTCACTTTCAATGAAACTTCCTCGTTTCGTCGAAACGGTGTATCCATATGATGAAAAAATAATGATTAATTACAACGCGAAACTATGTAGCCTTGTGCCGAACTAGCTATTTAGTTTCCATAATACTTAGAATACCGACGGTATTATTATACACATTCGGTGTTTTATATGGTTGAGGTTTTGGTGGGAACGCTGATGAGGTCCTTCGCAACCTTCTGGTCCAGGAAAAACACGTTCTAACCACCTCGAATATGCATTGTCTGAAAAAAAGGGCGAAGACGGAAGACGGTACCATGTTAGTGGAGAAGGTCTGAATCAAGAAGCAACTTATCAAACTACCGGTACTTCGTACATGATATCACCCGGATGCGTAGATATTCACCCTACATTAGGAAAGCTCATACCGTAATTGTTTTTCTTATGGAAAACTGCAATATATGAGATAGTTCCATAGCAACCGGGCTTTCTATAATCTGGCTGAGCTATGTTAGCTTCGAGACAGTTTTACCGTTGTTCGGTCCTCAAGTGTTTTATAAGTTTGTTTTTATTTGTCTTGGCCCTAGTGGGAGTCCGGTTTTTAGCCCCATGGTGAAACAAGCCTAGTAATGGTTTTTAAATACACATTATTCGTTGAGTGCGTAAGCATTAAATCTTGTACGCAGGTTGTACCGTTGTGGTCCACAGGTGTTTTTATATGCGAGGCAGTAGCAGTATAAATAAATATTGACCGCTCCATCCAACATCTTCAGCATTTCTCCGTTACAACCTGGACGTATTCGGGAATAACTTGTACAAAATGCAGTGGCACACTCAAGAGGGGGGGGGGGGGGGAGATGGTGTAAGTTATCGCCGCCCCCCCCCCCCCCCCCCAAAAAAAAAATCTGAAGACTTCATAGGTCTACTATACGACAAACAACGTACAATCCTTCTGAAATCAATTTTTGTTTTGATCAAGTCATTTTCCGAGTATACTTGAAAATAATTTCACAGTTTTCCATCACCTATATTTAGCAATAGCTCCAACTGTCCACTTTATTCGTATAGCTTATTCCACCTGGAAAAGCCTCTCCTCTCCCGGAATGAAACCTTGAGTGCACCACAAATGAGAGTAATTGGGCTGGGCTGGGCCTATATTGTTCTCCAACACATGTCAAGATCAAGAGTTCTTCGCGAACGGTGACCGCATTCATTGATTAAACGCACCAGGTTCTTTAATCAATGCCGCGACCCAGCGACCGACAGTATTCATTAGTTTGTTATGTGACTAGTTCCTTCGCGGCGACCGCGACCGCGACCAGAGCATAACAAACTACTGATGAATGCAGTCCGGTCGCTGGGTCGTCGGGTCGCGGTCGCCGTTCGCGGTCGCGTCTAGGAAATTGTACCTCTATAAACTGCATGAACCGGTCCACGCCCACTTCCGAATGACAATGCAACAGCGACCCAACATTTGACGATCGAGCGGGGTGGCATAGCAGCCGCACCTCGCTGCTTTGCTGTGCAAGTGCATAATGGATGACCTCCACAGTAAATCGTGGGAGAACGATTGGAGGGCCGCGCAGTCAAGATGACGCAACGTATAATCAAAGATTCGATTGACTCAATCCGATTCCACGTGGAATGGAGGAGAAGAAGCTCATTATCGTTTTCAATTTTGGTTTTGAACACCTCTGGATGTTTGTCGGCATCACACAAGGAAGGACGGCTTTTGCTTGGCTGGAGGCTGGAGGGTTGCTTCGATTGGCGTTACTGCCAGTGATGAAAGTGAGCTTCGAGCATACCGGAGCACCGTACCGGTACTTTATTTAATACTCCAGTACTTTTTATTTGTATACATCAAATTATAGCGATTCAAACATCTAAAACTGATTACTAATTAGCTAAATAAACGAATATATACCACTGATATACTACAACAATAGAAGTAGAACAGTTATTTCAAAAGAGAAGTCAAAAACGAAGTTTTTTTTTAAATTGAGGCCACGGAAAAGTGGTACGGGTACTTGTATTATACTAATACTAATAATACTAATGTATTAAATATTTGCTAAAAACTAAAAATTACGCCTTATCATCTCTTTAAACCTCTTGTATAAATATACTGAGGGGAAGGGGGAGGGGGGGAGATTGACCACTGAGCTCCGGCACTTTTTTGTTAGTGCTGCGGTTGAAGCCATCAAGAACGCGAGTGCGACATCGGCCAGTGACCCGTATAAAGGGTTTCGTAGTTCCTACACGTTATCACCCAGTGACGCTTACGTGAGACAATATTTACTTTCGCGATTTCCACGCTTGGTAGGTTCGTTGTTTGCGCCTTATCGCTCGGTGCCAACCTTTCAAACGTACATTCTCCTCGCTGTAGTAGTTGGTAGCCCTGTCAGCGTACACAGGGGGGATCCACCGCTGGATTATCAATCATCGAGATATCAACATCGTAAAATTAGAAACATGCCAGCTATTATTTGAAGAGCAAACCTAAGCCTGGGCAGCAGGTTCGCAATAGATCCGCAGGTGCGTTCGCCTGTCCTACACTTTACACTATAGTGTAAGTCAGTGTCAATGCTAAATCCGAAGCTAAATCGTTCTTTTTTACCCGTGTAAATCAGAGAAAAAAATTGCATGGTATTCGCCTGTGATTAAAATTCACTATTAGTCTAGCCACTAGTCAGTGGAAGAGATTTTGTACACTGGCCAATAGGACCCAGTCTAAGACAGGCGAACGTAGCTTAGGTTACTCTCAGTTATACGGTGCAAAAAATATAACGGCCACACTTACAGTAAAATAATTACTTTACTACATCCTCAATGGAACAAAATACGGCCAATGCCAATGTCCGCAAGTGTTTGTTTCCATTTCAGAAATCAGTGTTTGCTTCCATATGATCGTTGTTATGTTACAATACAATGTTATCTGGACAGCTTTGTGAGTTTAGCGACCACGCACGTGTCTTGTTGATGGTTGACAATTCATTTAACAAGATCTTTGATGTACCGAAGTTAATTACTTTCCATTATAATACCGAGTTGTTGACTGCCGCGGCGGCTCGTTGGGTGGGCCATCGCATCAAATCAAGTCGTTCTACTCTACTTATCTAATCCGCTAACAGCAGCGCAATGCCCGACACACATACTCGGCTGTATTGTTTTGCCTTTGGTCAGTGATGATGAGTCTTCCCGTATTAGGAAGTGTCCACATCCCACGTAACTTGCCAATGTGTGAACTTGAATACCCTTGAAAAATGTGCCGTGTACAAATACAGTTAGTCAAAGATAGGTGGATACTATCGGGCTCGGGACATGGCATTGAACTACGAGCATAGCACGTCCAATGACGTTAGATGCTTGAAAATACGTTACACTTCAGACGACCTTGCAAAGACATCAGCAGGTGTTTCATGATGGCCCTAAAATAACGTCAAAGTCATTGCAAGCATAAGAACACAAGATTCTTGCAATAGCGTCACAGAGTCCTTGCAATAGCGTAACAGAGGCCTTGCAATAGCGTCACATGGATCTTGCAATAGTGTCACAGAGTCCTTGCAATAGCGTCACATGGATCTTGCAATAGTGTCACATAGTCCTTGCAGTAGCGTCACAGAGGCCTTGCAATAGCGTCATATGGATCTTGCAATAGCGTCACATAGTCCTTGCAATAGCGTCACAGAAGTCTTGCAATAGCGTCACATGGATCTTGCAAGTGTCACAGAAGCCTTGCAATAGCGTCACAGGAATCTTGCAATAGCGTCACAGAGGCCTTGCAATAGCGTCACATGGATCTTGCAATAGCATCACATAGTCCTTGCAATAGCGTCACAGAAGCTTTGCAATAGCGTCACATGGATCTTGCAAGTGTCACAGAAGCCTTGCAAAAGCGTCACAGGGATCTTGCAATAGCGTCACAGGGATCTTGCAATAGCATCACATAGTCCTTGCAATAGCGTCACAGAAGCTTTGCAATAGCGTCACATGGATCTTGCAAGTGTCACAGAAGCCTTGCAATAGCGTCACAGGGATCTTGCAATAGCGTCACAGGGATCTTGCAATAGCGTCAGATAGTCCTTGCAGTAGCGTCACAGGGAGGGGTCTTGCAAACACCAGGTCCGTCAGACTGAGGTCGTACCCTGAATATAGGCGTGATGCGTGACACAGTTGGCTGTCGGAGGATGAAAAGCCTTTCAAGTGGCGACGAGCGCCGTTAGAACACGCGAGATGGTTGAGATGTAAACACGTCGCCTCATTGTTATCGAGTTATTAATCATCTAGATTAAAAAACTCGTCGTCGTCGTCGTCTGAGCTCTGGCACGACACGAGGCGGGTCACGTGGTTGCCGGTCACGTGGTTGCGGGTTACGTGGCTGTGGATCCCGTGGTTGTGGGTTACGTGGCTGCCGGTCCTGTGGTTGTAGGTCACGTGGTTGCCGGTCCCGTGGTTGAGGGTCACGTGGTTGCCGATCACGTGGTTGCGGGTCCCGTGGTTGCGGGTCGGGTCCCGTGGTTGTGGGTCCCGTGGTTGCGGGTCCCGTGGTTGCGGTTTACGTGGTTGTGGGTCCCGTGGTTGCGGTTCACGTGGTTGCCCGCTCCACACCAACACTGACGGAAGTATCGACAATCGACAAACTTTCCCAATAAATTATACATTCGCAAACGATTACCATGCATGTGATGAGAGTGGTAGGGAAGTGAACGACTATAACTATCACTGGTAATGATGTAATATAGTGAGTGCGCTCGGGGGCAGAGTGGAGGAGAATATTGACGAGTTGGTATAATTATTAGCTATTTATAGTGCGAGGTACTCTCGGCGGTCGCAATACGAACATTGAGTGGAGCTGCTGCTGGCATCATTTAGTGGGCGGGTGCGATAATCGAGACGGCGAATCTGCGACCTATCGCTGCTAAACAAACACATCTGCTCCGGCCGCGCCGTCACGAAAACGCGTTCAAGCATTTTTTTAATATGTGGAGTTCGCGAACTATAAAATAGCTGTTTAGGAAACTTACGATGTTGATGACGGCATTCTGGCTATACTTTACTATCGATGCTATAATCGAAACGATGAGGACGGATCATATGTGAATATAGTCGTCGTACAACAACTTCGGTAATGCTTCCGTCACGGGTGGGTAAGCGGCAACCAACCAGTGGCCGTGGCTAATTCAAATACCTGTTCAGGTTGGCCGAGACCGTAAACACGTCATTGATTGATGACGAAAGCATTACCGATGTTGTTGTACGACGACTTTAGAAGATACGACCACCACACAACCTGACCGAGCATGGTCTCGAACCTGGTACCAGTGTAAAGCATAGCTATCTACCGTGGCTGCTACGCCAGAAGTGGAATCAAACCAGCAACCGGGCAAAACAGAGGCTCAATGAAGACACGCTGGAGTTGTTTTAGGAGGTTGCCTGCTCGATTCCCGAGAGCGGCATTATTGTGTATACACAACGAGGATATTCGAGACAATTAGTGATGAATAAATGGCGGGATGTGAAAGATTTTGGAGTAAGTATACATGTGCCAGCGGCTCTATTTGGCAACAAGTAGGAAAATTGCTATGCTGGCAACAGCCAACCACAGGCGAATCGAGGGACCCCTCTTGAATTACAGGTAGTGGGAGGGAGTAATGAGGGAGGTATTGAGACGTATGCGTGACTGTGAAAGAAGTGCGAAAATGAAGTACAATAGGTTGTTCGATCAGCATGGACTCATGGACTCTTCTGAGAGAAGCATTTCACACTAAATCTAAATCAGAGGTAGGAATCCCAACTATACCCGTAGGCCAAATGCGGCCCGCGGAATAATTTGGTTCAACTCTTGAAAAGAAATCGAAGAAGCAAAATAAAGGGCTAATAGCTAAATGAGAATAACAACTATATAAGTATTTTTTGTAACCCGAGATACAAGACTTATTCCGGTGATTGATCTTATGTATGATGTACAGTCAGACGTTAGTTATAGTAAAATTAAGAAAGTCACCGTGGAAATAGGACAAATCGTAACATTTCGGCCCACATTTGTGATCTGGCATACGTTCTGGCTCATGGTGTGAATATTCTGAGCATCCCTGATATCTAGAACTTTATCCTGCTATTTTTAAGGTGTGCTAGATGTGGTGTTCGTCAAAGGCAAACTACAACAGAATGTAATCTTGGTACGTGCTGACACTTCCAGTCTTCGTCTTGTATCTGGGAGCAGAGATGGAGATCTGGCGTCTGTTTGATAGCGTTCCTGCGACAGCGTTATGTTATCACCACCTTCTGTGTACGCAACCAAACCCCAGCCAGGGCTTTGTAACGACCACGTAGATATTAGGCGACGCTTCGTTGTTATACGTTGAAGGCTATAGGGACGAGACGAGACCAAGCCAAGCAGGGACAATCTACTCTAACGCGCTGGGTTCGATTCCGAGCATAGCGTTTCCGCATGTCATCTATCTCTTATAGCATTGTTTTACTGGTGCCGAACCAAACGTCGCATATGCTTTGAAATGGGGGGTGCAGAACCAACGTTGAAGAAAGGAGGGAAGATAGGTAACGGCACATTGCCTATACCACCCTATACCTAACCTACTCTTGTTGACTACCACACGATGAGCACATGATCGCTTCCTAAATACTCTAAATGTGATTTTTTTTTTTTATTTATTTAAAAAAACACTGTGGGAAATTGGCGAGGAATATGAAACTTGCAAACAGCGGACGTAATATTTTTATCAAGATCTTTCAACCTATTAGGGTAAAGGTACCTACTGAGAAAGTTGTGAAGGAAGGTCCGAGGGCTGTTTTTACGACACAACACGACACGACTCACGAAACTTCAGTCCAGTGTTACCGGCTAAATTATAATTATAATAATTCTTAATAATCATAATAAATTAATTAATTCCTAATAATATTTCTTTTCAGTTCAGTGTTACCGCTGAGCCACCTCTATTGAGATTCGAACTGGTCATCCAGCGATTAAAATCATCGGCAAAAATACAACGGCAAGACTTCTTTAGATTCACACATTGGACTATGCTCCAGAGACCATTAGCAACTAAACAAATAACTAATTATCACAGCCAGTTGCTGAGTTGCTGGCAATTGCCATTATGGCGTATGTGTTGCACGCCTTGCTCTATGATTGCACAGATGTCGCTACGTAAACATTCATTTGGCACGTAAATGTTTTAATTAAACGTTTGTTAGGTATAAATATTGATGGCGAATGGCGGGTAAAAGTGTGATGGGGTGGTAAGAGCTTGACTGAGGAGGCGTAGCTTTGTACGTCACATACCAAGTGGTTCACCCGCAAGCAAACAGACAAGACCAGAGTAAACATGGACGGAATCTTTCCAGACACATTCGTTTTTTGTTTTCTTTTTGCTCTCCCATTCCACCACACACCTTATCCATAAACATTCACCCCGAAGGAAGGAACTAAAGTTGTTTCGCTCACAACATTCAATTCAATGTAACGTATTGTACTGGGAATAACTCAATAACTCATCGGGTGAAAGGTAAAGCTACACGGAAGAACAATTTAATCTACCATTGTTGGTTTTACGTACCGTACGGCGTACGCATCCTTACGCACTCGAGTCTGTATATCGTTTTAGACGATATAAATAAACACATTGTTTCAGTAGATAACGGAGTGATCACTAGATGTTTTCGAATACTATGCAGAAATTGGTAGAAAGCGACACAACGTTGGACGTTATGAAGACTACTGTTTTATGATGACGAGTGTACGCTATTTTATAATGACATTTTAGAAGATTTTACGCGGAAGATTAGAAATATGGTTTTGACTTTATAGTGAATGGATGGACCCACTTTGGCGAGTGATCTTCCCGCCAGCAAAGAAGTCAGCTGTAATAGCTACCTGCCTGCCCAGGCACCGATCAGCCGAAATGATAAATGTTCTCTCCCCCCTACCAAACACTATCAAATGGGCGCGGTTGCATCTAGACGACTACGAAGACCAAAGGTCGGAGCTCTTGGCTCTAACGAAGGGCGTGATCGAAGGACAATCATCTATCAGAAGACGGTAGGTAGGTACCCGACGGCACGCCACTGCGTCCAGAAGCAGATGACGAGGTTTGTCCCGACGGAGAATAGTTCTAATAGCCTCAAGCTTACCGAGCACAATAACATGGCTAATTGGTTTGCGGCTCACAGGCCATCTTAATGATTAATCAATCCTATCTGGTCGTATTCGTGTCACCCGCCTACGAAATCGGTATAAGCTATGGTTGTACAACTTCGTTCAACAATAATACTCGACATATTCTATCTCAGTTTCGAATACTAACACACACGTATAAGTACAAGAATCATTGTTGGTGTTCGCCGTAAGGAAAACACACTACCGTGATGTAAGCTCAGTTGACCGGTGGTTAGCTTGAGCAGTATAGAGTGCATCCATTACTTCAACTCCACGTCCCATCACGTGAGGAAGGAGCTGCATTATCGTCACACCCAATTCATGTCGATTATTTTGGGGAGGGCATAATTATCCCATTGTCCTCTCGTGTTTTCTGTCGGTTATCTTATTGGGACGTGTGGAGAGCATCCGCAACGAATCGTACATCTTCATCAATGACCGCTATTGGATCTCTAGTTGGTGCTTATTTAGTGAACGTGCAAGGCTTTTAGATACATTCAGAAACCTATAACTTCCATCCGTGTATTTTATTTTGCATTGAAGGCTTGAGTGTTTCCATAAACAGGTTACAAACACTTTACACCACCCAACCATCCCCAAGAAAATGAGAAATCTGAGGTAGTTTTAGTGTAGACATCATACACAACAATTTACTGCCACAGCTGGATAAGTCAATCCGCCATTGATACATTACCAGTGTGTTCTAGTATTTGCATAAATAAAAACAGTCGTATTTTCAATAATGTTTCTTACATCTACTGAGAGAATATTATGCAATGGAAAACTGACAACCTTATGAATATTATGGTATGTAGAAGATAAAGTGTTATTTTAGTGAATGTTGAATTAGAGGAGATTATTTCACACCACTCTTATCTCCTGATAGTGCACAACGCGATATGCGAGATAGATGGGACAGTTTTGAAGGTCTATTGCTCTGAGCCAAGGTTATATTAGATGGTTCGAGTTTCATTGTTCACGATCACAAGTGAACTTGGGGTTGGTTGGTGTCAAGGGGTTGTCGAACAAGTATGGTCAGTTTTCTTTCTGTGGAAGATGGAACTACCGGTTCTTGCAACATGTGTTATTTTATGTACATACTCGAGGTTTTACGACACCACTTCTCGTTTGTGTACGAAGCAGCACACGTGCTAGAGATTACCGTATGTAATGGGACGTTTATGCGTTCACTCGTCAATCAGTCAATGGAAAGTCTTCTTATGCTAAACTACTGCGACCGGCGGAACTCACGAGGATGTTCGAGAGCTAAACTTGAATTATACCGACATTTTTATTACATCCTCAAGGACGAACATAACGTTCATTCGTCTTGGTAGGTAGAGCGTAAACAAATAACAGCCGATTCTGGTATTGAGGGGAATATAGTGAAATACGGAGAAACAAATTGTGAATGCGTATGAAGCGAGTATATGGAAAGGATGTGAGAACAAGGCCCGAAATGTGTACTGGCGACGATGCATCCTTATTATTAATATTATCAGCGGAGGCAACAATGAGCGCAAAATTGTTGAATAATTTTATTATTTACTGAGATCAGCTAAAAAAATAAAAAAAAAACTTAGGTCGATTGTTCTGAAATGTGTTTTGTCAGGCAACCTGTCATTGACAGCACAGCGGATAGTGCTTATATAATAATAGCGACCTTCTGGGCCACTACCCACGTACTGTATGTGTTAGGCGTATTACCAACTAGCTTCATTCTCACTTACATAATGGCAACAAACGTTCGAACTTCAAACCGTAAGGTTCAGTCCGCATGGGACATCAATCCGAGTGCATGGTCAGTCACATTTGTGACCCATAAGAGCTACATGGGGGATGTTGGGGTGGTCAGTTTACCTGATAAGAAGTTAACTGTCTTTGCTCATCCTTAGTATTTTAATATTCTAGTACACACATACACAAGGGGAATCGCCTTGTTTATGTGTGTGGGGGGGAAGGAGGGGGAGGGGGAGAAAAATAACACGTATCATAAGGAATTGTGTGGGGGTGGCGGGGGGGGGGATAAGCCTCATTAGGACATCTATATTAGAAACGTATCCTACTACTCCTATTATGAATAAAAACTGCTAAAACAATGGCTATCTATTAGTTTTATCAGCAATTATCTAGTGTCATCAGCATTTTTTTTTGTAAAATCAGATATAGCAACACAACACAGGCCAACTAAAGTGATTCAATAATGTTTGCCACAGTTGTTATCGATAGGCCAATGTGACAGATTCACATGACACGTGTTTGTGTTTCGTTATCAGCTTTTTTAATACCCCCCATTACATAACAATCAATCATAAGGTGTGCAGGCAGCTACGTTATCAATCGGGCAGGTTACGAGGCTTGAAATGGGCCGAGGAATGTACTGAAGCCAGTGCATACCTGTGAAACGGTTGACATGATGTTCAGTACGGTGCTTGAAGCCTGTCCAGCATGCTTCTGTCCACCCACGCACTTATTTACCGTTCCTCACACACGCACGAGCACAGCGCGCGTAGAAAACTATCCAGCCGACACCACGAGGTTTTGTAAACTAAAGTGGAGCCGCGCTACGAGCAGGTTCAAAACATTCGAGATGCGCGATATGAACGCGTACCCCTGCTGCCATCTACCACACAATCTCGCAACTCGGTGCTCGCGCCGTCTCCCGCCATACGCAAATTCTAATTATCAATGGGTGCGCTAAAATACGGTTCACTGAAGATTACGTAGCCAACCTGCATGCGGTGCAATGCAACACAGATTTGTCCCTTTCTGACTGACGAGAATCGCGAGTGTTATTTTACATCTCGGCAAGGCCAAGGCACTCACACCTTCATGACTGAATAAGATTACTAGACAGGTAGACGCAAATAGTTCAGTCAGATTTCAACACACACGCGCATACCGTTAACAATTCGTGCATCTATGGTAGACTGAAAAGCATAAGAATAAGATGTGGACAGATAACTTCATACCCGTTAGATTATAAAGAAGGTATTATAGATGGCTACAGGCTAAATAAACCACGATAGACTATTCATTCTTATCATAGGTACATTTATGGGCACGTGATAGGGAACGAGTGTGCATGTGCGAGTGTGTGTACGTTGCAAATATATGTGGTACAAATACCAACATTTTTTTTAAGCACATAGTCTCACCATGGTCCCACGACCCGATATTTTGACTAGAACTCGCGCCAGATATTCCATGTCCGTAACTGGTTGCTCCGTATGCAGTATAATATTTGCTAACCATAACAATAACCTCGATCATGTGTTTCTTTTATGTTTTTTAGAACTTGATCTCAGAACATTGTTCTCCGCAAGCGGCAAGTTTATTATATTTATCAGATTTTAACGATTTAACATATTTTAACGGATGTTTTAGAGTCTGGTTGAAGCACTTGTTTCCCAAAAGATGTAATTACTACTGATGTTTGCATATGGTGGCACATTTGCAAATCAGTTTCGTTGAATTGGACAGAGTGCATAAATAAACAAATTATTAAGTACTAAATAAATCAATACTAAATAAACAAGAAAATTAACAATAATTCAACAGACACCGTTGTTACCAATCAGACCCGTGACGCATGACGCATTGACGCATTGGTAATTTCTAAATAAACAGTGGAAAAGAAAATATGTACAGTTCAATAGGAAGGAACTAAACTATTTACTTTGAAATTTAAAAATTATCCTCATAGTGTGTGTACAGTATATTTTAGATACTCTCGCATGAACTGAGACTGTGTTGCCTTTCTTTTCTGAAACACCATCACGTCCATCTTTGCTCGTAAAACAAGCAAGACCAAAATAAACAGACAGACGTACAGACAAAGTGTTTATTGGATGTAAAGAAATTAATATTTAGCCGGTAAATATTCTAAATAACTCATTTATAATGACAAGAATAGTTACAACTTACAAGAACCAGCCAGAGCTATGGATAAACAACAGAACACATAACAACAAAGAATAAAACACAACAATGAATTAAAAAGAAGTTAAATAGAAGAAGAAGGAAAACAAAGAAGTTAATGAAAAGATGGTCGCGATTGAACATTCCGGCCCCCATGAAGGCTCTGCTTCATTGAGTGGGTAGAGGACAGAGTTTGACAACTGGGCGAGTGATGACTCCATGGGAGGTGATAACATCTGTGATCCGCGAGGCGCCACAATGTTTGGTTATGAGCGATGTGTCTCCGTGTACTGGTGGGGATTGAGAAGTCAGGCGAGTATATCCAGAGGCGAGCGATGTGCGCCGTGCAGGTGTCAGTCAGGCGAGTATCTGCAGAGGCGAGCGATGTGCGCCGTGCAGGTGTCAGTCAGGCGAGTATCTGCAGAAGCAAGCGATGTGCGCCGTGCAGGTGTCAGTCAGGCGAGTATCTGCCGAGGCGAGCGATGTGCGCCGTGCAGGTGTCAGTCAGGCGAGTATCTGCAGAGGCGAGCGATGTGCGCCGTGCAGGTGTCAGTCAGGCGAGTATCTGCCGAGGCGAGCGATTTGCGCCTTCTTCGGAAATGAGACGATGCCAAACCGAGGCGATGGCGAAGGTGAAGTCGATTTTCCAAGTGGTGAAACAGACGTACGTTGTGTGTGGGATACGAACAGTGAACACACCGAGGACGTATGGTGGGCGTGGATGGTGGCGATGAAGGTATTAAAGATGGTCGTCGTCATCGTGTTACGAGCTTAGACCAGTAAGGTTACGAGGCGCACTGGGTGAAAAGGAACGTGCAGGACCGCGGGTGTCGGAGCCGGAGAATGCTATCGTGCAGAAGGCAACGCACTATTCTTCATTGTTGTAAGGTGCGGATGAGGTGTTATATGGAGTCCAATGAAAATAAGAATAAGATGTTGAATGAGATTGGATGTAGTTGTGGACGATGAGGTGAATAGTTCCCTGTTGTTAGCTCGAGACATTTTACTACGAAAAATGAACTGTATTATTTATTGTTTATACTCACGTAATTTAGAACTAGAGGCAAAATGATGATGAAACACTTACGTATCCGGCCCGGAGATTGACCAATGTTTATTGGATGTAAAGAAATTAATATTTAGCCGGTAAATATTCTAAATAACTCATTTATAATGACAAGAATAGTTACAACTTACAAGAACCAGCCAGAGCTATGGATAAACAACAGAACACATAACAACAAAGAATAAAACACAACAATGAATTAAAAAGAAGTTAAATAGAAGAAGAAGGAAAACAAAGAAGTTAATGAAAAGATGGTCGCGATTGAACACAAAGGATGAAGCCATTAGAGAGAAGAGAGAAGAGAGAATAAAACATTAAACATCAACATGGGGCTCGTTTGTCCTTTTCATTTATTCATGACACTGCCAATGCAGGAGACATAGTGTTCGATTCCCAACTGGACTGGGGTTTTCCAGTTTCTGGAGTTGACTTATCTATCGATGTAATATCTATAATTTATTTTATTGTGCAAGTGATTTAATTTCATTTTGTTCAGTGTTTTGTTATTGATTTATCGTAATAAAACTTTTCATTGGAGGACATTCTACCAATTTAATTTTCTTTAGTTTAGTTAGCTTGTATACCTCATTCGTATTTACACACAGAAAGCACTAGCTTATGAATCTAGGGGAATTTAACACTTCAGTCAAGTTGGCAGCCGCTACTTCACTTCAACAAGGAAAACAAAAGACCATCATTTATGTGTCAAACCGTAACGTCATGAATAGAATAATCACAATATTGTTAAAAGGTTGTCTGTACATTCCTGCTATTGTGATGTATTCTGTGCTCGAATCATAATCAAGAGAAATTAAAATAATGTTCCAGTGTATTCACTCGTGCTGTTATTGTTTATCGCTACGAGCAGGCACACTCATCATTGGTTACACCTTTTCGGTGAGTAGGCCTAGGCCTAGGCCTTTAATGCATTGCGCGTGTACTAGGCTCTAGGCATTTGTAATTACACTTTCATGAGCGTTAAAGTCTTGACATGACTGGGTATGACTTGAAATGTCATATTCTATTCAGCATTATGCATTATGAGTGCGATGCAACTCAGAAATCACTGTGGAATTCTGATAGCCTATGTCTTCTTCTTCTTCATCAGATATAAGTAGATCATACATAGACGCTGGGAATATTAAAATACAACGTTGAACGTTTTGATGCCCAACGAAGGCTAGACCTCCCAGGAATGTATGAATTATTGACCAATCGCCGTTTGTTTACATCGGAAAAGGCTCAAAAAGATTATGCATATTATAGGTCTCTCCCAGTCTCTGAAGAGATGCAATGAAACCATGGTTATATCGTGGTTATATTATACCAAGTTATAATTTGTTGCTTATACAACCGGATGTGCAGTTATATTTTATGTTGTCAATTCGTGGATTGATTTGAAACTAATGCAATATTTCCTTCTGAGTAGGCAGGCCCGGGTGTATTGTGGATTAAATTATAATCTCATAAGTGTCCTCAAGGCCTGACAATTTGTATGGCCTACTTTATGTGTCGTAGAGCTTATTTACATCGTAACGGTCCAAAAACTTAGCGCGTCTACGTAGGGTGCGTATTGACGGGAAGGGGAGGGGGGGGGGGGGGGGGTAGACGTTCCTACATCTCTTTTCTTATCATTTGCTTTTTTTTGCTAAAAGACATCCCTTCTAGGGTTGAGGAGCTGCTTAGTAGAAATATACACACTATTTTGGATCTTATTGTTTACTTTTCCTACACAAGACACTGTTTTACTATAAATACATTTTCCAAGCAATATCTGCCAACAAATTTCGCCTCTGGCGATGGAGTGTTTCCTCCAGACCACAACCTTTATCCGCTTTATCCCCCCCCCCCCCCCCCCCCCCATGATAAACTGACAATTCGCACCCTACGTCTACATACAATGTTTACGTCATGGAGCTTGCTAAAGAGCATTTCCCGAGGCCCGCACCATCATCGTGCAGATTCAACCGACTGAACAAGTGGTAGTATAGAGTCGAACAAACTTGACAAAAACAATTCAACGCTGTTGTTGAGTTGCCGAACAAACATTATTGGAATAAGTTTCCAACTTGATGTGGGTGATGACACGAACAGCGATGACACACCACGTTTTTTTTCGATTTCGATTTAGCATATGATATTTGTTCGTATGAATGTTGGCTGTTTATGTTGCCAAAGACAGAGGTACATTACATTTTATCTAAATGTGTCAACAATCACAACTAAACAAGTAGGGCCTAGACATTTTAATAAAGATGTTGAATGTTAGTTATAACCTGTAAGTTAATGTAATGTAAGTTTAAAACAAAAAGCTTACTAAAACCCAATGCGTTTCGGGAGCAACGAACTGTACCTTCATCTTCGTGGTACTGGTAAATAATATAGTTTGTTTTTAATTATTTACCAGTCTGAAGTGGAAATAGTCCATGGTTTTATATATTTTGTAATTACTTGTAACAACTCAATTCAATTATACGTCTTGATGGTCACAAACAAATCCTCTACATTCAAGCAGCCGATATCCGCCACGAAAAACTGATTTCTTCAACAACAAAAAATCAAGAAATAAATGCACTTCTTTTTAAATTGCCTGCGCACTCCATCATGTGGACACTAAGGTTGGAATTCATAGTCGGCCCCTACACCTAGGGGCGCCCATTGTTACCAAGGTAACAGTTGTTTGTATGTTATTTCCCATCAACAAAACAAATCCATAGCAACAATGGGTGCCCCTAGGTGTAGGGGCCGACTATGAATTCCAACCTAACTGATTTTCAGTCGGTATACCATTTATCATGTGCCTTCACAATTCGTTTTCTTTTCTTTGCCATCGACTGTACCTTCCAAAATAGTTGCACCGTATTTATATTTCCAATGTTAATGGAAAACCGATGTAAACGTAAACGATTGTGTTATCAAAGCATTCTACCTGGCTGGCTGCTTCCCAAGGTCTACTAGATCGCTAGTAGCGCTTCGCAATTACTCCGCTAGGAGTAAATCCAGTAGACCTTGGCTGCTTCCTAGCTACACACGCACACGCACATAAAAAATTTTTTAAAAAATTAAAAAAAAAAAAAATTTTTAGTTGTGTTGGAAGCCTAATAGTTCTTACTTTGCTCACAGGTCCTGTGTGTAGGCGCCACAATCGTCGGGAGAGGTGCAGCGCTGGTCAAGGAAATCCCATCCAAGGAATCTCCCCAAGGAGGGGACCACGAGAAAAAATTACAATGTATTCCCGGCACTGTATTCGTTACACTCGGGCAGATTTACATTAAGGCCGATTCACAATTGAAATAAGAGTTGAAATAGTGAAATAGCAATAAGGTTTAAGCGAAATGGAACATGCAATAACAATGCTATGGTTCACAACTGTCACAGTGGATTGAAATAGTCATAAGAAATGATTCAATTCCATTTCTTATTTCAACTTCTTATGACGAACCAATCAGAGCTCGAGAAGAGAAGGCCTACTCCAGTCGAACCGGATATGGTCGTTGTTGTTGTTGTTGTTGTTGTTGATGGTGGTGGTGTTGTTGTTGTTAATGTCGTCGTCGTAGGCTTCTTGCAAGCTTGCTTTACAACAATGAAACAAATGAAATGAATAGATGTACAAACATCAAGCTGTCAAACAATAAAATATTCTGATTTTGAAAACAAATCTTCAAAACAAACAAGAAACATACAAAACTTTCACAACGTGGTTTTAACTGGTGAGCAGTTACTATCGCCATACCTCGTTTTCTTCATAATGTTGCAATTTTATTATTTTGACAGCTCGTTGTTTGTCGGTGCTGGCGCTGCGAGTGGAAAAAAGTCGCAGTGCAAAACCTAATTTGGCCACGGCCTGCTATAGGTTTGGAGGCCGTGACTATGGCGTCAGATCCAGTCAAAAAGTGCTCGATTGAAACGCTCTCTTATGGTGAAATAAGGTACTACGGGTCTGTTGTGAACCAGTTCGTTGTTATTTCACTATTTCACGGATTCTTATTTCAACCCTTATTTCAATTGTGGATCGGCCTTTACAACACCAAGGTCCTAATTCACAAACTTCGTTAAGCTCCGATTTAGTAAGCTTGGTTTGGTAACCATGGTTTCAACAAATATTATATTAAAAATGCATGGCAGTTGCCATGTTTGTTCGTAGAGATTCTCCGCTTACCGGTTAATCCGAGTTTAAAAAGTTGGTGAAACCAGCTCCAAGTCAAACTCTTTTTAATGATACCTCGGGCCCATTTACACAACGAAAACATTAGGGACGTTACCGTGTACAGGGTCTTCAGACAAAGAAAAACGCATTTTCTTTGTTTAAGAGATAAATAATATTTTACATTAAAATAGATTAAAGCCTCGGAATAAAAGGGTGGCGGCTTTTTTAACTTCTTAGTTCTATTCTTCACGTAGGAAATTAAATTTGCACATGAATCCGCGCTCTATGCATTCGCTACTCGTTTTGTTCTTTAATTAAAACAAGTGAACCTTGCGTACAACAAACTTAATTTAAATTAATCGTGTGGAAGCAAAATGGCAACGCGGACATCTCCCTACTTCCAACCATAGAATTAAACCGTATTCAGCGCCTAATATGCTTATCAGACTTCTATGCGCTGCACAAGGTAACTGAAGGCTGAAACTCAATAACTCCGTGGGGAAAACCACGAGTTTTACAGGACAAGTTACCCTGAGGCACGCATAGTACGTGTGACAGAAATATAATATGATTCCAGGCCCGGAGGATATGGGTTCAATCCCCAATCGAGGACCGAGGTACATTTGCTTTACAATGTAGGCCTATATTTGAATGTCGCGTGTGTCCAGTGAAACCCCGGATTCTGGCGAAGAGCACGTCCAGCACACGAAGTATAAATTAAATTATCTGGCCTTCCGTTCTACACAGCGTCAAATACACATGATTAACGCCACCAAACATTGAAACAGTGTGTGCTATGTGGTGGATGTGATTTCATACGAGAACAAACCAAAATATGATAGCCTCTACAGTACATAAGCTGTGCATTTGTTACTTTGTTTACTAATGGAAAATATATTTCATTAGACATCTTTGATACCACATCCACCCCTAGGCTAAAGAGGGTATGGGCATGCACATAACCCTACACTGGCCATTCTGTCCTTTCATGGGACAGGAAAACAACAATAACAGTTAATTGATAACATCCAACCCACGTTATGCAAGATGTCCTTTTCAATATGTTACATAAGAAAAGAAAATTTAAAAAACGCTTAAACGTCCCGGCGCAGTTGAAGCCCTATTGAATATTGGATAGCGAGGAAGAGGAATGGCTGAGGAAGCCGCGCTCTCTGCATTGGAAAAAAGTCTCTCTTAGTCCACATGAGAGGTTAGCTCGAACCGACATCTTCAGTGCTTAGAGCACTACTCTAAGCTTCAGTGCTGATAACCCAGTCACGCACAACCCTAACCCGATCAGGGTGACATCGCACCACGCTAATTAACCCCGTGTGTGGTTTCTGTTTCAGCCATCCGCACCCACGGGATCTGGGTGGTTGCCGTCTCCTTAGTGTACCTCTTCTTCTGCGTCTCGCTCGTCATCAGCGCGCACAGGGTGGGTTTTGTTTTGTTTCTCAATTAACCTTCAGACAAGCACGCGTCACCTCATTCATGATCTAATAACGACTAGGGAGGAACATGCGCGGGGCTACTAGGGCCTCCGAAGTAGCCGGGAACGGCACTTAATAGCGGGAGGAACGTACCCGAGTCGATAAGGAAGTTCTGCTCCTGAGAAGAACTTCTATATCTGTATATCCAGTTCTTGTAACTGAGTGGGTGGACTAAATACACATTTATTACAACTATCAGCTATATATTACACGCAAATTGGGTTTCAACGTTATACTCAATAAATTAAAGTGTGTATACTAGGACAGTTGGACTTAACAACCTTACCTATACGTCATGGACGACTGACTCGTGACCAATCAGCGATCGGTATTTGTAATTGGGTCTCGCTGGTTGGCCACGAATTACTCATATATGACGCAACGCAATCACCTGTATTCATAGTTCCCACGTGACGTCACAGCGGCCATGATTGCGACACAATTGATGAGAACCAATCTTAGATAATTGGCAAATACTTTTCAAATTCGATAAATAAGCCTAATTTATAATTTAAAAAGTAAACATAAGCAATGAAACAATTAAAAATTACAACACGTACCAATTTTATTTTTAGAAAAACACGCTGAATTTTAAGGAACTAAGAATTTCTGTGTTCTACCACAACAGCCTTCAATTGTTTTTCCATGGAAACGTCAAAGTTTGATCACAAATGTGGCCGCCACGCGCAAAGATGTGACGTACGTGCAACCTATGAATAAGGTTGTTTTGGGACAAGTATAAATAGAATTAAGTTCACGCTAACATTATAGAACCAAAATCTCCTTTGCTCCCAAGTATTCACAAAAAGTTAGAAAATGTGGTGTAAAGAAACAACAGCCCGCATCGCGGACATCACTGACCGGAAGCGATCCGAGTTTCACTCGAATTTCTCAATTCCCTACAAGTAAATTTAAGAATCTTCAATTCTAACCAGTGCATGAATCCAGTTTCTCACAACTTGCACCGTGTGTCCCTAAAAGTGAAATGTCTTTGTTTCCAGCGCATGAATCCAGTTTCTCATAACTTGCGCCGTGTGTTCCTAAAAGTGAAATGTCTTTGTTTCCAGCGCATGAATCCAGTTTCTCATAACTTGCGCCGTGTGTTCCTAAAAGTGAAATGTCTTTGTTTCCAGCGCATGAATCCAGTTTCTCATAACTTGCGCCGTGTGTTCCTAAAAGTGAAATGTCTTTGTTTCCAGCGCATGAATCCAGTTTCTCACAACTTGCACCGTGTGTTCCTAAAAGTGAAATGTCTTTGTTTCCAGCGCATGAATCCAGTTTCTCACAACTTGCACCGTGTGTTCCTAAAAGTGAAATGTCTTTGTTTCCAGCGCATGAATCCAGTTTCTCATAACTTGCGCCGTGTGTTCCTAAAAGTGAAATGTCTTTGTTTCCAGCGCATGAATCCAGTTTCTCATAACTTGCGCCGTGTGTTCCTAAAAGTGAAATGTCTTTGTTTCCAGCGCATGAATCCAGTTTCACATAACTTGCGCCGTGTGTTTCTAAAAGTGAAATGTCTTTGTTTCCAGCGCATGAATCCAGTTTCTCATAACTTGCGCCGTGTGTTCCTAAAAGTGAAATGTCTTTGTTTCCAGCGCATGAATCCAGTTTCTCATAACTTGCGCCGTGTGTTTCTAAAAGTGAAATGTCTTTGTTTCCAGCGCATGAATCCAGTTTCTCATAACTTGCGCCGTGTGTTCCTAAAAGTGAAATGTCTTTGTTTCCAGCGCATGAATCCAGTTTCTCATAACTTGCGCCGTGTGTTCCTAAAAGTGAAATGTCTTTGTTTCCAGCGCATGAATCCAGTTTCTCATAACTTGCGCCGTGTGTTCCTAAAAGTGAAATGTCTTTGTTTCCAGCGCATGAATCCAGTTTCTCATAACTTGCGCCGTGTGTTTCTAAAAGTGAAATGTCTTTGTTTCCAGCGCATGAATCCAGTTTCACATAACTTGCGCCGTGTGTTTCTAAAAGTGAAATGTCTTTGTTTCCAGCGCATGCATCCAGTTTCTCATAACTTGCGCCGTGTGTTCCTAAAAGTGAAATGTCTTTGTTTCCAGCGCATGCATCCAGTTTCTCATAACTTGCGCCGTGTGTTCCTAAAAGTGAAATGTCTTTGTTTCCAGCGCATGCATCCAGTTTCTCATAACTTGCACCGTGAGTTCCTAAAAGTGAAACGTCTATGTTTCCAGCGCATGCATCCAGTTACTCATAACTTGCGCCGTGTGTTCCTAAAAGTGAAATGTCTTTATTTCCAGCACTTGCGGCAGTGGCACATTCCCTGGATGGTCGCAACCCTGGTCGTCGCCATTATCATCCTGTCAACGTCCTTCGGTGATCTCGCGACTTGGCTGGTGGCCATCCCCACCAACTGTGAGTTGAAACCAATAGGTACAATCACAACATTGCAGGTCAAGTGTTCTGATGTGTACATGGATACTGTGCGCAATGTCCTAGCTCGTACGCTGCCAGTGTAGGAACATGTCAAGGTCAGCGGGTGATGGGGCAAGTTTACGTCACGAGATCTTGATTTCAATGCATTTGATTAGTTGCATACTGTGGAAAAGCACGGTACCTGCATGATAAGCAGTATTGGGCGGTTCCCATGCTTTTACGTCGGACCATACTATGAATACTACGGGCTACGGTTGGCCAACGTCCGACGTAAAAGCATGGAAATCAGCCATAACAGTAATGTCAAACATTCTAGTTCTTAACCTATGACGAAATAATAAGCTAGACATGCAATTATTACATTCATTACAGCAGCTGAATTACTAAGATCTTCCGCCATGGCGTTTCGCGTTCATAATTAGATGAGCGTAGCGAAGCGGAGTGAATCTCTCCATACAACTCGATCGGCGCTTTGTCTGTGTGTGTGTGTGTGTGTGTGTGTGTGTGTCGGTGTGTGTGTGTGTGTGTGTGTGTGTGTGTGTGTGTGTGTGTGTGTGTGTGTGTGTGTGTGTGTGTGTGTGTGTGTTATTATTATTATTATTATTATTATTATTATTATTATTATTATATAAAACCGATAGGGGAGAGAAAACTATGTCCAGAAGGATATGTTAACTCAAAAACATGAAACAAGTCTCTTCAATCTGACGGAATCAATAGGGGATAGTTACAAGGAATGGAACAGAAATCCAACTTAAAATTGCACTTTAGGATGCAGGCTGAGGGCGTGCTTCCTTCCCGTCGATATTGGAGGAAAGAATGAAAACAAAGTTTGGGTTTGGAAAAACAAACCCTACCGGTCGAAGACTAAAGACATTTGGCTTTACTGTGTAAGCGCTTGACTAAAAAGAATCTCGCCATTTTCAATGGAGCAGAGCGCCCCCCTATCGCACCACTTTGCCATGAAGCCATCGATCGCTCCGCGACCAAGGTACCAAGCGTACTCCTTGATGAGGCGAGACTTTAGACGAGCCTTCAGGACATGATCGTAGAGCGCAGGCTCGCGGTCCTCTTTGAAGAAGCTTACAAGTAGCCTGTAGACTGTGCTCTTGGCCAACACGAGAACAAAATTGGCCAAATCGATTTGGTTGGAGGTGGAGGTATTGTCGGGACTGAACCCGACATAGAGCTCTCGAGCAGACAATCCACGGCGACCCAGTAAGTTTCTGATTAGCAAATCAGCCAGGCGCCACATTTGCACGGCCCGGCGACAGGACACTATCATGTGCCAAGCCGAACCCTCGACCTGGCACCAGGGGCACAGGCGAGAGGCGGCCAACCCTGCGTGGAACAAGAAGATAGGATCTGCCAGACGGTTCTTGTTGAAACGCCACACGACCTCGGAATCGAATCCAAGGGAGGGTGAGCGAACGAGAGCTCTCCAATTGACTCGATCGTGCGACCAGTGTCCCTCTAGAGAACCGTCTAGGCGGAGGGAGTTGACCATGATGTCACGCAGGATCGACCGCCTGTGCTGTTGAGGGAGCAGGGAGACCCACTCGCCGGTCAACGGGCGACGATACAACAGATTTGGGGGCCAGGGTTCAGGACCCAGAACATCTTTCACGCCACGAAAACGTAGATGGCAGAAGGCTCGGATCCTGTTCCCGTTGACGCCAAGAGCTTGGCGAACTCGACCAGATTTTTCGGCAAAGCCCTCCAACCGGTCGACGTCGGTCCACTCTGAACCATTGAGTAGGTCCCCGAGCGTTTTACAACCCAGCAAAGCCCATGAGGGAATGAAGGGAGAAGTGGCCGTTGGGAGAAGCGACGTTTCTGTCAGGGGAACGTCTCGCATTCCGCAGTTCGTTGACGGGAAATTCTCGGGCTTTGGTTTCAGGGAGAACCAAGCTTTGAGCACGGTTTGGAGAAACTCGGAGGTGTTACGAGCCGCAGGCCCACCGATTTTGGGGTGAAACAAAACCTGCCAGCCAAGACCTAATCGGCAAAACTTGCCAAGGAAATGCCGAGTCATGACGTGACAGGGGTGATCATCTAAGTTGGAAAGAAATTGGTGTGCATAAACGACTCGGAACATGGCCACCTTCGACTCCAGGTGGACCAGGCCGAGTCCTCCAAGATGGACGGGGGCACAGAGGTCGCGCAGACGCGTCCAGTGTCTCCGGCCGGCCCATACAAAATTTGCCAGTTCCCCCTGAAGCCGGTTGAGAAGCGCAGGAGGTGGGGGCAGCACTTGAAATGTGTACCACAGTCTAGGTGCCAGGAACTGGTTTGCGACTAGAACTCGACCACGAAGAGACATGGTCGACGCTCGGCCTCGCCACCTTTGGATTGCAACGAGGAACTTTTCCCGCAACGCGTCGAAGCCCCTGGCCTTGATTACAGGCGTATTGCCCAACATTACCCCCAAACACTTGCCGCCCTCACTCGACCAAGCGAAATCGAGTGGAGAGTCCCGACGCCCGACCCAGCTGCCTGCCCACAGACCGGTGGACTTTTGAGTATTGAGTCGTGCCCCAGACTGAACCGCGTAGATGTGGTAAACTACCCCCAACCGGTCGAAATCCTCGTCGTCAGCGATGAAGACCGATACGTCATCGGCGTATCCTGAGACGACGAGTCTGCGTTCCAGTTGACCAGGCATAAGAAACCCCGAGAGTCTTGATCTGCACAGTCTGAGGAAAGGCTCGGCTGTAAGCGAGAACAGCTGACCTGACAGGGGACATCCCTGTCGGATTCCCTGACCGAAAGGAAAGGGAGCCGTCAAACATGACCCCACTCGTACGAAGCACGTGGCGCCGGCGTAAAGTGTCCGCAGGGTTTGCACGAAATGTTCGCCGAAACCATACGATCGGAGAAGGTGAAAGAGATAGTGTTGGTTCACCCTGTCGAATGCTCCCTGTTGGTCAAGGAAGAGAACTGCTAGGGGAACCTGTTCGGTGTTGGCGTACTCCACGACGTCACGATGCAGGTGGAGGCTGTCGAAGATGGTTCTCCCCGGAACGCAGTAGCCCTGATCGGGGTGGACCAGCGAGCGAATTACTCGGCTCAACCGTGTTGCCAAAGCACGTGCGACGATCTTGTAGTCCACGGTGAGCAGAGAAATTGGACGCCAGTTTTTGATGTCCAGCCTGTCACCCGACTTAGGAAGTAGCGTCAGGATAGACTTTTGTGCAGATCGGGGAAGAAGGCCGGTCTCCATGGAGTGCGCCAAAATTTCCTCAAACGGACCCGACAGCTCACTCCAAAAGAACAAGTAGAACTCGGGAGTGAGACCATCAATTCCGGGAGACTTCCCTTTGTTCAGGGACCCAAGAGCTTCGGTGAGTTCTTGTTGGCTCAGCGGCCGATCTAGGCTCTCACGTTGGAGGCGAGAAAGTAGAGGCAGGGTCTCGTACAGGGGCGAGTCTTCCTCGATTGTCACGGGCGTGGCAGCGTAAACCTCCTGGAAGTGACGCCTCGCGACCGTGCATAGCGACGGTCCATCAGACACGACGCGCCCTTCCAGGCGCAGTTCTTTGAGGGGTTGAAACGTGGGAGCCATATCACGAGCCAAACTTGGTCCTGCCGGACTGTCCGAAGCGAGGAGGTGGGCGTAGCGAGAGTTTGCCAGCACTCTCTCGCTTCTCCTTGTGTACGCGTCGCGCACTTGGGAGGTTGCGTGAGCTAAATCTGCCGTGGTGTGTTCACCCAGCAGGGGACTGGACACGATTCGATCGACACGCCTCTCGAGTTGTGCAAACGTCTCGTCCGACATTTGCCGGCGGAGTCTAATGAATCGGATGGTCGTGGTCTGAATCTCCTGCTTGATGGCATCCCACCAGTGGTGGAGCGAGGAGTAATGATTGCGACGAGCCTCGAATGATTCGAGAAGCTCGCGAATACAATCTCCGAAGTTCGGGTCCTCCAAGAGAGTATTGTCAAAGCGCCAATATGGCGAGACAAACTTAGGCGTTCGTAGCGACATAGTGGCCAGCAGTGCAAGGTGGTCGGAGAAAGCGGGCAATACGCGCACGCCGGTCATCAAAGTGGTCACTTCGGGAGTGCCATGGAACCTGTATATGCGAGAGGCGGAATGCAGTGGGGCATTGCCCACATACGTGAAACCTGGCTCCCCGGGGTGAAACTCCCGCCACAAATCGGAGAGGTCTGCTGTCGTAACTGTGTTCCGGAGCAGTCGGGCAACGCGCGGATACCGCTCGACGCCCCCGGATCTGTCAGTGTTGGGATCCAACGTACAGTTGAAGTCCCCCCCAACAAGGAACTGAGCGTCGACTCCAGCGGTACCACGTACGTCGCTGATGTGACGTTCAAGGCACGTCAGAATGTCTAGAGCTATGGCTTGGTTGTGTGGCAAATAAACGGAGATGACGTGAAGCGTCCGACCTGTGGTGGGAATCTCTAGGAGAAGTTCCTGAAGATAGCCAGGGTATAGAATATTTTGGGCTCGAAAGACCATGGGTGATGACTTACGAAGTCCTATCATGGTCCCCGAGCACACTTGAACAGGGGGGTTGAAATAAAAAGAGTACTTCGAGATTAGAAGGGGTAGTGGTGATGAGGACGTGTTTGTCTCCTGTAGGAGGACGACGTCGGGGAAGTGGCGATCCAGGAAGGTTGACAGCTGACTCCATTTAAAGTCGCTACGAACGCTCCTTGCATTAAGGGTGATGAAAATTGTCTCCGCCATGTTGGTGACAGGTTTTTTACTCTAGTCCAGTGGAACTGACACTTTCCAGAGAGGTGGATCGAGATAGGGTGACCTCGTCTTCTCCGGTCGCGTCAAAGTACGCCTGCGCCTTCTTTAGAGTGGCAATAAGGCGTCGTGAACGTTGGTTGATTGCACGATCATTTTTCAAGACCGGAAGAACTGATGTCAGCATAAAAACCAGCCCGGTAATGTCGTTCGTAAAACGGCGGGCAACCTTGAATGGCTGATCGTTGCCCTTCACGTCCGCTAAGAACTGTAGAAAAGCGCTAGTGGACAGCGTTTTTCCAGCCTCTCCACTGTCAAGTAGCTCCACCGCAGCCAGGGGCATTGTTGCCTCACCAGGAGACGCCCTTTCATCTTGACGTGGACGCTTCTTGGCCGGAGAGTTGCTCCTTGGTTTTTTCTTTGTCTTGACCTGAGTGTAAACCGGTTCATCCAGCACCGGTTCGAGCTGGTGCGGCGTCCCAGTGTCAAGGCTAAGATCTGCATCATTAGTTTCCATTGCATCAAGGGCACAAGCTGCGTCGGTCGCAACCGGAGCTGGTGGGATGGTCCCATCGCTTGGCGTCAAAGTGGTGGCCGAAGCACTCTCACCCAATTCCACAAGAATCTTTCTCTTGTTTTCGCCTCTAGACGTTTGGCTTTCAGTCTCTACCGCAGACCTTTCCTTGGTACCAATGTTGGCAGTGCATGTTCTGGCAATATGTCCAGTTTGCCTGCACTTGAAGCATTTGACGTCGTCAAAGCTGAGGAAGACACGGTTACGTTCTCCATCGTGTTCTACTACGATGGAGTCGGGAAGATTGACGTTCTCAGCTTTGATGACAAAGATCTGTCGTCTAAAACTGAAGACGTGACCAATGTCAGCCTCCTTCAAGCCCACGGTAATGTATGCCATAGGTGACACAAGCCTAACAAGTTTTGTCAGCTCGGCCTCAACGGCGTGGTGCGGGATGTAGGGGCTAACATTGGACAGTACCAAACGCTCAGCGGGGGTGACCAGCCTGCGCGCAGACAAAAATTGGTCCTTGATCGATATACCTCCGTGGTCCAGCATGAAAGAGTCCACCAAGGCCTTGGATTTTAAGTAGCAGCACACACGGCCCTGCGACAACCTGGAGGCAAAAGTTATGTTTTTGCCCCCAATGAGGTCTGCCAGGGACCGCAAGTACTGCGAGATGGTGACATGATCGATGGAAGGGAACAGTATTGCCTGGTCCTTCTTGGGACACGGCGGACCAAAGGAGGGCCCAGACGGACCGTCGCGACCGCGACGCTGCTGGCCCGCCCCCGAGAGCAAGGCCTGCGCCATGGTTGGCTTAGTAACTGGCGGAGTCTGGACCCCAGGGACAACGATCGACGAAACCACCGGAAAAGCAGGGATCGGCGTAGGGCACAACGGTGTTGGCGCGCTGGCTGAACCAGCCACCACGTTTTCTGCAGCCTTAACAGGGCTGGTCGCTACCTGGACGTCAGATAAGGACCTGTTTAGGCGCGGAGAGACGGGAAGAACGGTAACAGACTGATGCGCTGAGCCAGTCAGCACACCAACCCGTTGGTTGACAGTAGTGTCTGCCGCCAGAGAAGGCCTGAGGACAGTCACGGAGGACGGTTTGAGTTCCGGTGTGCTGTGTCTCCTAGGAAGGGGCGCAGGCACACCTTTATTGGGCCCTCGCACGAGGGGCACCTTAACGGCCTTACCGGCCCCGTTTTTAACAGCGGGGACAGGGGACTTCTTCAAAAAGTCTTGCGGCTTCAGTTGACTCATGGTGATACGAGTCAACTAAAAACCCTCCGGAATATTCAAAATAAAGACACGCCAGACAAGACGGACAAAACCACTGCTACCTGGCCTTGAAGACCAGGCAGCAAACCGAACAAGAACGAATAACCAAAACCACAATGATTAATTAGAGACTTCTAAAATGGCAGGGTTCAACAAGGAGGGTTAAAATGAGAAAAGAAAAGCAATAATTTGCAAGGCCAAAACTTACTTAAAAATGAATAATTAGAAAACAAAAACTACTCCAAACGAAAGAGGAGAAAAAACTGATTGAGAATAAGCAACAATAACTTATCAGGCACAAGCAGAACGTAGCAGACAGTAAGAAATGGACAAACGACTGCGCTGCCCCGCACCTAAGGCTGTAACTGCCCCCAGGACTTGCTCTTCCACAAATTGGGTCTTCGTCTCCTCACTCGTTCACGAAGGGCAGTTAGAACCTCAATGTTAATTCCCGAGATATCAGCAAGAGCTCGGACACTCAGACGACTATCTTCGCGGATCAATTTACCAATTTTCTGGATGTTGTCGTTGATGTTGAGGGTGGTCCATGGCTTGTCGAGGTCGAGGGTCTTCAGTCGTTTCACGTCCCTCCTTAAACCTTTTAAACCACTCAAAAACTGGTGTGCGCGATACACATTCACTTCAGTAAACTTCCTTTAACATGGCATGAGCTTCTGTAGCAGTTTTCCCCAGTTTCACAAGAAACTTGAGGTTAACTCGTTGTTGCTCTATCTGAACACTTAGCTTTTTCCGACGAGCCCCTAGCGCAAGGACTTTAACGGGCGGCTGCTACAGCGAGACAAAGCAACGTACAACCTTGCCCATCGAGTTTAGGGTGGGGGAAGCATCAACAGGGACAGACATGTTCAAACCTGCCACGGCGCGCTCGCTGTTTGCTGATAGCAGCACCAGTCCTGGTATTTAATTGCCACACCTCGTATTTGTGTGTGTGTGTGTTCGCCAAATTTTGTTCGTCGCGCACAGGTCAAACGGCTTGACGGATTTGGCTGAAATTTTCGGTAAACACACGTGACCACTAAACTCGATGCTGTTAACATAACCAGCAAAATTCGTAAAGATGCCAACCTACAAAAAATTAATTACTGAAAAATAAAATTTGTTGATTTGTTTAATTAAATAAAAACTAACACATGGATTTAAATAATGTTTCACATGTAGGTTCATATCAACAGTACCAACACTTGACAATAATTTCAAAATTGCACGTTTATCCGTCTTGTTATAAAAAATATTGTTTATTTACAGCAATAATGTCTTCATTTTTACAGTGTTCCGCCGATATGATTCGCATTTGCGGACTATTGCAATTAAATGCACACAGTATACACCCAAAATAGCGTACGCAATTATACCTTTCACACTATCATTTGGAATCTCGATAGCTGTCATAGAATGGCTGCAATGACGTAAGATGCCAACCTACAAAAAATTAATTACTAAAAAACATCTGTTTTAATTTATTTAATTAAATTAAATTTTCAAACCGATATAAATAATTTTTTGCATGTAGGTCCACAATAATAGTACTAACACTCAACAATAGTTTCACAATTTTAACTTCAACCGCCATGTTGTAAAAAAATATTGTTTATTTACGGCTTTGCGGACCATTGAAGTAAAGGATGGTCCACACAGATTTTTTAAGCATAAGATTTAAGGTTTAACGCGTAGTCGTAAAGTTGGATCATAGGAAACACGTACTGACGTTCACACAAGTTTTAGTTTTAAGACGTTGTTTTTAGTTTTAAGACGTTGTTTTCATTGTTGAAACCTTATGCATTATGTCTTAAAAATCTGTGTGGACCAGCCCTAAGATGCACATAGTATGCTGCCGGAATGGCTTACGCAGTCAAAACTTTCTCACTATATATTTGGAATTTTGATAGCTATCAAAGAATGGCCACAATGACCTGTTATGTTTTATGACGTTCACGGCAAACATGCAAAAGTTAACAACGAACTTGGTCGACAAATTAAAAAGCTTTTAATATGATTTAAAAGCGGAAATTGTATGATTAAACAATATTAAATTTTAGATATAGACTGTATCTACATTATGAAACTTTCCATACACTGATAGGTTTGATAGTGTTTGAATTAGAGCCTATTGAGTAGACCACGGTCGAATGAAATTATGCGGAAATCCATCAACTTGAAGGTTTTAATTTCTTTAAAGAAAACTTCTTAACGGATTTAAATAATATTTCGTGCATTTATTAGCAACATATTAAGAAATAATATACTTAAGTTATAAGGTTGTAACTTGATCCGCCATCTTGTAAAAAAATCATATGTTTATTATAAAGGTTTTTTTTCTTTTTAAAGAGTAATATAATATGCAAATGATTTATTTGATTTGATACATTGAAAAAAATCGCTCATCTGTCAACGCGGAGCGTTTTCCTAGTAATAAGCCAATACGATCAATAACATTGGTTTATTAATATTTACTAAAACGTACGCACGTGAATACGTCACTATTTGTGTACTTGTTATGATTGTGGTATAGGCCGGACGCCGTAACAAAGAAGGTGTTGTCGTCACGGATGATGTAATAGCAAGTGACCTCACACCTTGTAATACTACTATACTCATTGCCTTACCAGAAGTAAACATGTATTGTTATTTCATAGGTTGGTGGACATGGGCCCTGGATTAAATGCTATTTTTCTCCCTCTTGGTATGTGTTTGCGGTTTAATTATGCAGGAATAAACTCTAGTTTCTTATTATCTTATTTATTATATTCACTTATAAAGTAATAACTACTTAATTATGTTTGGGAAAATTTAAAGTAGTTCCGTCCCATCATGCTAGGCATGAAGGTATGAAGAAGGAACAGCTACGGACGACCTACCTTTGTCATTTGCTTTGTCAGTCTGCATATTGTCGTACCCTAAAGGCACAGGGAACGCATATGACCACTCTGAAAGATCCCGAGTAATGTTTTCAGTGTCAATGTTTCTTGATATCGGTAATAAATTTTCACAAATAATACTACAGGGTAAATCAGCCAAACACGGGCGTCACATGTTAGAAAAAACGCCGCCATGTTTCCCCCACGTGAACTCAACTCCTGTCAAACACGAAACGGCAATAAAAACAACAGACCATCAAATCACAAAGAAATACATCAAGTATCCTAGCAACACACAGAAGTCAAAGCTTTCTTGATGGGAGTATTTTTAAGTCACGGCCTACCAAAGCTAGTATTTTCCAACACCGCCTTGCCAATCAGTGTATTTTCTCTCTGACAGGTATAGTGCGCGGATGAGCACTGCGTAAACGTCCACATATCACTACGCCGGCCAGAGTAATTAGTTGTGACGACACAACCTTCTTTGTTACGGCGTCCGGCCTATAGTAGACTATTTGGTATCCGGTAAATAAAACAACCGTAATGATCATAAAGAGATGGTGGTTATACTGGTTAACAATATTTGTTTCTCGCAGCAATTTCACTTAACACCCGTATTATTCTTAGTACCTATTTGATACATGTATATACATGTTATATGTTTCTGTTTCAGTTGTATTGCTGTACTGTCTCATGGTGGTGTATAGTCGCTACATCCAGATGGGCTTAGATGACGACCCGGATTATTCTTAGTACCGGTATTTGATACAATATGTTGTTTATATTCTACGTAATGACCTATATCAAGAAAAACATCGATACCAATAAATATCATTTTAAAAGTGTGGTACTTCATATTTCATACCTCTTAAAGTAGCACTTTTTATATATTATAATAAAAATATAAAATCAACACGCGTTGAAAGTTATGAAATTAAAGCATATTTGTCTTGATAATTTGGTACTGTATAGTGTAACAGTTTGTTTTGATTTTAAGGAAAGGTCAGCTAAGATCTAAGGCTAGTATTGTCGCGAACTCTGCACAGTGCTCGATTTTGCTTGAACACTGAAACTACACTGACAGAGAGCTGAATCTTCCACCCCCGCTTTTATTGCCATTTAGGATCACCTCACATATTCATGACACCACTTCCCGCTGAAATCAACATCACTTAGCGATCTCGTTCCTAGTCGCAGCCGAGAAGGTGCACGGTGTGGTAAGACAGCTCCCACACAAACAGGAGTCCCCCGCATCGAAAGGAGATTGACGACAACGTGGAGGTAAACATTATGGGCAAAACGCGCAGTAGCGGGTCAAGATAGAGGGAGAGAGAGATTTGAGTAATCCCTCATCCACTTGGTCCTGTGACCAGTGGTGTATTCGAGTCTAGGCGGGCTTAGGCACCGCCTAGGCATTTTTATTTGGAGGTTAGGCTAGGCTAGCCTAGGTGCTTTTTCACAGTACTGTTGTTTAAATTTCAAGAACCCATGTAGTATTCACATGTCTATAATTGAGAAAAAATATGCTACCTCATGCAACGTTTTCATGTATTTAGGTTTATTTTCTCTTAAATCTTTTTCCATGTCACTTAAAACAATCGCCATCCGCCCCCCCCCCCCCCCCCCCACCCTGTGCACACGTAAATTCGTCGACTGCCTAGGCACTTAATATTATATTTTAGGAATACACCACTGCCTGTGACCCCTGACATTTTTCGATAAAGACAAGCACGGATCCAGATAAATCCAAGCGTGGTTGGTTTACAACTGTGTATCAGGTCCCAATTCAACAACTTCAGTAAGCTACGATTTAGGAAGCTCTGTTTGGTAACCATGGTTTCAACAAACATTACATTCAAAATGCATGGTAGTCGCCATGTTTGTTCGTAGAGAGTCTTCGATTCAGCTAGTCGGAGTTTAAAATGTTAGTGAAACCGAACAAAACAATAAATATGTACAAATTCAAATCAATTTCAAAACCGCTAGCAAATTCTCACAAATAACGCTTTAAGTAAACAGTTTCCTCTGGGATAGATTCACCCGTCTTTCTTTGCTTACCAAATTAAGGTCATCTATCACAGCTCAATCCATTGCTTGTTTCAACATCCCCCCCCCCCCCCCCCCTACCCCTTGACGAGTTTCTCCTCGCGCCTAGGAGGGATGAAATTGAGTTTAGATTCTTCAATTTATATTGGCGTGGATGGCGCTAAAAGAGACGGCGAACGGAGTGGGTCACACAATCAACTATAGGACACGCTTATGCTGACGACAGTCGGCCACAGGCGACTCGCGAGACTTGACAGCCAGATTGAGACAGTGGCCACCCTTTGTTAGTTCAGCAAAAGCATCCACCTTGACACAAGCCCAATATGTTCTCCAAGTCCTCTCAGTCCTAGCGGAGTTTTAGTAAAGGTCGGTTAAGAAGATTTGAGGTTTAACAAAATCAAATCAAGCCAAAAGCATTATGGCGTTTAGTCCTTTTTCACACTTTCTTATGATTTAAAATGTAAGAAAACCATAGCAACGTTAGCTCTTATACCAAAAATGTTTAGCCCAGCCCAATTAAAGGCGATGTTTTGTAAATCCGGCCAATAGTAGCTATCCTAAGTAAAACAGTTCGATAAACAAAACGTTAAACCTTAAATCTTAAAAGTGTGTAATTCGAACTTAAACTACAAGGTTGATGTTTAGTTTACCGAAACTCCACTGATTGAGAAGGCCTTGAATCCAAGGTATTTTGTCTCCGATAGGGGATTCACAGAATATTCAGCCCACCGCTAACGCATTTCCTCCGTGGAAACCAAGCGTCTGATTGGTGGTTGCCATGGACTACACAAGTTGGGGCGTGCTGAATATTTAGTGGTCAGCCTTAATACCCGGCCTAAGAGGAATGTCTAAGATAATACGAGAATGACAAGTTTAGACTCTTGCTTGCAGTAATGTCAACCGGCTGGAATTGTAAACTAACGAAGGTTTTCCTGTCATACCGGTATATAGTATTTAAACCTGCGTCACTGTCAAGGGGCGTATTGCCCCTGTTTGATACAAAAACTGCCTTTGTTTAAATATTATTTTTAATTAAAGGTCACTTTACAATAACACTTAGGTCTGTCCAACGATATCGATAATTATTCGATACGATATCGATAATAGAAAAATAATTCGATATCGATATAGATTAATATATCGCTCATTTCGCTATATCGAACATGCGCCTAATTGTTAGAAAAAAACGATGTTTTGCCTGTACAGTGCAGTTTAACAGCGTTGCGGGCATGAATTTTTGTTGTTGTTTAGTGAATATTTTAAATTTTGAATAATATAATATTACAGGAAGACATTTCGAAGTTAAATTATTTACTTAATATTGTTTATATGAATGTGTTCCGGCTAGTCTGGAAATCCTTAAAACAGAAAAGAAGAGTTTCGATCGTTGATATCGATACGTTCTTTGAAAATTTCGATATCGCGATACGATATTGCGTTTCATCCTTGAAATCGACGTATTTTTTTATTGTAACGCAGCCCTAAATTAGATGACACATGACACAAGACGAAATGCTGCTTTAGATGCAGGGAGCTACATTAATCGCCAGTACCGCCAAAGATTATGTAGGAGCACCTCTTCCTTCATAATCCGGTGCCGCTTGGAATACTGAATCCGCCCCCAGGTTTTCCTATGGTGCAGTTCGCCGACGATCCAGTGGCGTTGTTGATACTTCTGACTCGGGTACAATCAATCCCCGGAGACTTGTTATCAAGCTCTGACGCTCGTTAACTACGTGCGATGTTCCTCGCGACCAACATTACGACCAGAGACGACCACAAGGAAGATAGAATATCAATGCCGTGTCGCGTGTAAGAGCTTATACATCAGGGTGAACGCAAGAGCGTTGGTTTGCTTTCAAGGTCGGTTTGCGCTAACAAAGTTGAAGTTGTATTTTGGCGTTCACACAACGTCATAAAATTTAAGGTAACCATAGCAACCTAAATTCTTAGGGCAAGTTTCACCAAACTTTAATCTGGCGGTTTTCTGTTAATCGGTGATCAAAAATGACGCCCGGTAGAAGCCACAATGCATTTTGTATGTAATGTTTGTTGAAACCTGGTAGCCAATTCGAGATCAGTAAATCGGCCGACTGAAAAGTTTGGTGAATTAGAATCTTAGCCCAGCTAATGAGGGGGACGTTTTATAAATCCGGCCAATGGTAGCGATCCTAAGTAAAACAGTTAGGCAAATAGGCCTATGTGTCTAGAAACAAATGTGAAAACCGACGTTTAGGTACCTCTACATGTTTTGCGTAACAATTGGTGTTGCCAAGTGTGTTTGAAACTATACTGGTTAAAGTGCAGTTTCCACGTACGCGTATTCTGTAATCCGTTCACAAGTGGTACCACCGTAGGCCTACCATTTAATATTGTGCGTGTCTGTATTCATGGGTTGCACGTACGTCACATCTTTGCGCGTGGCGGCCACATTTGTGATCAAACTTTGACGTTGCCATGGAGAAACAATTGAAGGCTGTTGTGATAGAACACAGGAATTCACATTTCTTTAAAACTCAGCGTGTTTTTAAAAATAAAATTGGTATGTTATAATTTTTAAGTTTTTTACTACTTATGTTTACTTTTTAAACTCTAAATTAGGCTTATTTATTGAATTTGAATAGTATTTGCCAATGATCTAGGATTGGTACTCATCATTTGTGTCGCAATCATGGCCGCTGTGACGTCACGTGGGAACTATGAATTCGAGGTCAAAAGTTGCAATACACACTCATGCGGTAGAAATGCGAACTATGGGGAGGCGTAACAAGTGCACAGAGTACTACTTGACTTCTTTGGAATCAATTGCACTGGCTTCTAGAGGGGTTTTCGGTAACTTCAAGCAGGCAGTGCTCGTGGCCGGAACGCTCGCAGCGCTGCAGTGTATAATAATTATACATTCCTACTTCTTGATGTTGGTTAAGGCTGGTCCCAGTGTTGTGGAGTATCTATTGGCCCCTCAAAATAGACTAGACGCATTCTGGTGGCAAGAAAATAAACTACTAGAAGGATGAGTTTATCTGTCAATTGTTCATTGTTGCTGTATTGTTAAATCATCAATGGCGCAGATAAGGGTGTTGCTTAGCAGCGCTATCTATGTGTTAGTTTGAGTCTCCAATAGGTACTTGTATCTAGATACATTTTGTGTACCTTTACCTATACCTAGATACTTATAATTTATTGTACCTGTATCTGTATCTCGATCCTTTTTACAATGTATCTATACTTTTTCAGATACATAGGTAAAAAGATACTTTTTGAAGTTTATTCAAACTTTAAAAAGAAAATGCTGGCGATCGTAAAATTTACAAACATTTCTTGTTCGAGAAAATCACGCGAAAAGTCGAAAACTGCATTACCGTCAATTAAACATATTTTTCTTGAGTACAATACGATGTTGCCATCCTCAGCCCATGTTGAAAGGGTATTTAGTACAGGCGGGCAAATTCTAACTCCACGTAGAAATAGGTTAACAGCTACGATATGCTCGAAACATTCCTGGTAGGTATTATAAAGAACAAAATGTAAGAATCAACATTGGAGCATGTTATGTGTGTGGAACAAACCTGTGAACACAATGTTGTGCATATGCATAAATTGTGTGAACTACCGGTATTGAAATAAAATTAATTTGGTTCTGAAAACTTGCTAAATAATTTAATTGTTAAAACAAATACAAATAATTTTGAGCCCACTTTAAATCGAAGCCTAGCTGCATATTCA
The DNA here is from genome assembly GCA_945910005.1 of Isoperla grammatica. Taxonomy (NCBI): domain Eukaryota; kingdom Metazoa; phylum Arthropoda; class Insecta; order Plecoptera; family Perlodidae; genus Isoperla; species Isoperla grammatica. Next base: position 107,445,833 of record OX246737.1, on the reverse strand, counting down.
TAATAAGAGAGACTTCCATTTGCTTAAAAATCACAAGTTTTGACACCTGTATAAATTATGTATGTAGCCTGCCTATCGTACATATAAAATATGGAAAACATTGAACCACAAACTATAAGTAGGCCTAGATAAGGATTAAAATCACATTCACAAACAAACGGACACGGAAACCTTGTCGAAGACAAGGAATAATAGTGTCATGTTTCAATAGTTAAATTTTTCAACACATTTTCACTAATGACCTCTGCATGGTCATCCTATTCCTGGATAATAATCCTATGAATAGTTCCGTTTTAAAAAGTACCTTGTATCTACAGATACTTTTTGTAAGTATCTTGTATCTTTACCTAGATACATTTTTAAAAAATGTATCTTTACCTGTATCTAGATACATTTCAACCTAAGTATCTTTACCTATACCTAGATACTTAAAAAAAGTATCTTACCCAACACGCGTAAAGTTGGCGGAATGAACCGACGTTCGAGAAGGCTGTGGTTGGATCATAGGAAGCACGTACTGGCGTTCACACGTTGTTTTCATTGTTGTTTTTAAAACAACGTCTTAAACCTTATGAAAAAAAAAACCTTATGTCTTAAAAATCTGTGTGGACCAGCCTTTACAAACAATTATTATTTGTAACCACTCAATTAACGACGGTTCCAAAATCTTCATTAACATGTAAGTGTCAGTATTATCGATCTTATAGACCTTCACAGGTTGCTGGAAGCCGAGTGTCGTCGTAGTCGAAAAAGAAGTTTCTCCCAGAATACTTACAGTTCTTGGTCGACTCTGATTCATACAAAGATCGATTTTTTTAAATTCCCGATTTCACACCAGGGGGGTGAGTCTCGACTTCCTCGCGGAAACGAAAAACAGAAGTTTCTTGATCGACTCAAGATCGATAATATGGTTGGAATTCATAGTTGGCCCCTACACCTAGGGGCACCCATTGTTGCTATGGATTTGTTTTGTTTATGGGAAATAACATGCAAACAATTGTTACCTTGGTAACAATGGGCGCCCCTAGGTGTAGGGGCCGACTATGAATTCCAACCTATGACTTTACAATGGGCCGGGCCAAAGATATTATAATATTCCCTACGTGGGCCGGGCGGTCGGTACATGGCCCTTTTTTTGTCGTGCACCAATAGAAGGCCGCGGACTAGTCTTGCTTCTGCGCTCTCCAATCGTCACCCTCCATTGTTTATGTTTGTTTTGTTTTGATAACCCTTCAATTCAAGCTCTATCTCCTTTAATAATATTATTTTAAGATAGCAGGATACAACTGCCCCGTTATCTAGTAACGTGACTAGGCTCTTCACCATGTCACCTTGCTGCAGAGGAATGGCGGACATTTTCGACCAGATGTGTTGTCAACCCAAAGTCGCGTCAATTATCGTCGGGTATCTCGCTGCTGTAAGTGTTTACTTGTTTACTAATGCTGCTCGGGTAGAGTGGTTGTTCATTAGCCATCGCACGTCCACATTCATACTGTAGATAGTGAGGGCGTTAACATTGTCATTTCATACTCGTCTTCGTACAGGTTCGAGCCAATAGTTTACTGTAGATAGTGAGGGCGTTAACATTATAAATTCATACTCGTATTCAGATATAATCGAGCCAAGTAGTTTTGAGACACGTATGGAATTCGTACGCAGTAAAGACAATTTGTTCATATCATATGTGCAGCGGCTGTATACAATATTTAATACCGCCCAAGGTATATGACCTTGCCAAGAAGTAGGGCCTATACGTCGTTTATAACAAAACCAAAATCCCAAAAACTTAGCGACATGAAGCAGTGTAGGTCACTAGTTCCAGAAATAATAAAGCAGTAGATTCTGGTGTAATAGGCCTATAATGAATGAGAATTGTGTATATTTGTGAATTGTGTGTAGACTACTCGTTTCTGCCAACCACATTAATTTTTTGTGTATTTAATTGATTAACTTACAATTATTGGAAACAATATGTGGTAGGCAAGAGGTTGCCCCAATGTGATTTTGGTCTGCTAGGCACTACACGTACAATATAGGCCCTGCGTTCCAGGCTAGAATCCTGGCCCGGGTAAGGGTGTTACCGTTAAAAAACTATGAGACGTAAAGTCTAAATAACTTCACGATTCATGACAATTTAATCGGTAACACGATATGGCTTACCAACCTTTGAGTATTTTAACGTGTGATGGCGGCCGCAGTTGACAGATCCGCTATCGGGGGGGGGGGGGGGGGGGGGGAGGGGGGTATCGTACCTGCCTAATGTGGAGATAAACTCTACTCAAGCACTGTAATGATCAACTTGGAAAAATACACCTACGATGTCGGCTTAGCACGCTTTGCAGCCTAACAATAGCAATGTGTGATACAGATACAGATTCTTTATTTCTTGCAAGTACAAAATTGTTACTTAGCTACATTCAATATGTTTACAAGAAAATTGCGAGGTTCAGGGTGCTTTGCTTTTTAATGTTGGCAGAACCGCCATTTTGATATAACCACATATTTTCTAAGGAGATGTCCAAAAAATGGAGAATCAAGCAACATAAACATTTGAAATTCCCACGGGGACATTAATATTTCGTGTTCTATTTTCGTGTAATCGACGGCTACGTTTAGCAAGGAGGCTAGTTAGTAGTATTCTAGTCCCCACTTTCACTTCTAGTCTCTTGCTTACGACGTCACTTCGGTTGCAGTTGACAACTAGGCCTATAGCTAGCTAGAGCAGACTAGAGACAAAATGACAGTTGGGACACACTCTGAGCTCAGTATGCGGTGACGGTTGAGAAGGTGTTGAAAATCAGGACTGAGGAAACTTTGAAGGCTCTGCAAAAAAGCGGTGGAGTTTTGATTAGGCCTAGGGTAAAATCAAATAGAATTGAAGATAGTATCAAGGGTACGCCTATAAAGGGTACTCTAAATGCTAGTATAACACCAAAACAGAATAAAATTATTAATTGAAAGAAAGAAATATTGAAATAATCGGATTCATCTGACCCAATTTACAACATGTTGCACTATTATCTGTATACCTTTCGTTGACATGGACTAGCCCGGCATCAATCCAATCAGAAAGCGGGGAACATTATGTTAGTTCCAATATAAAACACACTATTGATATAGATGTAGATGTCTTTGTATCGCTGATATATTTGTTTCATACGGGTGTAATTTAATTCACTACCGTGTCTTGTTCAGTTCGACTCCCTGTTTATCGCCATCAAGTGTTTCGCGGGCTACAACCACGAGCTGGTCACCCTCATCACCCTCACTAAGGGGGAACCTCCCAGGGACTTGGAGTACAGAGGTGTGTAATAGCTTTCTATTGTATTGTATTCTATTTTTATTGAATGGCTCAGTTAGCCGTTTTATTACATACAATTACAAATACGTTTTTTTGCAAAAATGTTCTCTAAATTTAGCATTAGGCCTAATTATTTTAAAACTAGCATTTTGTAGCATTTATATTTTTCTTTCCGTTAAAACCTTGTAGGCTATATCAGGGGGTTTCTTGCACTTCTAATGAAAAATTATGTGCAGGCACTAGTTAAAATCAATTCAGTTGTAACTTTCAACTTCTTAATGGATTTAAATGCAGTTCTTTACTAAATCTCAATAGGAATGGGAACACATTATTTTTTGTAAAATTAGCATTTTGTTGCGTTTTCAAAAACAAAACCAATAAATAAATGACCAATTTAGTATCTAAAACCTAAAACGCTAAAATAACGTATCTCTACATACAATACATACGTGATCGCCGATATTGCACAAAATGACAACACGTACAACATAGACCTAGATCATGATTCAACATTTACAAAACGAAGCGTTAGTATAAAATAAATAGAACCTGGCTGTGTTTAGCATGAGATGTCAATTGTGAGCATAAGAGAAGAAGAAGAAGAAGAATAAGAAGAAGAAGTACCTGCTGTAATAGAGTGCATTTTGTTTGTTACAGCCTTGAACTCAATATGCACGACTCGAGCGATATTCAACGTTGCGCTGTTTGTCCTGTGCCTCATGATGCTGTACGGGATCTACCAGGTAAGGTTGGAGGAGTGTTGCTTCGTTTTAAATGAGATGGTACATGAAATTACAAATGATCATGTGATTGTAATTCAAGATCATAAGAACAACATGGGCTGTCAATGGCGCGGAATGTAAGTTAGTGTGTAGTGTACCCTAAGTTTAGGGATGATGTTACTAAACTTCTGGATTGACTTGAATCTGTCGATATGATACTGATATACACAATAACGGTAACTTTGGTATAACGGGACAAAAAATTTGAGCCAATAGTTATTGATATTCATTGTCTATCCAATCAGTTACAAGGTCAAATGTATGTATTTTTATTGGATGATGATAGATGTGTTTTGTGAATTATTCAAGTTTTTCGTGTATTGTGTACAAGGGCCCGCGTGCTCTTAAACTCGCGGATAGTAAACATTGTGTGGGGAATGGTGGTATAAGCAAAGCCTACTAGTTCGTAATCTTTGGTATAAGGGTGCAATATACGACTTTGTTACAGGACCAGCCCTCGTGTATGATGCCCTGGCTCGTCTCCTACCTGGTGGTCTTAATGATGGACTCTATTCTCATCTTGATGTCTTGTATCTGGATGGGAGGAATATACATATTGATTTACGGGATCTTCATTGGTAAGTATCGCGTCTGCATAATCGTCGATCCCCTGGCGGAGGCTCGGTAAACCTCAGAGCTCGACAGGGGATTTACGGACCTTGCTTTACTTCCATCCAAGAGAAAATAAGTGAGATCAAGGCGTCATGAGTCCTATCAGCGCTTTTATATTCCACGAGGAGAAACCGATAGCTTTGATGACGTACGCGCTCAATAAGTCGAGTACAACAACAGTTGGTGGAGGTGCCGGTCTAGGATGTTCTCGTCATCTCATACGTCACTCTCATTAGCAACTCCGCTGTCGATAACGTGTTTATTCAGTAACAAATTTCCGTTTTAAAAATAAGAAAGAAATAGTCAAAATACAGAAGAATTACAACTAAACTAGCACCAGAAACCTTCTGCGAATATACTATAATTTCCATCATAGCACTTACTTCTTCTCTTCACCGTGTTTTTGGGTATCGTTAATACATCAGTATTTGTGTATAACAAACGAACATTTTAAAACTATTTTAGCTCAACCTTGGGGCTACTTCTGAAAATGTTTTAGAACACACTAACGTTGTCTGCGAATAATTTATTTTGCTTTCGACTCACAATATTCTTGTACATCGTACAAACTAGTTTATGAACAAAGTAGGTCGGCCTAGGTCAATCATGGTAGTTCCTTTTACAATAATACAATAATTGTAGGTGTAAACAAACTTTGTCACAGACTTTGTAATATTTTTTGCAAAGTCAATTGGCGGTTTGAGGTTTACAAGACACTGGAAGGGGTAAAGTCACTCTATGTGGTAATTCATAGGTTGCACGTACGTCACATCTTTGCGCGTGGCGGCCACATTTTGTGATCAAACTTTAACGTTGCCATGGAGAAACAATTGAAGGCTGTTGTGGTGGAACACAGATATTCTTAGTTCTTTAAAATCCAGCTTGTTTTTTTTTTTTAAATAAAATTGGTATGTGCGGTAATTTTTTATTTTTGTATTACTTATGTTTAGTTTGTTAATTCTAAATTAGGCTTATTTATTAATTTGACTAGTATCCGCCAATTATCTAGGCTTTGTCCTCCTCAGTTGTGTCACAATCATGGCCGCTGTGACATCACGTGGGAACTTATGAATAGCCACAATCAACGAGCTGCGATAACTCAACGCGCCCCTTTCCGTGTCCAAACCTTAGACCATATAGGGGGGTGGACAGAGTGCGCGCCTATACCTGCCGTTGCAGCGGTTGAAGCCGAGCTGAGAACAAAAGGAGTGAGAGAGAGGGAGCGATTCTCGGAAGTCGGTCTGGGCAAAAAGCGCGTAGTGGCATTGAAACGTACAGTAATTTCGCGTATTTTAAGTAGGAATATCTCATTACTTTAAAGAATGTGGTGATTTAAAAAAATATATTCATGCATATTTATGCTCTGGGACACCAAGTCAAGGAAGTTCTTAATGTATTTTAACGTTATTCCGATAGAAATTTATTTATATGTGTTACGTGGGAATATGCCAGATTAACACCTTCAAACCCCAACATTCAAAACCTCGCATGCCTACTATATATTTTTATATCCGGAAAGAAAATGTTTTCTGAAGAAGAAATTGGAACAGGTCTATGTATAGAGATTACAGGGAAACTGAAAAATACAAAATCAATCGAAAACCCAGGATGACATAATATGGAACCTTTTGCAATTGGGATGAAAGGGTAATAATAGAAAGAATTTAGAATGGAATTTTGTTCCATTAAAAATATTCAGTAAAGGTGCAAATTGTAGGCCTATTATGCAAGTGATGCTGCTGTAGAAAAGAAGTGGGGGGGGGGGGGGGTTAAAAATTTTGCCCAGCCAAAAAAAAACCTGGGGTTTCAACCAAAAACCCACATGAACAAACCTAGTATAAAGTGGGTTAAAGCTAAGCTAAGCTAGGGCTTAATGCTAAACAGCAGTTATATTTTCAAATTTGTTATAAAAAAAAACGTGTTAATGTATTAATAGCTCTAGGCCAACATGCTCTAATGAAGAATGATTGCATTGAATTTGAAGGAGGCTCAATCTGAGCTTACTGCTAAACTTAATATACAATCTGGAAACACGTAAATTACTGTAGAGAGTAAAATGTAATACATACAGGATTTGTATTACACATTTTAAGCACATAGTTTCAAAAATATGTCAACCCTAGCAGTGAGACGAGAGGTATTCAGATGTTACTAACAAAATCACTCTGTTATTGTTTGGTTTTAGTAGGGCATACAAATAATAGCATTGTAAAGAACATGGGTTCTTTGGTGAAAAATGATCAAGATAACATTCACTATGTAAATAGTAATGTATTTTATTAAATACCACTTTTAATTCACATCGTTATAATATAAATTGTATACAGTAAATAAACTGTCGTCATAATGTAATATTTGTCTCCTTCTTTCGAAATATTCCTCATAAACAGTACGAAGTTCTTAAATGACAACTGGGTAGGGGGTACCCTACTTGCATGTTTTCAAAATTTAAATCAACATAAGCCAAGTAAGCAGAGATATTAGTATCTTAAAAAATTGATTAGACCATTCACGATTTAGCAACACATGATCCTAACATTTGCAACACTGGGATGGACCAAAATAATAAACAATTTTCTTGTAACATACTCAAACTTTTAGTATTAATGGAAATAATAAATAGGGCCCTAGTGCTTTTTACAATTAAATTGAAAAAAGAACATTGTAAATGTTGTGGTCCCCATGACACACACTACATGGAATGATAATCCAAACTGTTTTCCAGCTCTTGACGTACAGCCAAACGCGGCGCAAGAGTTCACCATCTTCAATGTTTTGCCCAGACCTAGTTCTTGGAACTGCCGCAGCCTGGCCGCAGCTCGGCTTCACGAAGAGAGCCGAGCTATCCGTCTACCCCCCTATATGGTCTAAGGTCCAAACACACTTGACATAAAGTCACACCGTTTGCTATTCTTGATCAGACGTCAATTGAAGCGCAATCGCTTACATTTAGTCGTTGTTTTGTAAAGCGGAATGCTGCTTGCCATGTACGATGTATTTGAGTGTGTTTCAGCTCTGCGCGCGTTTGGGCTGTACATAGTCTTCAGGTACTACCTGGATTTGTCATACGGCTACATGCAAGAAGAGCCCGCGCGCTCGCAGATCACCGTCACCGTGGAAGAAAAGAAACTAATCCCCGAATGATAGGGAAACAGTTACGACAAACTATTTAGAGATGTTTTATACAATCTACCACCATTTTGTACACACATTTAAAATATATGGAGCAACTTTAACACAGTATATTGTTTCTTTTCATGTGCAAAACTAAGAAGCGCATCATTCCCGTTTAAAATGAATTTTAGAACAGGCTTGGTTTGAACATCCCTCTCAAAGAGGCGAACCCCAGGAGCGTAACCATGGTTGATACAAGCAGGAAACGAATGAATGGCACTACTTATAACTTGAAGATGCCCAAGAAAGTGAGCAGAAGAGATAGAAGTGATAGTGAGAAATACCTTTTTCAGGGCAGTTGTACTCTACTGTACTGGAACGCAGGAGGTCTCTCCGAAAACAAATTTTTAGAAAGGTACAAAATGCCGGGTGGCATGGATCGGAGGGAACAGGAGTCCTATCTCTACTGGCTTACCAGAAAATACATGATGACATGAGATGTCAATTGTGGGTATAAGAAAAGAAGAAGAAGAATACTTTAATACCTTTACGTCGGTATTAGTACAATGATGGAGATCCACAAATGAGTGTGGCTGTTACATGCCTAGAGCTAACCTTAGTTGCAACTGAAATATTTAGTGAATGCCGCGAGGTGTCAACAACCCCTTAAATGTACCTTGCCCTCCACTCCCCTTCCCCGCCCCCTAAAAATCCTGGTGACGCCACTGGCAAACCCGCTTGAAGAAAAATCCACGAACACTTTACGTATACCTCCCTTGACTGGCATATACTGTCGCGTCCATTCATATCAAAATTTTGTCGTTTTAGGCCGATTGAGCGATCCCTCCTCAGAATTGAGACTACGCGAACCTGCTCGGTGCACCCGAAACGGCAGGATTTTCAATTCAGTGGACGCGGCAATACCATGAACAGCCAAGTTTTTAATCATTGTTGAAGTATACTAGTGTTTAAGATTACCACAATAAGCTATAATCAACAGATCGGTTGGAACCACGAAGTTCTATTCGACAGATTGTATGTTTTGAATTAACTAAAATACAAACAAACTCCTCGTGACGGTTACACCAGAAGATGAGGAAATGTTTACTGTCGAACTACAGTGGACGTATACGGAGTTAGGGGCCAAATGGTGCTCGACTAAATTGCAAATCCAGGAGCCAAGAATGGATCTTTTAGTCTAATCTTCCCTTGAATGCAGGAGTCAGAGGGTCTGATACCAGTTATGACAAATTGAGAACTGTTTATTTTTCTTAAGTGTCTGTAATGTCTGTAACAATCGTACGCATGTCAAAATTTTCATTGTAGAAATTTGTATTTATGTAACATATTCTACGCCGTTAGAAATGCGACTTCGAGTTAAACTCAAGAAAGCTTCTACTGTGTACTAGGTTGGAAATGGGGGTCGTTTTCTTAAATTATTAATTTTCTTTTATTGTTACTAATGCTTCACTGCTGCACCCGTCGGAATGTTTTGTATGCATGATGTATGAGTAGTCACACTCCTGCATATTTTATTAAAGTTTAAAATGCGAATATACACTGAAAATCCGTCCTACTGAGTGTGAAGGTGATAAAAACATTAAAGTAATATTGTAACAATAGTAAAGGAAGCTGTAAGTTACCTCACGTTTTACTGTCGTTGATGTATACGGCGTGTACGCCCTTCATTTAGAGGTAATAACAATATTTATAGCGGGGAAACAATAGATGGTCTAAGTGCTCTTCTTTCAATATTAACGTGAGCAACGCCCACTCGCGTTCTTTACTTTATTTCACAAACACGGAAATAATTCTACTTCTACTGCACAGTGTCTGGGCCGTGCCACACATTAGTAGCTAGACCGCGTTGTGCCACACATTAGTGGTTAGACCGCGTTGTGCCACACGTTAGTGGTTTGACCGCGTTGTGCCACACATTAGGTAATAATGTGATTTGACAGCGTCATGTCACACAGTAGATTATATAGTGGTTTGACTACGTCGTGCCACAGTAGATCAAGTGGTTTGACCGTGTGTGCCACAGTAGATAATATAGTGGTTTGACGACTACTGCCGCACAGTAGACATTATCCAAGTGGTTTGACCACGTCTTACCACACAGTAGATAATATAGTGGTTTGACGACGTTCTGCCGTACAGGAGACATAGTCCAAGTGGTTTGACCACGTCGTGCCACACAGTAGATAATATAGTGGTTTGACGACATTCTGTCGTACAGTAGACATAGTCCAAGTGGTTTGACTACGATCGTGCCACACAGTAAATATAACATTGTGGTTTGACCACGTCATGTCAGATTGTAGCATAATGGTTTAACCACGTCGTGTCGCAAATACTGGATACAAAGTGGTTTGGTTTGACCTTCGTCTGTTGTCACGACCTTGCGATGTAGTAGTTTGACCGCATCGTTGCGCACGTGACAGACTTAGGTGGTCGCTGAGTAGGAATCTCCAGTTTATTTATTAATACAAGTCGAATTCTTACCTTATGCTCGCAGGCTTTGTGGCACACAAACTTGCAAACTGAAACAAAATAGAGAAAATAGTAATTAATTAGTTAAGAGAAACACCGAAAGGAATCGGGTTGGCAGTACCTTACAGTGGGCAAGAACACTGAATGGTGCAGGAAAAAAAATCAAGTGCACTACAAATCGATGTGTGACGCTATCTAGAGGATAATGTTCAAAGTTACAATTTTAAGAGATATTGTGCTGAAAACGATCAGGTCCAAAGTAGTGAGATATCAAAAGAACGATCAATGGCCGCTCGTTACTAATCATTACTGATCACTGCCCTGCAGCCCATTCATGATCATTGTCCAGATAAGTTATGAAGGTTTGATTATGCTTTACATCTTTAGTATTATTCTCCTGTTATTGACTATCCCTACTTACTATGCTAAAATTAAAAAATAGAAACATCTCGAAATTTTAAAACGTCACTTGAGTCACGAATGTGACCCTGACGTTGCTTACACCGTACCTTTCCGGTATAAAACTAACAAATATTGCGAAACTATGTTGTAAATGTTACAATAGTTGTCACAGGGGCAAAATTATAATGTCATAGTTTATCACAGGTAGTTTCCTGTTGATATTTACTACGTTTACATGCAGGTTTGAAATCGATTTGAGAACGTTTTGAGTTTTCAAAACAGCATATAAACACTTCGAAAGTGGGTTTGGATCGGTTCCAGTCACGCCTGTTTGCTCGCAGGGGTGACTTGAAAACTAGTTTTGGAAACTGCCATGTAAACACCCCACTGCCGCCAATACGTTTCGACTTGGCGGGCTCATTAGCAAACTAAACCGGCGGTGGCAGAGCAAAGTAAAGCCAACACACACTGCCTCGTCTATTTCCATTGAAATTACTCCTTTTAGGCCTTACGCCCTAACCTATAAAAATAAGAGACAGATGTTTAAAACTTGTAGAAATTGAATGGGTCTATATTTATCAAAAAAATAATGGATTTGGGATTACCTGGGGGTAAGTCTTGTATCTTCTAGATGGTAATATATTATATTTTGAAGTCGCAAGTCTTAAAATATAACAAATGTGTGAGGATTACATGTTGTGACAGCTAAATGTGACAGCTTTGTTGTTTTGTTGTTGTTGTTGTTGTTGTTGTATAGATTACCCGCACTGCCCTCTCTGTTGTTCCAATGTCTCTTTAGAAAGAAGTGAAATGTCTTGATGTAAGTGGCGCTGTAGGCCTATACCGGGAAATGTACGAACTAAAAAATGGTTTGAGAACGTATTCAGATCGATGGCATGTAAACGATCGACGGTTTTGGTTTGACTTGAGTCAAAACTTTTTCAAACCTGCATGTAAACGTAGTAATATTCTAAGGCCCACACATTACCACAAGCATTCTGTATTTACATATTTAGATGATATAATTACTACGTATACATGCAGTTTTGAAAAAGTTTTGACTTCAGTGAAACCAAATCGGTGGTGTGTATACATGAGAGTGACCTCAAAACCGTTTTTAGTTCTTAGTACGGAATGTCACATGTCTCGATGTCAGTGGAGTGTATACATGACAGTTTTGAAAACTAGTTTTCAAGTCAAACCCGTGAAAATTGGGTTTGACTTTAACTGATTCAAACCAGTTTTCGAGGTGTATACATGCGGTTTTGAAAACTCAAAACGGTTTGAAATCGTTTTCAAGCCTCCATGTATACGTAGTAAATGTCACCCATTACCCTACATATAGTTTTATTATTGCTTCCATGTAGTTCCCGTAGTTACCATTCAAGTATCGCTCTCCCTCAGTCAGACTATGCCTGAGTCCTGACCTTGTTCAAACCAGCTGAATCGCAAACTTTTGAACTTGAGCCAAACAGAGCATCGAGATGTATTATGTCGGATCCTGGGATTGGGAGGGGATCTCGTTTAGCATTCATCTATTTAGAGATGGAATAAATTTCATGTCTAGAACGGAACCTGTATATTCCAATTACATGACGTATGAACCCGTATACAATACTTGAGAATGTGAAGTATTGATCCATGGGCAATTGAGTTTGAATGGCAACGTCACTTTCAAATGAATTTTCAGTATGCCTGAGGCACTATACGTACATTCTTTTCAGATAAAATTTCCCCCAATAAGCAGAACATCGAGTCGTACTCAAAATCAACAATTTCAATTCATACACCAACTCTTATAAATGCAAATACCGAATAAACTTATGACTAAGATTATTTGTGAGAAAACTGACGTACAAAACAAGACTATTTCCACTAAAATACGGTTAGTTAAAATATTAAATGAAAAGCAAAATTAGCAAGTTTTTAGTTTTTAGCGTGCAGACCGGTATTTTGGCACTTTTGTGGCAGCATATAGAATTGCTTGTATGTATATATTTTATTAAAATTTGTTTTCTGATTCCTAAAGATAAATTATACGGGGAAATACTATGTTATAATCTTGTGTTTGGAGCTTTGATCCAGTTTCCTTACGTGTCAACTTGGCCACGTCATACCACAAACGTAGTCAGTGATTACTTGGCAATACTTTCAGAGGCATGCAAACAGTATTCATGTTAGAAAAGTCAACGTCATGACTTGAGCTACAGCGACTTATTGGAACACTGTTTGAAACTAAGTAAAAAGTGGGACCTGCCACCGGTAGTGGACTCGAGAACCCTACAACAATGGAGCGACAAGACATCCGATCACTGTATAGGACGACAAGAGCGATGGTGCGGCTAAAGCCAACAACCACTTATTGGTTGACAAACACTTGGAATGTTGGCCACTGTAGCGGTATGCTTGATGCGGTTTTGGGGCGAATGGCGTCAAATTGGGTTATCAGAGAATAATCGCAGTATTCAGCCGGTACCAACGAAGTAGAGTATATATATATGCGCAGCACAGAATAGACGGCTTGATTACTTCTACGTCACTTCCTGACAGTCAAACAGACTTGAGTGAATGTCGGTGCTTACAAGTTAGGCCTGGATCTTTGAGCGAAAGTGGGCCCCCTTTGGACGGAGAGCCCTGGGCACTCACGCGAACTGAGATCAAAGAACGACCGAGATTGGGAGGGAAGTAACTAAATCACAGGGCAATGAAGCAGCGCGATAAAGTGAGAGCTTGCAATGATCAACAGTCGGGAATTGGGACTCCGTTATTAATTAAAATCGAATGAATAGAAGAAGGAAAGCAAACGTAATTGGATTGGTTTGTTGGTGTGTTAAGTATTGCGTATAACCGAAGTGTCACGGAAGTTGATAATAACTCAGTAATTAACTTCGTTCAGAGTTATGCAAAAAGGGTTATGGTTTTTATTGCGACCCCAAGTGAGCAAAGTTTGGAAACAAATCAAATTTGTGTGCTTTGAATTTTTTGTGAACAGTCGGCTCAAACTAACTGATCCAGTGAAAAACCTGTTTTCCCCACATCAACGAATGTAATTGAGCGGCGCCTGGGGAAAACCGGTTTTATACCAACTGAATAACGGGTTTCTGTCAGTGTCAGCAGACAAGATTTGAGGTGCGTACACGATCATGTTCCACCCAGCATGAATCAGAAACAATATTAGTGCAGTAAAGAACTAGGGTGAAAGAATAAATAAGGTGGTAACGATTACCTACATAAATATTGATCAAGTTTATTATCATTGTTCCATTTCATTGAGAATCGTGCTTCCGAGTAATTGCAATCGAGGCAAACCGTGGCTTTTGTCTAAATATTGAATCAATCTACAAGTACAACGCATCCGACACTGTGAGTGTTGGCTTAGGGCGGTGGCGCACCAGAAGGTTTCACTCATAGTTTGCCTCATCCAGGGTGAGCGAACAACTCCCCCACCCGGCTGTCCATGCAGGCAATGCGACGATTGACAGCTCGGCCAATTCATCACGAGAGATTAGCAGAGTCGTCCAGCTGACATGATTGATTGACTCTCAAATAAGGACCCGGGAGTAATTCGCCTATTTCCTGTCGGCTGCCGCCCCTATGTACGAAGGGGTGACTTGATGATCTGCAGCCCACATTGAGGACGTGGACGTCAACAAAGACGTCTGCATTAATGCGTTGAGGTGGCAAAGCAAAGCACGTCGCTAGTTGATGTTTGTCAGCCGTGGGGATTAGTTTGGTCTCTAGTTCAATCAATATTCTCCTCAACCCCAACCCCTACGACCTGAATTCAACCATTCAACCACATGTAATGACTTAGTATGTGGCTGTAGTAGGAGTTTCCGCTTAATTACGTATGACTTGAAAGTCATATACTGACTGTCTTTACTATTACCACAGCTATATTACCATTTAGCCTGTTAGAATAAGAGTTTTTAGGTTTTAAATAAGTTAGTTGAAGAGTTGACATTCATACATGCATTTCTGTTTGCGTTAATGCCAAGCCTTGTTTCTTCTTCCACGGACACCCTGTACAGATATTTGAGGGCAGTACAAACCAGAGGATATTTTTTTATGGAATCAACTGTAACGAGGTTTTCAGAATAATCACACGTGTTGGTGGTAGCAAAGGTGGGGGTGAATCGGGAGTAACACATGGGCACTTCAACAATGTTGGAGGAAACCACATCTGCCGTCTTTCTCCAACAATAACAGCTTCCAGCACAAGGCTTGTGGTCATTGACTAGCATTTTGAAAAACAAGAGAAACAATCAACAACGGGAAATGTTCTAAATCAGCCGTACAGCGCTGTGCATAATATTCGCATCAGTGATCGAAACAGTGATGATTGTATCATCATAAGCAAACCACATCTGCCATCTCTTCAGCAGAAGGCTCGTGGTCATTGACTAGCATTTGACAAACAAGAGAAACAATCCACAACGGGAAATGTTCTAAATCAGCCGTACAGTGATGTGCATAATATTCGCGTCACCACTGATCGAAACAGTGATGATTGTATCATCATACATAATGGTGATTCGCATGCATTTTGGTAAACAAGAGAAACAATCCACAACGGGAAATGTTCTAAATCTGCCGTACAGGGCTGGACATAATATGTGCATCATCGTTGGGGCTAGCGAAAAGATGGACATTTCGAACACGTGACATTGACATATGTGTCCTCTAGAGTCTAGAAGAGCGGAGATGGCGATGATGACGACACAGCTGCTGTGCTAGATGTGCATGGTTATCCGGAGAGGGGGTGGGTATCACTGCCTGGTCGCTACTGCAGAGTCTACGCAGGAACGAGGCCGCAAGAGTAATGGAAATTAGTTTTTAGCAGCGAGTACACTTGGGCCGGTTAGGCAGCGAAACACAGTAACATGGGTAAGTTGGTGCGATGCTTCTCTACTACAGGTGGTTAATGTAGTCCTGACTCCTGATATGAACAGGCGGCAATCAGTGACATAGCTAAACTTGCTGAGCGCTTGGACGAAGATTTCAATGGGCCCCTTTACTTTTTTCGACTATTTCATTTTTTTTCGTTTCGTTTACAATACAGTTTTATAATATTAGAATTTTCAGTCATGAGTTCGAGTGTACTTTGCACGTCCACGCTAGAAGATTATAGTAGAGATGGGAGAGTACAAGACCCCCTCCGTGGGGTGAAGAACTGTGGTCTGTTTATGAAAGAAGTTCATTAGACCAAAATTCTTCTTTTCTTTACAATTTTATGAGTAGCCTAACTTAAGTTGATATTTTTAGCGTTTCCCCAACAAATGACCTATGAGTATGACCGTCGCCTACGTCACTGGACTCACCCCTGCAGATGCTGCCTTGCTGGTGTATGGGCTGATGGCACACGTTGCAGGGACGCTGTCTCTTGAAGGCCTTGGTTCGAAACGTGTGGCTCTGAGAGTCGGCATCAGGCTGGAACAGAAACAACTTCATCAGGCACCACCTCAAACCATGGACGACGAAATACACGCGCTGTTTTACAAGCCTATAACATTTATTGTGCAAAAATACACATTTTATTGTAGAAATTATTCGACGGCGACATATAGTAACTAACAAAGCACAATCCCAATCAAATACGTAATTTAATAGTAATGTAGATGCTAGCTTAATAAAGTTGTGTGACATGACATACCATACCCGGGGCGTAGAATGAAAACCATGATGGTATGGTGGGGGTGGTGGGGGAGGGGGGGGGTCCAGATGCCGTTGTAATTTGAAATAGTGTAGACATATTATTTGTGTTGTTTCACAATGTACGTTAGGTTACATATCGAGTCGGCCGATTCAGATCCGTCATACAAATCACCGAGGTCGTCATAAGGGGATTCCAGTTAGGGGGAGGGGGGGGGGGGGGGGGCGGAGGGCGTGAGGTCGCCAATAGATCTGGCATGAATGAGAAGAGAGACGAAAAAGTTAAAGAAGTGAGCAAAAGACTAACCATAATGAGCAAATGGGATGATTAAAGATATACGAGAGCCCTCTTTGCGAGCATTGGCCACAACCAAGAGGGAGGGACACACCTCGATTTAAAAGTAGTGGTCAAGGTAGGAAGATATATATAAGGTTCCGCTTGATAGGGTAACTCGCTGAAACCTAGGGAAGTATGTGTGTGTGTATGGGAGAGGCGTAAATACGATTACAATATTACTATTTTTAAAATTATAAATAATTATAAAAATAAGTAAAACATTTAATGAAAAGTGAACGAAAATTAGCAGTAAAATGTTTAGATGTGCAAAAAACGACTTGTAGCATAATTGTAATGTGAAAATGTCGCCAATATTAATGAAGAGTATCACAGAGTTACATCGGAGGCCTACAAGCACATCAATAATGTATTAATTCCATACGCGTCAACAAAGAAAGTGTACAAGAAAATAACGTAGAAAACATCACAAACCCACGGCCGCAATCTAAACAAGTTTCATTAGCCGGAAGAAAACTAGAAAGTACTATGGTATAAGACAAATGACCTCCAGTCAATGATGCGACCTTCATATATAATCTTCTCGAGGTCATGTGACATGTCGACATGTGAGCCACTTCTTCCGATATAATGACAATCCACTTCGTTGCGGATATTTCCAGCCAGACAACAATCAACTTATGCAAATTGAGATGGCGTTCACTTCACTTGACAAAATCGTTCATGAATAAAACATGTTTTAAATATCCCGGATTTTCTGTGAGCCCCCGATATTGCAATGTTCAAATTAGTACAGGTATTTATATTTATGTTGTTAAGCGTGTAAGAGTTGGTTTAGTGAAATAGCAATAAGAACATACAATAACAATGCTGTGGTTCACATCCGTCACAGTGGATTGAAATAGTCATAAGAAATAAATCAATTCCATTACTATTTCAACTTCCCATGATGCACCTATAGACGAACCAATCAGAACGCAGAAGAGCCATACTAGAAGGTCAACTACGGAAATCAAAACTAAAACAGTGGCACCAGATATTTTGCTGTTATAGTAAATGATAGTAAGTACCAGTGTTGTGACTAGATAATTTATTTTTTATCTAGATAAAGATAAAGATAATTCCCCCAAAAAATATCCAGATAAGATAAAAGATAAAGTGTAAAAAATTATCTAGATAATAGATAAAAGATTAAAATAATTATCTAGATAATTTTGAAAAGATAAAAGATAATAATGATATTATTGAGTTATTGACATGTTTCTTAAAAAGCAATATTTACTTATTTTTTTTCTATATCTATCATAATGTGGATGGATTTTCATAACAAAAATTTAATAACAAATTGCCGCCATTTTCAAAAAAGGGGAAAACCAGTAGAAGTATTTTTCATTTTGAAAAATGATATATTTTATTATTATTTTGTATCTATATTATGGTTAAACATTTAATCTATTTTTTTTATTAAATACTAAAAATTTTAGATAAGATAATCTGTATTTTTATCTAGATAAAAGATTAAGATAACACCAAAAAAACTAGCTAGATAAAGATAATAGATAACAGATTTTATCTAGATACGTTATCTAGATAATTTTATCTAGATAAGTCACAACACTGGTAAGTAAACAATTACGGCACTGCTTTGACTACTGAAATAAGCAACTAGTCGTCGGTTGTGAACCAGTTGCTTGTTATTTCACCATTTCACTGTTTCTTATTTCAATTGTGAATCGGCCTTTACTAGTGACGGGGGTAAATGGCCGCTTACCGCGTCGCTCTCCTTGCAAGAGCTGTAGATGCTCTCATAGGAGACGCCGAGGACGCGCCGAGACTCCAGCGTCGCTACCCACATGACGCTGTGACGTCACACGTGATTACCAGCCTAGTCTGCTGAACACTGATAGGTTAGACCATGTTGTCGCTCAACTGACTGGCACTGTCTCACTAGCGTACACCAACTGACAGACAAAATGTCTCATAAGTCACTACTACAGTACAACTGACACGCGTTTTCTCACAACCACAGTACAACTGACACGCACTTTATTACAACCGCAGTACAACTGACACGCACTTTATTACAACCGCAGTACAACTGACACGCACTTTATTACAACCGCAGTACAACTGACACGCACTTTATTACAACCGCAGTACAACTGATACGCACTTTCTTACAACCGCAGTTCAACTGACACGCACTTTATTACAACCGCAGTACAACTGATACGCACTTTCTTACAACCGCAGTTCAACTGTGAAGTCATATCTCACTAAGGAGTCCAACTGTCACGCAATATCTCACTACCACAGTCCAAATGTCACTACTGTCTCACTTCCGCAGCCCGTCTGTCACTCACTGTCTCACTGGCAGTCAACTGTCACTGATCTTGTCTCACTTCCACAGTCCAACTGGCAGGTAGTGACTCACTTCCGCAGTCCAACTGTCACCACTGTACCGCAGGCCGACTGGCAGGCATGTCTCACTAGCACAGTCCAACTGTCACCACTGTCTCAGTACCGCAGTCCAACTGTCACCATTGTACCGCAGGCCAACTGGCAGGCATGTCTCACTAGCACAGTCCAACTGTCACCACTGTCTCAGTACCGCAGGCCGACTGGCAGTTATGTCTCACTAGCACAGTCCAACTGTCACCACTGTCTCAGTACCGCAGGCCGAGTGTCACCACTGTCTCAATACCGCAGGCCGACTGGCAGGCATGTCTCACCAGCACACAGCAGTGTACAGAGGGCGGAGGGGTGCGCTGTGGGAGGCCAACACGCCCACGGGATAAGATTAGAATGCACTCAGGACTCTTGGTTGGAGGTAACGTGTCTAACGTATGACCTCATGGTTTCATTGTGATTCGCGATAGTCGGAATGAATTTCAATGTGTTATGAATAAAGACCTCCAAATGTCGGACGGGCCTCTAGTTGTGGCAACTGCTTATGAGTTCGCGTTACTAGAGACCCGTGAACTTCGTGAATGAAGAAATATGTATAGGTAATATGAATAGTTATTTCACAAAATACGCACGAATTGATCAATTTTAAAGCGGAACAATTTCAAAATTAGAATCACCGCCAAAGACATTAATTTGTATAAATTATTGACGAATAACACCGAAATTCAAATTATATTATTCATGGGATTAATGACAAAAGCAGTAAACATTCGAAATTTTGACTATCGAACAATATCGTTGACACTCTGTGCAAATAAATTGAGTAAATAAAACTCTGACACATTTTAGCTGTGAATGCTTCCGTTTATTTTATACCTTACAAATGTTAACTCTGTATTTGTATTAATTTTTGTAAAAATACCCTTTTTTGGAAGTTTCAAGTATATTGCATACATTAGTTTGTTAATTGTAAGTACATGTTTCGTTTTTTGTTACTTTGTATGTATACATTCTTAATACAATTCCCACGTTAGGCCATGTGTTTTGGCTTTGTGGGCTCTGGAGTCATCATTCCGTAGTGATGTTTTGTTTGTGTTTATCATGTACAATGTATTACAATGTTAATAAATAGATTAATAAAAAAAACATTCGGGCGTAATTTCATCAGAGGGCATGTCAAATTAAGGACAAGGGCGCAACTTCTTGCCGGCACCCACACCGAAGCGGTATAAGATGCTCGCCATTATTGGAGTCACACATTCCAGTGATCGGTCAACATCTCGTGGAGTTTGTCAGCGATCAGTCGAACTCGAACCAAAGCTATCTGTTCTGAGTCAAAGTCGTTAAAGGCGGACTTGAGGAGTCACAAAAATTAACAGTGATAAATCAAAATCCAAGCAATCTCCCGAATGGGACAGATGTGATCACTCAACCAATGGCGTCTCGTCGCGTCGTGTCCTCCAGTTGACGGGCATTCTGCGCTCGTTCGAGAGAGATAGGGACAACGTGTGTTCTGAGAGGAATGCAGAGGCTAGAGTTTCGACATTCGGGGGGGGGGGGGGGGGGGGTCAAGTCAAGAAGTCTGGGGCGGCCGGCCCCGCCGCGGACGCAAATAATTTGTTTAATATGTTTATTTTATTTTCTTCTTCAAGGCTGGAAAATTTTATCTTTCTATGTGAAATTAAATATTTATATAATTCAGAGACGAATGCAGATTTTGTTAAGCGGGATTACTTTTGCAAAGAGCCCGACCGATGGTGTAGACGACTGTAAAGTGCAAGTAAGACGGGTTTGGGGTAACTTTTTATATCCTAAAAGGAGACATGCCTGAATTCGACCTGTAACTGTTGAATGTAATGTAAATATTGACCGAAAAAGTTTGAATTCAGGTAGAATTCGTTTTCGGATATACAATCAAAAGCTACGAGATAGAGCCGCTATAGGGTAGAGTGTCAGTAACAGCTGCAGAAGTATTCTTGGCCGAAGACGAAAACAATTTCAACATGATTATGTGGGTTATACGGTTCGGGCCTTTAGGCTATTCTTAGGGTTTTTGGGAAAAAGAAATAATGTTGGGATTGAAGCATAGGAGAATACCAATTTAAAAATTGTTGTGGTTGTAAAAATTATGTTTGAGATATTTCAAGTACGGGACGACGCAAAATCCTTTGGAAAAACAGGTAGAGAGGCTACACACTTGACAGAAAATAAAGCTGTAACGCCTAATTTACCTACATGGTGAAAACCAATAAGGCAGAGATGCGTCACGCTATAACAGACTACTAATAATAGATTCTCCAGCACCTATAGTTGCCATGGCAACCGAGGTCACGACACAAATAGAAGGTCACGACACAAACGGAAGGTCACGGGCGTACCGAGATCGCAGGGTGGATGTTTTGTAATCCAATGTTTTAAATAAACATGCATACAATATTTTATGAGTAGAAAGAAAGTAAAATCGAGAAATACTGTGTAGTAGTTCTTTAGCAAATGTTATTTTAAAGAGAAATAGACAATCTGGCATAAAATCCACATCAATATGAACTTACACTAGCCGCCTTACACCTATTGACAACGAAAACATATATTTTGCATGTATTATTTGACACCATATCTTTCAGAATTACTTACTTTATACCCTACTTTATGCATAGTTGAGAAGCAAAAAACTTCTTGAGTGTATTGTATGACAGGTGCTTCTAAAGTGTTTTATTAACGTGTAAAATGAAAATAATAAATGTAATTGTAATGTATATGAATATGTAGTACGCGACAGGATACATCTCTTGCTGGGGCATACATAATGAAGCCATCAGAACACAAGTCATAATTAATACTGTCACTCCTTTAGACAGGGTAGGGCTATGAGTTACTGCTGTGGGTTGGTTTCCCTTCAATCAGACGTTCAACTAAACTCAAACTGTTTCATTGCCCATCTTCTTGTTTTATTTTATTTTCTATAGTTTGACGACCGTGGTTAAAATTGACAACTTTGAAAGAAAACATTATGGTATCGCATCCAACTGTGAACATTAATTTCAAAACTTCCACTCTGTAATCATACCGCGTAGATAAATACGAAAAGTTCCGCGTTGTTCTGGTTCATAGCGTAGATTCTACATGTGAAACATCTCCTTCTGTAAATAGCACTTGGAAGATAGGAGGAAATAAACTTCCAGGGCGTAGTAATGTAACATCGGCCTTCTTCCTTATCTTCAACGTTGACGGTGATACAGAGGTTTCAAGACAATAAACAACCGGCAAACAGACGAGGTTTTTAACACAGCCAATAGCAGCAGTATTGGATGGGGCTTCTACGCCGATCATGCAAATCTGAGGTTATTGATAGTTGTGACGTATTCGCCGTTTTAAGCTAGGATTGCATTTATCGAGGTTTGCAGACTCCTCCATATAGGCCTATATTGTTGGGTGATGATATTTGGGGTTTAACGTTTATATTATTGCAAAGATGCTAATTGAGACGATGTTAGGGCGATTATGATGATGAAAAACGCCACATGACATCCATGCCCAAGCCAGGACTTGAACCTGGAACGCAGAGACCACGGTTTAATAGACCAACGCCAAGTCGACCGCGGCCAAATGCGCTAGCCTATATTGTTGGATGCATTGTATTATATTGTATTATTGTATTGTTGGAGTGTATTGTATTGTGTAATTGTATTGTTTGGAGTGTAACTTATACAGTGGAGATCAGCCACACGTTAAGCCGAGTACAGTAGTTCCACAATAACCTTGTTGTGGCTGACGTCAAAGATAATGAGTGAGTCAGAGCCAATCAGCGAGTGACTTTTTCAAATACTGACATTTGATTGGTCAATGACTCACTCGTCTATGACGTCAGCATCCACAAGGTTGCTGTGGAACGACTTTAAGCTGGGATTTCAGTCGAGGATTGCGCGGCGTGGCGCGGCGCGGATGAAGATTGCAGCCAATCAGCGTGCTCTATTTCTCAGCCGAGGAGAGCCGCGGATTTCTATCCGAGGATTGAAAATATTCAATATTCCAGCCGGCGAACTCCACGCTCGGCATGACGTCACTTTGAATGACCAATAAAAAATCGAGATTACGACAACAAACAAATGACTGAAGACTTTGCTGAAAGATTATTGTTGACTTGTTGGCTGTCGAAAAGAGAGAAATCGTGTATAATATATTCCACAAACACTATAAAAGTAATGTTTTGCGTGTTCAAGCGTGGAAGGACGTGGCGCAAGATTGTAACAACACAGGTAAGCAAAACGACTAGGCCTAGCCTAGGCCTAGGGCCCTAGGCCTAGGCCACAGATAGCGCATCGTGCAATCTGCAAGTGAAATGGCTGGCGAGGAGAATCCGCGCCACGCCATGCCACGCCGCGCCGAGCACATCCTCGACTGAAATCCCACCTTTACAGTGCTAAAGGACATCAGTGTTTAGCGCATATATTTTATAATTACACTCTATTGAGTGTGTACGTAGAATTCAGATTGGACACTTAGAGTGAAGACGTGTTGTCATGTTTTGTAGACACAGTGAGTAGACGTAGAAAGGAAATGTAGAATGTGAAATGCAGAATGATGATCAGCACAGTTTTCGAATGTTCAACCCATGAAGGTCGTCGTGAGGAAATGAGAGCGTCCGTCGACCACGTTAGACCTTTGTAACCCCCTGTCTCTAAAAGTAGAACATGATATACAAAGTAGAGTGTTAAGTCTTTAGAAGATGACCTACAAAGAAGAGTGCCGTATTTAGAACATGATCTACAAAGTATAGTGCCGTATTTAGAACACAATCTACAAAAGTAGAGTTTGCGTTCATAAGAACGTGATCTAGAGTTCGCGTTCTTTAGAACGTGATCTACAAAGTAGGTTTCGTAGTCTTAAGAACATGATCTACAAAGTAGAGTGTCTGGTGTCAGTCTAGAGTCTAGAGTCTAGACAATGTGCATACCCCTGTCTTTAGAACATGATATACAAAGTAGAGTCAGTAGAGTCTAGAGTCTAGACAATGTGCATACCCCTGTCTTTAGAACATGATATACAAAGTAGAGTCAGTAGAGTCTAGAGTCTAGACAATGTGCATACCCCTGTCTTTAGAACATGATATACAAAGTAGAGTCAGTAGAGTCTAGAGTCTAGACAATGTGCATACCCCTGTCTTTAGAACATGATATACAAAGTAGAGTCAGTAGAGTCTAGAGTCTAGACAATGTGCATACCCCTGTCTTTAGAACATGATATACAAAGTAGAGTCAGTAGTGTCTAGAGTCTAGACAATGTGCATACCCCTGTCTTTAGAACATGATATACAAAGTAGAGTCAGTAGAGTCTAGAGTCTAGACAATGTGCATACCCCTGTCTTTAGAACATGATATACAAAGTAGAGTCAGTAGAGTCTAGAGTCTAGACAATGTGCATACCCCTGTCTTTAGAACATGATATACAAAGTAGGGTATTCACGGAGTGAATCTAAAAAACTTTTTTTCAACGAAATGTAACAAAAATCACTTTTATAATGTTACCTGTTACTGTATCTTTCCAATTATGTAAGGCGCATGCTTCAAATTGTACGTATTTATGTTTAAAATCAATTTAATTATGTTGAATTGGCTCGAGCCTATGCCCTAATCTTTGCTATGCCTATTGCACGCCAACATGCACACAGCCTACTGGATGCTACAACAATCAGCTGTTCTACGTTGATTCAGTAGCCAACGTAGGAAATGAAACCGAATATCGCCCACAAACTTGAAGAAGGGGTAATTTATTTTTTAGGTATAAATTTATTTTAAAATAATAACCCTTTCTTCAAATTACCCCTTCTTCAAATTTGAAGAAGGGGTAAATTATCGAAAATACTGCGATTATTATACAGTAACTTATGTTTAAGTTGGTGCATCTGCTGATAACAAAGAACCAAAGCACTTATTTTGCTGCAGAGATATTTCTCTTCATCCAAGTGTTGAACAATGGCGAATGGCGTGCATAGGCCTAGGCATAGGCTCTAGCTAATTCAACAGAATTAAATTGATTTAAAACATAAATATGTACTTTTGAAGCATGCGCCTTACATAATTGGAAAGATGCAGTAACAGGTAACATATAAAAGTGATTTTTGTTACATTTCGTTGAAAAAAAGTTTTTTAGATTCACTCCGTGAATACCCAAAGTAGAGTCAGTAGAGTCTAGAGTCTAGACAATGTGCATACCCCTGTCATTAGAACATGATATACAAAGTAGAGTCAGTAGAGTCTAGAGTCTAGACAATGTGCATACCCCTGTCTTTAGAACATGATATACAAAGTAGAGTCAGTAGAGTCTAGAGTCTAGACAATGTGCATACCCCTGTCTTTAGAACATGATATACAAAGTAGAGTCAGTAGAGTCTAGAGTCTAGACAATGTGCATACCCCTGTCTTTAGAACATGATATACAAAGTAGAGTCAGTAGAGTCTAGAGTCTAGACAATGTGCATAACCCTGTCATTAGAACATGGTATACAAAGTAGAGTCAGTAGAGTCTAGAGTCTAGACAATGTGCATACCCCTGTCTTTAGAACATGATATACAAAATAGAGAGTCAGTAGAGTCTAGAGTCTAGACAATGTGCATACCCCTGTCTTTAGAACATGATATACAAAGTAGAGTCAGTAGAGTCTAGAGTCTAGACAATGTGCATACCCCTGTCTTTAGAACATGATATACAAAATAGAGAGTCAGTAGAGTCTAGAGTCTAGACAATGTGCATACCCCTGTCTTTAGAACATGATATACAAAGTAGAGTCAGTAGAGTCTAGAGTCTAGACAATGTGCATACCCCTGTCTTTAGAACATGATATACAAAGTAGAGTCAGTAGAGTCTAGAGTCTAGACAATGTGCATACCCCTGTCTTTAGAACATGATATACAAAGTAGAGTCAGTAGAGTCTAGAGTCTAGACAATGTGCATACCCCTGTCTTTAGAACATGATATACAAAATAGAGAGTCAGTAGAGTCTAGAGTCTAGACAATGTGCATACCCCTGTCTTTAGAACATGATATACAAAGTAGAGTCAGTAGAGTCTAGAGTCTAGACAATGTGCATACCCCTGTCTTTAGAACATGATATACAAAGTAGAGTCAGTAGAGTCTAGAGTCTAGACAATGTGCATACCCCTGTCTTTAGAACATGATATACAAAGTAGAGTCAGTAGAGTCTAGAGTCTAGACAATGTGCATACCCCTGTCTTTAGAACATGATATACAAAGTAGAGTCAGTAGAGTCTAGAGTCTAGACAATGTGCATACCCCTGTCTTTAGAACATGATATACAAAGTAGAGTCAGTAGAGTCTAGAGTCTAGACAATGTGCATACCCCTGTCTTTAGAACATGATATACAAAGTAGAGTCAGTAGAGTCTAGAGTCTAGACAATGTGCATACCCCTGTCTTTAGAACATGATATACAAAATAGAGAGTCAGTAGAGTCTAGAGTCTAGACAATGTGCATACCCCTGTCTTTAGAACATGATATACAAAGTAGAGTCAGTAGAGTCTAGAGTCTAGACAATGTGCATACCCCTGTCTTTAGAACATGATATACAAAGTAGAGTCAGTAGAGTCTAGAGTCTAGACAATGTGCATACCCCTGTCTTTAGAACATGATATACAAAGTAGAGTCAGTAGAGTCTAGAGTCTAGACAATGTGCATACCCCTGTCTTTAGAACATGATATACAAAGTAGAGTCAGTAGAGTCTAGAGTCTAGACAATGTGCATACCCCTGTCTTTAGAACATGATATACAAAGTAGAGTCAGTAGAGTCTAGAGTCTAGACAATGTGCATACCCCTGTCTTTAGAACATGATATACAAAGTAGAGTCAGTAGAGTCTAGAGTCTAGACAATGTGCATACCCCTGTCTTTAGAACATGATATACAAAGTAGAGTCAGTAGAGTCTAGAGTCTAGACAATGTGCATACCCCTGTCTTTAGAACATGATATACAAAGTAGAGTCAGTAGAGTCTAGAGTCTAGACAATGTGCATACCCCTGTCTTTAGAACATGATATACAAAGTAGAGTCAGTAGAGTCTAGAGTCTAGACAATGTGCATACCCCTGTCTTTAGAACATGATATACAAAGTAGAGAGTCAGTTGAGTCTAGACAATGTGAAGTATAAAGTGGGAACCGCCTCAACTTTCAATCTAAGAAGGACCCGGCTACAAATCTTCACAAGATTGATCTCAGCACATTTGTTGAAGGAACGCAATAAATCCAGTGTTGGAAGTAGCTAGAGGATGCTGGAACATAATTTATTAACATGATAAAGTAAGCAATCTTACGTTGTTTATGTTCTGAGGAAGTAATTTTAATTTACCAAATTAATGTTTCCGCGAATTTCTAATAAATTCGCTCTAGTCTGACCTTGGCAACCCTAGACGGAGCGCTGTGGTATAAAGCTGAGGAGTTCACAGATGTCAAGTTGCCTGGAGCAATGAACTGCGCTTGCGCGGGACATGTCTTTTAATCATACTAATTGAGTATTAAATTAAAACCGCTAATTATCCAGGCACGTAAGGACTGGTAGATTAGTAACACAAAACGTCTTCAGTGGGTGTCAACGTTCACCTTTATGACTCGGGAAAGTTATGGTTAAAACGTCGGTCAAGACATTTATTTGGTGGTGAAGCTTGAACCCATGACCTGCCGCAAAGAGTTTCTTGCGCCTCAGAGCCGCCTATGTCAGCCGAGCAGTCAGCCAGCAGATAATTTACGCAGGTACACGAAGGTTAGAATATTAGAAACTGGATTTTCGTTACAAAAAAAAATGAGATATGTGATACACAAAACCTCGCAAATAAATAATGAAGAAGATCCAATGTTTAAAACGTGTGGGACAAATTATTTGCTTTCAAACGTTAAAGTTATGCTCGAATACCTACATATTCTCTCTCTCGAAAAAAATAAAACATGTACACCCGTTTCTAATTTCCTGGAAATTAATATCATTTGTTAGACAGAACAATGCACTAGCTCATGCGTGCTTATGCGATTCCCTGAGGTGTTGTAGCAATGAAATCGGAAGTGCGATGCCGAATGCATCATAATCAAGAAGTGGTAAGTAGCATAATAACAATGACTGACACCTGTCTCACAATTGAGTATAAGCCTTCTTTAAGCAGAATTACAGATAACCGGTAATTGACTCACTCAACTATTACAATGTAGTGTTATTTGTTAGGCGTACTTGATAGCGGTTTTTTGATTGGAAGAATCAAGAAATATATCATCATGTGCTACCTCAAGAATCACCATCTTGCCACATGCCACGGTGAATGCACAATATACACAGTGGACTTCACCTACTACGATGGGGGGGGGGGGGGGGGGCATTTGGAATCATGGAAAGGCATGGAACACTGTCTATATAGCGTACGGCATATAGGGATAGATTTTACAATACTAGTTATCGTTCAGTAGGCTAAATCACTGTTTTGCCATTCAGGGGCGTAGGAACTATTTTTGTAGTGGGAAGGTCAGCTAGGAACATTGCCATATTTCAGAATGAAGACGGCCGGACGAGTGACTTCGGCCAAAAATAGCAGGGGGGTTTGGTGGGCGAGCCCCCTAGCCACAGCGCCGCAGGCAAACATTTTTAAGATCAGGGGTTTTTGAGTGATTTCTGAGCGTACAGAAAAAAATATCGGACTGAATTTGCTATACTGAAGTACTGTCGTGTGTGTACTGTAGTGTAAAAACTAAAAAACCTAAAAAAAAAATGGTACCCTGAAGAAAATTAATTACTATTATTAGTAGTACACTCCTCTCCGAGCCAGGAAACGAACGACATTCCAAGATATTGTACATCGTGGAACAATACTAAAACCTGCTATGCTATCGTACCAGCTTTGTGATTTTCTGTAATATGTCGTAAAGCAGATACATAAATAGGAAGTTTGTATTTATGTCGCTCATTGCTGAAGCCAATTCCAACTCTAGTGATAAGAAACGGCTCCACTTCAACTCCAGTCAAGAGTAAGCGCAAGGCATTCAGATTTAAGGCAATTTACATAAGCTTTCGTCTACGTAGGTAGTGAATGCAACTAAATTGAAAGGCGTATTTCTTGGCTGTACCCTCGAATGCTTTAAGAAATTGGTGGTTCAAAGCCAGCGGAAAATCTAGAAATAAGAAAAAAAGTTGCATTGAATGGAAACCTCCAACAACATGGTTGACGTGCCACGGTCGCAGAGGCTCGATACGAGATCGCGTTTTCCTCGGGAAATTGGGTCCGAATGAAAAATAGTGAAAGTAGAGGAAATTTAAATCGTATTTGGACCAAATAAACTGTGCTTGGAGGTGTGTGTGCAATAGGCATTGAGATACGTATGTTTTGAAATCAAATCTACAAATAGTGGTTCTTGAAGTCCCCTTCCCGTCAAAACCATAGCAGATGAAGTCTTTGATTGGTTATCGCTCACTCGTCGATGGTGTTCGGAGCCTCTACAGGGTTGGTTTAGTCGCTTTAAAATTAAAGTCCCCCACTAAAAATCAGTTTCTTTACTGAGTGGGTAGACTCTAAATGTGAATTTATTTTATTTATTTATTTAAATTCGTATAGTCAGTGAACGTAGAAGTATTCATGCTGTAAAACCGTAGAGGTGGCTCATCGGTAAGACGCTAAACTCTTATCCGGAAGGTCGCCGGTTCGATTCCAGCCACCGGCAGTCCTGACTGAAGGTTTTTTCCTAGGTTTTCCTCAGTCGTAAAGGCGAATGCTGGGATTGAGTCCTACTAATAGCCCTCGGACATTCCTTCTCATCTATCCAAACACCCTAACATAACTAGGCCTAGTTATAGTCACCTGAAGAGGGGCACATCGGGTAAAGCTAGTGTGCACCCTTTAACTGGTATTCCTACGAAAAATTATTATTATTATGCTGTAAATGTAAACAAAGCGTTGGCCCAACCTCAGCTGTGCCTATGCACATACGCATGTGATACACTCTTGATCAGCACTGTACCTAATCGCTTTTCACTATAACAACATCTTCACGACATCTCCGCTAAGGGTGACACCTCGCTAATGAGTCACTCCATCGTTGTTTGCGCAATGTTAATAAAGACGAACATTCAAAATACCGAAACACTGGCCCAAGATATACTTTACTTTACTTTACTTTATTGCAATTAAGGCCAGTGTAGGGCACAATGCCCTCTTTAGCCTGATGAGTGATTATTGATGAATGATAGTGAGGGAGGGAGGAGGGGAAGCCTAGTACCGGCATGTAGCCTACTCCTGTCGAAAAGTACCAAGGGGACCATCGGCTTTACGTCCCATTCGAAAGGACGGTGTAGCTTTGACCAGTCATAATAGGTTCCTCCACTAACTTGGACTGCCGAGCAGTTGACGAGAAGAACGAAGCTGTTACGCAAGCTTTCGAACCCTCCAGTCTGCTCTAACCAACGGTAACTAGTGTTTTGGAGGAAAGTGGTCACCCATCCACCTCCTGACCTAGTCCGAGGTTGCTTAACTTCGTTGTTCGTATGGGAACCGCGACCGCGGCTAAACCGTTGGCTCCCAAGATAAAGTATCTCCACCCTCAATGCAGTCGACGGGATAGGGGTGGGATTTTGTGTTTGACTATCCCCCCCCCCCCCCCCCCCCCCCCGCCCCCCTTAATATTAATACAGCGGCGCAGTGACGAGGTTTAATTGCCGTTAACTCTGCTGATATGCCGCACAATTGTCGGCAATTGAAAACGTCAATTTGTAAATTTATTCTTCACATAAATAAATATAAATTGTTTACCCTGCAATAACGCCCGCCCCCATAGGAAGCATTCATTGGTCGCACCACGCTGTGAAGCCATCGTCTGTTGTGGGGAACTAACAACATACATCTGTCGGTGGTGAATTGTGAGGCCCTTTACCAACAAACATTAATATTTACAATTGGTGTAAAATAAAACAAATTATCATTATGCCAAAGCTGATAAGTGTTATATTTTACCACTTATTATTACATGCCGTTAATGCCTGTTATACAAAGGGTTGTGAAATAAAAACTGATTTTCGTAAGATAGTTCGGATTTCTTTACATTTATTTATTGATTTCGTCCATGTTATGACAGTTGTGAACGGTAATTTGATTTGTGAACCACAAATTAAACCACTCTATACGCAATAGTGTAAATAGTTCAGCACAAATGAGGCTTGATAAAAATGCGTGTAATGAAATCCACGCACAGCTGCCGAGAATCAATACTTAGATAAGCAAACCACAAACGCTTCCTGTGTGAAAGATGGCAACACTGAAATCGACACCGCGGAGCATATTTGATTTGTGAAAACTGCCGTTAGAACTGAAGTGAAGGGTTAGTGGTTCCCAATATGAGTCTAGTGTCGACCCCATCTGCTAGAGGTTGAGTCAATAGTTACCAGCTCAAGCTTTCATTAGCCTTCAATCATTTCATACTGACATCACCTGACATATCACTGAAATATGTCTGTGCCCTAAGAATAAAAGAGATATATATTTCCATTGAATACTTCCATTGTAGGCAGTTAGGCCTAACGTAAGTATGAATAAGGGCAATTAGAGGTGATGACAGCATTATTCAAGAATGCTAAAACGCGAATCCAAACAGAAACGTAGACATACACCAATAGAAAAGTACTAAGGAAAGTATTTTTTTTTTTTTTTTATAAGAGGAGGAGCCGGAGGAAGTTAACATGAGGGAAGCGTCAGGCATGGCCAGCCGGCTTCGATGTACCTAGGGGCCAGAATATGATGGGATTAAGTTCCTATCCCCTACCCGACTTCATTGTTGGACACAGGGAGCAGATATATATAAAAAAAAAAACAAGATGAACTTTTTGTCATCAAGATAAACGCAGTAGAAATAGGGTTGATTATTGAAACGAAATACTTCGTCTTCTGATAGCTGTGTTCATATAACCGGTGAAAGAATAATATAAAATTTATTAAAATTGTCTGTTTTTACCGTTGTTGTGATGTGCGAACCTGGTGACGAAGACTTTCGTGGCCTTGCATTTTGTTGGTAGTAAAAATTAATATGAACACATCGACATAAAAAAAACAAAGTAAAAATCATGAAAATTAAACCATTGAAAAACGAAGTGGCTACTTAAAACAAAAGTAATAATTTGTTTGGCAGATACGCGCGCTTGCATTTACACCCGTGTGCATGATACTCGAATAGCGCGCGGACTTCTTTAGCTCTGCTGTAAACCCACGTCAAGGCGAAGGCTGACCACATAAAAAATAACGTTCTCTACCGTATATATTATCCGCTTGAGCGAAATGTCAGTGACCAAGGACGAACACATAAAACAGATTTGTCTATTAAATGTTTTAATGTTTTACTGGAAAAGGGGACTTTTGGCCTCGTAAACACGTTAACTATTTTTGTGGCTTGAGTGACTCCGGAATGTTTTTAATAGGAATTTTTTCCAAGTATAAAAATGCCTCTCATCGTTCAGAGCCCCCCCCCCCTCCATCTCCCCCCCCCCCCCTCCCCCCGTCACCATCACACCAGGTATTTTATATTTACAGGGTGAAGACTGGAGAGCGAAAAGCAGAGACGAATGCACCAAAATCGTTATAGGATGTGTATTCTATGAAAACGGCTACTGTGCCAACTTGTGAACATATTATCTGTGTCGATCACTGTCACGAAAATGGGCAGCGACAAAATCTCCTTTTCTCTGAGTTATGTACACAAATTTATAAACGATTAATCGAAGTAGCACTTAATTTGGGTTTAGAGCTATTTTTCATCCTGACTTTGGACTATCTACACTACAGTCTTGAATTTACTTTACAATATTTAAACCAATTACTAAATTTTTACCTTTTTGAAGCAATTAAGTAGGCCTACGTTAAAATAAGCCAAATAAAATGCAATTTGAGACAATTAGTTGATTATGGGGGCGTGACGCGGCAGAGAAAGCGAAGAAAACGAATCACAAAATTGGTTTCCATACTGTTTCTAAGCATATCATTAAAAACATTAGTTTTTCAAATGGGTGAAAGGAAAATGTCAAAAAAAAATATGCGATATGCTCAATTGTTTGTCTACAACAACTACTTGGTGTACGGAATGATGTGTAGGAACTGCAATACCTCATGTACGTACGGGAGTATGGCCGCCAACAATGCCCGTGACCTCACGTGAATATCAAGAATACATCACACAAGGAAATAAATTTGGAAACTCCAAAATTAATTATTTCAAAACTAGTTTCGGGAACACTTGTTCCATCTATAAATGTGTGACCACATCGTGTGCGTGTGTTGAATGAAACAGCAGTTCACGTAGAGGGTTCGGAAGCCAGGGCCCGGATTCACAAGGAGTCCTAAGTCTTTTTCTGGCCTTAGCTCTAAGACCGGCCTAACTTTGGACCACCTGTAAAACAAGACCCAGGTCACATGAAGAAGTTACTTATTCCTAGTAAGAACCAGGACACAATGAACATTCCAATAATATGTTTTAAAATCTGTTCTCAGATATTTTCCTGGGTTCACAAGAGGTTCAAAGTTAGGACGGTCTTAGAGATGAGACCAAAATCAGACTTAGGACCTCTTGTAAATCCGGGCCCAGGAGTTCTGTCAGTGGTTGGAACTGAACCCACACCCATCCTGCGCCAGCTCCGAGCACATCCGATCTCAAGACCAAGTTTGCAAAGTTTGCTGTATCCGCCGCCGATACGAGGAAACGAGCTTCAATTATTAACAGCAATACGAGCTCATTGCAGAGAGTTCAAGTCCTAACTGTGGTAATACATCATGGCGGTGATAACATCTTGAGTGCTCGTAGAGAGATTGTGTAAACGCAGTACTTGACTCGTTACTCTAACAGGGGTGTTGCGGGGTTGCCAAGTGACCACACACGTTCCGCTCAATGGACATTGTTGCATGCGAACAAACCGATACATCTACTAAAATGGACATTTAACTGCTGTAGCCTAAGTTAACAGGTAAAAGTTATTTATAGTCGCCCGTTAACTACCCGTGTAGCTAGAAGTTATTCAAAATCGATTTAACTACCAGTTAATTTCCGGTTTCGCCAGCTTTTCAACAACACCAACACTTTTTTAACAATAAACGAACAAAATTATCGGCAGCCATGCATTTTCAATATAAAGTTTATTGTTTATAGTTGAAACCATGGTTTAATGAATTGGGACCTATAACTAGAATATATTTAATATACCCATATGCATTTGTGCCGGTTTTGAATTCGGGAGTCACAAACACACATTGAAACAAATACGTGTATAAATAACATATTCTGGCTACAGTAATTAAACCCACTTTCATAAAATCACAAAGTGTAGGCCTGGATCAGGATCACCACGGAAATAGTTCAAGGTTAAATCAGCTGTGTAACGGACAAGTATAGCTATATGTTGTACTTGTAGAAGTCCATACCGATAGCTGCACCCGATCATCACAACTTGTGAGTATAAGGGGTAGAATGCGGTCAGGGACGGTGCACCATAACCTGTTGCATTGTACACCCGCACACAAAATAAAAAACAGAGTTTGGAGAACTGTTTTGGCAGTAGGCCTAACAACTCTTGTGCTCTGGTCCAAGCATGTTATATTCTAATATCAACCGAATATTGTTAATCCATAATATGCTAAAATGATGTCCTCGTTGACAAAATATGATAAGATAAGATTGGGTTTATCTAGCTTCACCAGATATTATTGTCGTACATACACTTACACTGCTATCTTATTCAGATTGGGTTTATTTAGCTTCACCAGCTATTATTGTCGTACATACACTTACACTGCTATCTTATTCATCATTATCCATCGCCGTTTCCTGCTTCTGGCAGGGTCAGCTTGGGTTTCACAACCAAATTTTTCCACCTCTTCCAATCTTCCCACAATCGTACTTCCTCTACTTGCTACCAGTTCTCTCATCTCGTCTGTAGGTCTTCAGCAATCTTTTCCTTCCATATCTTCCTTAGTATTACTACTATCTTATTTCTATTATTACTATCTTATTATTACTACCAATTAAATATACAAATACTTATAATACGTAAAGCCCAATACGTATATAGAAATCATTGGAGGATGGTTATCTCAAGTATTATTAAGTTATAAGGTAAATGGTGGGATTAATGGTTTGTGACTACTCTCATCTATCTAAACACCAAACATGGACTGTACTATAAAATAAAATACTGGTACTAAAAGAGATAGTTCAAGCTGATGTACGCCTTACAGATGTCATCCCTATATTCTTGTAAGAGATGAATGAGTAATGTTATTACATTGATCACACAGATTCGCACTGTCGCAGCACACGAGAGTAACATTAGACGACTACCACTGTTTATGTTCCCACCCTCAGCAATCCTGACTGAAGATGATGTGTTCTCCGTCTGCAAGTAAGTTCATGATTCGAAGAGAATTCTGTGATCGAATCTATACAAACTACTATCTGACATAATTTGCCAACTATACACACCTACACCACAATATACGCATCCATACAGTACCGAAACTTCTATAGCGGGTCAATTGAACAGCTTGCGCACTGCGCAATGCGCATGGCTGCTTCCCTGCGACACTAGCGCGGCGTAGCGGTTGACATACGTTGTTTACCATTGTAAAATTTACCTCAAGTTTTAGCAAGGTCCGTAAACAGGGGCTCGTCGAACTCCCAAGCCAGGTCGTCTCATCCATTTCCAAAATGTTAAAAATCACATGTTATTCAAATGGGAGAATCATCCAGCAAAGCAAATGAATTGATCTGTCAAAACCAATTCTGGCTCAAAACCACATTATATCAAATTGAAATAATTTAATTATACCTGTGTTCTATTTACATTTCTAAGTGAAGTATTTTGAAATTAAATTTTTCATAATAAATAAATAAAAAGATTTTAGTAATAAACCAGTTTTTGTAGTGGGCACGAGAATGGCGATTTTCGTGCCCATGAGAAGACGTAACTTTGAGGTTTATGGAACCTCCGCCAGGGGATCGACAGACCTTGAAGTTCTGTAATACTACATTATCGGCTCTTCTTCTCTAGGACCTGACGCACATGTGTTTGCAGCAAGAAAATTACTTGAGTTTCTGTCTGAAGAGGCTGAAGAGGGCAAAAGTACCCCCGCAGTTATCCTTCCGTGTCTCGACTGGATACGGATACATTACGACTACAAAAAAACGGATTAGTTTTCTATTGGTCTCATCAAACCACTGCACGATCCAGTGTGCGTGTGAGTGGATTGACGAGAACATGGCATCATCTGTGGCGTGTTGTTGTCTTCACAACCCCATCACGCCACTCCAGTAGCCTCGACGCTCCTGCATGCTTCAATCAATACAGGTGATAAAGGTAGTATTTCTGATTTACGTTTGTGCAAAAAACACTACAACGACTAACGTTATAGCTTCCATTATGAAGCCCCGTCTGCGCCCAGGGAATAATTCGGGCCAGGGTGACTCTGCCAATCGTAAGAGGCGACGAATTGATGTCCTCCTACTTCCTACTTTTCCGCTAATCACCCCCAGACGTCATATGACCTTGGGGGCGGCTATTCCTCAAAGTGTTGTCACGGTGACAGTTTACTGCGTGATAACACTTGCTATTGGCTGATAGTTGTGGCGGACCGCGTGGAAAACACTCAATCAGCCAATAGCAAGTGACATCGCTTGCTATATGGCTGATAGTTGTGGCGGACCGCGTGGAAAACACTCAATCAGCCAATAGCAAGTGATATCGCTTGCTATATGGCTGAGTTGTGGCGGACCGCGTGGAAAACACTCAATCAGCCAATAGCAAGTGATATCGCTTGCTATATGGCTGATAGTTGTGGCGGACCGCGTGGAAAACACTCAATCCGCCAATAGCAAGACGTGATATCTCACCGAGTGACAACTTTAGTGTCTACTTCGAGTTGTCATGAATTTCAGGAAGAGCCCCCTGGTTGTCGAGTACGTCGTTAAACCATGGTCAAACAACCAATACTCAAACAAATCCATTATGAAATGATGAAAATAGTTACCGACTCAGGCGTGAGTAACAAGGATACAATTTCTCATTAAAGAATACACCCTAATTAGTAGGTATCTTCGTTAAAATGAAAGTGTAGTGTTATATTATGTATCTGTATTTCTTTGTTTAGAATAGCACCTATTTTCTAGTCCTCCTTTTTCACCAACTAATCAAGTAGGATAGCAACTGATGTGAAGCAGTGAAGACCTACAATAATTCGTAGAAGCAGTCATACCTTGTTAAAACTGAATAAAGTAAGTACACGCAATCACGTACCATGGGCTGTGTTCGATATGTTATTAAGTCGCCCCCAAACAACATTACCGATGCTTTCGTCCTAGACAAGTGATTCGTGGACAACCAGCGAGCCTCTATTTTAAAATACTGATCGCTGATTGGTCGCGACTCAATAGTTCATGACGAACCCATTGGTAAAGTTTTTTCGGGACAACTATACAATGTTCCGTGTCGTATTTTCCGGTAGTCTTGTAACTAGGATCTTTATGGATCGTCCTAGTTCTCATTCTTATAGCTAGATAACGCTAGAAGGCAAGACGTAACATAACCTCCATTGTAAAAATGTTTTTTTTCGTTTCTCCGTTATTCAATGGAATATAAAATTGGCACGAATTTGACACCGTGTGTAATAAATCTCGCGTATCGAACGTGATTACCGAATGGCAACAAAGCGCGGTTTGACCTCCACGATCGGCAAAGGTCAAGAAATGACTTCATTGCAGGAAACCTTCACGGTGGCGCCCCCTAGCTCTGTCATTAGACGAACACAATATTCGAGAATCAGATCTGCGTCTTTGAATTGCAAATATGAGAGCCGTACAAGGTAAGGTCAGAGTGTCATTGCCCCCTCCCCCCTCCCTCTCCCCACCCTCATTCCTCTCAATCGTGATCGTTCAATATTGGCCCGTCATCATTTTAGTTAAATGTCAAAACGGAATTTCTATTAATCTCAATTAAATTTCGCCAAATGGCACTTTACAGGCGTAATGACAAACGAAATGATATCTGCTGCAGTATATATGGGTAGGAGGGCGGGGGCAGGCAGGCAGGCAGGCAGGCAGGCTGGCAGGCAATTGTTATTACATTTACATCGTTATTCCCATGGTGTATCAGTGATTCGTCACATCCTTTTCAGAAAAGTTATAAAACAAGTGATACGATCATAAGAGTTAAAAAATATGTTGACATTTTGCAATACTGGGTGGGTACATTGACTCGAAAATGTGGAAACAACTTTATTTTAACAAAGAAAGTAGTAAAATTGATCATTTTCTAAACCATTAAATGTGAATAGTGCACCTATAAATATCAATGCACATATAGCAACAAATGCTAGGTGCGTGTGCATAGTAGAATCGTACAGCTACGTTTGAGTGGCGAGGTTTATAGAACTATATATGTTGGGAAATATTTGCTAAAATAAGCGCGAATAAACTATTTAAAGTGATTCAACTTGACAGAGCTCTCATTTCATTCGGAACATAACTATAAGTTGGATTAAGTGCTTGTTTTTAATGGTATATGACATGTACTTATTCATAATTCAATAGTGGACTCAAATGGTGGACTGTTGCAAATACCAGTGATATTATACAGTTGCAATTAGTCGCGCAGTCCATGTTTCTCACTACCCTCTGAGTATTCTAATGAAATTATTTAGATTTATTTCGCTCACTTTCTATACTTGTGTGATTTAGGATGCAAAAACTGCAAAATAAAGTAATGCGGTGCATATTATGGGTATCTAGACGAACAGCTGTGAGGGATATGTGTGAAGCGTTAGGATGGCTTAATGTCAAACAAAGAATCCTCTTAAACACACTATAACTTTCTTATTCAAAATCTCAAAAGGAATAGGGCCAACATTTTTAAGTAGAAAGCTAATAAACATAAAAGACAACCACTATAATACTAGAAATAGACAAAATATGATAATACAAAGAAATAGCACTAAATTTGGAAATAACTCAATTTTTGCTAAAGAGATGAAAATGTTTAATAGGCTACCACTAGAAGTTAGAAAAATGCAGGAGGTAAACAGATTTAGAATACATTGCTGTAAGGTAGTCAAAGAATGTAAATGGAAGATAGATGTTACTGGAACTGACGACTTCTGGACTAGACCAGAAAAATGACTCTCAGTTGTAAAATGAGGTTAGGTAGAAATTTTGCAACCATTATGTTACCAATATGGCCATGATGACATCAAATGTGTTTACTATAATGTGTTGAGGTGTGTTTTTTTCAAAATGTGTTTAGTCACAAACTTGAAATGTAAATTTTGACTATGATATGTATGTACTAGTCTAATCAAAAAATTGTCTTTGTAGGCCTTGATACAGGCCTAAAACATAGATAAACGTGTTTACAATAATGTGTGATGTGTGTTTTTTTCAAAATGTGTTTTTTCACAAACTTGAAATGTAAATTTTGATTATGACATGTACTAGTCAAAAAAAAAAAAAAAAAAATTGTGTTACTTCATAGGTCTTACTATAGGCCTAAAAAATAGATAAATGTGTCTTCTTTAGGCCTTATGTGTTGAGGAGTGTTTTTTCAAAATGTGTTTATTCACAAACTTAAAATATAAATTTTGATTATGATATGTACTAGTCGAATCAAAATAATTGTCTATACCGTACTTCATAGGTTAAGCAAGTTATGTTTTGTTAATGTATACATGATTGTAAAATAGCAGAATGCTAAATAAAGAAAGATACTACTACTACTACTACATACCTACTTTATTTCCTTCTTTTCGTACTTTTTTATATTTCTACTGTCAATATATTTCATTTATTTCTTATACCACTATTTTTTATTTGATATTTTTCAGCGTTCTCTTTCGACATAAGTTTTTTGTTTGTGTTATGTAAATTGCTATTAGGCCAATTTTTGTGCACGGATTATTACTGTTTCATTCTATACATTGTGTTTGTATTTATTGACCTCCTTTGGAATTCGGTTGTACAACCTTACAGGTGTTATACATT
Organism: Isoperla grammatica; assembly: GCA_945910005.1. Taxonomy (NCBI): domain Eukaryota; kingdom Metazoa; phylum Arthropoda; class Insecta; order Plecoptera; family Perlodidae; genus Isoperla; species Isoperla grammatica. The sequence goes on along the minus strand of OX246737.1, from coordinate 107,405,734 downwards.
AAATAATAAAAACAAACAACTACACACCACACAGAATCCATGTTGGATAACTCAATCCAATATGTCAGCTACTCGTAGCCTATACCGCATACGCAGGCATACAAATGGCATCTTTCATCGAATCCAGTATACAGCGCGAAAACCAGTCAATTCAGCAGTAAATCCACCAACGAGGCTTGTGTCCATAAATCAATGTTATAGACTTGGTAGAAATGGTTTTACTTTAGAAATGTCCGTATGCAGTGAAATCGTACTGGGCTATAGTTTTGTGGGATCTAAGCCATAAGATTAACACGTCCAAATGCGTGAAGGAGTTACCATCCATCCAACTCCCACACCGCTTAAAGTATGAACTAGAGAAATTTTAATATATTCCCTTGAAATAGAAGGAACAGCCTAGGTAGACTATATACCATATCGAATCAAGTTTTTTCTTGCAAACATACTCCAAAACTACGCCCAAATAGTTTTTTTCGACGTATAACGTTGTTTTCTATTAGGAGAAACTTATAAGGATGGTCGTATCTTTCAATATGCAAAGATGCTTTCAGTAAGAACTTGAAGTTGTGGCAGCTCCTGAGCTCGAGCCGTCTGTGGTGACTCATCAGGTCCTAAGCGTCCTCCTAGGGACGTGGGTTCGAATCCGGCATCGGCATTGCTGTTTTGTAATTGTACTTCATCTTCATCTATCATTCCTAATTATCATCTTTATCTATAATGACTGATGTAAAGCAGTAAGAATCCTGCGCAGGTCTATATTACATCCCATATTATTATACATATATTTACATATTACACATATTGTTACACATTATTATTTTATTACATATTATCATATTATTATTTACATATAACTAATATGTATATTATACATATTATTACATCCCTTCACGCACACACATGCTCCTTCCCTCCCACACACAACAACTTGCAAGCAGTTCTGCGTGCTTCTCATTCTCCGTTCACTGTATGCTTGCTTGGTAGCTATGTAGCTTACATGACATCTGCCATCTTAATTATTCGGGTTGGTTATCAAACTGGAGAGCTAAGGTTATATGGCAGTTTTATGGAAAAACGAGAGATTGACATTGATAATAATGAATACTGATTATTGCATAATCGAGAGTACAACAAAATGTAGAACAGATGTTCACAATCCGTTCCCAATACCATTGTCACATGTTCAGTAATACCTTGTTGCTATACTAACTGCTGTTAAGAAAGTAAGGTGAACGTAGCTTATGGTTAACAGAGGTCAATTTAACACTGCCTTCCTCTTATTTTCACGATAAGCCTAACTGCTGTTAGTGGCCGTAGTGAACAAGATATAAGAGAATGATCAAGCAAGCACCCCTATAAATAACTCTAGCTTCGTTTTGGAGAGTATAGCAACCTATCTTCCTAAATTGCAAAATATATTAACACGCTGTGAGTAAACCAATGTGCCCGTAACGCTATAAGCCCCCCCCCCCCCCCCCCTCCTCACGAATGCAAACTGCGACAAACCGTTAGTTTTGATCGCTGCGTCGCGCCTGTTGTCAGGTCCATTGGACCATTGGACGTGACATGGCGGACATAAGAAGTGATCGATCCACCGACATCCAAAGTGATCAATTGGCAGTATTCTGAGAACGAATATTTTATTCTCAATAGACTCCAAAGCACTCAAGAATGGTATTCATTGACAAAAGAAGTGAGAAAGCTTTTTTTATTATTATTTCGTCATTGCCCGTTGGATTTTAAAAAACCTTTTCTGTATAAAAAGTGTCATTAACTGATACGATCTGTAAATTTATCAATTTGTATTCCAATCATCCTCCTCCATATTAGCATTCACTTCACGTCAGTAGATGCTGAATAGCAGATGCTGTCAATATTTACACTAGCCTGTTAAAAATGCTAATTATTATTCAATGCATTCAAATTTGTTAATATATTTCTGAATCGTTCTAACTGTACGATTGCAACCTCAGCCATATAATTTACTAGGAAAACGCTCTGTTTGACGCGTTGATAAGCGAGCGCGTCAATATCTACGAACTTTCTGGCGAAAAGATTTCAATGCTAATACAAACAACAACTAACAACAATTCAAGAATGCGCATTGCAAAAATGTTTCTAATTTCCATAGCTATTATACTTCCCGACATTGTTGGATGCAGTGCAATGTGCGTTGCTAAGAATTTTCGCTGTCACGTTTTCGCCGCGGTCCGCCACCGTTACTAACTGTCATTGACAGCAATAGAAATGTAATTTCTGCCTCTTATACGTATCGGATCGCATTTTTACATTAGTATATTCGTAACCGGACAAAAACTTACTATAAGATAGCCACCTCACATTTTGCCGTAACTGTGTTTCAGAAATATATTTTCGAGTAACTTTTGTGTAACTTTGCCAATATTTATCGTATCGCCATAAAATGAACATATTCGTGACCGGAAAAAAGTTTAAAAAAATATGGCTATCTCACATTTTGCCGCCATTTTGTTTCAGAAAAATATTTTGCAGTAACTATGGTGTAACTTTGTAACTTTTCAAACGATTTTGCCTCAAAACTATACACCTTCAATCCACATCGAGGCTTGTGGATGGTCTAAATTTCAAGTTGATCGGACTTTCCGTTCGACCGCTATCGACGGACATAAAAACAAAAAAAACAAACAAAACAAACAAACAAACAAACAAACAAACAGCATGAAGTGCCGTTAGAGTCTAGTACGGTACAAAAAAAAAAAAACAGAACGAAGTGCCATAAGAGTCAAGTGGAAACGCTCGCTTCGCTCGCTTAATAATTAACACGCTGTGAGTAAACCAATGTGCCCGTAACGCTATAAAGCCCCCCCCCCCCCCCCTCCTCCTCACGAATGCATCTTGCGACACAAAAAGCTATCAGTGTTAACACAGATCGGTAACAGGTAACAAAGGTCGTTGGAGTTACAGGACAATACCCCGAACAATAGCTATGAATAAGTGAGACAATGGCAGAGAAGATACATGTCTGACACCCATCCAAGGATTAAAACACGACGCTTATAATGAATTGACGATTAGTCAGCAGATGAAACCTTCGAGACAGCTCCGAACGAGACTCGAACCTGGGCTGAGGCCCGAATGCATAGTTCACACTCAAGCCCTCCTCAACTCAGCCTCTCCTCAGCCTCACGTAGCCACCAATCACAGAGCCGTCCACATGCCAATGCCGTTCCGTGATTGGTGATTGGGCGAGGCTGAGGAGAGGCTGAGTTGAGGAAGGCTTGAGTCTGGACTATGCATACGGACCTGAATCTTAATGGGCTGACTCTTACCACCATTGAGGTATTTCGCATAAGGTAATCATTTTCATGTTTCTCTTGTTATGAATTTACAACAATTCACTTGGAACAATGACCGCACTTAGTGCGCGTTTCGCATTTAGTGGATGCAACTTCGGCCATGGTTTCGTTGCTTCAAGTGTTACGGCCGTGTGGGTTCCGCGCACACTGAGCTCAGCAAAGTGGGCTCTAGAGACATCTTATCTCATTCATTCTGACCACCTCATGAGTTAGAAACTCTACGTCTCGCTAAACGCCACGTTAGCCCATCCCACCGCACATGTGTGGCCGAGTATAGGTCTCTCACAGCAAGAAGTAAGGTAGTATCAGGACCGCCCACGTTTAGTTTCCAACTTAATAAGCGCGAATCACTGAAGTTTTTCCCGATTATTTAGTACAATTTTGTTGCGGGAAGTTTTTCGACGGTAACGCACAAGAAAACGTACAAGCAGGTTTCCGTCAAAAAACTTAACGCAACCAGATTATACTAGATAATCGGGAAAAACGTTAGTGATTCGCACTTGTTAAGTTGGAAACTAATTGTGGGCGGTCCTGACTCCCCTGACACTATCTTACTTCTTGGTGTGAGGTACCTTTACAATACGATATACTGCAGTGTTAAGTGTGAACACGGGAAGAGGTGGAGCCGATTACACGTTTAGTGCTGTGATACTATCGTCTTATGCAAATAAGCTGTGATGTATACAATTTCTTTATAAATTACAGTCTATTTGCATAAGATCCCGATGGCGATGAACGAAAGCGACGTAATATGAATGAGATGTTGTCAGTTACAAAACCCCTTATTTATATTTCTGAGTATAATAACTATAAACATAAATTATATTATTTTAATGTGATTGCTATTTTAAGACATTGAAAATTTGCTGAGAGACCTATAAAAATAAGTATCTAAATAAGGTTCTGGCAGACACTTTAAGTAGTTTTAGCATCTTATTATGCAAGCCATATGGAAACTATACAAACATTTTAATTAAATAAAGCGTGTACTAAAAGAATCGTACAGTAAATAATATATTATGTACCAGTTATTTTGGATTCTATAATGGCATTCATATTTCATATGCAAATAGTGTATTTGTAAATTATATGGCTGAGGGTGCAGTCGTACAGTTAGAACGATTGAAAAATATATTAACAAATTTGAATGCATTGAATAATTATTAGCATATTTAACAGGCTAGTGTAAATATTGACAGCATCTGCTATTCAGCATCAACTGACGTGAAGTGAATGCTAATATAGAGGAGGATGATCGGAATACAAATTGATAAATTTACAGATCATATCAGTTAATGGAACTTTTTATTCAGAAAAGGTTTACTTTGAAATCCAACGGGCAATAACGAAATAATAATAAAAAAAACGTTCTCACTTCTTTTTATCAATGAATACCATTCTTGAGGGCTTTGGAGTCTATTGAAAATAAAATATTCGTTCTCAGAATATTGCCAATGAATCACTTTGGATGTCGGTGGATCGATCACTTCTTATGTCCGCCATGTCACATCCAATGGATCTAACAACAGGCGCGAAGCAGTGATCAAAACGAACGGTTGCAAAGCGAAGCGATTCGAGAGGAATGCAAGGATATGTGATATATTTAGAGTATCATGGAGGTTACACAATCAATTATTATATCATATTATTCGCAGTCATAGTTCGTATATATAATACATTGTTAATGGGACGACAATGAGTTTTACTTCATGTAAAATATTAATGGATACTGGATAGTAAATAATGTGAAATGATAAAAATGAATATATACAATAATAATAATAACATTAACACATACCGTTATATTGCAATGATGTTGTTATCCTGTTATTATAAGTAGTAACAATACTAATAAAAGTAACAATTATATGTATAAAAAATAATAGTGGTGTATGAACTGATGCCTGTATTACACGGTCAAATTTTTTCATCCAACTCCTTGAATTCAAGGACAAAAGCGCATCAAAAACAGTCAGTATGTAGTCAAATACAACAATAGAAATTATTTATTGATGCGCTTTTGTCCTTGAATTCAAGGAGTTGGATGAAAAAGTTTGACCGTGTAATACAGGCCTAAGGACATGTGAATTGACAATAAAATCCCATAACAACTACGCTTATTGTTTTATAAAAATAATATAAAAAGCACTGGCAAGACTGTAGCAATAAACATAATAATTATTAATAATACGTTTTTAAATTAAAAGAATGAAATATTCCAGATAATTTTCATTCTGACTTAGGTTTCATGGTTTTGAACCGTGTACAAAGAGAAAATAATGGTAGATTGGCTACAACGAGAAATTGGACACGATCGGACATTCTTCCCCATGTATTAACTAAACATTAGTTTAAGCAAATATGAACAAACAATAACTTATTTAGTTCGAAATATATCGTTAAATGACTCTTCTAAATGGTAACGTAAGTATAAGTAGTAACTATTTTGAGTTCTGTCAAAATATATTATGTAAATTCTTAACAATACCGACAAACTATACGTTAATAACACACTTTTACCACGTTTGTAGTAACGCATCAATTAAATAATATGTAATAAGAATACAAAGAACTAGAATATTAGTCATCAACATTTACAATATCAACCTCAATTATTCCCACACACAGAACCCACAACATTCCACGTTACCTGTTGCCATCACGCCTCAAAACATTATGACAGGTGTCCAGCCAGCTTTCACGTCGCATATCCAACGAGGCACAACACCTGTTAGTTCCCGCGCTCCCCGGCGATATCAGCGCTACCACAACAGCAACAACAACAACCCATAAACTGTTTAGCATTCATTACCGACCGACCGGCCTTTTCGTGTTTAGCAGGTTGGCTCACGTGCGCGATTTATGTGGGCGATATTATCGTGTCGCGAGATATCACTGTATACGCACTGCCTCAAACTACTTGCATGTAATGAGCACATGTATGAGCAATGAATGAGCACACTCACCGATAGCGGTGGCTCAGCGGTAAGACACGAAACTCTGTTCGCAATGTCCAATCACTGATTAGTATGTTTCGTATTTGAAATATCGATCTTTGATTGGTTATCGCTTACTCGTCGATGGTGTTCGGAGCCTACAGGATTAGTTTAGTCGCTTTAAATTAAAGCTCCCCCACTGAAAATCAGTTTCGTTACTGAGTGGGTAGACTATAAATGTGAATTTATTTTTATTTTATTTTTATTCTTATTCGGGAGATCGCCGCGGTTCGATTCCGGCCACCGGCAGTCCTGACTGAAGGTTTTTTTTGCGAGGTTTTCCTCAGTCGTAAAGGCGAATGCTGGGATTGAGTCCTACTAATAGCCCTTGGACATTCCTTCTCAGCTATCCAAACACCCTAATAACCTAGTTAGTCACCTGAAGAGGAGCACATCAAGTAAACCTGGTGCAGTGCACCCTATAACGGGTATTCCTGCGAAAAATAAAAAGTAATTATGTGCAAACTCAGTGAATTCTTCACTGCATGGCTTATACAGAGAACCTCAGAACATATTTACCATAAAAAGATTGGATAGCGAGTGGGTGAATAATTTCCATTTTTATACAACAACGATGATAAGATCTATAGTTGGTTGTTAACGTTTCTCCCAGCGCCGAGAATGAAGTAAATCCTATAAAGGCGTTGGAAACCGTTGATGATTCAACACAACACAATACAGGGGTCAAGACGTACAAATACGTGGCTGCAAAACATAGAGAAACACAATAAATCTACCTGTGTTTAATAACCCGTCGAGGATAAATCACTATAGATGCGAGGTGTGTCCGCAGTCCGACCACTCAGACGCAATTAAGCGACCCGTCATGCTGCACCTCACCCGAGTAAGACGCTGATTAGCTGCTGATGGTGGTTACTGATTATTATTGTTATGGTTAAAACATTAACGACGCAGTTAACATGGAGATTATAGCGTTGTACTCGTTCAGTCGCCTCGCATGCCAGCCAGAACTGTACTCGTACGGACTGTATTAACATAGGTACAATCATTTTTCTTCAAAAGGCGAAAATGTCTTATGGAAAATACAGGCAATCTCACTGTGAACGAGGTCAGAAGGGTAAGGGAAGTTATTCGTTTTTGTGGGAAAATCTTCATTCAATTTTCAATTTCAATTTTATTTTTTACTTTTCATAATTGTATTCCAATATTAAAATAAAATACATGCATTACAAAAATTTAAAAATTGTATGAAGAAATGTACGACGAACATAAAAATAGGAATTATGTCATATAAAATATATTAATAGATTTATTCCAGCTGTTTATCTGTTGGACTTACTAAAAGTCTAACCCGCGTTACCCAGACTCTGCTTTGCGAGAACGTCAGAGGACATTTTGAGCTTCATGTGAGACCCCGAGATATTCTTCACACGGAATTGGAATCCGGAACACTCATCAAATAATAATAATAATAACCGAGCACAGATAACTACGTAGTAATTATTTATCTGCGATCCGATTAAGCAAATCAACCGGATAGATCTTTATCTAAAAACACAACTAGGATCTTTATTTAAAAGTTTTAAGAGTGCATGATTTAATTTCTAGGAGCAGAGTTTGTTATTTTCAGGAACAATATATGACACTCAAAGAGCCTTTGCTCCAGCTTTACGATATACACTACTGTTGCACAAACCTTCTTGGTGGAGGTGCTGAGTATTGGTGGAGGTGCCGAGTATTGGTGGAGGTGCCGAGTATTGGTGGAGGTGCTGAGTATTGGTGGAGGTGCTGAGTATTGGGGGAGGTGCTGAGCATTGGTGGAGGTGCCGAGTATTGGTGGAGGTGCCGAGTATTGGTGGAGGTGCTGAGTATTGGTGGAGGTGCTGAGTATTGGTGGAGGTGCTGAGTATTGGTGGAGGTGCTGAATATTGGTGGAGGTGCTGAGCATTGGTGGAGGTACCGAGTATTGCTGGAGGTGCTGAGTATTGGTGGAGGTGCTGAGTATTGGGGGAGGTGCTGAGCATTGGTGGAGGTGCCGAGTATTGGTGGAGGTGCCGAGTATTGGTGGAGGTGCTGAGTATTGGTGGAGGTGCTGAGTATTGGTGGAGGTGCTGAGTATTGGTGGAGGTGCTGAGTATTGGTGGAGGTGCTGAGCATTGGTGGAGGTACCGAGTATTGCTGGAGGTGCTGAGCATTGATGGAGGTGCCGAGTATTGCTGGAGGTGCCGAGTATTGCTGGAGGTGCTGAGTATTGGTGGAAGTGCCGAGTATTGGTGAGAGTGCCAAGTAGGAGTGTAGAGTAGAGTAGTGGTTGCGTATTGGTGGAGGTGCTGAGTATTGGTGGAAGTGCTGAGTATTGGTGAGAGTGCCAAGTAGGAGTGTAGAGTAGAGTAGTGGTTGCGTATTGCTGGAGGTGCTGAGTATTGCTGGAGGTGCTGAGTATTGGTGGAAGTGCCGAGTATTGGTGAGAGTGCCAAGTAGGAGTGTAGAGTAGAGTAGTGGTTGCGTATTGGTGGAGGTGCTGAGTATTGCTGGAGGTGCTGAGTATTGCTGGAGGTGCTGAGTATTGCTGGAGGTGCTGAGTATTGGTGAAAGTGCCGAGTATTGGTGAGAGTGCCAAGTAGGAGTGTAGAGTAGAGTAGTGGTTGCGTATTGGTGGAGGTGCTGAGTATTGCTGGAGGTGCTGAGTATTGCTGGAGGTGCTGAGTATTGCTGGAGGTGCTGAGTATTGCTGGAGGTGCTGAGTATTGGTGAAAGTGCCGAGTATTGGTGAGAGTGCCAAGTAGGAGTGTAGAGTAGAGTAGTGGTTGCGTATTGGTGGAGGTGCTGAGTATTGGTGGAAGTGCCGAGTATTGGTGAGAGTGCCAAGTAGGAGTGTAGAGTAGAGTAGTGGTTGCGTATTGCTGGAGGTGCTGAGTATTGGTGGAAGTGCCGAGTATTGGTGAGAGTGCCAAGTAGAAGTGTAGAGTAGAGTAGTGGTTGCGTATTGGTGGAGGTGCTGAGTATTGGTGGAAGTGCCGAGTATTGGTGAGAGTGCCAAGTAGGAGTGTAGAGTAGAGTAGTGGTTGCGTATTGGTGGAGGTGCTGAGTATTGGTGGAAGTGCCGAGTATTGGTGAGAGTGCCAAGTAGGAGTGTAGAGTAGAGTAGTGGTTGCGTAATGGAAGAGGTGCTGAGTATTGGTGGAAGTGCCGAGTATTGGTGAGAGTGCCAAGTAGGAGTGTAGAGTAGAGTAGTGGTTGCGTATTGGTGGAGGTGCTGAGTATTGGTGGAAGTGCTGAGTATTGGTGAGAGTGCCAAGTAGGAGTGTAGAGTAGAGTAGTGGTTGCGTATTGCTGGAGGTGCTGAGTATTGCTGGAGGTGCTGAGTATTGGTGGAAGTGCCGAGTATTGGTGAGAGTGCCAAGTAGGAGTGTAGAGTAGAGTAGTGGTTGCGTATTGGTGGAGGTGCTGAGTATTGCTGGAGGTGCTGAGTATTGCTGGAGGTGCTGAGTATTGCTGGAGGTGCTGAGTATTGGTGAAAGTGCCGAGTATTGGTGAGAGTGCCAAGTAGGAGTGTAGAGTAGAGTAGTGGTTGCGTATTGGTGGAGGTGCTGAGTATTGCTGGAGGTGCTGAGTATTGCTGGAGGTGCTGAGTATTGCTGGAGGTGCTGAGTATTGCTGGAGGTGCTGAGTATTGGTGAAAGTGCCGAGTATTGGTGAGAGTGCCAAGTAGGAGTGTAGAGTAGAGTAGTGGTTGCGTATTGTTGGAGGTGCTGAGTATTGGTGGAAGTGCCGAGTATTGGTGAGAGTGCCAAGTAGGAGTGTAGAGTAGAGTAGTGGTTGCGTATTGCTGGAGGTGCTGAGTATTGGTGGAAGTGCCGAGTATTGGTGAGAGTGCCAAGTAGGAGTGTAGAGTAGAGTAGTGGTTGCGTAATGGTGGATGTGCTGAGTATTGGTGGAAGTGCCGAGTATTGGTGATAGTGCCAAGTAGGAGTGTAGAGTAGAGTAGTGGTTGCGTATTGCTGGAGGTGCTGAGTATTGGTGGAAGTGCCGAGTATTGGTGAGAGTGCCAAGTAGGAGTGTAGAGTAGAGTAGTGGTTGCGTAATGGTGGAGGTGCTGAGTATTGGTGGAAGTGCCGAGTATTGGTGAGAGTGCCAAGTAGGAGTGTAGAGTAGAGTAGTGGTTGCGTAATGGTGGAGGTGCTGAGTATTGGTGGAAGTGCCGAGTATTGGTGAGAGTGCCAAGTAGGAGTGTAGAGTAGAGTAGTGGTTGCGTAATGGTGGAGGTGCTGAGTATTGGTGGAAGTGCCGAGTATTGGTGAGAGTGCCAAGTAGGAGTGTAGAGTAGAGTAGTGGTTGCGTAATGGTGGAGGTGCTGAGTATTGGTGGAAGTGCCGAGTATTGGTGAGAGTGCCAAGTAGGAGTGTAGAGTAGAGTAGTGGTTGCGTATTGCTGGAGGTGCTGAGTATTGGTGGAAGTGCCGAGTATTGGTGAGAGTGCCAAGTAGAAGTGTAGAGTAGAGTAGTGGTTGCGTATTGGTGGAGGTGCTGAGTATTGGTGGAAGTGCCGAGTATTGGTGAGAGTGCCAAGTAGGAGTGTAGAGTAGAGTAGTGGTTGCGTATTGCTGGAGGTGCTGAGTATTGGTGGAAGTGCCGAGTATTGGTGAGAGTGCCAAGTAGGAGTGTAGAGTAGAGTAGTGGTTGCGTATTGGTGGAGGTGCTGAGTATTGGTGAAAGTGCCGAGTATTGGTGAGAGTGCCAAGTAGGAGTGTAGAGTAGAGTAGTGGTTGCGTTTTGGTGGAGGTGCTGAGTATTGGTGGAAGTGCCGAGTATTGGTGAGAGTGCCAAGTAGGAGTGTAGAGTAGAGTAGTGGTTGCGTATTGGTGGAGGTGCTGAGTATTGGTGGAAGTGCCGAGTATTGGTGAGAGTGCCAAGTAGGAGTGTAGAGTAGAGTAGTGGTTGCGTAATGGTGGAGGTGCTGAGTATTGGTGGAAGTGCAGAGTATTGGTGAGAGTGCCAAGTAGGAGTGTAGAGTAGAGTAGTGGTTGCGTATTGGTGGAGGTGCTGAGTATTGGTGAAAGTGCCGAGTATTGGTGAGAGTGCCAAGAAGGAGTGTAGAGTAGAGTAGTGGTTGCGTAATGGTGGAGGTGCTGAGTATTGGTGGAAGTGCCGAGTATTGGTGAGAGTGCCAAGTAGGAGTGTAGAGTAGAGTAGTGGTTGCGTAATGGTGGAGGTGCTGAGTATTGGTGGAAGTGCCGAGTATTGGTGAGAGTGCCAAGTAGGAGTGTAGAGTAGAGTAGTGGTTGCGTAATGGTGGAGGTGCTGAGTATTGGTGGAAGTGCCGAGTATTGGTGAGAGTGCCAAGTAGGAGTGTAGAGTAGAGTAGTGGTTGCGTAATGGTGGAGGTGCTGAGTATTGGTGGAAGTGCCGAGTATTGGTGAGAGTGCCAAGTAGGAGTGTAGAGTAGAGTAGTGGTTGCGTAATGGTGGAGGTGCTGAGTATTGGTGGAAGTGCCGAGTATTGGTGAGAGTGCCAAGTAGGAGTGTAGAGTAGAGTAGTGGTTGCGTAATGGTGGAGGTGCTGAGTATTGGTGGAAGTGCCGAGTATTGGTGAGAGTGCCAAGTAGGAGTGTAGAGTAGAGTAGTGGTTGCGTAATGGTGGAGGTGCTGAGTATTGGTGGAAGTGCCGAGTATTGGTGAGAGTGCCAAGTAGGAGTGTAGAGTAGAGTAGTGGTTGCGTATTGCTGGAGGTGCTGAGTATTGCTGGAGGTGCTGAGTATTGCTGGAGGTGCTGAGTATTGGTGGAAGTGCCGAGTATTGGTGAGAGTGCCAAGTAGGAGTGTAGAGTAGAGTAGTGGTTGCGTATTGGTGGAGGTGCCAAGTATAGTATAATATACCGATAGAAGTAGCTCAGCGGTAAGACGCGATACTACAATCCGGGAGGTCGCCGGTTCGATTCCGGTCACCGGCAGTCCTGACTGAAGGTTTTTTCTCAGGTTTTCCTCAGGCGTTAAGGCAAATGCTGGAACTGAGTCATACTATCAGCTCTCGGATTTCCTTTCCAAATATCCAAACACCCTAACATATCTACTGTTGTGCACACTATAACAGGGATTCCTACAAAAAATTATGATTATTATTATAGTATAATATTAACAATTTCCTAAGTCTCTACACATTCTCTCACTGGATTTGGTTCAACAGCGTGAGATAATTCAACAGGAAGGTCCCCCATCAAGGATGTCAAGAGTGTCAACTATCAAACCTAGTGGAAATGTGTGAAACGTTCTACTCCACCCTCGGCAAACAACTGTCCCATTATAGTGATTCTATCTCACCGCATCTGTCGTGATGTAGCTCACTCCACACATCACCACCCGAGAACTATATGCAAGCAATAAATGTATGGCAAATAGAGCGTGCAAAAACACACTCACCTCTCTGTACACGGCGTTCCCGTAACGGCAACAGTGCAACGCTCACTCGAATACTCTTGTGCCCACCCATCTTTGCATAGCAACGTTGGCAATGCACTTAGGGCTACAGTGCTGCCAAGTATATCCCACTACACACACATTTTACCCCACATTATGATCATTGCAGAATATGCGTGGAAGTCTTTTTAAGCGGGTCTCACTATACTGTCGTGTCGGAGTATAGAACTACACTTCAGTTGAGGTAATTTATCAAAAAGTATGAATATTTCAACTTAATATTATTTTGAATGCACGCGAAACAACCCTATACTTTTTTAGTTCTTATACCCAAACGTTGCTAAGAGAAGGGGTAAACAGCAAACTGCATTATTTACTTTAGCCAGCCCCATAATACAAATGCCTGAAAAACTCACATTTCCATTTATATGGTAGAATGTTGCCGGCCAATTGCATTTCTCCATTTCTTCTACTAGACGTATCACAAGGAAACCCTGCCTAGAGATAAGTGAATCAGTAATATGTAAATCGTTCGTTCATTTACACTTCGTGACTCACAACGCGCTCTTTCAGGCGTATCTCAAACTAGTTGACAGCTGCGATAAGTCGGAGACATACAGAACTACAATCACTTTCTTTCAAAAACATGATGGATTAGGTGTATTAAGTAGGACTGTCTATTTTGGTAATAAATAATCATACTATACTTTTTCATACACATTTTATTGTATGCATCCCCTTATCACTATGACTATGTAGCAAAAAGTTTGATAACTGTCGAAGGTTTGTGTTTACTTTTCAGTTGTGTATGGACCTCGTTATCGATTGTGCGAAAGTAGACAACATAGCCTATAGACAGTCAGCTATCCCCCCAAATTCAACAGAATGGTCTCACTCGGCCGGACCAGTCGAGAGTAGGCTCAAAAAATTCGTTATTTTTAGCTGATTACAACAAAGGCAATCCGGAAAACGAAATCGGTAGCTTTTACTTTTTATAGCCAAAAAACGGCAAAAAAATGGCAAAAAGTAATTATTTAAATACTACAAGACTAGTTGACTGATAACGCTGGGACAGGTGTCGAACAATTTGTTATTTCATGTTAAATTAAGAAAAAGTAATGCGAAAATGGAAATCGCTACCGTTTTGCCCTGGAAAAATAAAAACGGCAAAAATGGCACAAATTTCATTTAGTAGACCAGTTAACCGATAACACTGGGAGAAGAGTCAAAAAACTCGGTATTTCAAACTAAATGTATCTAATAACAAATAATGTGAAGTTCGAAAACATAAACACGGCCTTTAAAATCAAGAAACGGCAAAAAAAAGGGCACCAATGTATCATAATATAGAAGACCTATCGACCGATTACACTGAGACTGGTGGCACGAACTCGATATTTAAAACTAATTCATAACAAATAAAGCGACTATCGTAATCGATAGCACTTGGCCTTTAGAGAAATCAGAAATCGGTAAATAAATCGGTAACTATTACTTTGTATAGACAAAAAGACGGCAAACAAAATTACAATTTGTGAACTTCATTACCAATTTCTGATAATGCTTGGAGAGATGTCAACAAATTTTATATCTTTTAAGGAAAGCGAAGAAAATGTAATTCGAAAATTTATAATCATAGAGTTGGGCATTAACCAAAAATAAAAGGGGGGGAGGGGGCATAAAAGGGCCATTTAGTATGTAGTATAAGTGACCGATAAACTTCAAGTAACCCCTCACATTTTATGGGAGAGATATTTGACAACACATTTCATACTTAAAGCAAAATACCTAACAAAATATTGTGTGTGTTACACAACACTCATCATAAGTAATATAACAATAATTGAAATCAGTAGCTCTTTAGATTTGAGAGCAGAAAACGGCAGAGGGCAACTTGTCAGATGTGCGACCAATAAAAATGACAAATGCGGGTGGGTAACGAATCAAAACAATGCTATTTGATAGTGTTTTAAGATAAATTATAAATCTTATATATATATTTCATTTCTTTCTTAAACACAAAATTCACCAAGAAGGGTGTGTCTATCAAATCAAAGTTCAAACGCTCAAAATACGTTCAAAACAGTACATTGTGTTCTCAGACTTGTTAAAGTACCTGCACATTTTATTTAGATAGGTTTTATTTTGGTACCATTTGACATAACTGTACCTTTGATTGTTGTATTGCCTATAGGTCAACTCTGCTTAGATAAAATATTTGTCGATGATAAGCCACTGTTTTCTGACTAAGCAGGCGATTTAGACGGTCAGCTATGCACTTTTGTGGTCTCACTCGGCCGGACCAGCCGAGAGTAGGCTCAAAAAATTCGTAATTTTACCTGATTACAGCAAAGGCAATCCGGAAAACGAAATCGGTAGCTTTCACTTTTTATAGCCAAAATTATCAGACGTGAATGCGCTTCGATATCATATGTACTGCACTCGGGGAGGTGCCGTCGACCCAGAAACCTTACCTCCATGTCGCTCAACACTCCGGTTGCACATTGACAGATCGAACTACCAAGCAGCTATTTGGAAAACATCTCTCCTCCAATTCCAAAGTATCCCACTCCCATTCGACCATGGCTGGTGCCTGGAAGATGGTTCTATTGCTATCCAATGGCTTGCAACGAAACCAGCCCCAGAAGAAGTATTAGAATTAATATCATGCAAATGCAAGCACTGTTCTACAGCTAAGTGTCAGTGCAAGGAGCTAAAGCTTAGATGTACAGACTTGTGTTCCTGTCAAGAGCAATGCAAAGAGGTGGAAGAAGATACCTTGCTACCACTAATAGAGGAAAGCTATTGCAGTGAGGACAGTGACTGACCAGGATTTCTGAGGTATGTAGGCTATTACTAAGCCCTCATTATATACGTCTTAATATTTTAAAATCAAAATATAATTTTCGCGTTACCGATGCGACTATATATGTGAACGTGTTTCTGTTTTAGTGAGTCTCAAAGCATAGCAGATATGTACAACACGGTGACGAGGATGCACTAGTTTGTCATGTACTCCACATTAAAGTATATAGTTTGTAAGTGCTTTAAATTTAAACATCATCTCACATGTGTGTTTTAGTTGTATTTACATTAGTGCTCCATTTAATTGTATAATAATGTATAAAATCATGAGCTATCATCTACATAACTACATGTGCCGGCCTGCTTGATGCTTCGCAGGTTTACAATGACTTTTTTTAAACAAGTTTACATATACATGGCAAAAAAAATGTATATGCTGAACATGTATTATTATTGTAGAGATGTATTATTATAGATAATATTTTAATCACACAACAAACCGTCTAGAATTTACGGAGTTGGAACACATGCCTTCAATATGTATTTTTTCCTTGTATTTGATCTTTTATAAATAACTGGAGACAATATTGTGATGTTTTTCGTTTTCGTGTAAATAAATTACGAATAAATATTGAACAACGGGGTTCATTTATCTTTTCCAATTATACATTTTTCTTCCTACCCAATTATCTTTTCCTGCAAATCGTATGTCTTTGTTGCCGTTCTTCAAGCTCTTAAAATAATACCAACAATTTAAATGCGACTTACCTTTTATGACCGTTTCCAACTGCATTTGTGTTTATTCTATTTTGGCGGAAATAATAACACTAATATTATAACCGACCCCCCCCCCCCCCCCCCCCCACTCCACCTTGTTTTTGGTACCGTTTTGGCCCTTTAGTAACTGAAGTATCTGAAAGGTAAAAGGTAATGTTTAGAAGTTTGCACGCTGCTTACAATCGCATTTGTTGCCATCCCTCCCAGTAAGTTTTGTCAGCCAATTAATCTAAAAGACGGCAGTGCCCTTTTGGTGCCTTTTTTTATCTATAGCCTAAAGGTACACATATTGAGTTTCACTTTATTTATTCTACATTATGCCTATAAAATATCAAATTAGTTTACCTCTCCCATTGTTACCGGTCAGTTGGTCGATAAAATAAATTGTGCCATTTTTTGCCGTTTTTAGGATCTCAACGCCAAATGGTACTGAATTCCATGTTCGCATTATGTTTTATTCATTTCTCACAAAATATCGAGTTTTTTGACACCTTGCCCAGCGCTATCACTCAATTGGTCTTGTAATCGATAAAATTCCCTTTTTTACCGTTTTTTGGCTATAAAAAGTGAAAGCTACCGATTTTGTTTTCCGGATTGCCTTTGCTGTAATCAGGTAAAAATTACGAATTTTTTGAGCCTACTCTCGGCTGGTCCGGCCGAGTGAGACCACAAAAGTGCATAGCTGACCGTCTACTATTGATATTAGTACATAGTTGTTTATGTTTTTATCGGTTTATCGGTTGTAGAATTATGACTAATTGTTCCTAAATGTGGTAGTCGAAAATTTTCACATTCAATGCATATTGTAATGTTCAACCACAGGTAAATAATTGTCTGTGGTTCAACGTACGACGGCAAAAGATAGGCGATACAATTGGCAGTAGACTGAGGTTGGAATTCATAGTCGGCCCCTACACCTAGGGGCACCCATTGTTGCTATGGATTTGTTTTGTTTATGGGAAATAACATGCAAACAATTGTTACCTTGGTAACAATGGGCGCCCCTAGGTGTAGGGGCCGACTATGAATTCCAACCTGAGAGATGTTTTGGAACCTGAGAGTGCCTACAGAAATTAATATAAGCGTATGATCTTTGTATGACTGGTCACGCCATCTCACTCACAGTGTTAGAGATCCTATATGAATCTCTACACAGTGTATATAGTAGTGACTGGCAAGCGATATAGCGGAGCTGACTGAAGCTACAAAGTACATTGCTCGGAGACAAAAACCCAAGTCATTGCGTTCAATTTCTCGACTTGGAATGTGAAACACCTTTGCCGGTTGGCCCCACCTCAGTAAAACAAACAACGGTGCCCTAGTTCGAAAGGTTACGAGTTCGCCCCCCCCCCCCCCCCCTACACTGAATAGGTATCGAAAATAAAAAAAAGTTAAATTTTTTTTAAAGTATGTTTATTGTATGACTGTATGAGTGTGTAATAGACAAAGTTTCGGAACAGGAGGTCATAGATGTGGCTAAAAGCTCACCGTTCAGATACATGCCTGTAGTATCACAGCCTATAGTTACAAACGCCATAGAAAACAAGTAATTTAAGTTACGCGCCTCACCCAGTAAAACCACATAAACAAAAGGTTTTACTCTTTTAGTAATATCATGAGTTATGAACGATACAATCATATTCTATTAAAACAGTCAAATACTAATCACGGTCCTTTAGAATTAGATCTCTAATGACAACAATCACAACAGTGTAAAATGAGAACTAATTGTTATTGTTGAGCATTGTTGTCATTGATTGTGCAAGGGGTGTTCCGGCCACTGAGTACTGCCTGGTAGAAGTCACCGGAACCCTCTCTAGAGGTCCGGGGTCCTACACTCTTAGGTAGAAATAATCACGGCCTTCTAAATCAATTATGAAAATGGTATTTTATTAATTGGCATAAAGAAACTGTTTTAATCCGGTGTTCTTACGAAACTGAAAGTAGATCAATTTTCCATATTATTGCGTAGCGTTTTCAAGATATAACATAACAAGTTAATTTTCCTCGGTTTTAACAGTGAGGCTATCACTCCCCTTCCCTGGCTCCTCTGCATTGAAAGCAGGAAGACACCCACGCCACATGGCCTCTCTTCTCAAACAACAAGGGCAACGTTGGGATTGACATAAAACGGATTATATTACACTTATCCAATTACTTATTCCAGTATCCTCCCTTAAATCCCCTGGAAAAAACAAAATGAGAGCCATTGTCGTTTAGATTCGTGTCTGCTCTATAGAAACAACACCGAGGGCTATTGGCGAAGCGGAGACAATCAGAAGAAGCAATTCGCTGAGCTAAAACTTTTGATTGGCATTTCTAAAGAGTCGCATATTTTTCTTCGAGTGAAACTCTATTCCTCGGAATGTTGCTACAAGACGCACAATGGTATAATAGCTAATTCCGCTTATGGATCTGCGCACCAAGCAAATAATGGAGACCAGAAACACGAGGCTCAAATATCAAGATAATCTTAGCACGGGCACAGTTGGTTGACTCGCGCACCATGTTGGGCGATGCTCAAACGAATAACAAGCCAAGCGGGGAACCCCAATATTGAAATGTGTTCAATTCAAACTTTGTTTGTGCCAAATGTACGGGATGATCGAGTTTTGTGACCCACACTCGGAGGTCAAATACTCCGGATAGATCTGCGGTAAGATTTCCAAAGGCATACTCGACAAAATTTACTAATGTAGGATAATACTACATCGTTTAAGTCCTAACGAGAAAACCATTCAATTTTCTTCCGTTTTAGTTCTTTGTTCGGGTGTCCGTGTAGGTGAGTCTAGAAATCACGGAGAGATGAGACATTCGGCTCTCGCACAAGAAAGAGTACCACTATAGGCAACCCAAGACAACCTTACACATGCTTTCGTCACAGACGAGGTTCTCGTAGCCAATCAGCGATCGTTATTTGAGCGCGCTTGTCTCGGGCGGTTCGCTGGTTGGCAGGGTATGGGCATGCCCATAACCCTACACCATGGCCATCCTGTTCTTTCATGGGACAGGAAAATAATAATAAAATGAACTAGGAAAACGCTCTGTTTGACGCGTTGATAAGCGAGCGCGTCAATATATCTACGAACTTTCTGGCGAAAAGTTTTCAATGCTAATACGAACAACAATTAACAACAATTCAAGAATGCGCATTGCAAAAATTGTTCTTATTACCATGGCTATTATACTTTCCGACATTGTTGTATGCAGTGCAATGTGCGTTGCTAAGAATTTTCGTGGTCATGTTTTCAACACGGTCCGCCACCGTTACTAACACTTATTGACAGCAATAGGAATGTAATTTCTGCCTCTAATACGTATCGGATCGCGTTAACATTAGTATATTCGTGACCAGACAAAAATTTACCATAAGATAGCCACCTCACATTTTGCTGTTACTGTGTTTCAGAAATATATTTTCGAGTAACTTTTGTGTAACTTTGCCAATACTTATCAGATCGCCATTACATTAACATATTCGTGACCGGAAAAAAGTTTAAAAAATATGGCTATCTCACATTTTGCCGCCATTTTGTTTCAAAAAAATATTTTGCAGTAACTATGGTGTAACTTTGTAACTTTTCAAACGATTTTGCCTCAAAACTATACACCTTCAATCCACATCGAGGCTTGTGGATGGTCCAAATTTCAAGTTGATCGGACTTTCCGTTCGACCGCTATCGACAGACATAAAAACAAAAAAAAAAAAAAAAACAAACAAAAAAAAAAAACAGAACGAAGTGCCATAAGAGTCTCGTGGAAACGCTCGCGTCGCTCGCTTAATTAATTACGAGTGCCTCACCTGTGACGAAAGCATATGTAAGGTAGTCTTGGGTTGCCTATAACATTAATTTCGGCTCGTTATTGAGTTATTGACTATGAGTTGTTCAGTTCGCTCACTTACCTGTGCAAACTAACTTCACAAGGGCGCAGAAAATCGATTGATTTATATCGTACTGCCATTGAGTTTATTGGTGATGCCCCACACTTATAAACGCAATGGTATACTACAGGGGCGCCAACTCCGTGGGTGCAGGAGGGCCAAAGCACCCACAGGTAGATTTGTGTGGGTGCGGAGCACCCACACAAATAGAAAACGCGAAACCCAAACAACACGAAAAATCCACCCAAAAAAATATAAGGCATTCAGTGGCGTATCCAAGGGGGAGGGGTGTTCGGTGATTTGGACCACCCGAAATCCCAGCTTTACTTTTATTTGGAAATGTTCTTAAGATTATGGTAAATGTGTCCCGTTCAACAAAAGATCTTAATTTCTTCTAAAACACATTAGAACCTCTTCAAAAATACGTATTTGTCAAAAAAAAATGCCTGCGGCGCTATTGCGAGAGATGACCCCCCCCCCCCCCCCACCCTCCGTCCATTGCGTCTCGGTGGTGTAGCACATTTTCACAGGTATGTTCTACTCTGCGCAACCCCCCCCCCCCCCCCAAGCAACTATGTAGCCTATGTGCTTTCGGTAGTATATTATGTCGATTTGACAAGGTAGGACCTATTAAATAATTGAATGATTTTTTATTGAATAATTTAGAATGGAGCAATTTGGTAAAATCTGGCTAAAATTATGTTCTCTATAATTTAGACTGTTAAATAATTTTCCCGGGTATTCTACGGAGACCTTGTAGTAAATTTTTAGTTATTACTTGTAAGCTACTTGACATTACATTGTATATAGGTACTTCATAATATTTATGTACTCTTCACTAATCCTATGTCTTGTATGTATGTACTAAAAGATCGATTGAAGGCTAATAAAAACAAACAACAAACAACATTCACTTCATTGTTTAGGATACGATGTGGTTTTGAATATCAGTCCTCTCCTATGTTCATAATCTACTCCAATACCACAATTGGTGAATGAAATTCCACCCCCCCCCCCCCCCCCCCCCCCACCGGGGGGCCATAGAGGCCGTAGAGTTTGCCTAAGTTTTGAGCACCCACAGTAATTCTGAAAAGTTGGCGCCCCTGGTATACTATATAATATTTCAAGCACCTCTTGTGTATTATACGGCACGCTGCAGTTGGCGAGGAAATGGGGTTTATAGAGACAACCTTCATACTTACCAATATTATAAGAAAACACATTAGTCAAGTCTTTGCGTGAGAGAGGAGCCCGATAAAATAGAGTGCACTCGTTATAACAAGTAGAAGTAAAACGTACGTGAATATTGAAGCTTCGAGCGTTTATATTTATGTTTATAGGTGATCAGTTTTATCCCCGTTTGGGCTGGGGTAGAATTAGATCCAGCGTGACTCTGCTTATCGTAAGAGGCGACGAAATGAGGTCATCCCCTTCCCTTTTCTCCCATTAGCTCCTTTGAATATTACTATATAACTCCTACTTGCTATCTTATATTACACACATGCCTTTCCTCTAATCACCCCCCCTCCTCCCCCTCCCCCTCCTGACCCCCCTTATGACGTCATATGACCTAGTTGCCGAGTACGTCGTAAAACAATAAACGATAATAACAGTCATCATAGGGATCAGTTCTAATTGTACTTTTGTATGTCACCCATAAATCACACAACCCTTGAATATTTCATGTTACTTATCTCATTAATTATTATTATTCCTCTAAACCTTCCATTTTTGCCGCCATATTTTCCTTCTTTCTGTTATCTAGTGTAGGCTCCATATTTCTCTAGTGATTTAGATCTTGGCGTTATGCGCGGAGCTAGGTAAGCTCGCCTCTGCTGTCATTGCCGGTAAGAGTAATGAGGGTTGCCTAGAGCGCGGCTTGCAGGCGCTCCACAGTTCGCGGCGCGCTCGGCCACGATAACAGGCGGCAGCATTACCGACGTGGCTCGCGTGAGTTCATTGGGGCCAGAAACCAGTGGCGGCGCGTATGTTTTTTAATAACCGGCATAAGCCACTCAACTGCAAGGACATGTGGAAGCAGTGGCGGCTCGCCGGTTGATGCAAGTGTCTTATTTTATTTATTGTTATTTCTTTGGATTTTATTTTTGTGTTTTCTGGTGATTTTTTCTGAGCCTCACCTAAAAAATCCGCGGTGTTATGTTGTTATATTATTGACATAGTATGACGAAACCCGTTTAGGTATTGTTTAACTGAAATCGTTTATAAAATATGAACTAAAGGTAGTTATGAATTTTGAACGCAGTCTACAATTGAATAGAATATGCAAAAGAAACTCAATTTCGCCTCATCAGTAAAATTGCCTCAGAGTCACCACTGTGTGGAAGTTGGGATAATTTCAGAGTAAGTATAAACAAGGAGATGAAACAACCATTTCGTTTGACATGAGCTGCAAAGCGGAAACGCTCGCTATTCCAGTCTACTACTGTGTTTGGTGCTGTGCGTGCGCTCTATATTGACACTGTATTCTCGACTCAAAGACGGAGACAAATACGTTAATTGATAGCGAGTATGTTAATGAGCTCAGTCCTACTGTAGCTATATGAAATGCGATATGTGTGATACAACACGTTGCATCTTACCACGCGTCGGCAGTGAGACTCGAGAGAGCCAGTCTACCTCGCGCCTACCGAGGCTCTACTCGCGTCGCACGTCGAGTACTAGTGCACGAGTTGGCCTGTGATGCACGGAACACAGGGCGCTGATGGGGGGGGTTAAGATTTTTTAAATCGTTAGAGTGGTGGACGTACATAGATGATTTATAGAATGTAGATCAAAACATGTGAGTGCATATGTGTATTTCATTTAGTTTGGAAAATAAAATCAGACAAGCTGTAATTTCATCGAAATTGTATCACTTGATACAGCGCAAGGCGCAACACATGTTTAATACATTATAGTTTAAAGTCTTCAGTCGGCAGACTGTGTATGCCTACGGTACCTTATTTTCCAACATTTATTTTTATTTTTTGTGACATGTCCTATGGCCATGCCCTATACAGAATAATGCCATGCTTTTCGTGACGGATGTGCACAGCACACTCAAAACTGGTTCAGTAACATACAATGTTATGTGCATTTACTCAAACTAGAATAAATATTGAACTGTATAAAACCATCAATTTGATTAGTGTCTAATCGTATTGT
This sequence comes from Isoperla grammatica, assembly GCA_945910005.1. Lineage (NCBI taxonomy): Eukaryota > Metazoa > Arthropoda > Insecta > Plecoptera > Perlodidae > Isoperla > Isoperla grammatica. Next base: position 107,382,401 of record OX246737.1, on the reverse strand, counting down.
AATCGTTTTAATTCCTGGAACACCTACGTGTTGTTGTTACTGCGGCAGGCAGCTACCCTGCATACAGCGCACCAAGAGTGTTGATAGCCTATAAGACCCGCCGGCGCGCGCTATAATTTAATGACGAGGCTCATTTAATTAAGAATGTAACGCTCTAGTTCTGAGTGATGAAAACCTAAAGCTTCTTGTTTTAGTTAGACGAAGATGGTTATATGCCGACAACCTCCGAAATCTACCATGTTTTACATGCTCAACGTTTAATTACCCCCCCCCCTCCCCTTCCTCTTCCCCTTGCTCAAAGATTTGATTGAGCCGCTCGGCTTTCTTGAAAGCTGTAACACCCCCTGAAGGAACGCAGATTCTATGTAAACTAATGCGACCATTAACATATTTTATGTGTGTGCTCCGTTATAGTAATAATGATAATCGCACATCCAACAGTGGTGAAAGTACATCTCGTACCGAGGAACCAGGCGAATAAGACTTTGTACTGATAACCTGCCTAGGCAGTGAGATAAGCATGGAAGGAGGAAGATGTATAATAATATGCAGAGCGCATGAGCTGAAAGGGCAAATCTAACAAAAGAAACATTTACATCAAGAAACATTAAATCTGAGGCTACGATTAAGGTTATGAACAGCTACAGTGTTGCAATGTACGTGTTATTGTGGAACATGGACTATATCTAAATGGGGAAAAGAACAGAGACATTCGATTTCGAGATGTGGCGTTACCGGAGGATGTTGAAGATCTCGTGATGGATACAGACAGTGACAAGCGAGGAGATACTTTACGCACTAGAAAGAAGAGGTTTTTGGGGGAGGGTGATTAATATTTTCTAAAGAATTATGTGCACACATTTGAACTCTTGAGATAAGGTAAAGATAACGAAAAATATCATTATATTTATTTTGGTTTCTTTCCAACAATGGAAATATTGCCCTTGCCTTATCTACGTTCCATTTTTTGTTTAAAGCTGTAATTGTGTTGGATTCAGTAAGAAATAAGAATATCTGGTAATTTTATCATAGTGTGCATGGTAGATATGAATTTTTCTATTTTTTAAATGAAAATTATTTTGTTCTAAACAAATTTAATGTTGCTTATTTTATGATACCAAAACAAACCTTTCAATCAAATATTCCCTTGATCAGTTTGAGTGTACGTACATATGTATTTAAATACATTTGAGATAACGGCAGAGTTTGTACAGCACAGAGGCTATTTACCTAGGGTATTTGCTTTCTGAAGTGAATGCAGAAGTAACGGAAAAATATTATTCACTGTTTATAAAAAATAATATCAGCACAACAAAATGAAAAAAAAGAAAAACAAGTAACTTTTAATTTTGGTGAGATTTTCACCGAAATATCCCGTTATTATGAACCAGAGGGATCGTTTAGTAACTTTAGCTGAACATATTCTGATGCACGAGGGAATGCTTAACACAAATTGAAGGGGAACTGGAAGGGAAAAGAGCAGCATAGGCATGGAAGTTATGAATATTATATAGGCCTATAGAAACTGGCAGAAAAGTGGAACAAATGGGGGGGGGGGGAGCTGTTTCAAACCAATCCACGAATTGACAACATGAAAAAACAAATAACTTAATTTCACACCTTGGGGTTTTACAGCGTGGATGTGCGTGGCCTTGAACACCTAGCACGATATTATACTACATAACGATTACATGTTGACGAGAACCGCGCAAACTTGCAACTTATCAACTATTGTATATTTGTAAATGGTTAAACGGCCGTAGCCGTCAAATTACTAGCGTGTAAAATCTGCGTCAATCATGCAACGGACCAACGTGTAAGATATTTTGACAGGTCACATTATCCATGGCGTTCTGTCTATGTGGATACCAGCTATTGTGATGGGTCCTGAAACTGTTCGCGACGCCCATTGATTGGCGATAGTACTTTATAGAAAGCAGAAATCTCTTCGTCTTTGTACTTAAAACTTTTCGCCTCAGTTACATTTCTCTTAGTTTTGATATCAGGTTGTCATAATAAATGAGATAAAATTTCTCTCAAATTTTAGCAACCCATAATACATTTGTATGCGTCTTTGTGACATGGTTGACCGTGTTTCGTGTATAAGCTTTTTTCTTGTATTGTTTTTAGTCTATACGATACATTGCATGGTTACAAAGTGGGCAGACTTGGGTTTAGCTGGGGTAACGCACAAAATGAGGAGTATTCATCCCCAATACGTATAAGTAAACGAGAAATTCATTTTACTAAAGAAAAAGCGTGAACGCTCTAGGGAGAGCTAAAATATATTTTTCGTTGAAAAAATTGGATGGTTGTAGACACGAAAACCTTTAAGTACAGTTATGAAAGTCTTCATATTTATCTTCCAGTGCGGCGTGAAAATGTCTAGTAACTTCAAGGAAACCCCACTTCTTGGTCTTTTGCAGATGTAATTTGTGAATCTTCCGCAAACTCATTATGAAATAACGCCTGCTCTCACTGCATCCTCTCGCAAAAGAAAACTGGTTGTTGATTCACATGTAAATGAAAACCCAAACTCGAGAAACTTTTGATCAGAGCACGTAGTATAGCTGATAGTTTGACATGAAATGGCTTTATGAATCTACATGTCGTTATAAGAAAATTTATTTTCGAATGTTGATAGTTATTTTTTTGAAAGAGCAAATTCTTGGCGTAACGGAGAAGAACTTTGACCTCAAATATATCTATTTGCAGCAAGTGACCTTGAGCACAGTTTACATTGAGCTAAATAACCAGGGTCCTCATTCCAGTAGTTGTTTGTAGCGCTCCCGCTATTCCGTAACCCGGGCGCAAGTTACAACCGGTTGCAACTTACGTACTGTAATGAGGACCCTGAGCACTACTGAAAGTAAAATTAATTGAGAGTTACGACAATAACTATCTTACCTCCCCCATATTATCAAATGATCAGCAAATCACGTGTTATTTATAATATATCCAACCAGAGTCGATAGAAAAGTTCTCCTCAAAGGGGAAACTTGTTTATCGACTCTGATCCAACCAATGGGACCGCCGCCAACTTTTCCACCGCAAATTCCAGGTCCGGAGAGGCTCGGTAAACCTCAAAGTGGGAGTAAGTTAGACGAGCCCACGCCAGGAGATTTATAGACCTTACCCGCGACTTCTTCCATTCACAAGTGAAGTCTTCCAGCCTAACGAAGCAGACTTACCGGTCAGTCAGACGTCACGTACTTGTTGCAGACACGTGTCGTGCATTGAGTCGTGTATACACGCACGGGTTCGTTGGCTTGACATTACATCAGTATGATCAGGCGACACCAGACATCCGTCTCATCTGTCCAGCTAGATGACGGCTGCCATATCTGACCGCTACAACACGTAAACCTATACCTATTCTTGAACCCGGATACACAATCTATCACAACACAACTATGTTTATCAAACCAAATCAACTATTATCTGTAATGAGAGCAAATAAGCACAATAGTTGAAAAATGATGTTACAAATACAAATATAACATATCTAGCGACAAACGTACCGTTATCACAATCTTGAATAGTACTATGTTGTCTGTGGTACTATTGGTTGTCTGTATGGTAGTATACTACCAGAGACAATTATTTCTGTGTGATACTACCATCAGCCATTAGAGAGAAGGGCATACTATACTGCCTGGCTCTGAGTAGTGCATCTAGTGCGTTCGGCATCAAGACAGATGATATCTGAATATGCTTTCAACGTATCAGGTTCGCCCCCTAAACCCAAAGCTACCTATATATAGATAATGCTATAGTGGACACAATATTACTTTACACCTGCTTTCGTCACATCCGGGGCAGTCTTAGCCAACCAGCGAACCGCCCGAGACACATCCGGGCCAATACCGATCGCTGATTGGCTACATACCAGTCGCCTACATACCGAAAGCATGTGTAAGGTAGTCTTGGGACAACTATATATGATGCTTTATGAACTTGCCAGTACATCTGCACGTCATACCGTAGACCTTGTAGTTCTACTGACCTAGAGTTTAGATGCAGCTCGAGTTTCCATGGGCTATAAACACTAAACAATGTATACAACAACCAGTCTAAAACATCCTATCCTGAAACGTTAAAATGCTGTAGAGTGAAGAATTTCCGTTTTCTTTTAATTGAACTTTTGAGATCGCTTACTTTTTAATTAAACTTTTAGGTGGAGGTTATTTTAAGAAAAGTATCATAAAAGTTACGTTCCGGGATGAAAATGCGAGGTGGTAAAAATTGGCATAAACGTTGAGCATATTCAAGACGTAGGGACTTTAAGTTCGGGAAATGTTTCTTATTAAAATGTGCTGCCTGCAGGGAGATCTTGTTGAAAGCTGTTGTTTTTATACACAGCTACCAAGATTAAAATAAATGTGTGTTTACTGACTATACCGAGCAACCATATTACACGAAGTGGTTTATAGTGGAGGAGAGTATAATAGTTAATTATGTGGCTCGTTGCTATGACGGCTTCAAAGTCACCATTTGCATGCTAAGTTATACTTACATCGTATGAATTGCTTCGAGTATTTTTTTTTTCTTTTACAAATAATACTTTAATTATGGTTGTAATTGTACAAAAAAGTACAGAGTTTCAACAGAAATACCTGTGGAAAAATACAGCTCTAAACATTCAACACTAAAATGGAACACAATTAAATAATATTTACATTGTTATTGTAACAATGTGAAAATAAGATAAAACTGCCATTCAAGCCGGAACTCCTTGATATTCTACATGGGAAGCAGGAACAAACAGAGCTGGCCAAAATACATCACAGTGTTTATATCCCGTTGATATTTTCAGATATTGACAAAGAACGTTTACACTAATAAGCAGACAATTTTACCGAGGGTTGAAAACCTGGAGGAGAACAAAAACTTAAATTTGACTAAACCGTAACAGACGATCCCAACGCCATACTTGAATAATTAATGAACACGTTTTTAGGGTTCAAATCCTTGCTTGTAACAAACCGGCATAAAACAATGTTACTCATCAGTTCAACACAAAAGTTTCTGTATTACTGCTTCGAGCTTCCTGTTTCTGATGTCCATTCAGAAGCTGTGTGCACATTTGTATGCAGGCGGGCGGGCGGGGCATACCGGAGTGTTTTATGTCGTCTCTCTCACTCTTGATGCTGCAAGCTCCTCGCCCAATTAGACATGCAGTGCGCATTGCCGGTGATCATAAACCTCGGGAGAATAATCCCCTTTCCTTTCACACCCCGCGAACAAACGCACTTCGTTATATTACGACAATACGACGTAAATCATTTGGTGGACGCACTTGGAAATTAACGAGAAATTGTGGGCCTATTAAAAACCACGAGATAGTCATTATTAAACCTATTAGAATTCTAGACTATTCAAAATTTAAGACACGTTAGGGTTTTTAAGAACCTCTCGTGGGATTTCTTGCTCGGAATAAATTAGAAAAGTTTGTTGAAACTGAAAGAAGAAAAGTGGAGAAGTTTAAAAATACAAAATGCTCGAGACAGTTAACGTGTTAGGCGGCATATGCATATACTTCACTGCAGTGCCATATCTCAAGCCATCTGCTCTACGCTAATGTACTTTTAGGGTTTAAACATGCAGAAATATGCAAAAATACATGGAAATAACAATGAGTACCGGGTAAGCAATTAGTAACTAACATCATGTGAGTATAAAATAAATTTGAGGTTTACAAAATTCCTTCTTATATGTATTATGAATGATAATTAAATGTTTTGTTATTTGTACTAAACAAATTTTCAAGAGAATTGACAGAAGTGCTAGCAATTCTTTCATTGCAGACTTTCGTAACCTAAAAGAACAAAACAGACACTAAACTTGATGTTCACTTCGGAATCATCGCCCTTTTCTCAAACATTCACCATGTATACATACTCAACTGATTAGGTCCAGTCAGTATGAGTGCATTATGCACTGGACACTCCCTGGAGGCGAAAAGAAATTGACAATGTAAATCATTTTATCAAGCACAAATGCCCCAAATTGTGGTATTTCAACCAATAATTAGATTCCAATAAATGTGTTTAATGTTTGTCATTTCTTTGAGGTTATCTTTTATGTAGGTAATCTAAATACACTTTGAATGAACGTACATGATGTATGGATACTCTCGCAGGTGATGAATCTGAGCCGGAGCGCACCGGAATGCCGCACCGGTACTTTTTTAATACCGGAGCTGAGCTCCGGTAATTTATATTTGTAAACAAAATTATAGAGGTTTCTAACTTCTAAAACTAACTGTTAATTAGCTAAATGAATAAGTACCACTGATATGCTATAACAATATTTCCGTTAAAAATAGAAGTCAAAAACCAAAAAGTTTAACTGAGGCCACGAAAAACTGGTGTGTTTTAATAAAAGTTTTAAATACGTTTGAAGAAAACACCGTATTGTCTCCTGCCCACGCTGTACAGACATAACGAATGGCAGACAAGTAGGCAGGCATTCCCTCGTAAAGTGCGCTTATTGAGCAATCGGGAACCACAATCAACCTCCTCGTCTTATGTCTGGATGGATCAACCATCCCCCCCCACACACACACACTAGCTTCAAGGCCGCGCCACGTATCTGCCACAATCAACCCCCTCGTCTTATGTCTGCTGGATCAACCCACCCCCCGAGCGCTAGCCTCAAGGCCGCGCCACGTGTCTGCCACAATCAACCTCCTCGTTCTATGTCTGGATGGATCAACCCACCCCCCGAGCGCGCTAGCCTCAAGGCCGCGCCACGTGTCTGCCACAATCAACCTCCTCGTCTTATGTCTGCTGGATCAACCCACCCCCCGAGCGCTAGCCTCAAGGCCACGCCACGTGTCTGCCAGAAACAACCCCCTCGTCTTATGTCTGGATGCATCAACCCATCCCCGAGCGCTAGCCTCAAGGCCGCGTTACGTGTCTGCCACAATCAACCCCCTCGTCTTATGTCTGGATGGATCAACCCAACCCCGAGCGCGCTAGCCTCAAGGCCGCGCCACGTGTCTGCCACAATCAACCTTCGGGTCCGACGCTCACCACACTTCCTCATTAGAGACAAACAAACAACGCACCGTCGCGACGCCGCACCCAGCTGTAACTTTAATTGATTCGTTAGCCTTGGGCGTCTGATGTGGTGACGTCTTTTAGAACAGGCATTCTCAAAATAATGCCAGCGTTTTTTTCCTACGGCATTCCGATGGGCTGGTGTGAAGATAATGTGTTAATTAGAAACATCTATATTGGTCGATTACAATTTATTGAGATATTAATTCCACATTATGCGTCTCAGGTCCGTTAGTTGTTCTGGTTATAAGTCGCTTCCGCCACACGTGTTGATAATGGAAGACGCTACAATCAAGAGCTAATAAAAAATAACCATGATGTAAAATAGTGTTCATCTACTCATACTATACGTACTTCTGTATGTTTCTTGTTTATCCATAGAACACCATGACAACTCTATATAAGACACAGTGGGTCAATGGGCTCGGGGCCTATATAAGTCCCGCCCAAACTTGTTCTGAAGCAACTAACAAAATATGCGTTACATATTTTTTGGGCACGGGGCCATAATTTATTTGATTTGAACTATAGGTTTTTCAAAATTCGGTTCGCATGCTTGACCAATATGTAATAAACATCCACACGCATCACTTGCAAGTCGTTAAATTCTATATTTTGTTTTCGAATTATTTCATAAGGTTTCAAATTTCATACTAATTTAATAAGGTTTAAACTTATACAGTAAACCAAACGCCGAAGTATAAACTCTTATATTTCTACCATAATATTGCTATAGCTGTCATTCCACACATAGGCCTACAGTTCGGTTTAGATTACCTTACCAAATCGTCCAGTGTAGAATCAGCGTGCCTATAGTTCAGAAAGTACCTAACTTCCCCTTCCCCTACCTCACAGTCTGGTAGGTAGGCCTATATCATAACCTCAGTTTGGGAGAGGCCGACCCTTATCATTGACCAGAAAAGCCATATCATCTCCTATTCTCCCTCCAAAATTCTACTCGCAAGTTGTTGGGTGTAACTGAAAAGCTGTTTCTCTTTCAGAACGCGACATTTCGCTCTATCACCCACAAAATTACTCATAATGAAAGTCAAAATAAAAGAGCCGAGTTTTAAAAATGTGTTAGTCATACAAAGCCGCTTGTCGTAATTACATTTTCGTTGAAGTTTATGAAAAATGTCTCTAGAGAATTTTTAAGTATCCAATTAAGATACTTTTCTGCCTCTATTTACGTGCGCAGAGAGAGACACTGGAGCAGTGGTACAACAGTTCACTGTTAGATCCATCTAAAACAAAATACATATTTTCACGTACATTGTTTTATCTAAGCGAGCTAACATTATTCCAGACTCCCGAAACCAATTTAATTTTCTAGTTTTTTAGTTCTATTTTGTTTTAGTAACATTATTATTCAGTATATATATGTATAGATCATAGGTATTGCGGATGGTTGATGGATATGGTTCATGTGTCAACAATCACAACAACAAAACAGCTGTTTCCGTGGCCGGAGGGAACATTGGTACGTAGAGGCGGGGATCTGGGTTCGATACCCAGTCGAAGCAATTTGGCTTACTTACATGCATAATCGATAATGCTGGATTTTGCTTAAATCCCCCTACAATCATATTATAAATATTCTTTGTTTTAATAAGTTTATAGTGTATGTTATTCGATTCACTTTTAGTCTGGTACATGCTTATCCTATCAGTTTGGTGTAGGCCCACTTCGCAGGCTTAATTAATTAATGTTATTGTTATTTTTCTGTCCCGTGAAAGGACACGATGGCCAATGTAGGGTTATGGGCCTTCGCAGGCTTGGGGCGGTTTAGGCTAACCGCCCCGTCCCCCTGACCAACGTTGGTGTCAGGAAGCTAGCGGGGTTGCGCTAGGCGATAGGCGTCTCCCCCCCCCCTTCACCCCCCTCCGTCGGTTGACTTGATTTGATTAAACGCGTAACACAACTCCTTCATTAATTAGAGCCCCATGAAGTGTCCCTCGAAGTTCGGACGGCCAGACAAAGGTCCACTTTCCGAGCAGGCTATCGGCATGACGGGACCTCCATCCACCATACAGGTAGTGACGAGGAGGACGACGGAGGACGTTGCAAGCGATGGTGGAGTAAACTGTTTTATAAAAGAAACTCGACTCGTTGTTTTATGTAATTATTCAATGCTAAGCTGTGTTGAAACATTTTTTTTTAAAGTGATGCAATTGCAATAACAATTACTTGCTTCAAAACATAATTGCGTTTATTTGCGCTATGAAGCTGAGAGATGCAACGAAGTTATCACGAAAATCAGTTGACAGGAGTATTCTTAAGCATGACTGATTTTTTAGGGTACACTGATGATGTGAAATGTAAAATTAATTTAATAATTACCTTATAACACCGACGTTTCGTGCATCGAAACATGCAGCGTCCCATAATAAAAACTAATGCGTTTTACAATTTATTAAAATCTTAAAGATTAAAATTTGAAGGTCTTATTAAAAACAAATTTTAATTAAAAATTATTATAATAACAGAACAAATTAATCCAATTACATACAATTGACCATTCAAAAAAGTCATTGGAAATTTCATTTAAAATGTATTAAAATGTATTGTTTATTTATTAATGAATTTAAATATATACTGTTCTTCAGTGATAGGTACCACGTGGCATGCACGCGCACTGTGAGTGAGGATTATTCTAATACCAAGGGGCGCCGCAGTTCACGGGCGTCAATCACAACAACAACAAGCGGATTTCCCACTAACGAGTCTTGACTGACAGTGACGTTTGTTCCTTCTTTTGTTTCGACCAGCTTTACATTCTTAAAGAGATAACACACCAGACCAGCGCATGTCTGAAGTGGTGTTCGGACTTGTGTGATAGTCAGCGATACTAACACGGGAACATTTCCCATACGTTCATTTGATCTGTGTTCTGTACACATGAGTCAATGGCGATAAATACTGATTAATCTATAATTGAGTAGTTGTTACAGTTTCAGCTATTCGTTTGATTTGAGAGCGTTTAATAAATCAGTGTTTCTTTATTTTTTTGTATTTTTCTTCCTTTTTTCTTCTATTATTTTTTTCTTTTCAATTTCCTTCTTGTTTTTTCTATTTTTATGGCAGTTTTATTTCAGTTTCTCTCTTTTTTTGGTTTCTTTTCTTTTCTTAGTTATCTAACTTTCATTTCACAATCTGGTTTATTATATATTTATTATTATTTGTTATATTATTTTACTAAATTTAAATTTATACACAGTTCTTTTTCTTAACTCAGTGTTATTATTATTGATCTCTTTTCAATAGTACAATACAACAAACTCCATTATTAGTTTTATAGTTCTATATATTGTCCTCTTTTATATATCAGTTTTATAACTGAATAGGCAGCCCTATCCACAACCGTGACAACTGCTGCATCGAGCCCCAATGGAAGAATATTACCTCGCGAAGAAGCAACGAGTTGCTAAATCCCTTCACAATTGAGCCCAACAAGGGCACCATAATTCCAGCCTCAACACGCCGTTATAGTAAACACACAGTGTGTGTGCCCCATCTCTCCACGTCTCATGGGCCCACTTCATGCCCGGGCGAGCCCTGCCAAACATGGTGCCAAGATACACGTCTCACCCGGCCCGCGTGGCCCTGCTTGCTTCGTGACGTCATAGGCGCTCGATGCAAGCAGATAGACAACAGGGGTCTATCATGTTTTCTAATAAGTTAGAGAATATACGTTCTGAAAACAAAAATGTTTTAAATTGGTCGCTGAGAAATGATTTTCAGACCTACAAAATGTGAGCACATCAGCCGAGGAAGACAGGCAACGCACACGAAAAATCACATTTAAAATTAGTAAAAGGTAAAAGTATACGTTTGTTATTTTTAAACTGTTTGTTTTATATTATGTAATTTATAATAGTAAGTTGTGACACGTGAAGATATTCACACACGTGTAGATATTCCTTCAAAAGACCGGGAACAGTCATGAACTATTGTATGCAGATGAGTGACAATTGTTAAAGCACAATGTGGTTTGCATAGCGTGTACTGTGAGAGGTAGGTTGTTATTGTGAGAAGTATTGTGGAAAATATAAAGCACGTGAAACAAATGCAATGATTTCATTCTAAAATTTACAAATTATATTCTATCTTTTTTGTTGGGGGAGACAAAATTATATTTATATACTCGCACCATGACGGTTGTTCAACCAACAACAATGTATTAACAATGCACAGAATAATTGCCAGATGTGTTCACATCTTCTGCTAGATAGAGATAACGTACTCGGGATGCGCTCGCTGCTGCGGCCTTTGTTTGTGTAAGCTTATAGTTTTACATATCAATTGCTTCCGTTGCAGTAAAGCAATAATTATTCGTGCTCGCTAATCGAAAACCTCTATTGTTTTATCATTTGTGGCGCTCCCTCTGCAAACTCATTTACGATTCCCTTCTACAAAAAACAGTAGTATTACATTACTTCCTTTGGACTAACCGACTATCACGTGTTCTGGATCATCCTTGGCTGTTAAGAGTTGTTAAGTATCTTAATCACAAACTCAAGCCCAGTTTACCTCATCTTTGTTGGAGTTGTAATATTTCTTTGTATGCATTTATGTTTAATATAATGTAAAGGGGCTAATTGGATAAAATATTCATTTTTCGTAAAGGGACAAATAGTCACTATCCTGGGATATGATTCATAAGGGATGACCTTGGTGAAACTGTAGCATTGTCCTTTCCTGCATAATGTAAGACCAACGGCAATAGCGGGCTGAAGCTGGTCGTAAGTCTAGCTTCAAATGTGTACCTATACTTGTTACAAGAACTGATTTTGAGTGGGTCATTTTCTTATGTGGTTCGTTGCCATGACGGCGACAAAGTCATTATTATTCGTTTAGATATAGGCCTACCCCGTCAGAGTCGTTGCAATCGATTAAAGTCAATTTCCGTAGTTCAAAAACTTCAGCCCGAACCGGAAATCGAACCACGACTTCTGCATTGGAAGCGAGAATTAAACCCATCAGATCACAGCGGCTTTGAACGTGTTGCCTTCGAGCATTAAGTTAGGTATTTTACTGAAGTTTAAAGGCAAATTATGAAATGTGTGTAAATATTGTGCGTTATTATAGCCTCTACGTAACTGAATATGTAGGTGTAGCTGTTGTTGAAATGTATTCTCGTTGTTACTACGTTACTAGGTACTAGAATAATGTTATTTTCTTGGACAGTGTTCTCCCCCCATCAGCATTCAGCAAATTATGTTTTGTCTCAAATACTGACGTATGGTTGGCTGTAGCCTTGTCCCAGAGTTATGTTACACCAAGATTAGACAATGTACAGAAGTAAGCCCTGGTGACTTACTAGGCATATATAGGTTAGTTGGGAAGTGGGGGGGGGGGGGGGGGGGGGGGAGATTGTCAAATAGTTTAGGACACAAATCTATGTTATAGCTTTTCGACTTAGAACAATATTGAGCAAAACGTTCAGACAAGATTGTCGGTGGCGGGTATAGAACAGGCGAAATTCCGGATTAGGCTCTCGTGTGTTATTACTGGGCTACGTAAGCATACGTAATGTAACATTAAATATTGTTTAATTAATGTCCATTTAAATAATTTTATAAACAAAAATAACAATTCATTAAAAAATTAAATTATTTGAAGTTTTGCTAACTAAGCTATTTTGTACTTCCTTTGGTATAATGAATCATTTTAAAAGAACCACAATCTAGAAATATTTGTTTTACATGTTATGGGGAATTTGAAAATCTGTCAATTAAAAAAAAAACACGATTCGTTAGTTGGCAACATGACACATTGACATACCAAAACACTGTTGCCACTTGTGGACACGACTGTGTATAATACTAAACACTGTTGCCACCTATGGACACACACCCTAATACCCGATTTAGCTTTTCACCCTTACAGGTCGCAATGCAGCAATATGCACATAATAAAGTGTTTCTATTTTTAGACAATAATCTCGTTGACGTGGAGGGGGGAGGGAGGGAGGGGGGGGGGGGGGCGACCTATACCTATAGCCGTATGCATATTATTAAACATGGCTATGAAACACATCAGAGACGAGGAAAAGAGAATTAGTAAGATATGCACACTTTCATTAGATATTATGCACCATCAATCATTTCAAGTAGTCTGCATATTCTGACAGTCACGACCTTGAAATTAATTGACTTTGGTGACAAAATAGAATGTTTTCACTAATTTTGTAAGTTTTTTTAATTGTCTTTCATAGTGAGTTGTTAGTTACTTGTCCCTTGAAAACAAGCTCTTAAATATTGCTTGTATACGATATCAAAGCAAAGCAAGAAGCTCGCATCCTGGAGTGATCACAAAGTTTAAGCAAATATAACTTTATATACGTGTAATTAAAACTAATACAAGCACGCAGAGTCAACAGTGAAAAGTGTAACGTATATTTTGATCAGCTCTTTAATTCTATGTGTTTGTTTGCATTGTTATTTAACAAAGAACGCACATGGAATAGGTAGTATTATAGTTGAAATAAGCAACCTGTTTGAGATACACTGATTTTATTTATTAAACAAATTGTAATTTTCAGTCTCGCATTGACGCATTGAACAACTTTATTAAAATAACACAAACAAAACATGGAAACCAAACCCTCGTATAATCAAACACCAACACGTTATGAAAACACATTCGAAAGCAAAAAGACTGACAAAAACTAACCAAAATATTGCTATCTAATAATACCTCACGATGAAACCGGACTAGGTAGGATTAGGTTTATGAATTGGCAAGAACAAAACATTCCATATAATATGTGGGCAATATGCACTGGGTCTGGGTGTAGACTGTAGAGTGGGGCAGAAATATTACCATTCTTTTGTTAAATAAGAATAGCAAAATGTCCAACTAATTGCTTATTTCAAAACCCTTCTTGCAGATGATTCTAATCTAGAGTATGTTCTGTTCAGAATGCTGATTTTGTTGACACACGTACACTTTCTTTGTAATGTAAACACTTCTTAAAAATTGATAAACAAACACAAGTACACAATCTTAATATCTTGAAAATGCTGACCACTGCGTTACAACAAAAGTATGTTCAGAACGCTGATTTTGTTGTCACATACACATTTTCTTTGTAATATAAACACTTCTTAAAATTTGATAAACAAACGCAAGTACACAAACTTAATATCTTGAAAATGCTGACCACAGCGTTGCAACAAAAGTATGCTCAGAACGCTGATTTTGTTGACACACATACATTTTCTTTGTATCATAAACCCTTCTTAAAAATGTATAAAAAATACACAAGCAGGTACACAAACTTCATATCTTGAAAATGCTGACCACTGCGTTAAAACATGAAAAAACGTTGTTTCGCTCTTTTACCGCATCCACAGCTTCGCGGCGTCGCGACGCCGGCCCCGTCAACGCTCGTATGAGTCATTGCTCAGCTACCGTGATTTACGCAGCGCGCTCGACATGGTACTAATATTCGTCGGGGGGGAATAAGTTTCCATTAGCCCAAGACAAACCGGCCAAGTAGCAGGAAAGAAATGGAGCGGGAGGGGTTGGATAAAAATATGGAAATATTATGCCGAACGGACTCTCACTCAGGCGAATACGCGTTCAATAAGATTAAATGTCATAAATTAATAAGACTGAAATGTTAACAACGCTATGAGGGGCAACATTTCTGCAATATTGTGCCAACCAAGAACAGAATATGGTTTGTTATAAGCCAAGAAACTTGAACAAGAAAAGCTGTGGTCCGCCCACAGACAAACTTATTGACCCCAAATGGACTTAGACAAAACTCAAACTACAGGAGGAGGTATGTAAACAAATTTGTTCTGGTTATTATAGCATAGTCCGTTATTTGAAACAAAATGTTCGTATATAACTTTAGCCATAGTAAAGTTGGCGGCCGTGCTTCGCTCCTTCTTGGAAGTATTATAGTCCTTCAGTATGACTGTTGACAGGGGACTTGGATGGACGTCAGTCGTCAGTCCCGTTTCACAGAGTACGGTGTGAACTGCAGGAGCGGATTTAAGAAAAAGGGCCCGGTCAGCATTTTACCAAAGGGGCCCCGTCCGTTTGGCATATTTTTTTTTTTAACAAACTAACTAATATATGTATATAGCATAATACTAATTCATTACTCACCAAAGCTCTTAAAATAACACCCCCTTCTCGAGTTTTTCCAGTCAAAAGCTCCAACAGTTGAGATAAGTCCGAACTCTCGACAGTTTTTTCCGATTCATATCCGCAAGACAATTAGCCGTGTTTGTTTCATAGTGTATATAGGATTCATAGTTCGTTAGTAGAATTTATTTTGAAATAGTAAAAGGACGAAAAACTACGATTGCCGTCATCTTTAAGATATATTAAATATGGCATGCCACTTCCAATGGGTTGAAAAGGCTTTTTAACAATAAGAATGTCAAGTTGATCATTTGAAATAACTGATCCGAAGAACAGAGCTTTATCAGTCAAGAAAAGTTTGCTCAAACATGTTAGATTGGTCTGCAATTTTTTTACTTAGGTGCAGGACACGTAGTTTTGAGACAACGCAAAATCTACACTTTCCTTACATTAGGTCTTTGTGATTCCACTTGAACTTCTGCATTCACTGTATCGTCATTATTAGAGGAAATGGGTTTCGCGCTGTTTTGATGGGTACAGGTTATGGTTTTCTGTTATATGAGTAAAATGAGGTTTGATTTTCGATTTCTAAAGGGGTTTGAATTTCACTCGAATTTTTGACGTGTTTAATTTATGTTCAGCACCAATTGTCACACGCAAATTATTGCCAACACAAAAACTTAATATTCTTTGTTTAGGGTCATTGCCGGCAGTTACAAGAAGTGCGTGTTCTTCATCTTTTCGCTTTAAGTCTTGTATCGTCTTATGCTTGTATTTTGTCTGTTCACTCATCTTTAACAAACGTATACCACACTCACATTTTACTTTCGTTTAAATTAAATTAAAATAACACAGTTGACACACGAGCTAAGTTGCACTGGACTGTTTCACACGAGACACAGAAACCGACTGATACTGAGTATAGGAGAGTTTGGGTGTTTCAAAGCAAGTAATTGTCATTTTATAGACATATAGACAGTTGGGTTGTAAATATAAACCCTCATATTGGCCGAATATTTCCAGGTTTTTCTATAAATTAGCGTGACTCAACGTAAAGCGGCAGGATTAAAGTTCCATTGTTGAACTGTGGGGTTGTTTCCGCCGCTGTGTACCGTCAAACAAGTGGGCGAAGGCTTTATTGAGCCCTATAAACAAAATCATTCTTTTTGAAACATTCTTTTTGAAATATAATTTTATTGGTAGTATTTGCTATAATGTGTTTCGACAATGCCTATTGTGAATGGATCTCAGCTCGTGTGTTTTTGAGTGTGTCGCTAAAGAGCGGGGGGCCCGGATTGGCCGGGGCCCGGTCAGCATCCGCTGACCGGGCTGACCGTTAAATCCGCTACTGGTGAACTGTCCATTATAGCTACATCACCATTCGCCCACAGTATGTCATATAGTCCTGCTCCCTCAGTTGACCAATCACTATAGCACAACCTCTAATACCCTAAAATCTTGTAAGAGTGTGTTTCACACATAATTTCAAATTTTTTGATGACAGTAATATAAAGCAATCTTCGGCCGGAATACACAACAAATACGAAATACCACACAATACTTTTCCTATTGGTGGCTTACTGTATATCTATTAGCGCCAAACACCTATTTCCGCAAACTTAATAAGTTATTGAACGTACCATAAATGCATGCAATTTTAATTGACTAATGCTGGTACACTGATAATTGTTTATGTTTGTTTACTGGGAGCGGTATATAAACTATAGGAACGGTATGCTTACGTAATTCAATTAAGTTTTTTTGTATAAAACTACGAACTCAAAAATCTGAGCGGGGTTTTTCTTCTTGCTAAGCAAAGCGGGGAAACTAATCCAAGAGAGGCTATACGCCCTGACAGCGGCGGTGGGGGTGTCGAGTGGTCGGCATACAGCTTATCACCCCCCCCCCCCCCCCCCCACCCCACCCCACCCCACCCTGCCCTGCCCTCGGCCCATCTGACCTGTCAACGGAAGGAGACGACTGTACTACACAGCCTGGGAGTACACTCGGTAATTCTTCAAGTGACGGTATGTAGACCAGTAAGGGAGATAACATAATTTATAATAATTTGGTTTTCTTATCTCTACTATTTCTATTTTCTTTTCTTCATTATTTATTGCAATTTTTTACAGTGACACAAACTTATATTCTTACCAAAAGCAATCCACTCTTACATTTTGGATACGATTCTTAATTTCCTACGTTTACTCAAGTGTATTTCCTATTCATCGATTATATTTATTTTATTTTATTCTTTGTTTTTCGCGATTATTAATAACAAGATTTATCTTTATAATGTTTTTTTTTGTCCTAACATTTATTTGGCATTGGTATACTTCCTTGTATAATCTGTAATATTCACTGTTCTCAATCAACATTGTAATACTCATCATACGCGTCTCGGAACACTGCCACGTACGATAGTCAATATTGCTGTAGACGGGAGATGAACCTAGACCCTCTCAAACTAGCAGACAGACTGTCGCACACACGACACGAAGAAATCTCTCGTCTGAGGTAGGCAATGAATGCTGCCGAACAAGTCTGAAGTTGACGAATGTGTTTCTGAACTGTTTCTGAACCGTGGTGTATTGGGTTAGAGTGTACCCGATGGTGTAATTGAATAAACAGTGGCGGTCTCCATCAGATATTTAAACAGTAAATCCCGACAGTCGTCGTATACGATTGCAAACAAAACCCTCCGGAAAAAGATTAATTCTGGGTATCGAGCCAGCTACTTCCGAATTAGAGCTACGCATGTTATGATGAATAAAAAGTAAATAAATAAATAAATAAATTCACATTTAGAGTCTACCCACTCAGTAACGGAACTGATTTTCCGGGGGTGGGGATTTTAATTAAAGCGACTAAACCAACCCTGTAGGCTCCGAACACCATCGACGAGTGAGCGATAACCAATCAAAGATCGATATTTCAAATACGAAACATATGAATCAGTGATTGGACAGTGCGAACACCTGCGGACCAATGTTAGAATCAACAAGGCCGATTCAGAACCACTTTGAATTTATTGAGTGCTTCGTTGATAGGACGGCTCTAAAGTCACCGTTTACTTATTCCTTAGACAGGAAGTAATGGAACTGAATCCTTAATAGAAGATAAAAAACTTCTGTCTGAACATGGATTTGAACCCGGGACCTTCTGCATAGGAAGCAGGGATGCTAACCACTGGACCAAGCTAAATAGATCCACATCGTCTGTTGGCACTACTCTACTTCCCACATAACTGTAGACAGGAGTACCTGAATGTTAATTATAACACGACAAAAAGACAATACTGACGTATGGACAGTAAACTTTAAACTTAAACTTCACATTCAACTTTAAACAGTACTTCATAGAAGAGTGAATCAGCGGGTGGCTTTTTCAAATAGTGACATTTGGTTGGTCAATGTCTCACTCATATGACGTCAGGTCCACAGGGTTGATGTGGACCGACTTAATTTGAAGCGGTCAGTGTAGGACGGTGAAGATTAAAAAAAAACATTCGTGCATTCTTTTCGGTATTTGATTTTATAAAATACGCATTATACAGTTTGCTACACTGCGTCATTGAAACACTGACTGCTACAAACTAACCAAAATATTAAAAACATTATTATAAACAAACAAAAAGTTTGATAAACGAGGGAAAGATAATATGTTGCGGGATGTTATCCCAGTAATATGGAAAGAACTGTGTAACATCTAACCCTAGTGTAATTACTAATTACTCGTTATGTACTGCTAATTGCTATTATGCTGCGGTGGTTGTGTGGTGGTGGGGAACTGCTGGCCGCCAGCACTAACAAGAACGTTTCAATGTACAGGCCTACCCACGTCAATTATCGGTATCAGGGTTTCCATTGTAATCCGGAAATCGTGAAAGTGTTCAAGTATATGGTTCTTGGTGCTGTTTACAACTAAATCGTTATATCGTAATGATCGTAATAGGAAAATGTACGATTACGATTTCGATCCCGACTACGATTACGATGCCGTCAATTGTTGTTAGGACTTTAGGTCTTCTGCGCTCATCGACGTCCACGTCAGTCACCCAGCACGAGTCACTGTACACATGGCCATAATGCCAGACACATATCAAGACAAGAAAAGCATAACTCCTTGTTGAACATTATTATGTAGCACACAAACAGGAGTAGGCTAAAAAAAAAAGTAAGACAAGGAGAGCTCAAACGCGCATATAAATGAGGGGGAGGGGGGGAGAGGGATGGTTTGTCAGATATGGGGGTCTGGGGCCGACATAGTTCGTGCACGATAATGGGGGGCTGTTGTGAACGAACATATATATATACAAGTTCTCGGTGTTAGAATTGAAGTACACAGTCCACATTGTTCTGATTGGTGATAAAATTGTAGAACATGTGACTGTCCCGTGTGTGTGGGGGTTCATTTATCTCTAGAAGAACTACGATGTTTTTTGGTCAGAAGAAACACATTCTGCACAATGATAAATGGGACTTTGAGTCCGTGATGATTAATATTTATAATTATTGCGCTAAAATCCGTTCCGGAACAGGTTTTTTTTTGCGGTAAAAACATGCCGAGATTTCGTTGAAAAACAACACAATAATACTAGGTTGAAGTTCCGTCGCATGGAAAGTCTGGTGCAGACAAACTCTCTCACGGTGGAAAACTAAAAGTATGTCATGTAGGCGAGGTGGGTAGATTGGCTGTCCCCGAGATAGAGACTGATGGCTGAAGGTGCACAGATAGGTAATTTACATAAGCTCTTTGTAATAATGAGAAATGTGTCGAGGGTGGAGAGCGGAGAACTACCCGAGCCGAGATCTCTGCACTGAAAGAGTCGCATGGTGCGGGTGAAGACATGAAGAGACAATGTACTAAACTAGGGCCAGGGTAAAGCTGAGAACGCCGCAGGGCATTTTTTTCACTGCATTTATAATATGTTGTTTTTACAGCCCGAGTGTGACCCAAGTTTCCATGAAATTGTTGGGTCCCAACTGTCAAAAAGTAATCAAATCTAATCGTTTGATTGTTAAGTGGGCGCCTATTATTTGACTAGATGTTGAGTTTCCAAGAAATGTGCGCATGGTTGAACTTCTGTTATGGCTTCTGGTAATGAATTCGGGGATTTCGTCTCATGTTTGTGCTAGCCAGGTAGTGGGGGTGTACCTTAGACCATATAGCCAAGCTATCCGTCTACCCGATAGATGGTCTAAGGGGTGTACATAGTACATCATTTGAGAAATGCCCAGATCGACGAAAGATCGACTGATTTTCTTGTTCTCAACTAAGCCACGGACCCACTGTGCTCTCAATGTCATTTGGGTCCGAATCAATGCCTTTCAAGATACTAAGTAGATTTAGAAACACAAACTATTACTCTTGATCTATAAAACAATGTGTTATCTTTATTTATTTTTAAGAAACCAATCAAGTAGTTGTTGGCAAGTGCGGACAGATCTGATTTGAAGTTGGATATTCGATTTCCGAGTTGTCCCAAGACTATCTTACACATGATTTCGTCACAAGCGACGAGTTCATATAGCCAATCAACGAACGGTATTTGCGCGGGGTTGTCTCGGGCGGTTCGCTGGTTGACTATGAGTGCCTCGTCTGTGACGAATGCATATGTAAGGTAATCTTGGGCCAAGTACAATCATCAATCAAGATTGAATGTGTGTAAATTCCTTATAAAGAGGGTCACAATGTACCCTACAAAAAATGTGTATATAGTAAACATTTGACCAGGTAATGAGGGAATCATACCTTGACTACGTTAAGGGTATCTCTCTCGCTGTGAAACAGACGGGTTTTTTCAATTGATAGATGACAGCTTTTGTTCCATCTATCTTCGTGTGTAGCTTCATCGTTGTACAGCCGACCCATCGTTAATAGCAGTTAACGACTTCTCGAACACGGGAAGGGAGCCCTTCCAGGCGCAGTTCAAGGACACAGGAGGAAAGAAGTCGGGTTCTGACTGCGTTCTATGTCCTTCATGGGATTTGTCAATAACCCAAGAGCGTCTTTTCAACGGAACGGCACGATTTTCCAGTACTTGCTGCACGGCTGTTTAAAGGCTGAGTAAAGTGCACTGGCCTGACTTTGGATGCTCATCTCATAGTACACTTGTTACTTCGTACAACACTATATCATGTGTACAAGCATGTGCCAGCTGAATAGCGTACAGGAAGAACTCCTTGTTTTCCTCCATAGTAAAAAGCAATGAGGTTATGAAAAACTGTATTACTTTTTTGTGTTTGCAATTTAAAATAAGGATTTTTCTATTTGAAGTTAAAATTCTATACTACTTACTATACTATATTACTACACTGTACAAACACGTTCCACTTTTATAAAAAGCAAACTGTATAGTATACAGCAAGCACTCCTTGCTTTTTCCTCCATAGCGAAACGAAATGAGATTATGAAAAATTGTTTAACTTTTTTGTGTTTGCAATTTAAAATACGGATTTTTCTATTTGAAGTTCAAATGTGTTTATCTTTAAATGGAGAATCGCGACCTCATAAATTGCAACCAAGCGTGGTAAAGCTTTTTGAGTTAAAGTATATACGCTCACGAAATTGCTAAAAGCCGCCTTTGATGCGACAACAGCTGGGTTTTAGATTAAATAACAAAACATGGCAAGTTTCTACTTTGAAACGTACGCATGGGGTACTCGTTGCGCATGCTACTATTTTGTCACTCACAGTACCGCAATAGAGTTTGATTATAATAAGCAGACGAGACGATGCATACTGTAAACTATACATCAAACATCTATAATATCTCTTGCTTTATTGAGATTGTATAAAATGTGTGAGAAGAAGTTATCAGGTTCAATATAAGATGATATTCAATCTGAATACTAGGTAGCGCCAGATGACAAAAGCGAATGAAGAGTATGAAGGAAGCCTTTCTTATTTTCCATAACTGAACTCCTCTGTACGTATCTTGCTATCAAATATGACTAATCATTTTTGTGGGTCACACTCACTCGGGTACGAATAGTAATAGTGATAGTGTTGTTATAGTAACTAGTAACTCATAAATGGGATTGAGACTAGAAAATACGGTAGTAAGATAATTGCACAATAAATGTTACAGTAAAGTGTCCATTGACTTATAAATATCAATGGCTGTTCAGTGTTCACGATGCATATTCAATGTTGGTATAGACCTAGCATTTGCTTCCACCTAGACAAATAATTATAGGATTTAGCACTGCTAGACCCTACTATTCCGTACTGCCCACTTTATTTTATTCGTTTCCTTGAGTAAACTCTCTAATCACATCTGTACAATACAAGCTTATATATTCATAGCTGATTTAATCACAATCTTACTAAGTACTCGGAAGTTTGTTCTCAAGGTATCGTACATAATTATATACCTGTATTTCTCAAAGCCTTGCCAAAAAGGGGCTAACGTTAGCCTGCACTCTCCACACAACAAATTTATGTACTTACATTATGATGCAACTACAAAAAGAGCATTATTTGAGGGGACATGTGACAGGGTAGTTTGAGACTACGGCACATCAAATGCACACATAGGGACAAGTCAGTGTATAGTTTGCAGCGAGTGTACGTACGCTCTATCTCCAGCTGACACAAGTTGTCTCAAGTGAAATTACTTTTAAATGTGTCTTTTTTGTTATAGCGTGTTTAATTCGTGTATAGTCCGTGGGATCGGCGCCCACTCTCCGTTCACGATCGATAAGGGTTACTAACCAACTCAACGAACGTTCTTATCCATTTTTAATGTAGCTGTCTTTCACCCAGAGTGTTTTAAGCCTTCTTAAACGCCGTCCCGAACAGATTTGGCTTTAAGCTCTGAAAAGTTTATTAACGAGCTTATAAAAAAGAAAAGGCAAGTGAACCCTAGAGATCGTGTCGACTTGTTATACACACACTTCCCCTGGTGCCTTATT
This sequence comes from Isoperla grammatica, assembly GCA_945910005.1. Classification (NCBI taxonomy): domain Eukaryota; kingdom Metazoa; phylum Arthropoda; class Insecta; order Plecoptera; family Perlodidae; genus Isoperla; species Isoperla grammatica. The sequence goes on along the minus strand of OX246737.1, from coordinate 107,359,315 downwards.
AGAATTTAAATTGAGTTTTCATTACTGTGTTATATCAGTGACAACCGTTGAGGCGGGCTGTCCTTTCTCCTATAGTCTTTGGAATGACGAAGTGCTTTGTAAAATAAAATGTCTCTATACTCTTACCGTTGAAACGAAGAGTGGAACCAGAAAGAAGATTGAAATTATTCGTGAAAAGCTTCAGTATAAATTATTCTGTACAAATATTTAATTTGCAAAGGACCATTTTCTCGTTGAATCAGTCATCAGCTATGAGCGATGAGCTAGCCTATGAGCGATGAGCTATGAGATTATCGGGAGATGAAACAATTTCCGTTAAAACCATCATTGTAGGCATTCTTGAAAAGCATTAGTGTTAGTCCGATACAACCTGAAAAATTATGTGTTCTTACAAAAAAAAAGATTAATGTTCTTACGTGCTATGAGACGAACACATTTGAAATAAAACATGTTGTTGTGAGACACAGAACCACGAAGTTCAACGACACGTGTAGGTTTTTATTACACAGCTTCAAATCTCAGTAGAAAAAAATAATGCCGCGAAGCTGAAGTTGTGTAATTATTGTTCACATAACACAAATATTAGTAGTTTTATCTTATATATTATTACTAATTCTTTTCTTTAATTACACCATTAAAAATGCAAACTTCTACCACTATTTTAAAGTAACTATACTTAGCATATTCGGAATCTTTGGACAGTAACTATATGCAAGTAAAAGTATCAAAATATTGTTGCATTATTTTTGTATACGCTTATATTGTATTAAGAACATTTATTATCAATTCAGTTTTCCCGTGTGTCTCATTTTCTTTCTTTGCACTGCAGCATTTTCGTCTATTTCTCATTAGCTCTCAGACGACGCTATTATAGGCAAGTGCTCAGATGGCGGCAAAGTGGCTTCTAGAGCTACTTGTACAACTAATTTATGTTTCGGTATCACGCGAGGTGGAATGCGAGCTGTCCACTCACGCCATCGCGGTAACAGCTACCCTACTCTCTCAGGCTCGCGCTTGTTAGGCCGTTCAGACCACATGGTTGCTCCCGTGAGGAGCAAAACTTCCTGCCTGGTGCGATCAATCGGAGGTCTCTTAGGCTAGCACAGGACATGGTCCAACGATATCCTTCCTTCAGGAATATTATTGTATCATGAGCACAGGACGTGTCACTCTAGCTAGCAGAGGCTGAGGCAGAGACACTGCTAAAATTTAGGGTTGCACAGCGATAAAATAAAAATTATCGGTGATAAAAGATGACTGCATTATCAATCGATAATATCGAATGATAATAATTTAAAAATATGAAGCAATTTTTTACAGTCTCAGTGATAACGTCGCCTAATCGACCACATAACGATATGGCAACATTACTTGGACACATCTGACGTGATACTGTTGAGAGAAATCACATTTTATGAGGCCCGAGGTCCAGTATTTTGGCGGTATCTTTGAGTTTTCAATACTACAAAGATAAGAGAAGAACGAAATAATGCATTACGAACACGCTTTTTTGAAATCAAACCATTCGATAATATTTTTACTATCGATAATCGAAATTTTATTACATATCGACTATCGAACGATTATGTCGATTGTGTGCATCCCTTTAGTAAAATTGCTCCAACTAGTCGAAATAGACGAACGAATTCAATAGTAAAGTGGTACCAAAGAACCTTATGGATGCTGTCGTCATAGATGGGCGTGTCGGGACCAATAAGCGGGCCGCTATTTGAAATACTGGCTTGTGGTTGTCGAATACCTAATCAATCATCGCTGACGTCACCATCCACAAAAGTATTGTGGAACCACTTTAGTACCAACTTAATTTTTTACTTCTCTAGTTCCTATATTGTCTACTTGAACAGGTCCGTTTGGGCTAACTTACGACCTTAGGTTAGATATTTGGAAATTTCTATCACAGTGGGCGTGGCAATGAGTACTGTGCACTCTACTAAGCGAAAGCCCGCATTTACGAATGTGTGAATTAACGCCAGGAATATGATTTTCGTTGAAACAGCGTGCATGAAGGGGGCAAGGGGATTGGAATGAGACTAGTTCCATTGGGGATAGGATAGTATTGCTGGTAGTGGTAGCTGCATATTGAAATGTGCTAATCTGCCCTGCACCCAATTTGTGATAGACCATTCTTCAACGGTACTTATACAGTTTTCTCTGGTACACCATCTTTTAATGCGATCTTTTTGCGACCTTTATTTGTATTACTGCTCTAAGAAGGAATTTTACAAAAATAGTTGTTTCATCTTGTTGTTGTTGTTTCACCTTGTTGTGTTGTTTCAAGATTCTAAGCAAAAGTAGAGATGCCACGCGATTGGTTTTTGTATTTTTAACACCTTCACATATGAATGGCACATCCGTTCTCTTGCCTTTAAAATTAGCTATTACATATACTGAAGTTTAGGCCCGCAAGTCCCCAGTCTCATATGTTCCATTCGTTTTCCATTTACGTTTCCATTATACTATATTTATTCCATTCTACTGTTATGGCAGGCACTTGTTTTGTTAGTTAGTTTGTTTGTGTGTTTGTTTGATTGTTTGTTTGTTTGTTTATTTGCTTTTTGTTTTGTCTAGACCAAGTTAAAATTTGGACCATCCACCATTCAACATAAATATAACAATAATAATAATAACAGTTAAAATAATAATAATATTTTTTTAAATTTACTACAACACTAACATTTTTTTTGCACATTAAATAAAACACATTTAACAATAAAAAAAGAACAGTAACATTAAAACAATATAAATGAAAGTTGTCTCAACCTAGTTCATGGTTCGCGACGGTCCCGTTAAACTTACAGACTCAGAGAATACAAAGCACGTAGGGAATATTATAATATCTTTGATACAAAGTGTCTGAAACACTGAGAGACGAGCGCCCTTCATTATTCTGAGCTAGCGGTGAATTCGGGCGACTCTAAACACTTTCCTAACGAACGTTTAACTTCTAATGAAACTTTGTGCCGAGAACACATAGTTCGGATTAGATATAGCCGCAGTACATGTGAATACATTACGTTAGATAGCATCGTCGTTGCAGGAACTATTACCAACAAGGTACAAGACAAAACAATTTCGCTGAAATAAGATTAATGTCAGATAAAAATGTGTACAGCTGACGAATAAAACAAAATAGAGTAAATGTCTGGCTCACATTTAAGTCCAGAAAACATTGAAAACGTTTGAACATTTCTTAGATTGGATGTATACATTTAAAAATGGTTTTCCTTTTTAACAATTCATTCATTCATTCATTCATTCATTCATTCCAAATAAATAGTGGCTCTATACCGAACTAAAAAGGGGCTACATGCAATCATGCATGCATTTATAACAGGTTCATAGTTTTAGATAGGTAGATGAACCTTCTTAGGTAGTACCGGGAAAATGTAGTTATGATATTAGCAATGAGCAACATTGACCTTCTTTTAAAAGTGTACAAGAAGTGGATTCGTAAACACTAGCAAGATTTACTGAAAACAGTTTGAGCTTTCAAATATTCAATGAGAGTTACTCAAAATTATTTACATTTAATTACTGTTATCAAAATTACAGCCACAACGCTTACAATACTTACAATACCACATCTTGTTGTATACGCTAATCAATGTTGGGTAACATTCTAGCGATATTGCTTAAAAAAGTAATGTTATGTGTTTTAAAGGTTGGTGGGTGAAACTACCCTTTTCTCTTATGCCATGGTTCACCTTATCGGATTTCTCCTCTTCTCTTTACTTTACTTTCAGTCCACTAACCATTTCGTTTATCTTCAATGCATGAGTATGCAGCCATATTAAGTCTACACACTTTTTTGGAGGGAATATGAGATACATTCATAAATATATATGCTATGGATATGGACGAATAAAAGCTGTCAGACAATAGGGTAAAATGGAGAGTTATTTGAAAGTTAGTTCTTTTCAATGGATAGTAAAAACTATCCTTGTGAAACGACGAATAATAGTTTAGTTGAGAGGTTTCATTACGTTTTGGTTTTGGTCACCCTTGATACATCGGGCTTTAAACTATTTTACTAATTTAAACTCTCTTTGGACGTCCTCGCTTAGATACTTTAGTCAAGTTTAGTCTAGTGGATAAATTCATTGACAACTTGACTCCCCAAGCAAGATTATTAAATTCCCAAAATGATTCCATAATCGATAACAATGGCCTGTATTACGATATTGATTGTAAAATACTTTGCTGAAAGGAGTAAAGCGTAGATATTGTAGAATGTTAGAATGAAGCGCCGATAAGAGTATTGGTAAAAGTCAGGGCGCGCGAACAAGGCTTAAAATAGATTGACAAGAAGTGGGGTTTTAAATGTCAAAGTTTACGGGCGACACACCTGAACCTATCTCTTTTACTTTGTATTGTTTTATTCTCACATTATTCAATACAAGTCTAAAATTTGCTTATCTTGAAACTTAAAACAGTTGGCAAACTTTAATTCCGTACGGAATTCGTATATGCGGTGCCAAGGTAGTTGTACTTGTATCAAAAAGAAACCTCATTATTGTTCACTAATATGATTCCTCCACCAGTGGAACTAACATGAAATGATATTTTGGACGTCACAGACGGTAGAACGAGGCGTCGGTTTGAGCGACGAGTGTCCCCACCCCCTCCCCCCTCCCCCAACCCCTCCCACAAATGCAATATTCGTTCTCAGCCAGGAATCCAATAGCGAGGTGGTCTGTTTCAAAGCTGAAGAGGATTATTACCAAAACCTTGATCTCCTTCTCGATTTATTCGTCGCAGAAATGGCGTTATGGGCAAGCGAATTCTAGACCCCCCCCCCTCCCCCCCTGCTCACACCTAGGTTCACACCATTTATTTACTGCATAGCGTAGACATGTTAATTGACATGCCAACGTGTACACAATGCAAGCAAACCACCCCAGACTCAATTAATAATTACTCGAATTGTTTCTAGTGAGGAGAGGTACACCGTTCATAAATAGCGAACGGTGAATAATACATAGTCCGCTGATAGATTGCCTCACCTCTAGAGTTGGTAGATCTAGAGCGGGGCGAGGTAATTCAGCTGTTGCTAAACCCCCTGCAATAAATACATCATGAATGAACACAATGACAACGATTAGCTTGTTAAAGCGTTGGGCCTGATTGGGTCGACCCAGTTTTAGAGCTGTCACCATAACAAACCGTGATGGGTTCACTTGCAGCAGCCGATACTGTTGTATGTATTGAACACATTACATGTTATTCAGTGTTCTATTCATTTCTGTCTTTTTGCTTCCTTTTAATTTCTTAGTTTGTTATTTATAAATATTGTTGACTACTTTATTTTATAGTGATTTTATTTAGTCATACATTTATCGCATGTTTTTTTTATAAATTCACACACATGTTTATAAGATTGTATTGTTTAATTAATTTTTGTATACATTTATATTTTGTAATTATGTTATTGTATGAACATACGTATTAAAATAGCATGCTTTATAAATAAAAAAAACTCCTACTACTACAGCCAAAAGTATGTCTTAATGTTAATTCGTTTTTGCCAATTTTATCTCTGCGGTTACGTTTGGGTTTACCTTCCCCAAAGAATTACGATTCGTTTCGAACCGGTTCGAGTTACATGAAATTATGTTACATTTTTATAAATATCACGTATTCCTTGTTTGAGGAATGATTTAAATGACAAACAAAATTAAACGCACTGTAAAGTTAAGTTGAACCAGGTGCACAGGCTAAAATAAAGCTGTTCCCAGCAACCTTGTGGATGCTGACGTCATAGATGAGTGAGTCATAGCCAATCAGCGGGTGGCTCTTTACAATACAGACATTTGATTGGCTACTATCTCATTCATATGACGTCAGATCCACAAGGTTGCTGTGTAACGACTGTGCAATATAGCTTTACTTATTTGCCGGTGTATTCAAACAATGAACTTATTAACAATACTAAAATACACGTTACAAAACACAAATCACAGAGATTCAATTCAATTACTTTATTTATCTCGTACAGCTGCAGGGTGTATTTATGTACACGACTGTTTGAACGTGATAGAAGTATAACTACACAGAGGGTGTTATTGACGGCAGTATTAGGCTAATGGTTCACTTTACACTTGATTGAAACATATACACACAACAAACGATCGTATAATACCTTCTGCTCTTTGCTTCAGCTCTTTGAAGTGCAGAGTTTTACCCCCTTCGCTTCGCCCAGCTGTTGCAGCCGGGTTAAACAAACAAACCCGCCGGCGCACACAACGATTTACGACGCCTTTACGCATGCGCGACGAAGAGAGGAACTATTTTCTCGATAGCGAACAGGTGTACTTTATTAAAACGCAATTCGTCCTGTCGGATTTTCTGCCATTGTTTTTGGGTGAATGTTGAGCTTCGCGAATCAGAACTCGAGTTGAAGATAAAAATAAATGGCATTCATTTTCTACCCTTTTCACGACAAGAATGGATATTCGGTGGAAAACATTACTATTTACTATTGCCATTTGCGTTAATGTTTCACAGAGGGAGCGGCGGGGGGGGGGGGGGCGGATTCCAGTATCGGTAAAATGCCTAATGGATTGGATTGGCCATATTTTACAATGTATTACTCAACACAAGAAGGGTCCAATAAAACGTAATATACTTCATGATTAATGATTCGAATGGTCAACCAAACCATCATCAGATGGCAAGAAGATTGTTTTATTATGATTCCTAGAAGATTGGATGTAAAAGGAAGACCGCTTGGTTGTACAAATAATCCGTTATAGTAGACTCCAGCTGTTCAAAACGACTCGAAAATAAAACCTTACGTTAGAATTTCAAGGTGGGAAACATGCTCTATACGGTACAATTACATTCGTACGTCAATTTCATGTTTACCCAAGACAAAGTCTCCCGATCTTACAAGGAACCCCAATTACTGGGACCGCCTCAGACACTATAGCCGCCTCAAATAATACACTTTGCTTAATTCGCGTTACGTTGCGAGGTTGACGTATTATTGTGGTGTACGTATGTCTGGTAATTGGATCACAAGAAGCGAGCAAAGTGGTGTTCAAAGGAGCTAACTAGCGCATGTGTATAGGTGTTTGTCACTGTGCAGCCTCGCTGATCCGCCATTGTCTCAGCTTCCAGTATCGCGTTCACAGTTAGCGAGGCAATTTATCAAGCAGATTTATATAATAGCCTGTTAGACAAACACATCATTATCTAGTGTCTACCATCTCAATTGTTTTGTTGACTACATCACAGAACCAGCCCCAACCGAGAGAGTTCTGTACACTATAGGAATGACACAAGGTCCGTAAATCCCTGGCGGGAGCTCGTCTAGGCGAACCTCCGCCAGGCGATTGATGGGCCTTGAGAATCAAGGTCAACTTGATCTCCGCCTAGCGGAGGCTCGTCGAACTCCCAAGTTAGGTCGTCGCAAGGGAGCCAAAACCAACATTTTGTCGCCTACTATACAAAAACAGCGTTTATAAATAAATATACGAGAGTTGATTATCTAAACTTATACTTATAAAACCCGTAAATGAGACATTTTGATCGAACGCAATGAACAACAGTCTTAAAATAGTGTGATGATATGTTCTTTTAGGCCAATATTATTTTGATAGATCACTTCATATCTTATCCTTAACGTTTCTCCCATTTGAAAAACGTGATATTTAACATTGTTGAACGGACTGCGACGACCTAACTTGCGAGCTCGACGAGCCTCCGCTAGGCGGAGATCAAGTAGACCATGTTGAGAATGACGCTGTTCTTTTTGTCCAGTATTCATAGTTCCCACGTGATGTCACAGCGGCCATGATTGCGACACAATTAACGTAGATTTATATCCTAGAATAGATCATTGGCAAATACAATTCAAATTTAATAAATAAGACAAATTTATAATTTAAAAGTAAACGTAAGTAATAAACAAATAAACAATTACCTCCCATACCAATTTTATCTCAAAAACAGGCTGAATTTTAAAGAACTAAGAATGTAAGTGTTCTTCCACAACAGCCTTCAATTGTTTCTTCATGGCAACGTCAAAGTTTGATCACAAATGTGGCCGCCACGCGCAAGGATGTGACGTACGTGCAACCTATAAATAAGACGAAGCGATGGTGTTTTGTTTTCCAACAACACTGTCAACATGGCAGTGTTTCCTACGACCCTGATCACGGTACGAGATTGGGCTATTACGGGCGCAATTTTCACTCGGGTGGGGTCTGTGGTGGTTAGAGGGGGGGGGGGAGGGAGGGGGAGGGGGACAACCAATCTAGCTCGCGACACTATTACCAATGTATGCGTTATATAGCTATGATCAACTTGTGTTGATATCACCTCTATGAGGCAATTAGGGAAGGGAATGTGTGCTGTTGTGTGTACACATGCTTTTTAAGCCCATTATCAAGAGCATAGCACGCAAAGTGCGGTATACATGGTTGAGTGACGGCCCTTGAGCCAAGCTCGGCACAGAGGGGTTATCAGGGGATAAACTTCTCTTGAAGTTGAGGGGCTGTGAAACTGAAACATTCCTGGCAACAGCTGGCGTGGCGTGGGAGAGCGAACCTGTAGGGCGCCACACGAACTATCGGAGGTGCCTCAAAACAACGCGAGGCTTTTATTAGGAATTTTGTTTCGAAAAAAGTTGTCTACTGCTTTCGTATCGAGATTCTCATCAAGGGTCACAGGGTGCCTTGATCGAAGCTGACACATGTGTTCGTGGAGAATGATCAGGAGAACGCGCCAGGAATATGTTGATACTGTGTGAAGGAATTTATTTATTTATTTATTTATTTATTTATTTATTTATTTATTCAATATTTCACATACAGCGTATTCTGCCATTTGGCGGGAAATAATAAACACAACAATAACAACAGAGAAACAAGCACAAAGACACACATTACATATTTATTTATTTTATTGTAATTAAGGCCAGTGTAGGGCACAATGCCCTCTTTAGCCTGATGAGTGATGATTGATGATTGATGAATGATAATGAGGAAGGGAAGAGGGGAAGCCTGGTACCGGCACATAGCCTACTCCTGTCGAAAAGTACCAAGGGGACCATCGGCTTTACGTCCCATCCGAAAGGACGGTGTGACTTTGACCAGTCATATAGGTTCCTCCACTAACCTGGACTGCCGAGCAGTTGACGAGAAGAACGAAGCTGTTACACAAGCTTTCGAACCCTCCAATCTGCTCTAACCAACGGTTCAGGGGAGAGTGGTCACCCATCCACTTCATAGTTTCATGGCTTGTAATAGTTAGTGGCTTGCGATGCAAGTGTTATACACGTTGACTCCAAATAGGGTTTCGTACATATAGAATCTCGGTGTTACAGCAATTTTACGACAATTTTACGAATGTAAACATTGTGTACAGAATACTGTCGAGTGATCAGATCACAAGAGTAATTCAAAGATGACAGTGCCATACTGTACGAGTCAGAGTGAAGTATAGTAAGGACCCTTCATAAGGTAATCTACACCATGTTTGGGTAGAGGGGGACTGACGTACGATGTTATTTAAATAAGTTTGGTATATTGTGCACATTTGGAGGATAATTATAATATATTTTACTATGCTTGTCTAACCCTCCAGCCGCAAAAGGGTAATTGGGTGTCTTTGCACGAAATCATTTTTCATAACCTGCCCTTAGCCTCTGAGCGAATGTTCTTCCAAGATAATCTTCATTCATTGGTCAAATACTGTCACGACCGTCACGCAAGGAGACGGGGATGTAATGCGTTTTTCTTCCGTTTTTCTTCATAGTTATTTTATCGCTGCTATAAAATACAAATATCCAAATGTAGTCTCTCTTTGACTCCGAAGAACACTTCACTGTCGGCTGAGCAACCCCCCTTTGCTTGTATGATGGTCAGCGATCCGTTGAATTGAGAGGGTTCGCGGAATGTTAGCGGCCGAATCGGGAGATAGTAACTCTCCTAGAATGCGCTGTTTTGTTATTGAGGGCGGGTTCAGCCGACTCGTTTTGGAATGGTCTGGGTCGGTTGACCAAATGTTATTTAGTACTGTGAAGAGAAAATAAGAACTTTGGCTCCAAATCCACTGACTTTCTGCGGGGGTGGGAAGAATGTAGACGCTTGTCAGATATGCTTGTATATTTAGGGAGTTAAATGTCACCCTTCTCCAGCCTGATGCAAAGTGCGAATGTAAGCCTTGAACCTTATTTTGTTTGTTCGCCTGCTTAGGTGATCACTTGCGTTTCAGCTCATGGGAGAAAAAAGGACAAAGAACATTGAGAGGGAGTGCGATCAGGGGTGGAGGGGGGGGGGGGGGAGAAAGTTAAAGAGAGAGAGAACACGTATTTCCAGTGCAGCTTTCAGTGTGTATGGTATATAATATAGTTATGTTGCCCAAGTGGGTTCATATGTGTTTAAGTTATTTCTTTTAGTGTTAATCATTAATACATTTACTTTCCTGGCATCATAGCAGCAATACAACTCATAATTGATTTCGCAGATATTGTGTGGATAAAGTAACGACGTACTCAACAGCTGTCATATAATGCCGGGCATGGTCGCCTCTTACGACAGGCAGAGCAGCTCTAGATCTATTATATCCTGGGTCAAACGGAGATTATCAATACCAGAAGGAAAGGTAGGGGACCTGGAGAAGGTTGAAGGGAGAACCTCATGTGAACGCCCGTTTCAACGACGGAGTCACAACTGGGTCAAATCTATCCGGGGCCCAGATGGGATATGGAGGTTTGTTTGTAACACAACTTTATGACATTATGATATCGTAGTAATTGTGACACAAGTATTTCCAGCCTGGGGGATGTCAGTTCCAATTCAAAAGCGTGGGTTGAATTTCATTTTTGCTTGTTATCTCGAAAGAAGACAGAGCGGCTATTAGAGCATTTACCCAATTAAAGAGCTAAAACTTTCTCGTAACTTAAAGTCCTCCATTGAAAGTTTGTAATTCGGTAACTTTAATTCAGTCGTATCGTATTAGATGACGCCACGAGGTTATATCATTTGAAAGATAACGATCGCAATATTTTGCATCATTTTTGTTTCTCAAAGTTGTGAATTATTTCTGCATAAACGGCCGGTTCAGTGTGCTATCACCCAATATTGTGACGTTTGATACCAGCAATTATTTACTATAGCGGACTTTATGTAGTAAAGCACTATTTAAAAGAGTTTTGCAGTGTGATATATATTCCTAACGATCATAGTGATACACATTCCAGAAGTATGTAAGCACATGCATCTCTTCTCAAAATATCGTTGACGTAATATACACTAGAATATTCCGTAGATGTAAATATTCGCAAACATTCTTTAAGAGTATTGCTGTGCGCGAGACATACTGTACTGTTATGTTGTTTATGTTTATATTCTATGCTTGTACATTTTGTTGGGTTAAGGTACCAGAACGTTGTATAGAGTGCGAATTTAATTCTTCTTAAACTAAGTACTAACTAAGTAGTATAAATCTTCACATTTTTGTTCTTGTACATTTTGTTGGGTTTAGGTACCCGAAAGTCGCATAGAGTGCGAATAACTAACGCTAACTAAGTACTAACTAATTAACATCCCTAATTAACAAAACTAATTAACATAACGAACATCCCGCTATCGATTGACCAGTCATACAAGCAGCGGAAATGGATAAAATGAACCGCTTGAAATACGACATAAGCGTTTACACGACAATATTCCTCAAGACATGTCAGAGAGTCCTCACGGTATGTTACATGGGATGATGCCACCAATGGGTCAAGGATCCATTCCTCACTACACAGAAAACATGTATGTCTCTTTACACTTAACATTTCCAATAGAGGTATACATGCACATAATTGATATTGGGCATAATATTTTGTCCTACAATCCCTATACTGTATTGGTCGGAATGCGCAATTGTGATGGAAGGGCCAACAAAATGGATCGTTGCTTATAAAATTTACAGCTCAACGTTATACAAATCAGGTTGCCGAATCACAGCGTTTTGTGGACAGAGGGGAAATAGTCGCCCGCCAATGCATGCAGCCAAATTAGTCGATGCGTGTTAGCATAAATGCAGAAGCGGGGGAGGGATGGTATAGATGGGTATAGATGGTATAGAGTCGCGGTGCTTGAGCGCGTGGATAGCGTATATGTACCTTGGTGGAGGGACCGGGCAGAATGTGCGGCAGGGTGGGAGGTAGGGGCGGTGGAGGGGAGAGGTGGAGGCAATGCAGGTGGGCACTTGTTGGAGGTGCTGGGCAGGGTGGGAGGTAGGGGCGATGCAGGGGAAGGGGTAACGTAGCGTGGTTTATGTGCGGGTCTCGCTCTGTCGCTTGACCGGGCAGAGGTTCAGTATTTACAATACACTTTCAAAATGTCTCTATTGCAAAGCGCACCCCTATCTCTCGTAATTACATATTCTGATATATATGACGTCATCAAAGACATCCTCTAGGTCCCGTACTGAGAACGCCCCAAGGCCTTTATACAGCTTAAAAGAGGCCGGAACGTGAAATATATTTAATTTGATTGCTTTGCTTTCCCATGGCAGCGCCGGCAACCAGATGAGTGAAATACGTACGTCTCACGCTCAGTATAACCACGTGGCGATTTCCGTGGAGGATTGACATGGGTTGGCTTCGTTGGGACTCTTACCTGCAAAAGAAAATGAGAGGATGTTAATTCTGATCAGTGATATCGAATTCTTCTCGTATTCGTTTAATTCCTTTCCATGTCATTTCTTTCTTCACACATACCTCGCTTTCTCAAGCCTCTTTTACACATCGTTCGTGCAAGCAGCCACCCTGATAATCATTCCTTTAGGCCACTTTATTTTACAATCCTTCCAAAACATTTTATTCTATTCTCCTTTCCACTAAAGGCCCGAAGGGCCCCTTTTCAAAACGCTTTCAGAATTCATTATTTAGGCAAAAGCTCATATATATATAATTTATTTTTTATTTACACATAGATATACAAAAATAATTAATGATTTATTAAAGATAGCGTTTTTCTTGAGTGGGGCAATTAAATGTGGTATGTAAGGCCTCCACGTGGTCTCATAAGAAACAAATTGGATAAAAAGGTGCTATATTTACCTATTAATTCTTAAATAATTTTAACCAAAATAACCGTGTTAATTACAGTACTGACACTTTTCGTAGAGCCTTCAATTCTGACGAAACCGCAAAAATCCGCAAAGCGCTTCTTGTTATGTTTTTGCATTCTCTGTGTATCCTGAGTGCTATGAATATGAAGTATGTCATATGTGAATGGTCTTATGAAAGATTAAGGTTTTCCGCAAGATTTAACATATATTTCTCCGCCGTGAAAAGAATTATCTCGTTTCACAGTTGTTGAATGAACAACAGCGATTGCGACGAGCGCTCCCCCCCCCCCCCCCCCCAAACTCCACCTCTCTACCCATCAAGAGAGTTTCGCCGATTGAATGAGGCGTCTTGGAGACGTTATGAAAGACAGGAATGGAGATTTTACCTCGGTTAACACATTCTCCGAAATTCACAAGATTGATTATGTGAGGCAGTTGGTGATTGGGGGGAGGAGGCGGGGGGGGGGGGGAGATGTTATATATTATTCATTTCCGCCTAGAATATATTTATTATCTTCACGAGGCCAAAACGTCCGAGGACGTCGGTACGGGGTGGGGGCGGGGGAGGGGGGCGAGGGGGAGTGATGATCGAACCCAGACATCGCAGTCGCATTAATGTATATTCTTTATCAACGGGCATGGATTTTGGCCCAATGTTTCACAGATAGGTTTTGTTTCTACTATAGGTATGTTACTCAGAATAAGGGAGAGAATATGTCTGCAAAGTTTTTAGATAAAATGCTGCGTTCAAATGAAACTTCTTGACAGAATTGTTATATCAAACAGAAAATAAATAGATTTTTAGTTTTATTTTTTATTTAAGCGCATTGTAAGATTAATGATCTCGAACTAACAGGTAAACAGGAAACAAATTAAGAAAAATTTTCAAAGTAACAAAATTTTGCTAATGCAACTATTTGTAATTAAATAATATATTAATTGATTTTATTAATTTAGAACATGTGTTTCTTCAATTATATTTATGTTTAGGCTACTGGCACATTACGGGGACAATAATGTCGAGTAACACTAAAAAAAAAACGAAAAAGGACCACATGCTATTTTATAACACAAAATAAAAACATAAAGCCTATTCGGTCACCGATGTATACACGTATGAATTAACAATAATACGGTGAATTGAGCAAAACAATCAATACACTATTTATATGATGAGAGCCACAAAAGATAGTCAGTTCTCGTATAGTAAACCTTTCCAGAGACAGCGATGCCGCTCTTCAAGTGAAGTAATGATATAGTGCAGAGGGAATGTGTAAAAGTATGTATATATACATAGAAAATTCAATAAAGGCAAAAAATTAATTTTCTCACCAAACACAAAACTCTTGTGAATATCAGCTGTTATTTCATAGGCCTAGAAGTTGATAGTAAGTAGGCCTAAGTGTTAGCTAACAAACTCAATGCTAATATGTTCAGTGGAAGCCGGTTTGGTGGAGGTGCCGGGTATACAGCTTTCTACTTGTTTGGAGTCGTGTCTTTCTTTACCAGAGCTAGCTACCACAATTATTCCTATTTCATCCTCCATGTGAATCTACACATTAAACTGCACAATAAGTGTAACAATTTCATAATAGATAATGAAGATATCGTGGATTTTTCTTGCCTCGAAAGTGAAAATACAGCCCGAGTTTAGCATTTGGAATCGATTAAGAAGATATAATATTATGATAATGATTAGACATGTTTTTTACAAAATTATTATTAAAATCGTAGACTTATATTCTTCGAAAATACTCTATCGATTAATTTTCGTTCATAAATTCATGACCAGTCAGATGAGTTCACAACTTGCATCCAAACTGTTGTTGTGAAAACCGTGTTGTAAAACTGATTCAACAAGGATGCCACTAAACACAGCGACACTTCAAACAAGAAAACAATAACAAGATAATATGATATCGTGTAGGCAAAGGCCACTGCAATCACGCGCTTTGTCGATATCCGTTATACCGCAGGCTGCGTGTTTCAATTTGTTTGTTTTTGCGCTGTCCCCCTGAGGCCGGAGAAAATTTTAAACAGAATTCAATTATACAGCATTCAAAACAATTACAGCTAATTGGTGTCCATTTTAGTCTTGGAGTCGTCTAAAACGGCGAAAACGCACGTAGAGTGTTTATTAAACATTTTAAGAAGCGTTGACCGAAATAATGTGGGTACACAATTGAACGTCACGTACGATGTCAAAACTTGGTTGTGTGCACAACAGCTCATCATCCATGTGTGCAGGCTAACAAAATAACTGGAATGCGTTTAAAGTTGTGAACAAACCGGATAACATTTTATGGAAATGTGTACAAGCCCTCGTGGACGCAGAAACAGCAAACTACTGTATACACATGCACACTCATACTATTGAACTGATAATTTTAACTACGGGTGGAAAATAAATTATTTACCGTGAAGCTAAAAACGAAACAAAATACAAATAAAAAATAAATTGATGTATTTTGTGAATCGGTCTAGTCTCCCAACAAATCCCGAGTAAAGCCCTTTAACCATAATTGTCGGCACCGTTATCGTAATCGGGATCGCAATCGTACATTTTCTCATTATAGCACGTCATTACGACAGTTATACTGTTCAGTTGTAAACAGCGCCATAAAACCATGTAAATTAACAATTTCCGACACCGACACAATTATGGGTACGCCTTTTGAACCACTTTTTTCAATATTTTGAATCATTCTCTATATCAATACAAATCGTCAATTTAAGCGAGTTCCCACAACAGCTCTGCCCCATCCCCCGAATGCATCGTGTAGCATCGTCTTGACAGACAGGTAGTGATGTTGGCGTTAGGGCTAGTAAAAGGTCGGCGTTAAGGGAATTGGCATTGAGGGACGTCTCGTTGCCTGACTGGCCCGGGGTCAAGAAACAAGGGAGAAGGAGCTACGAGTGTCGACTACGGCGCTCCTCGCGGCCTGGCAGAGAACCAAGAGATGTCTGTCACACATAACCGCCCCCATTATTCCTAGCTGCATAACTTTACCGTTTATAAAGACGTCGGATCTGAGATAACGCGTTTTATTGTAGTTCTTCGCGCTTCTGTGCTGGCTCCAGCGACGGTGAAGGTCTTGTTTTATTCAACGAAGACAGGTGCCCATCTGGCCATGCAATAGCGACTACACCAGCAATGCCGTCGTGTTGTAGTTCAAGAAGAATACACTCAAAATAGAAATAGAAGTGAGGAATTGTTTTAGTGTATGTTTAGAATGAAACACAAAATATCTCAAAGAACCACAAACAACATTGTGAGAAATATTTTGTGATTATTTCCAAAATAATTGAACAGAAATAAGTCTACAATGGGTTTTTTGCCAACGCATCGCTGTTTATTGTTACTCTTGAATGGCGCGATAAATACACAGCGAGAACCTACAGCGGTGAATAACATTGAACCGTCCCCTTTAATACCCACATTATATACATGGTTAAATATCGACGTCAAACTTATTGAATTCAAGGACAAAGAGGCATTAATTAAAACTAGCTACTGCTGCATTTTTTCTATAACTAAAACCGAACTGTTTGTGACTCGCTTTTGTTTTTTTATTCAATAATTCGCCAAGTGTATTGAACCGTGTAATTGGGCATAGTGACGGAACAAATGAATCGATCTATAAACCGTTTACAATTCAATTATTACTATTATTGTTATATAATCATTATCAGTAATGATCATTGTTTGGTTGCAAGTTAAACTAAATAGTTGTATTGTATCATAATTATTATTTAAAAACAAAATATTACTGTTCCAATTTCACGTTACTTCAACCGTTTGGGCAAAAACAGTTTTTAACCTGAGTGTTTATTTCCAAAACTCATTCAAAACAGAATGCCTTATCATCATGGCTGCAGACTATTGACGACAGCTACTTTTGAAGAACAGCATTTAACTTCATTTCCATTCCTTTTATCAAAACGCGAAATGTGCACCATTTATAAAATCACTTATCTGGCTTCCATTCATGTCTTACGGATTCAGTTCAGCGCCCTCCCATCTTCAACGTAATATCCCCCCTCCCATCGCCCACTGGAACATCAACTTTTTATGGCAAAGTAATATTTAAACAAGATAACGATCACATTACTGTAGGCCTGCGAATAAAAAGAGCGTAACTTGACTTACGAACGTTATTTTCTTAAAATCACTCACTAAAGTGAATGGTATCATAAAACAAACGTATTGCTCTCTACTTTCTACATAATTCTGGAACTAGTATTGGGTGGCACACCTCTTACAGGGTGCAATGTGGGACTCCTAAGGCTCGCTAGACATTCCATGGTATCAGATATTGCCCAAAGTAAGGCGATTTAACTTACCACCACCATACATCTCATGTATGATGGTGAAGGGCGGTTCGTGCAAGGCAAGCTGCTCATCTTCAACTCATATATGCTATAGTCGTATAAAAATATGTGCTATACAAATAAGTGCTCATTAGATTAAGGTAACTGTAAGTAATATATTGTATAATCTGTATTCTTATCTTCAACTCAAATATGTTATATAGTCGTAAGTTACATTGATTTGTTTTATTCATCTACTACAATTTCTTAGTGATAAGTTCTTACCATTGTAAAGAGCGCAAGCTCATTTTAGTAATAAAGAATAATGAATACTACATAGTTTACGTATACAATATACATAATTACATACCATGGAAAATGTTGACACTTTATTCAGATTGCCGATGGAGGGATTCGAACACATACCCTTTGGTCTCACGTGTTACTCAACTACCACTTGTAGACGCAATGGTGCATAATACATAATATTTCAGTAGGTCAGGGTACAAGGGAGCGTGGTACATCAAAATCTCTATCAAAACACATGCGGGTGAAGTCGCTCCACAGTACCTTTGTTTGGTGCTGGGGACGTCACAGATGGGCGTGTCGGAGCCAATCAGCGGGCGGCTTTCACCAATACTCACATTTGGTTGGCCAAGCCTCACTCATCTGTGACGTCATCAGCCCAAAAGTTGTTGCTGTGGAGCGACTTTATCTCAATACATTCATCGTTAAACCTCGATCAGTCTCACAGGCTGGACCTTCGGATGTAGGCCTACAAACCCGAGCCGAACCCGGAGCCGAACCGAGCCGAGCCGCTCAGGCCGAACCGCGTGAAGAAAAACAGAATTGAACCAATTGTAGATTGTTTTGCTAAAAAAAAGTGTCCTTAGAGTTTGTGTCAACAACTGGACACATTGTTGACTCGAATATCGATTTGTTAAAAATGACGTGTTATTTCCAAACTTTTTACAATTCTAGCCCTATGTCTCAATTTTCAGGTACAAGCTAAGCTCTAGAAACAGAACAAAAAGACAACCCTTTCACAGCTTAACACTTCTCGATGATTCATGGCTGGGTTCGCCGACAGCGGTAGAAAACCCAAACCATATAGAAAAAAAGCACGTTGGTCAAAATCCCGCATCTGACCAAGGTTATGTAATAAATGAAATTAATAAATGTAAATATAGTAATGACTGCACTATATAACCCGTATAATTAAATTACAAAGCTAAAATATTTTCAGTGTAATTAAATCTACAGATGATTTGTAGAACAAATTAAACATACTTAAATATTACAGCTATGAAATAATTAAATTTGTAGCAGTAATAAAGGTCATACTCATTACTTGTTAATAGTTATTATATTCGTTTCATTGATTTGTTGTCGATTCATCATGATATGTTTTTCGAATTCCACTCATCATCTCGAATAGTAAAACACAGCTAGGGTTGCCAACTCTCCCGTATTTCCCGGGAAATCCCGTTTTCCACTGTTATTTCCCGCTTTCCGTATCAACTCTACACGGGAATCACTTTTCCCGTATTTTCACAATTTGTTTTAAAATACACATTTCGTGAACTTCCGCCTACTAACAGTACACAGTTTTCAGCATTTGAGCATTTTGAACATAGTTGAGACAATTGGCTAGACAATAGAAACAGATCCACCACCTGAGTTACAAGTTGTTGGTATTTATTCTCTTTCGTGTCAAGAATTTTATAATTATTTAAAACGGGATATAAAGATTCTACGTGATGCAAAATAGCTTGACAAAATGTAGAAGGTAACCAGCTTAAATTCAGTTTACCCTCCCAAATTAGTATAGGAAAACATTTTTTGCGCCTGCGGTGATTTGGCCTTCGGCAACTGGGACATCGCCGTCCTCTTTCCCTCTACATTTCACATAAATTTTTAAATTCCCGTATTTTCATATTCAATAGTTGGCAACCCTAAACACAGCAAACAACAGTTTCCCCAGGTCTGCGATAACATGACATCCCCTCAAACACACGACCTCTTTCGTGACACCTTACACGTACCCCGAAACTTACCAACACTATTCCGTGCAACAATTCATCACTAGTTTCGTCGAAACTCTTGCAGTAGTTATTCTAAACTGTTCCCGGTACTGGATCAATGTAGAGGAGTGTGAAATAAACAACGCCGGGGTCATTCGCCAAGATAAGCGGGCCGACTCCATTGTGCCAGTTCCAGCGCCTTACTCCAGCGTCTTACTCCAGCGTCTTACTCCAGCGCCTTACTCCAGCGTCTTACTGCAGCGTCTTAGTCCAGAGTCTTAGTCAAGCGTCTTACTCCAGCGCCTTACTCCAGCGCCTTACTCCAGCATCTTACTCCAGCGTCTTACTCCAGAGTCTTACTCCAGAGTCTTACTCCAGCGTCTTACTCCAGAGTCTTACTCCAGCGTCTTACTGCAGCGTTTTAGTCCTGCGTCTTACTCCAGCGCCTTACTCCAGCGCCTTACTCCAGCGTCTTACTCCAGCGTCTTACTCCAGCGCCTTACTCCAGCGTCTTACTCCAGCGTCTTACTCCAGAGTCTTACTCCAGAGTCTTACTCCAGCGTCTTACTCCAGAGTCTTACTCCAGCGTCTTACTGCAGCGTCTTAGTCCTGCGTCTTACTCCAGCGCCTTACTCCAGCGCCTTACTCCAGCGTCTTACTCCAGCGTCTTACTCCAGCGCCTTACTCCAGCGTCTTACTCCAGCGTCTTACTCCAGCGTCTTACTCCAGCGTCTTACTCCAGCGTCTTACTCCAGCGTCTTACTCCAGCGTCTTACTCCAGAGTCTTACTCCAGCGTCTTACTCCAGCGTCTTACTCCTGCGTCTCACTCCAGCGTCTTACTCCTGCGTCTTACTCCAGCGTCCTACTCCAGCGTCTTACTCCAGCGTCTTACTCCTGCGTCTTACTCCAGCGTCTTACTCCTGCGACTTACTCCAGCGTCTTACTCCTGCGTCTTACTCCTGCGTCCTACTCCAGCGTCTTACTCCAGCGTCCTACTCCAGCGTCTTACTCCAGCGTCTTACTCCTGCGTCTTACTCCAGCGTCTTACTCCAGCGACTTACTCCAGCGTCTTACTCCTGCGTCTTACTCAGCGTCTTACTCCTTCGTCATACTCCAGCGTCTTACTCCAGCGTCTTACTCCAGCAATTGCTACGTAGAGAATTGCTGCGTTCCAGGATTCATCGGAATACTAATCTAACTCAGCCAAGAGCAATCCAAGTGTCCCAGTATCCATACTTCTTACATGTTCCAGAAGCAATCCTAGAATCTATCCTCCCACTCGCATCCAATTCAACCTTTTTTAACAGAGAGTTTGAATTGATCAACTTTTCACATGCCCGATTGCTTGTACGGTGAACCAATATATAACTGAAGCGCTATACGCCACCAACGGTATAACTGCACGATAATTCTAACAAAGAAATACGCTCTCCTACGATGAATGTAACCTCCGAATGCGAATTTCCCTCCATTTAAACGAAGCAAAACAATTAATCCCATGTGCCCCTTTTATGTTTTGTCCTCCAATCCATCCTGAAGTCACGGCAGGTTATCCAGGATTAGTTGTGCGATTCTGTAACGCCGCGCATTATTATTATGCCCGGCCGGCTGCCTTGCCTTGCAAACACTGTACCAATCAATCGCTCTATTACTCGGACTCACGGGTGTAATTGAAACCATTCACCAATAAAAAGTGCTGTGTTTGCGCTGCCAATCGGAGATATTTTGTACAGCTTGTAATAATAACGACTAACAATGATAAATGTGTAACGGTTTTCAAACTTCGCTGGACTAATTTATACACGTGAACAAGAAACATTGGTTCGTTCGTTGGTGCAGAACTCAACATACTCGAATCCAATCCGATCTAGAGATCGTTCGACTTTCTGTTTGATTTCGAGATCAGTTTACTGTAAGTGCGTTCGTATGGAATCGAGTAGATGAATGAAAAGTAGAAAGATCTTGATTTTCTTACTCGGATGTGTAAGTTTTAGAGTGCGGTTCTATGTGTGTTATATCTTACAAGGAACATATCCTCTTCAGATGAATTGTTTTATTGTTTTCCTCTTGTGTCGGTGCTGTAATATTATAAAAAAACTTCCGTTATTGCTTAGATATCGTCCATAGAGCTTGAATCTGAGTTATGAATAAAAGGGTATCATAAAAGTCATTAATTAGAGGTTAAAAATCTAATAGTTTCTGAGGCATAATTAATAACTTTCCAGGCGGCACCTCGATCCAAAAGAAGTTCAAGCGGTTTTTTGCCAGCGCTAAGAGTAGGTACATTCTGAAGACTACTTGAGCTTACTCTAGAGTGGTATGAGAGTAAATTAGAGTAAAAGCGAGTACGGTTAGCGAGCAAACCGTGTGTGTGTAATTGCTCTGAATAACGTCGGAGGTAGCGGTAGTTACGAGTAGGAGCTACAGCTACACAGTTACAGCTACAGACAGCGGCGGTCTGTGAATGTTTTTATGTCGCTGTGGTTTGATCACATTACCATAGCTCAACCCCTCAACACTGCTCGGTCGGTGGGCGGGGTGGGGTGGGGTCGGGGTCGTATTAGCAGCCAGCTCATCGCCCGGGACCCACTACATAACTGCTCTAAGGTTAGCCATGTCCGTTACTCACTCAAGGTGATACTGGGATTTGATCGTGGTGATTCTGATTAGGATTAGTTTGGTTATATTGTTTCTGAGTTGGGCTGCGATTCCACCGATGGTCAGGTTACTTTGTTTTTATGACATATATTACTGATAGAGGTGGTTCGTCAGTAAGACGAGACTCTAATTCGAGAGGTCGTTGGTTCGATACCAACGTTACCAGCAATCCTGGCTGAGGTCCTGCGAATGCAAAGATTGAGTCGTAGGACACTCTTTCCGAACTATCCAAGCACACACGGTACAGCAACATGGATATCTACGAAACATCATTACGACGGATAACGTTCAGTGATCTGGTTTTGCTACACATTACCTCGTATCAACTCCATCAAACACAACATTTAGATTACGGCTGACGGATCAACAGTTATTTATTTATTTAATGTAAAGGCTACTGCAGAGCCACCGTCTGTGCGGAGGCGCTCTTCAGCCTTACAGTGTCGAAAGCTTTGGTTTGGTTTTGCCTTCATACAAACAGCTGATGCAGAGCTAAACACAACCCTCAGCTGGAGAATACAGCGAGACGAAGCTCCTCTGCTCCAGGAGAACCAAAATGACTTGCTGGAATGCTGTTTGCTGGTGTCAGAGAGTGGGTGTGGTACTGTGACATTGTGTGACATTGTGTGACAGTGTGTGACAGCGAACCCACGCATGAGTGAAGTGTAGCACCTTAGAGGCTGCGAGACATCCATCTTACAGGGCTGCAACGACAAGCGCTGACGACTGCGGACTGACGACACAACTAACTCGTCAGAACGAAAATCTCAAGAGGATCATACGACGCCGTTCTCAAGAATAATGTCGCTTTCGAAAATATTTGTTGTTTTCAAAACCCTTATCAAAAACTTTGAAATTGTGTTCCGAGGAGCACATTGCAAAAGTTTTGTAAATTAATTTTATATATACAATTGTTTTTCAACAGTTTTATTATTCATGAGCAAGAGTATACGATCCTCTTGAGCTCGATATTGGAGCGATAATGTTTTAGCAGCAACTCTATAAAACAGTAACCCCTTCTTCTTCTCACAGACTCCCGTCGACTCCTTCCCTCACTAACAAACAAGTAGAAACAATAATTATTGCAGGCAGGTATAGCGCAAGCGAACGTGCCACTAGCAGTTGTGTAGCCAGCGAGCGCAATTATCTATAGAACGGTCTCAGCTTTATCGACGCCTCGTGTAACGCCTACTGGCGTTTTATTTTGTGAGCAAATATCAGTAAAACAAAGCGTACAAATAAAAGCCGTCGCCGAGTGTTGAGAAGTCCCCCCCCCCCCCCCCCTCGCGGACATGTTGCTTGCTCGGCCGCCAGGGGCGCTCACTGTACACGTTCCCTGGAGACCTGGGTTCAGAACCACACTCACACGCGCGTATCAAGGACACTACACGTGTAAACACGCAGTCGCTCACACCATGACACAACCTTGACAAGGCCAATAGGCTCAGTGTGTACAAGTGTCACTGAAGACTCGGTGCATGCAAATAGAAAGTATAGTGTACTCTTCTATTGCTTCACTCACTATAGTTATGTAATGTATAACTGGAAGCGAATATGGTGGAGGTCAGATTGAACAAATATCAAAACTGAAAGAAGACTGAACATTTCTCATCAGAGAGCCTGGAAATCGTGAAAATTGATTGTGTTATGGTCGTACTTTTAAAATGCATTATCAAAATTAAATTTTGTAAAATGTCAAAATTAGACAAACTACAGGCAAGCTTTATACGGTACAAACGTTTGCACAATTTATTGCGTTTACGTGAAATAAACTGTAAAATGTAATCTCAAAACGTCTGATAGCATCCTACCTAAAAGCAATGCATCCTTATTTAGAATTCCTAAAGCATTAATTAACCTCTCTCTACTCATTAATTACATCAGAGATATAATTTTCAGTGGAGTTTCGATGGTACGAGCGAAACTTCACAAAGCATTGAAAGATAAATAAGTTTGTATACACGTCTAATGTTTTGTGGGGAGGGGGTAGAGGGGAGGGGGGAGAGGTTGGTAAAGCGAATTGAGACACAGCTGAATTTATTTTCGGCGTTCTGACCGTCCAGAAAAAGTGGCAAGGGCGTGGAAAGGACACGAGATTTACAGCCTTTGTTTAACTGTCGATAATTCTCTCTTTCAAAGTAATTCATCACATCTGTTGCAAGCAACTCGCCATTCGTTCTCCGGCACTTCGGCTGTTGCAAGCGAATCCCGGCGAAAACATTTGTCAGTCGGCCTTGTTTAAAATGAATAATTTGTTACATTCAAAACAACCGTCCAAATTGGTGAAAATAACTCATTTCAGTTTGCATGTCGAAAACTGGAAGTGAATGCAAAGTACAGAACAAACGTAGAATTTGATTTTCGTAAGCCCCATCCTGTGTAGACCATCTGTATGATTTCACAAACTTTGCTATTCTTTGTGAAGCTTTTAAACATTATCCGCATTGAAATCGCTTTGAACAACAGCCATGGCTCAATCACAATTCACATATAGATTCCCTCTCACTGAACCGATACAATATTGGCCACAGGACACAGGAGGTTATGTATTTACTATTTTTATCACTTCTTCCACTTCCATTTACTCACTGTTGTGTCAAGTTCAGAGTGACAATAAGAGGTATTTCAGTTCACCACAAATTGTAAATCTACAAACTGTAAGTTCGAATTTTCTTAAATAAAAAATAAATAAATTCACATTTAGAGTCTACCCACTCAGTAACGAAACTGATTTTCAGTGGGGGACTTTAATTTAAAGCGACTTAACCAACCCTGTAGACTCCGAACACCATCGGCGAGTGATAACCAATCAAAGACCGATATTTCAAATACGAAACATATGAATCAGTGATTGGACAGTGCGAACATCTGCGGACAAATGTCAGAATCAACAAGGACGATTCAGAACAACTTTGAATTTATTGAGTGCTTCGTTGCTAGGACGGCTCCAAAGTCACCGTTTACTTATTCCTATTGCTTTGCTTTGCTGTATATCCCTCCATCCCAATGGCAATACAGTATCAGCCCTGCACAGTGCGACTCGCCTCTGACGTAACAGACACACACACACGCACAAACACGCAGTGACTCCGACACTCTATTTATTGAAATTCCATACCTCTACACGCTCGTTCCTTTACCAACCAACCAAACCTCCGACGAGAAAACCACTAACCGTCAAACAGAAAACAGAGGAGACAATAAAATAATTCTAGACAAGATCTAGAATTCTCAAAGAAGTCTCTCCGAAGGTTTTATCTTTCTTCTGCCCTCCAGAAATAAATAAGTTCTTCCTATCTTTACCGACGTATTGTCGGCGTATCTTGATCGCAGTGACACGCGTGGCCCACCCGGAACGATGGTGGTTCCTGGTGGGCAGCTTGGACTTGGACCATCTTGCACCTGGCTTGGACCATCTTGCACCTGGGTCCTGGAATGTTGTGATTAACACGCCGCTGTGATATATCGCCATGTGCTAACAAACTGGATGGAACTATTTATAGATGTGAGCGCTTCAATGGTCCCCCGTGGGCGTCTCGTGCCCCTCCCCCCTCCCCCCCCCCCCCTTCTTGCCACGTGAGACCACGTGATGTTACGTTACCTTGAAGCTACAGCATGTTCTATTGTCACGGGCGAATAAACAATTATTGTCAAGCTACATCATATTTTGGGTTAGATCTCAGTAGTGAAAATGTTAAAGGCACGGCTATTAAATACCTAATTAAATAAAATTAAATATTAAAATACATTAAAGGCAATGTGGATACATAATACGGTCCCTTATAAAGTCATTCAGTCGAAAGACAACCCTTCACTCGTTTTGGCCCCAATGAAAACATGTAACTCACATTTTATTCTGACCAGTAGAGTAGAAATAAAACACAAAATATAATACGATTTATTCTAAGAAAGTTAGGAATAATGTACATCAAGAATTAAAAAAAAAAAAAAAAAAAACTACGAACCCTGTAACATTGAGAACCTGCTGACGGCAACGTTGGGTAAACGTGGCCGATGGAATGCAGGGTGCAGCAGCCAGTAGCAGTATGTTATGTGATACTGATCAGCATCAAGAAGAACAAGTAGCAGTGAATGTTAGTCACGTTCATTAGATTCGAAAGTCAATCAAGAAACCATTAGCGAAATGCTTTGACTCCTCCACGGGTACCGGGTGTATCTTGCGCTTGGCTGCGTTAGGCAATACCAATCACCTGAATCAAGTCTACTGAACACATACGAGAGCTACTTTGAGGCTCCACGTCAACAGAACTTGTAATACTGTACTTTACCTCCGTACCCATTATCTTTACGTAATTTAATCACTCTTCGTAAGAATACCTGTTATAAGGCGCACAACAGCTTTACCAGTCCGTCTTCAGATGACTTACTAAGTATGTAAGGGTTTGTGTATGATTGAGAACGAATGTCTGCGGCATGTTAGGACTAAATCCCACCACTATAGCCTTACGACTGAGGAAAACATCAGAAAAAACATGCGAGGGTTGCCAGTGGCCGGAATTTATGTATTTATAAATAAATCAATAACTTTTCGAACGGTTTTGTCACAAAACTATACACCTTCAATCCACATCGGGGCTTGAAGATGGTCCAAATTTCAAGTTGATCGGACTTTCTGTTCGGCCGCTATCGACAGACATAAAAACAAAACAAAAAACAAAAAAACAGAACGAAGTGCCATAAAGGTCTAATAGAGACGCTCGCTTCGCTCGCTTAACAAAGCATGAAGTCATAGTGCACTTGTAATACATGAATTGGTAAATGAGTTAAACAAACCTCTCAATTAACGTTATATTTTCCGAGGCAGACAGGTAACGAAGTTATAACATTATAATTATAATTATTTTCTTCGCCAGCTGTCGAGGCCTGGAGGACCTGGGATGAGTCCTACCAACTATTCCCATGACACGTGTGGATACTTCTTTCGGTTACCTCTTGTATACATGATACACAGACAACTATGTTTGTTAGAGTGATTGATTGATTGATTTATTTATTTAAGTTGGTACCGTGATTTCAACCTACGTCCAAAAAGGTTAAATTAACTGTCAGTCTGCAGCTTTTCAACTCAGTCTTTCTCTATACCGCTTGCTAAGTGTTTTGGACGTACCATTTGCCTCGCTGCCTGCAAGCAAGCGTCTTATACGGTCGATTATTTAAATATAGAAGAGGTTTTATATTTAGCTTTGAGTGAGCCGCCATGGATGCATGATGCATCTAGTGCAGCGCTATAACATGCACGCAAGCAGCTGCATGCCACACGCACACGCACTACCCGCAGTCCGCAACACGCAACACGACCAATCAACACTGAGATACGCAACGGTGCGGTCAGAAAGAAATAATAATAAATTATAGTAAATATTATAGGGCACTAGCAACACCGAAAGACAACAATGGAACAAATCAATTGAACTGATGGACAAACCATCAGCTGTCAAAATAATAAAATTGAACCATAGAAATAAAAACAAGTGTAGCAATAGTAACTGCTCGCCATTTAAAACTGTTAATGATAGACAACGACTAAGTGAAAGTTTTGTACGTGTATTTGTTTGTTTTTTGTTTTGTTTTCCAAAATCAGACGAAATTATTTTTTGACAGCTTATTGTTTGTCCATCGATTCAATTAATTTGTTTCATTGTTGTCTTTTGGTGTTGCTAGTGCCCTATATATTATTATCATTACTAAAACTATGGTTATTCTTTAAGTATATAGCCAAGAGTGTTTACAGGTAAACATGACTGGAAATACTAACCTGGAACTACAATAGTCCGATGGGATACCCCCCCCCCCCCCCCCCCCTTCCTTCAGAATCACATACGCTTTTATAAAGTTTATCAAGTTCTAACTTTTGATGTACAAACTGCAATCACAAGTAGTTTCTGACAATATACTGTATAAGTTAGTCAATGTTAGACAGCATCTTCGTGCACTAATGCAAAGATTATGCCCACCACTGAGTGTTTGTGTGATATCCCAGTTTACGACCTCAAACAGAACAATCAAGCAAATTAATTATCAACAGTGAAGCCGCCGAATAGTTAGTTGCTGTGGTCTAGACTAGTGAACCGCAGTTTTAGCGGTCCAGGTTCGAATTCTGGTTTAAGCATGTTCATCATTTTGAAGTGTTTCATCTTCATATCGATAACCCAGCCACTCATCGTCTCGATAGGCATCGTGCCAAAACTGAGACCAAGTTCATCGACCGCAAGGGGACCTGGTTCCCACATTGTTGTGTCCGAGATCATGGGTGTGACGTCACGCAGGACCATTAAGGCTGTGATTCTGTCGTTTCCCAATAAGGGCACCATCTTCTTCATCAGATAAGAGAGAGAGGTATCCGAATACTTAACGAGTGTCCACCCACACATCAAGATTGACTGAATGGTAATGAGGTGAAAGCGGGTTCGTCACACATATACTCACACATGCAGATGTCGTATGATGATGATGTCTGGGGTTTAACGTCTCCTATTTTAGCAACGATACTAATCGAGACAATGAGTAGGTGATTATGAAGATGAAATAACGCGGCATGACATCCATGCGGCTTTGCCCAAAGCAGGATTCGAACCTGGAACGCAGAGAATGCGGTTTACTAGACGAACGCATGTTGGACACCTCGCTGACAGTCAACCTTATGGTGTCATGTCTACGCGTTCTGCTCGCCATGATTGAAATATACCGGGATCACAGGGCAAACTATTCATCAATTGATTGGCTTGGTAGTTGATGATTCCAACGGCACCACGTACCAGGCTTGGAACACACAATCACTTAGTGCCTTGCATACACAAACACAAACACAAACACAAGGCGATCAATGTGTTGCGTCCGATGTGACATAGAGGGTAAACGGAGGCCAAGGTCACTTCGTACATATACGCGTGATTTCCGGGCTTTTACGACCGATACATGTTAGCCTATAAGGTGACTCTACTACAGCACTTCCTAAAATCGTATAACTTTGTGCTGAGTGACAACATTGGAGTCATTCACTTACCATTTGAACCATTACAAAAACTGAGCTTTTGTGACAATACATTGGTTCATTACATCTTTCCATTTTGACTACCCCCCTCCCCGAACGCACATCGTGATAGGACAACAGTATAAAGTTTCTGATACAGTTGTAGTTTGTGTTGCTCATGAAAAACGATTACTTCTGGAAGCCTGATGATAGCAGCAGAAATGTGCTATCGTTCGTACAAAAAAAAAAAATTGATTTCTGTACATCTCTAGCTTTCTCTCTCAAAAACATAAAAATGATTTTGGGGACAAAAAATATACAGTGTATACACCAAAACACTTCACACCTCCTAAACACATTATGGCAACTTCTTCGGGAAACGAAATAGCCTTCCTAACATGGGATACAACATTCAGTTTACCCATGCTTTCTCCACAATGTACAAAACGTCCTTATAAATAATGCACAGCGGACACTGCGAGTTACTGTTTCAAATTCCAGTATGTGTTCCAGTGATTGATGGTATATACGAAACATATGAAAATATTCAACTGCACGCCTGAGGTTTCGCCCATACCCTTTACGCGCGTGGAGGTATCTAGTAAATCAGTCGAGTCTCCATAATCCTATCAATCTTTGATCCTATACTGACAACGCCACTGCTTAGTCTTATGTATACCGATAGAGGTGGCTCAGCGGTAAGACGCGAGACTAATTCGGGAGGTCGCCGGTTCGATCCCAGCCACCGGCAGTCCTGACTGAAGGTTTTTGCCGAGTTTTTCCTAAGTCGTGAAGGCGAGTGCTAGAATTGAGTCCTTCTCACAGCCCTCAGACATTTCTTCCCACCTATTCAAACAGCCTAATAACCTAGTTATTCACTTGAAGAGGAGCACACCAGGTAAAGCTGGTGTGCACCCTATAACGGGTATTCACACGAAAAGTTATTAACTATATTAGCCTTATAATATCAATAAATACATGTGTACATCGTCTAACCCATATTCAGCGGGGGTCATTACACTATTTATCATTTAATTTACTTCGTCGCCATGAGGTTCCAAAGTAACCATTCAAATGTATGTACGGAATGCGACATAAGTAAATCAATGCTATGGGCTGGCATAGACTGTATTTACTGTAACACGTCTTCTGTACTCATTTGTTATTTTGTTTGTTGTGTTTGTATAACTGATCGTTATTTGTGATTAACGTATGTTGCCTATTGATTTGTATATAGGATTGAGTCAAAATAATGGCAGATGTCCAAGTGAGTTAGAGGAAGATATGTTCTGCCCGACCCGACCCTTCATTTACTTATGTTAGTGTACATAAGTAAATTTAGAAAAATTAAACCCCGGCAGCCCGAACCAGGAATCAAACCCCGGCCATTATGCATATGAACAAACCCACAACCATCGAGCCACACACAACAGTGGTTCTCCCGCAGTAGTCCCTAATGCGCCCCACTTGATTCAGTTACCTACATCACCATGCAGCGCCCCGGGCTTCCAGGCACCAACACACTCGGCGCGTAATTCACAACACTTTCAGCAGCAGCATCATCGCACCTGGACAATTTGCATGGAACATCGGGCGCGGAGAACGAAACTTAATCTTTTAGCGGCAGTAATGTTTCCCAAGCGGCCTGTAGGCCTACTCCGCATAGAAGCCTCGCCAGCACACAAGCCTCGCAGCACAGAAGCCTCGCCAGCACACAAGCCTCGCAGCACACAAGCGTCGCCAGCACATAAGCCTGACTAGCACAGAAGCCTCGCCAGCACATAAGCCTCGCCAGCACACAAGCTTTACTAACACAGAAGCCTCGCCAGCACAGAAGCCTCGCCAGCAAAGAAGCCTCGCCAGCACAGAAGCCTCGCCAGCACATAAGCCTCGCCAGCACACAAGCTTTACTAACACAGAAGCCTCGCCAGCACACAAACCTCGCAGCACAGAAGCTTCGCCAGCACAGAAGCCTCGCCAGCACAGAAGCCTCGCCAGCAAAGAAGCCTCGCCAGCACACAAGCCTCGCCAGCACAGAAGCCTCACTAGCACAGAAGCCTCGCCAGCACACAAGCCTCGCCAGCACAGAAGCCTTACCAGCACAGAAGCCTCGCTAGCACAGAAGCCTCGCCAGCACAGAAGCCTCGCCGCAAAGAAGCGTCGCCAGCACAGAAGCCTCGCAGCACAGAAGCCTCGCCAGCACAGAAGCCTCGCCAGCACTGAGACTCAACCTCAACAAGATAACCGGGTGTCGCTTCCATACAGTACACTCATACGAGATAACTAACCACAGTATGAGGACAAACTCACATTTGCAAATATTGTATGCATACTCGGGTTATTAATTAAAAATAACAAGAAATAATGGTGACACGAAACACTGTATCTGTATTTTAAAATAAAGCAGAAAAGTCCTGACACCTTACACGTTAAAACGTACTTTAAACATGGGCCTACCTAATTAGTAAATAGGGTATATTTCCTACCTCACTTTTTAATTACAACCTTCCCCACATTTAGGTCCCAATTTACCAACGTCATCAAGCTTCGATTTAGCAAGCTCGTTTTGTTAACCACGGTTGCATTGCAACAGACATTATATTAAAAATACATGTTAGTCGCCGGTTGTTCGTAGATAAATCTCCGATTATCGGCTAATCGGAGTTTAAAAAGTTGTGAAACTGGCCCTTGGTCATGAGGTTTGTTCGCCCGACGAACTCTAACGTACTCCCTGCTCTACTTCGATCACACCCGAGCAACCGCGAGTATGGCTTCTGTTCTGAAACGTCAGAGCAACTCCGAGCACTGATGACAGACGAACGCGTTTCCAGTGCCGAGAGTAAACAAACTAACTAGGCTTATAATAATAATAACTTACGGTAATTAACAACTTTCTTATCAACTGTCCTGTACAGGAAACATCCGTCGACACTTTCTTCCATGTTTACACAGAACACTTCATCGGCCATTTTCGCGCGCGAGTAACTTACTCTAGCTTAATCTGACTTCAAAACGAGAGTAAGAATATCTTGATCTAAGTTGCTCAGATCACTATACTCTGGTCGGGCGAACACATGGGGCGAACACAACTCGAGTAGGAATAAGCACGAACGCACGCATTTCCGTGATCTAGAGCAGCCAGATCAAGTAGAGTACGTCAGGCGAACAAACCTATGGCTACCGTGATAAGAGATGAGCCTCCGAAGCAGGGAATATTGTAATATCTTTACTCCGAAGTAAGCCGATGGCAACGCCACCGTATCAGAGTCGATAAGGAAGTTGTCTTTCCTGTAGGAGAACTTCTTTGTCGACTCCGATATATATATTAATATATATATGTTATTGTTCACCATTTTCTGGGTTTCGTCACACGATATAAAATGAGTAGGTGGTTTAAACTTATCACACCTCACCCGAAGTTTCGAGGGAATATTATCCCCCATTAATCAGGGTCACCAAGACACAATGTTCTCCGTTCGGCAATACCTGCACGACTGATATATATATTATATAATATAATAAAAAAAATATATATATTAAAAAACCTGGATTCCACATAACAACCACGTCAAGAGTGTTCTTGAAAAATATTCATATAGATATATATATATATACATACAGTAAGGAGTAAGGAAGACTACGTAAGAGTGTAAGTACGGAGTAAGGGTATGTGTTCACTGTTTAGGAGCGCGCTATATTTCGGAAGCGTTATGAATGAGTTCCACGGCAGTCATTGACTACGGTTCAGTGTGCGAACACGGATGCGACGCACCCGACGCACTTATTGAGATCCAGCCTACAGGTACGCCCACGCAGGATGCGACGCACCCGACGCACTATTGAGATCCAGCCTACAGGTACACCCACGCAGGATGCGACGCACCCGACGCACTATTGAGATCCAGCCTACAGGTACACCCACGCAGGATGCGACGCACCCGACGCACTTATTGAGATCCAGCCTACAGGTACGCCCACGCAGGATGCGACGCACCCGACGCACTATTGAGATCCAGCCTACAGGTACACCCACGCAGGATGCGACGCACCCGACGCACTTATTGAGATCCAGCCTACAGGTACGCCCACGCAGGATGCGACGCACCCGACGCACTTATTGAGATCCAGCCTACAGGTACGCCCACGCAGGATGCGACGCACTTATTGAGATCCAGCCTACAGGTACGCCCACGCAGGATGCGACGCACCCGACGCACTTATTGAGATCCAGCCTACAGGTACGCCCACGCAAGATGCGACGCACCCGACGCACTTTTTGAGATCCAGCCTACAGGTACGCCCACGCAGGATGCGACGCACCCGACGCACTTATTGAGATCCAGCCTACAGGTACGCCCACGCAAGATGCGACGCACCCGACGCACTTATTGAGATCCAGCCTACAGGTACGCCCACGCAGGATGCGACGCACTTATTGAGATCCAGCCTACAGGTACGCCCACGCAGGATGCGACGCACCCGACGCACTTATTGAGATCCAGCCTACAGGTACGCCCACGCAAGATGCGACGCACCCGACGCACTTATTGAGATCCAGCCTAGAGGTACGCCCACGCAGGATGCGACGCACCCGACGCACTTATTGAGATCCAGCCTACAGGTACGCCCACGCAAGATGCGACGCACCCGACGCACTTATTGAGATCCAGCCTACAGGTACGCCCACGCAGGATGCGACGCACCCGACGCACTTATTGAGATCCAGCCTACAGGTACGCCCACGCATGATGCGACGCACCCGACGCACTTATTGAGATCCAGCCTACAGGTACGCCCACGCAAGATGCGACGCACCCGACGCACTTATTGAGATCCAGCCTACAGGTACGCCCACGCAGGATGCGACGCACTTATTGAGATCCAGCCTACAGGTACGCCCACGCAAGATGCGACGCACCCGACGCACTTATTGAGATCCAGCCTACAGGTACGCCCACGCAAGATGCGACGCACCCGACGCACTTATTGAGATCCAGCCTACAGGTACGCCCACGCAGGATGCGACGCACCCGACGCACCTATTGAGATCCAGCCTACAGGTACGCCCACGCAAGATGCGACGCACCCGACGCACTTATTGAGATCCAGCCTACAGGTACGCCCACGCAAGATGCGACGCACCCGACGCACTATTGAGATCCAGCCTACAGGTACGCCCACGCAGGATGCGACGCACCCGACGCACCTATTGAGATCCAGCCTACAGGTACGCCCACGCAAGATGCGACGCACCCGACGCACTTATTGAGATCCAGCCTACAGGTACGCCCACGCAAGATGCGACGCACCCGACGCACTATTGAGATCCAGCCTACAGGTACGCGACGCAAGATGCGACGCACCCGACGCACTTATTGAGATCCAGCCTACAGGTACGCCCACGCAAGATGCGACGCACCCGACGCACTATTGAGATCCAGTCTACAGGTACGCCCACGCAAGATGCGACGCACCCGACGCACTATTGAGATCCAGCCTACAGGTACGCCCACGCAGGATGCGACGCACCCGACGCACTATTGAGATCCAGCCTACAGGTAGGCCCACGCAAGATGCGACGCACCCGACGCACTATTGAGATCCAGCCTACAGGTACGCCCACGCAGGATGCGACGCACCCGACGCACTATTGAGATCCAGCCTACAGGTACGCCCACGCAAGTGCGACGCACCCGACGCACTTATTGAGATCCAGCCTACAGGTACGCCCACGCAGGATGCGACGCACCCGACGCACTATTGAGATCCAGCCTACAGGTACGCCCACGCAGGATGCGACGCACCCGACGCACTTATTGAGATCCAGCCTACAGGTACGCCCACGCAGGATGCGACGCACCCGACGCACTATTGAGATCCAGCCTACAGGTACGCCCACGCAGGATGCGACGCACCCGACGCACTATTGAGATCCAGCCTACAGGTACGCCCACGCATTTTAAAGCTAATATGAGAAATTAAAGAGACACCTCTGCGGCTACGCATGGTTCTAGCATCTCAACTATGGGCTCGGGAAGGGAAGGGAGTGGAACTGCCACTATAGGGTCGGAAGACTCACAAGTCTCGCACGATGAATACGAAATCTCCATCGCTATCCAACAATCAAAGCGGCAACTTTATAATTCCTCGCGCAACCTCAAACAACCGCCATTTTGTAAACGAGTTTGCCTAGTTCTCGAATAACGAGCCTTACCGGATCACTCGAGAGCCACCGTATGAATGAATGAATGAATGAAAACTTACCACGTCATAATAAACAATATCCGATCTTGATATATTACCGTTCGATAAGTTAACCTTTCGGGTCGAGTTGTGCAAAGACGGGGTTTGAATACGAACAAGTCTATGATTTAGTACTCGGGTAAAGTAACCGCAGGATAATGATGCTTTGTTGTGCGCCGAATTATTCACGCGCAGGAGCCCCGGAGTGAACTGTCGAAGTTGAGAACTAGACGCGACGAACCCGTCAATTTAAATTTAAAATGATGTGTTGTACTGTAACTATAAATTGATGGAGTCGTATGTTTGGGTGTGGGCACAAATTACAATATAAAA
This sequence comes from Isoperla grammatica, assembly GCA_945910005.1. Taxonomy (NCBI): domain Eukaryota; kingdom Metazoa; phylum Arthropoda; class Insecta; order Plecoptera; family Perlodidae; genus Isoperla; species Isoperla grammatica. Next base: position 107,323,659 of record OX246737.1, on the reverse strand, counting down.
ACGAATTAATTTATAAGGTGCAGTTCTTTGGGTGGCAGTGGCACGCCAGCTGTAATTTTGTGTTCTGTTATTCTTCGGTTTTAGACCCAACGCAATAAGGTGAAATGTATCCCCCTCCCACGTTCCCCATCTAACAATCAAAACTTTTAAATTGAATTAGCGTTCTGACTACAGAATCTAAAATTGCGCACATTTATTTGTGTAATTTCTCCAGAATTTTGCAGTGGATGGGGTGTTGGCAGAGAGCTCCTTGCTTGCAAAGAAGTCCAAAGAGTGTGTACACTCTAATTGATACAAATGTCAAGATGGTCACTTGGTTTTGTATATTTATTATTTATCCTCAAGGTCAGGTTTGAACATTTGCGTTTCTATTATGCTATTTATAGACTTGTTTCGATCTATGTCCACGCGGGGTAATATTTTAATTACGTTGTAGGAAACCGTAACTAGGGCATAACTATCACTTAATTATGAGCTCCATGCACTCTTGGAAGAAGGTTCTTCACTGGAATTCCACACTATTACAATGCGTTTACATTTCCAAGTTGAGATATTGCATTGTTGTGTATATTATAAAACCAAGTAAAATGTACGTTCCTTTTTTTTTGCAAAGTAGTAAATTCTTTCTATGATCTGGTTCCATCGTAACAACTAAAAACTCTATGAAAAACGTATGATTGGGTTGGTTATTGATAAGCCAAAAATAATAATAATAACAACCCCGCTGATTACGACACTTCACACGATTTTCATACATCCTTTAAAGTTGTATGAAAAGTTATTGCAGTTTTAACATTGGCGATAAACTTTTAACATTGTTTCCAATTCGTGTCATACTTTACAATGCTCGAACAAGATACCTTACCGCAGCATAAGACACAACGCATAAGCGAACAAATCCAGGCGTGCGCATAAGCATGTTGATCGCGCCAGTTACGACAACGCATTTAGTTTTCTCGCCTCTCTAGAGGGGACTTCTCCAAGAGGGGACTTCTTCGATGCACAATAATAAAAAACTTGTCCATATATTTCGTTGAAAGTGTTTGATTTGATCAACAACTCGGCTCCACACGACTGGGCAAAGCGTTGTTTGCGCACGATTGTAGTGTCTATAGAGACGCTCAAGCGCTGGATGCACTCCAGCGTTAGTCGCACTCTACCGGCTATTCCCACAAACTAATTTGTAAACCGAACCGGGTAATAAATCGCGTAATGCAGAAGCTGTTTAGTTTAGCTAATAGAAAAGTGGATTTAAAAAGCTGCAGAACTGCATTTCAAATTCAAGTTAACTCGTTTGACTGTTCATTGAATGTGCACTCGGACGAACCCAAGCTGGTTCTAGACATCCGATAATCTGCATCCGAGGCACGTCTTGATTGACGGGGGTTTATGCAGCAAGGCTTATCGAGAAGATACGGAGCATAATGCTGGATGGAACAATCGAACTGGTACCCATTCATAAAATACCTACGTTTCTTGTTAGCCATTCAATTGTAAGAATGGAATTTCTGTCGTCCTCCATTATCTTAATGTTTGTTATATTCTATTCAATAATAAAACATGCAGAAAGAAGTAAGTGCATTTTACTGGGAAGTTAAAACAACAACAAAAAACATTAATGCCAAGAAACCTGGTAGAATATCAGCATATAGTAAAAGTATAAAAGTACTTTAGAAGGAAAATACTTTTAAACGCGCTTTGCATACGTAAGCGGTAAATAGATGTGCCTACGTAGGCCTACCTTCAGAATTAAAATAAAGCAACCACAAAAAGTTATGAGAAAATCGGTATAAAATAAAATTTTACTGCAAAGTGAAAGAAAGGAACAGATAAAGAAACGAAAGAAGAGGCAAACAGTCAGAAACTTCATCCAGGGAATAATCAAAACAACACCATGCAATGAAATCAGCCAAACGCGAAAGTTTTCCTTCCTCTTCAATTCTTCGGGAAAAATCTGAGAGCAAAACTAAATATACACAATTTGGCACCTACTTCTTCCAAGACAACATATTTTATTTCGCTCCCGATTTTAATATTGGACAATGGTTTTCAAGCTATTCAACGAGGCGAGTCTATACGATGGCTGGAGGATGAGAGATGTTGGGATAACGTTCCATGTGTTGAAGCTTAGAGGCTGGAGACAATTGTCCAACTGAAAATCACTAAGCAACCAATGGCTCCACGTCCATCCGAATTAACTTAATACAGCTTCCGCATCAGTCCGCATGAGCTGTTTGAATTGAATGGAAAGATATCCGACAAGAGTTTTGAATGTTGTGCACACCGGCTGGCCCGAACAATGCCGGGCTGGCTCGCGCAAGGCATGCTGGGGCTGGCCAGTGCGGTATGGTACCAGGCCGACTGCTGGATAATTCAATGACACCACACCACGCCACACCGCGCCGCGGCTTCGCTGATTACATTTTGTTGTTCAGTTTCCGAGACGAAAGAAGATACAACTTTATATGACTTGGAGGAGAAATTAATCCCTTCAGACTTGTCACAAGTTTCTTGTTAGTGTAGATGTGGTCCTTGATATTCGAGCCATCTCAGTCAAAACTCTGTCCAAGTTGCCAGTCATGGAACAAAGAACTGTCGGTTTTTAAACGGGTGGATAGAAAAAATGTTGGCAGTAGTTTCTTCATACCAAGGAAGTGCATAATAAAAAAAAATTGTGTTATGTAGGTAAAACTTATTACAAGTTTTATTTTCACCACATTCATATATAAGCGATAAAAAAATATATTTGTTGAGGAAATTGTAACTGTTGTCAATTAATTAAAAGGTGTTTCCATACACATGCTTGACGTGGTGAATAGTAAACACTTCTAAAAAAATAGTCATTGTTTTTGTATTGGGAAAGAATCTAGTTTATTAACATTATAAATTGTCAATTATTGCGAAATTATGCAAAAATACACACAAAATACGACGCGCTCAGTTTAAAAAAATCACAATTCATTCAGTTTTAAGACAGTAAAGTGTATAGTCCAAGAGCCAGCAACATAAAAGCTCCCCTCATAAGGTACATATGTTTTGACTATTGGAATAGGAGCGGAAAAACTACTCTACTAACAAAACGCGCGTCTTACTCCTCAACGTGGGGGCTTTTAGGCCCCACAGGGGGCCAAAAAAGCCGAAAAAAGGTCCAAGGTTCCCCCCATAAGGTACATGGATGGAGTAAACGCCATTTTGTAGAGATAAGTGTCCCAAATAGGAATTCGAAGAGTAAGACGGGATATTAGGGGGCGTTTACCGATCAGACGCCATTTTACCTAAAAAGGGCCATTTTTTATTTTCGCACATGCATGCGCTTAAATACTCAAATCATATCCGGAAATGTCTCGAGACGTAGAAAAACATACATTTTAAAGAAATTTTGGGTTATTGTCCTCGCCAGACGCCCTCAAAAGCGGCCCAAAAAGGCCAAGGTTCCCCTCATAAGGTACATGAGTGGAGTAAACGCCATTTTGTAGAGATAAGTGTCCCAAATACGAATTCGAAGAGTAAGACGGGATATTAGGGGGCGTTTACCGATCAGACGCCATTTTGTCCAAAAAGGCCACTTTTTATTTTCACACGTGCACGCGCTTTAACACCCAAAACATATCCTTAAATGCCCCTAGAGGTGAATACATTTCTAATATATTGTGTGATGTCCTCGCCAGCCCCCCCCCCCCCCCCACAGCCTCGATCCGGATGCGATAGTTTTGAAGCTCCGCCCACCCCTAACTTTAATATACCAGTATTTATTATTATTAATGTCAGGATTTAAGGATATGTTTTTGGTGTTAAGTGCGTGCATGTGTGAAACAAAAGCGGCCCTTTTTGGACAAAATGGCGTCTGATCGGTAAACGCCCCCTAATATCCCGTCTTACTCTTCAAATTCCTATTTGGGACACTTATCTCTACAAAATGGCGTTTACTTCATTCATGTACCTTATGAGGGGAACCTTGGCCTTTTTGGGCCCCTTTTGAGGGCGTCTGGCGAGGACAATAACCCAAAATGTCTTTAAAATGTATGTTTTTCTACGTCTCGAGACATTTCCGGATATGTTTTGAGTGTTTAAGCGCATGCATGTGCGAAAATAAAAAATGGCCCAATTGGGTAAAATGACGTCTGATCGGTAAACGCCCCCTAATATCCCGTCTTACTCTTCGAATTCCTATTTGGGACACTTATCTCTACAAAATGGCGTTTACTCCATTCATGTACCTTATGAGGGGAACCTTGGCCTTTTTGGGCCCCTTTTGAGGGCGTCTGGCGAGGACAATAACCCAAAATTTCTTTAAAATGTATGTTTTTCTACGTCTCGAGACATTTCCGGATATGTTTTGAGTGTTTAAGCGCATGCATGTGCGAAAATAAAAAATGGCCCTTTTTGGGTAAAATGGCGTCTGATCGGTAAACGCCCCCTAATATCCCGTCTTACTCTTCGAATTCCTATTTGGGACACTTATCTCTACAAAATGGCGTTTACTCCATCCATGTACCTTATGAGGGGAACCTTGGGCCTTTTTTCGGCTTTTTTGGCCCCCTGTGGGGCCCAAAAGCCCCCACGTTGAGGAGTAAGACGCGCGTTTTGTTAGTAGAGTAGTTTTTCCGCTCCTATTTCAAAAGTCAAAACATATGTACCTTATGAGGGGAGCTTTTATGTTGCTGGCTCTCCGTCTAGTATGGTATCAAATTGTTTGTACCAACATATAGCATCATAATAAAACAATACATTTATATGTATTTAAATCGAAGACAAATTAATAAATTTGAATGCATTTGTAAATTTTAAAATCAAGCGACACCAACGAAAGACAGTACTAATGTGCTCAATGCTCATGGACACATGATAATACAACTGGATCCACAATGCAGGACATATACAAGGAGACTGTGGCATCTGTGTTCTACATAATACAGTGCGTTGTTGGTCCGCATTTACATCGCAAGATACATTATTCCATTGTTTACTGCAGAAACTGGCAAGGTCCGAAATTACTGAGCGTTGAATGCCACACTAAACTCTAAACAAGGC